>CM068964.1:18500799-18559363 GCA_035128595.1 Eptatretus atami | reverse complement strand
GATTTTGTGCCAGATATGATAAAGGTCAAGGGTCAAATATGTCAATACTCAAGTGTTTGTGCGGCAGAGCGGAGGCATACCCGTCGACTGCGCGCAGTCGAACTACTCTAGTTCTGATTGTTGTTTTATTTAATTTTGAAATTATTTATTTGATTCAATATTTTTCATGAATTACCTCCGCCACCGAAGGTGGAAGGAGGTTATGTTTTCACCCCAATCTGTTTGTTTGTTTGTTAATTGCCAGAATCCTTCGGATTTCGGCAATTATGTTGTTCGGTTGTGTGTGTCTGTCTGTCTGTTTGTTTGTGTGTTTGTTTACCCTGTAGCAGCACACCGTTTCAGAGATCTTGACAAACTGGGTACAGACGTCGGCCATGGTCCAACTTAGACACTTGTCGTTTTTGGTGAATCTAGGTCAAAGGTCAAGGTCACCAAAAAACCCAAATTCTTATTTTCGCAATAACGTCCGCTAAAATGGTCGTATCGACTTCAAACCAAATCCAAAATGTGCATCTTCCAATTCTGCATCCAACCACATGTCTCATTGGGGTGCCACACCAACACCCTTCTTAGCGGTCGGGGTCGAATGTCAGGGGTCGGGTCAAAAATTTCAAATTGCGATAAAAACGTCATTTCAAGTCCGATTGACTTCCAAGTTATGATCATGACCAAACTAAGTGCTATAACTCATTAAACAGGAGCACTATCGACTTGTAAGAACCAAATGATTTCCAGGTTTTTGTTTTTTCAGAGATCATGGAGATATGACAAAGTTATTCCGGCAATTCCTTGCTCAATGAGCAATTTCATTTGTTTGTTTGTGTGCAGGATATCTCAAAAAAGTTGTGGACAGATTTGGATAAAACTTGGTGGACAGGTTGGGTGGTGAGAAGGAAGAATTGATTCGATTTTAGTGAAGATCTGAATCCACATCTGGATACGAGAATTTTTTTAATTTCTGAAGTGATTCCTCACCATTGAGAGATTGGGCCAAAAACGATATATAGCACGATATCTCAAAAATGTATTCGGCCTGATAGGTTCTCATGGACCAGGAATTGCATGGCGAAGGTATGCGCTTTGACGAGTGCCCTTCTAGTTTCAATTTTTTTTTCTCTCCAATTTCAAATTATTTAATTTTTCCATTTTATTTCTTCATTTATTTGTTTTTTTACTTTTCATTTAATTTTTTTCATTGTTATGGTTCCCGGAGGGAGGTGTTAAGAGTTTAGTTTTGGTGTACCTGGTGTCCGTAAACAAACAAAAAAACATTTGTTTTCATTGAGGCAGAATTTCAAGTCTTACCAATTGGCTAATATTAAGAGTTGACTATATCCAGAGCCAGCAGCGATCCCTGATCACAGCCCTCTAGTTATTATTTCAATCTCTGTGTGTGTGCGTGTATGTGTGTATCTATATGTTCATGTCGCTGTTTTAAAATTATATTCTGATTTGGGGGGCGAGTGGAAGGAGTTCCTGAATGTTGCTTGCGAGGTGACAGGCATTGTGTGATTTGGACATGAGCTCGGTTAAGGTGTCCCATCCATTTGTTCTCCTATGTTGAGCTGGGTGGAGAAGCTGTAACACGGCACGCTGCCCCCAGAAACGGAGGGAGTTGCTCCACACGTCCTGCCCCCCTCTTACCCCGCGTGCGTGTGCATACGACACCGAGAGAGGAATTATGATTTATTCATGTTTGCGATTCGTGTCACCATATCTTTTGTAATAAATTATTTTATTTATCTCTTAATAAACCGTTTGCCTCGTGTTGCTTCAATTTTGTCGCTCCGACGATCGGGTTCATTTTGGGATCTCTGGAGGGCTAAATTCCACGTCGTCCTGGTTTATAACTGGCAATGTAATTGATTCCCCTGGATTGCGGATTGATAGTCGCTGCTCGACGTTGGCTCGTGCGAAATAGCGATAATTTGGCTATCATAGAAGCCTCGGCTTCAGCGTGATGGGAACCGACTAGGTGTGGTTATGTCTTGTCGGGAGGTTGCCGTCCACACGACAACATTCGGAAATCGGTGAAGGTTTGCCATTTTCTGTTTTGTGATGTTGCATGTTGATTAATGTGTCCTTGGTATCTTTAAAAACAAAATAGATATTCCGTTCTACACAACATCAAAAAGCGGAGTTGGGAGAGCAGGAAACATTGAATTATTTTTCCTGACATCCCATTTGCTTGTTTGAATGTAATTTGAAACTTGCCCAAAGCTGAGAGTTTAAAAGCATTTTACACATGGTTTCCCTGCCTTTTTTTACGTGATATGAACATGATCCGAGCTAAACAAGGACGACAAGTCAGAAGAAAGGAAAGGAAGATGAAAGGAACACGGTTTGCCGAGAAGGCCCAGAACGTCTCTTTTGTGTCGGTGACATTTGAGGCACAGCCGTGTTCCTCCTTCTGATCACTCGGTTCTCACTGAAATATTTGCATGTATGGACCTCCTAATGAAACATTTTATTTATATTTCTCTTGGGTGGGAATCGAGCTGAAAATCAAATTTCAAACTCTATGAATTGATGCATCTGCTTGTTATCAAAAAGTTATCTGTATGGATTTTGGTGAGCATTCAGTTGCATTTCAAATGGATTACAATGGCCGAGTCAGGAATGTCAGTTTAACGATCCGTTTTAAACACCACTCGACTCTCTCGGAGAAGCACAACGCAACGTGGCTTTCTACATTCAAATAAATCGGAAACCTCCTTCCTTGTTCTGACGAACTGTGTTCGTACGAATATTCATAAGGATGTAATGATGAACTGATTGGATTTTGGGGTCAATAGGTCGAAAGTCAAGGGTCAGAGGTCGTGTTGGGTAAAAATTATGTCACTGTGCTAACTTGTGAAACGGTGATGAGATTTTGACCAATTTGGCATAAGTATACAGAATGATGCAGAGATGAAGGTGGCGTCGAAGGTCAAAGGTCAGAGTCCGTGATAGGTTTTCTTTCCCGGGATAACTTGAGAACGGCTGAAGGGTTCCTCGTCAAACTTGGAACAAGTATGTATCATGACGCATATATAAATTGATTTGATTATGGGGCCAAGAGTTCAAAGGTCAAAGGTCATGTCAGCCAAAAATGAGATATTTGAGAACAGCTGAAAGGATTTAAATCAAACTTGGTACAAGCATGCTGTTGCATACTGGTTTGGGTAGTTGGCTTGGGATCCTAGGATCCTGAGTTCAAATCCCACTTGGCTGTTGAATTAATACCAGGTGGGGTTGACTCTGCCTGTCATCCTTCTGAGGTCGGCAAAATGAGTGCCAGCTTGCTGGTATCCTGTGTCGGAGTGGCGACCGTCAAGGATTGTACCCACTAGCCCAAGGAGACTGCTTAGGCAGCACCAACGCTCTGCACAGAGTATTGTCCCAATGGATGGATGGATGGATTGTTCTTCAATGCATCCTTCATAAACGTATCCAGCAGGATGCACTAGTTATCGAGGTTGCTTTGCTAGTTTGCAATCGAAGTAGACAAGAATGAAACGTGCATTTCCTTTATTCAAAGCCGATGGCACCACCAGCTTGTATAACTTCCTTGCGCGCACCCAACTACTGCCTGTCCATTCTTTCCTCTCTTCTGCCTCAACCTACTGGGTGGTTTGGCAATTTTAGTTTTGATTATTTGGGTAATTTGGCAGTTTCAGTCACTCAATGAGGCTTGAGCTCTCATTTGAGGTTGAACATGAATGGGGTGGAAGAAGGGAAGGGAGGGTGGTTACGTGATCACTGTGGCAGGGTCCCTGACGCATGTCACTTCCATCAGTATTTATGGCCTTAATTAAGCTGTTCCAAAACAGAGTAAATGTCTTGTGCAAAACACGAATGTGGATGAATTGAGCTGTATTTAAATTGCCGGTGAATCCCCTTTTTCGAATTGCTGTATTGGCTGGAATATCATCAAGAATATACCTTTCTGGTGGTGGGGCCATGGCACCGGCTGCCATCCTTGTTTCACTAGCATCAACAGAAGCGCAACAGTCATTGCGGGACTTGGTTGGCATTGGTGCCATCATGTCGGACAGCTATTGTGTACGTTTCAAAACTGCTGGTTTGAGAATTGAAAGTTTGAGCAACTGTATTTCAGCTGTTTGTTGAACCTTCATCATTTGTAACCGTCAGTTAAGTGATGTACAGTTGAGTACTGCACAGAGTGTCTATTCGTGAGGTTTATGACAAACGGCAATTTTAATAAAAAATTAAACAAAGTGAACCATCAAAGTTGGCCAGAGGGAAAATGAGCAATTCCCATGTCGCTCGGCCACTGCAAAATTATATTATTGTGCTTATCAAGCCGACGTGGAGAGCTTCGATGCTGTTGAAGTGATCTTCATCTGAGCAGAGGGTGAAAGCACAATGCAATCTTCAACTAAAATACAACCAAAGCACAGCAGATTGACTTCAACTTGGAAGCCAAGAAGCAAAGAAGATGTCTCCATCATCGTATTCAGCCAAAGCAAGCCGGACCGATCCGAGGGTGCTTGATGATGTGCACACGGTGAGCAAGGTGTGGCTTCTACCCGGTGAAAGCACTGGCATATACAGGATGGACCAGGTGAAGGCGGACATAAAGGTCGTGACGCTTTGTATGATGAATAAAGTCCGGTGCATTGTCATGGTGATTTGAAAACGAGTCCGAAGAAGGACCACAAATGCCACGTACGTGTGCTCTCAACTGCATGTGTGTATCGGACCTCCAGTTGAGTCCGGGTACAGAACGCGAGATAAAACCGGACCATTGTCGTGTCAAGGGATGGAAACCCGATGATTCTGAATGTACAGAAACCATTACAACGGGATTAAAACAAAACACAAAAAAAGATCTGAAATCAGGTGAACATAAAACAAGCGGCTATTCACAGCACTTTTGTTTTTCAACCTTCACCACCGAAGGTGAAGGAGGTAATGTTTTCACCCCCCCTCTCTGTTTGTCTGTTTGCCTGTCGTCTGTCTGTGTGCAGGATATCTCAAAAAGTTGTGGACCGATCCGGATGAAATTTTGTGCACATGTTGGGTGGTGTGTGACGAGGAAGAAATGATTCGATCTTGGTGAAGATCTGGATACGATAATTATTTAATTTTAAAATTGATTCTTCACCATTGAGAGATGGATCCATAAACAATATATATACATATATATAGCATGATATTTCAAAAATCTATTGAACCCAATATGTTCTCGTGGATCAGGTATTACGTGGTAGAGGTATGCGCGCTACCGAGTGTCCTTCTAGTCTGTATGCTGTATTTACCGAATGTGTTTGTATAACCAGGTAAGGATGCCGGCGCATTAGCGTACTCGTAGTTTCCCTCCAAGGTAAAAATTGTTCCATGACGCAGTTTTAATCTGATTTGGTTTTTTTTTTCCTTTACATTTTTTTGAAGCCTTATATTGGAGCTTGTGCATAAATCACATTTTGTGGATATCACGTGTCACATCGCAGTTGTGAGCCTATAATTTAGTCCACTGCAGGAGCAAGGCCTTCCTGAACTCACGCTGGGGGTAGATGAACGAATCTGGAAATATCAGTGGGTGATGTACAGCGGACAGGATAACCCAAATGTTTGTACGCTCACCTCTGACCTCTCTTGCCTGGGCTTGAATCCCAACCTGTAATGTGTCGTACCGGTATTTTGCAAGTTAGGCGACGTATAAATGTGCAGGCCGTCCCTCTGATGGATGTTACCAGTGTGACCACTCCTTGGCTTTTTTTCACAAGATCTTGGCTATTCGTTGTTCACTTTGACGTCTTGGTTTTCTATGATCATCGCTTTTCCGAAACCTTGTGAATTCTTGGCTTTTTTCATTGGCTCACCTTGGCATTTATGAAAATGAGGAGTGGTCCACACTGGATGTTACACTGGGCATGTCATCTGGCGGCATTAGTCGATGGATGGAGAAGATCCCACGATGTCCTTCATGAAGCGGAGACGAATAATTATCGTCGGCACACTGAACAAGTTACAAATGCGTGCTCCAACCTACAGGGGGGCATTGCATCAGCGGCACCGTCTCACCCCCGCGAGAACTGACGCTAACCCGCAGCCACGCGCTGCATACAAACGATGACTACTATGACGACGACGATGATGAGTGTCTGATGTGTAGCTTCTGCTTGAAGGTGTTCCGGTTGCCAAGTCTCTTCAGGGCATGATCAAATGAGCACACTATTCAGTCGTCGCATGGATTTTTTCACACATTCACGTTCACACCGGTCCTGGAAAGCGCCGTTTGTGCCTTAATGGCTTCATCGACGGCACGAATGTTTCATCTGAAACTTGTGGCCGAACACCCCTGAGACTTAAACCCAAAGGACACCATGAATGGAAACGTTAGTCGATACAGCGAGGTGGGCACAGACTTCCATGGCTCAAATTAATGAATGCAATGAATTAGGAAACTGCTTTTGAATCTTCAATCCATTTAGACTTGAAAGGTATTTGATTGATCAAGTTTAATTACCCTTAAATATCAATGACTATTAATCGGTTGAGCCAAATAGCACGAGGCACTGTGAAAAAGAGAAACGTGTATTGAAGACAACCTTTCAACAGACCGTCATTGAAGGGAATGAAGACAAAGGCTGCGGAAATTAAGTAATCCAATCTTTATTCAGTCAACCACACACCGATAACGAGCGGCGTCCAATTTGCTGAAATAATCATCTGAAGCTGTTTATTAAGAGGAACGCTCTCGAGAACCCTGGGCCTCATCCAAACCTTGTCCCGTCAATCCTCTCTCGTAGTCTGTGACTCTGTGTGTGTGTGTGCCTGGATGGATTGCTCTTTCAAAATGGGAAGCGGGTCAAGGTACTACTCATCCAGGATGTAATAAACATTTCTCCTTATTTCATCACATGTCCTATAATGTGCCAGGAGCAGGTCATTCATCCAACCAACTAGTCACCTTCCTCCACCACCGAACTCCTCCTTGAAGTGCCTCCCAAAATCTTCATTAAACCGAATTATTTTTTACTTTTTAAAGTTTCTCTTCTTTTTCTTTTCATCTTTTATGTTTTTTTTGTTTGTTTTTTTTTTTAACCAGGCTCTTGGTCGTGTACGTTGGCGATGTCGTCATGCTGCAGCCGTTGGAGAGAGTCGAGAGGAGCAGCTTCTTGCCGAGTCGGCCACCCAGGAGGAGTTGCTGGCAGGACGTATCTCCGGTCTCGGAGGGGAGCTGCGACGTGCGCGTGCCGCGCTTGGCGGTGCTCAGGCCGACAATGATAGACTCGGCACGTTGAGTCAGCAACTCTCACAGGTCTGGAGGGCCAAAGGGATTTTCCGCTTGGGTGGGTAAGCGGTCATGCTCGTTCATCTCCACAGTGTTCTTGAGCTGTTGTTTTTAATCCGATATTTTTTTAAATCCATCATTCACCATCACAAGTCACATTTTCATCGATTAAACGAAACATCACAAGTTCGTTTTCATTACAGCACGTTGGATTTTTTGTGAGCCTGGTTTTTGCTTAACGGTCAAGGTGGCCGCCTTCAGATGTTAGGGTCTTGAATTTGAGCCCCTGTCGTGCTGTTCGATAACACCAGGTGGTTTGACTCGGCCTGTCACCCTTCTGAGGTCGGCAAAATGAGTACCAGCTTACTGGTAACAGGGGGCACTGCATCAGCGGCACAGCTGTCCTCCCAGCATTGATGCAACCAGCATCCGCAGTTTGCAAAAATAAATAATAATTAGATGTTTGTGAAAAATGAAGATGTTTTTGAGATTGATTTTGATTAACGGAATCTTAATAAGTAAATAAAAGTTATTTTGATTTCAATGAGGCTTTGCAGTTACTGTTCCTGTGCATTGTTTTGGGATGGAATGGAGGCTCGTACTCTTGAAAGAGCGTCGGCGTGTTCCTGACGAGTCGAGAAACGTTTCAAGGCCGCAACAAATCCTGGACAGATCTCCACTACTCACTCAGCTAAATGTGTCAGGAATTTGGAGTCGTTCGGGATGCCGGCAATAACCTGCCTCCTCTTTATGAAGGACACTGGTGGACCTTTAACATCCATCAACAAGCGCTGCAGGCAGATGGGTCCTCTGTTGATGGCACACACACACACACACACACACACACACACAATGATGCTTAGCCCTGCTTGCAAAACACCAGGATGGGGGTTTATACCTGTCGGGATTTGAACCAAGGCTCGACACCTCGTAGGGGAGTTTGCATACCTTTAGGGTGTCCTACCTGCCCATACATTGTTATGTAACAATCTCTGGAATTTCTCATTTATAGCTTCGCACCACAACCAACCGAGCCCATTATAAACCGTCTCTTAATCCTCCTTAATCGCTGTATTTATCAGTTCACTGCTTTTGCCAATTTTTATATTCTTGTTTTTGCATTATTATCTCACTTTTATGTTTTCTGTTGGTGGTGCCACAGTTCCACGTACCTGCGTGTATTGTAGGTGTGTTTTGTTTGTATTTTTAACCTAAATTCAGGTTCTCGTCATTGAGCCAGGATCCATGGCGTTGCACATTTGGATTCTCTGGCTGCCATTTTGGTGATATTTGACAAACAAAAGGAGAATAGTGTGTGTGTGTGTGTGTGTGTGTGTGTGTGTGTGTGTGTGTCAGTGTCATTATCTCCATATGCGGGTTTCAGAAGGTGGAACGGAGTGCTCCCAGGTCTTGAAGTATCCACTCTGTTTGGAAAGGATGGTCATGAATCGTGGACAAAGGTCTGAAGTTTTGTTCTTAAAGTTTTGTTCCGAGGGCTCTTTTCAGGATCGTCACAGAGTAATATGCCCAGGGATGGTTTTTATACGCCCGATATATATATAATCGGGGCGTATTATGTGATACCGGTCGTCTGTCTGTCTGTCTGTCTGTCTGTCTGTCTGTCTGTCTGTCTGTCTCCGTCCGTTCCTGTCCGCACTCTAACTCCCAAAGTTTTCAACTTTCACGTTTCATATTTGGTACATAGGTACAGACTGTGGAGACGGTGTGTCGCGACATACGTTCGTCATCTAAAGTGGTTGCCATGGCAACCGGGATGCTGTTTTCCAGTAGTAAGCACAATTCTGTATATACCTTCTTGTTCGGGCGTATATTGTGCTCACTTGCACTCTTGTTAAGATTTCTGTAAGGTTTTGTTTTTTAATTATTCCCGTTACTCCAATTATCCCTGGTACAATTTCGGTGATCTTCAGCTTCCAGGATCTTTTCACTTCATTTTTGAGATCTTGGTATTCGGTCATTTTCTTGATTTCTACGTAATTTAGGCCAAAATCGCTGGGTACTCGAACCTCGATTAGCATTGCCTCCTTTTTCAGTTTTTTTTTTTTGTACCTCAGTACTGTATCCGGTCACAATGCTTTGTTTTCAATGTTCACGCTCGATGGGATCATTAGATCGTACGTGAGCGGTACTTCCTTGTTTTCAGTGATTGCTTTTGGTTCGTGTTTCCATGAGTTTTCTGGAAATGGGATGTTGAGACTTTTGCAGATGTGCTGTTTTCTCAAAACATGTTTTCACTTTGTCATTGTCGGGTATTATGTATAGATCGGTGATAAAAAAAAAAATTACATTTAAGCTCGTTTAAATTCAGGCTGTGACGCAACAAAATCTGACAAAATTTGAGGGGTGTGAATACTTTCTGAAGGCCCTGAATAAATATACACGTTATTATAGCACCAACAACCGCAACGTTTGCTGAACACACGAGTATCGTGAGGCTCGCTTGTTTGGTTGATTTTGCTGAGCATCCATGAACATTTGTAGAAATTGTTACCGACGTATTTGCACACCTTCAGACTTGAACAAGGAAGTAATGTGGAGAGATGTGGTTTTGGTTCGCTGTGTGATTTGAGGCTCGTGCAGAACAAGGTGTGAGACTGTGTGTGGGGAGGTGTTAGACAGAGGGAATTGGTGTGAGCTTGAAACGCAATTGGTTATGCTGTGAAGATGATTTGCAGAAGAATATCAAATAAAGATGAAGTATATAAATAAATAAATATATATGTATATATGTATGTATGTATGTTGAGATGAAATGTGGAAACAGAAGGTAAAAGGATACAAGAACTGATTAATGGCGAAAGCAATTTTCAAGTTTAAAAAGGAGTTCATTTTGAGGAAATGATGAATTGAATCGTTTTTCAAGGCAACCAACCTGACTCTCATTGTGATCAAACATGGTTGGCGACGGAAAAAAGGATCCCTTTCCGAAACCTTTTTCTCGGGCCACACGGTAAAGAAGTATTAGATGCTTCGGGCAGCACAAGAGCGATCGTCGTTCGTGCCTGCTCGCAGCCGGGCTGCCGATGGGATAATGAGACGGTGGAAGATGGAGGTCAGTGGGGGTTGGAACTCGGTGGTAACTTTGCCCTGAAAAGCCAGATCGGAGTGTGGGCAATTGGCATATAGGGTGTGATTGTGGCGAAAAGGAAGGCCTCTTGCTTCGAAAGGTGTGATGAAGTGACTTTGACAGCACGGTGATTCAGAGATGACTGTTATTACATATCCATCTGGACCGGCATGCCGCTGTTTGAAAGGGTGAAAATCGCCAGGCATTTTGCTCAAAGAGGAAGGATTTACACATTGAAGCTGTACATTATTATTTTGCCATCGTTTTGCTATTCCTTTTGTACTTGACGAGCAAAAAGGAACATTTTTTTTTTTTGTGAAAGATTTCTGAAATCCTTTAGAAGAAAAAAAAATCCCTTTTTTTCTCTGTGCATTGCTTTGTCATGAGTATATAAAGCGGAGGTGGTTTAATGGCACGTGAGGCAACAAGTAGAGGTAGAAATATATTTGGAGAAGTGTATCTTTGTTCACAAGTTAAAACGTTTCGACCATGAAGGCATTTTCAGTTTTCCCACGAGCAGTGATTCATCGAATGGACATTCTTTTAGTTGTGGAGATATCTAGGTTAACTGTGGTACCGAGCCGTGGTATTATTTATTATCCCCACACTTTTTGAAAAATAAAACAGGGGGATGTTGTAATCAGCTCCACCTCTGTCTCTCTCTCTCTCTTTTTTTTCTCTTTCTTTTATACAAACTAGAAGCACCCGCTCCCTACGGGATCCGTTAAGGGGGTCATGTTATTATATTTATGCCTATTTTACTCGAAGGGGTCTCAGCATTACACGCCCAAAAAATGGTTGCGATCGGTTCAGCCGTTTTTGCGGTACCTGGGAACAGACGGACGGACAAACGGTGATTGTAGTAAGACAAGCCGGTAGGCGGCGATGGGTCGCCGAGCATGGAAACTATAAGAATTAGAGCAAAATGGATGTCATATAGCAGATAGGGAATCACCTTAAGATTATGCATATCAAATCTCATCCAGTTCCATCACTGATAACTACTCGGTATCCATTTGAATAAAAAGTACCGAAAATGCGGTTTGAAATCGGAAATCCCCAAAGTTCGAGGGGGTGCTGTGGGTGAACGAAGATCTAAATCGAAAATCCGCTCGATCGTTTGTGCACAATGTATTCCAGACGATTAGTGTGAATTTTCATGACCATCCGACCATAACCCTAGGAGGAGTAGCATTTGGCGCGAAGCACCTCCAGCTCTCGCATATTATCGATTTTTGCACTAATTGACCTTTGACCCCTGACCTAAGCGAAATCGGTCAATATGTCCTGAGGCAAAGTTGTAGTACTCATTGAGTACCATGAACCTGCAAAGTTTCATTCGTATCGATGCACTCACCTGGTCGCTAGGGGGCCTTCAATTTTCCCAATTTTGCGCATACCCTATTGTAGGGGCGCTGCGGGTAAAGTATTCCATATATCACAAAAACTGGAATATATTTGATAGAGCATCACCTGTAGATATTGTGCAAATTTCATAACCCACGTGGGATAATGGCTTTCGGAAATTGATTTCGCGTGAACGGTACCGATTTTGAAGGTTTTTCGGTTGTTGCTAGGAACCAAAGCGTCCCTAGCAACCATCACATTTCAAAGCACTAGGTCATAAGATGACCTACCACCCGAGTTTGGTCAAAATCCGCCCACGTTTACTACCAATTATGCTGATGACAACGAACAAACATCCAAACAAACAGACAGAATTACTGACAATAAGGGTCACCTATTTCGGCGACCCAACTATTTCGGTGACCAATAATCACTGACAACAAAAATCATTGTCCACTTACACATGAGAAAAAAAAAAGAACCAGCAATGTTTAAGAATAGCCAACAATACAATCTAATCTATAAAGCTCATTCTCACCACTGACTGACTGATATTTAAGATCGGAACCTTCCAGGTGACGTAGAAAGCTGAAATTTTGCGTGCCGATGGACATCGAAGCCGGTACACCGCGAAAAAAAAATCACAGAACCGTCGGAAAGCATCCGGAAATGAAAATATAAATAAATAAAAATTAAATGCAGGTGAGTGTCCTGAGACAATGGGGAAGCACGGTTCGTTATCGCTTACAATGTGTAAGCATACCCCACCAGTAAGTATATGTCTTTAAGATATTTGTGTGCTCTGGAACAGAAAGCCTTTGTCCCAGATGTCGTTGGGTGACAGAGAGTGGCATCTGGTAGGCTGTTCCACACAGGTATTATTGCGGGTGTGTAAGAACGATCATGCTGTGCAAGTGACCGGTGACCACGCTTCGTCTTGCCAGTAAGACCCTGCAAAGGAAGCATTTGCTCTGGTGGACTTTATTGGAGTCCGTGATGGAGGAAGCTTGGACGTCAGGAGTGCTGGAGCTTCCTCCGTGTGTCGTCTTTACATTAGATCCAGACCTGCTACAGATCTCCTGTGTGGTGGGGGGTCGATATTCAATTCCTGCGGAGGGGCCTTGATATGTACAGCATGACGTTGTACATCATCCAGCTTCTTAAGGTCCATGGAACTTGCAGACATCCATGCGAGAGGAGCATCCTCCATTTTGCTCTTGACATGGGCTTTGTGCACTCGGGTTCGGCCAGGTGGATCCAAATATGGAGCAATACTATGGGGGACACTCCCTCGTCATCCAGCTCTAACGGCAATGGAGTTCACGTGAGACTGGAAGCCCAAGCTCTGGGAAAACCTGGCTTCAAGTATGTCCAGCTCACGTACTCGCTGCAGGGGCTCGTCACCGAGAAAGACCTATGGGGGCTGCTCACTAGGTAGTCGCCTACTGAGAGACATGATCTTGCATTTCTCAGTCGCAAATAGGACATTCCATTTCTGCCCCCCATTTGTAGATCTGTGAGTCCTCCCTCAGAGAAATGATGGCATTCTCTTTATCCAACAGGTAGTAGATGGAACTACAATTGGCGTCGAGGAAGGTGGGATTATGCAAGTTGTCACACAGTTCGTTAATCTCGACTGAAAACAAGGTGGATTCAAGAATTGATCCTTGAGGTACAGATACATTTATTGGAGTTAAATTTGATGTTTGGCCATTGACCACTACCTGGATACATCTGCTCGTCAAGTAGCTGGATAACCACTGCAACCGTTGCCCTCCGACTCCATTAGGAGCCAGCTTTGCCAGCAATTCCTTGTACCGTACTCTATCAAATGCAGCTTTGATGTCGAGTGCCGCAATTGTACGTCCTGACGTCCGTTGAGACGAGACATCCACTCATGTGGACGCATCGACTCGGCACGTTTGTGGAAAATCGAAAATTATTCCCCGTTTGAGTTGAATCGTACTGCTATGTAACCCAGAGACGGTGCGGATATGATGGTCAACTTCCTGATGCAATGTCACGGATAATATCTGAAGAAGAAGAAGAGTTCCATATTTAATTGCAAATTTACCTGCTTTATAATTCCGGAATTGGAAAAAGACACATCATATCTATTTTGTATGGTATCAAGGGATAGATTAGCATCAAGGTGGTCTGAGTGTTTGGGTTCCCCTCTAAGCATCACTTTAGTGGTCACTTGTATGCATATGCCTGGTGTTCATGGTCACCCATATGCCTGGTGTTTGGCTTAATGGTTAGGGTGGTGGGCTTGGGATCTGAGGATCCTGAGTTCAATTCCCACTCTGCTGTTGAATTAATACCAGGTGGGGTTGACTCTGCCTGTCAGCCCTTCCGAGGTCGGCAAAATGAGGACCAGCTTGCTGGTATCCTGTGTCGGAGTGGCGACCCGTCCAGGATTGTGTCCAACAGCCAAGGAGACTGCTTCGGCACACCGACGCTCTGCATAGAGTATGGTCCCAGGATGGATGGTGGATTGTATGCATGCACTCCAGACACGGGGTATCCACCTCTATTGCATTGCTTAACAAGTTATTTTCTGTTATTTTATTATCATTATTATTTTTTGTTGGTATCGATGTGTAACTTTTCCACATTTCTGTTGAATTCTGTAGAAACAGCCATTTAGTGGAAGACTTGTGCGTAACAACGGCTCTCAGCTTCAGTTGTCTTTCATGCGCAGTTTCCATAGATACAGATGAAGAAAGTGAGTCTGCTTTCTCGTCATCTAGATATCTCGTTCCGTCAAGTCGTGTCCCACTTCTGGTGACATTCATGATCAGATATCTCCAAACATCCGATCCTGCGCTGCTTCCCAAAGATCTGGGAGAGAGAGCTTGGTTGTCGCCTTTACCCCATCCATCCAACACATACAAGGTTTACCTCTTCCTCCTCTTCTCTCAATCATACCCAGCATGGTTGAATTATCCAGACTTTCGTTTTCTTCACGCGTGATGTGTCCAAAGTACGACGGTCTCCGTTTCATCATCAGCACCTCTAATGTACATCTTGATCTAATTTCTTCAACCACCGATTTGTTTGTTCTTCGTGCAGATTATTTTAACATTCTTCGTGTGTCCCATCTTCGTGTGTCCCATCTTCGTGGGATTATTTTAACATTCGTCTCCAAAACCACATTTCAAAACTATCAATCTCCTTCCTTTATTTCTTTTTCACTGTCCACGACTCACTTCGGTACTTTGCAACTGGGAATACCAGATATATAATTAACCAGCCTCCTCTCGGTTTGTATTTTCACTTATTTGTCTTTCCAGATCTTTCTCAATCCTGACATTGCTGTTTACCCCCAACGCTAACTGTCTAATCATTTCTCCTCCACATTCTCCACTCACTTAAATCTGAGAACCCAGGCAGATGAAACTTTCCACTCTTTCCATGTGATCGTCTCCCAATCTGAACACATCGATCTTCTCAGTTGGCAAGACCTTTAAATTTAGGTTTAAATTTTTAGGTTTAAATATTGACAAGCTTTTTCACTTTCCTTCTTCTGTAGCAGTTTCATCAAATCCCCTTTACTGTCTGCTCAACAGAGTGTTATCATCAGCATACCTTATGTTGTTGATCCATCTTCCTTCAATCTTGACTCTGACCACCTCTATGCCATCCATGTTTGATTTCCTCATGATATACTCATTATACTGATTGAACAAGTTAGGGGAGAGAATGCATCCCCCCCCCCAATCTGGACCGCTTTACCAATATTACAAACCATTCTGTCTCTCCATACTCTGTTCTTACTGGAGCTCCTTGTTTAGTGTTGAGGCTTCTTATCAGACACATACGGTGCTCCAACCTTCCCATGTATCTCAGCATAATCCACAATTCATGATCAGCACAATCGAAGGCTTTGCTCAATCTCTAAAACAGAGACACACCTTCCCTTGATATTCCCTTGCTTTTTTCATGATCCACCTCCGATTTGCGATTAATCTCTTGTAGCTACTAGCTCTTCCTCTTCTGAAACCTGCTTGTTCAACAGGTATTTCTCGCCGAATGAAGTTTTCCTTTCCGTGTTGAATGATCTTTAGTAATATTTTGCTCGCATGTGAAATCAAGGCAATGGTTCGGTTATTTGATCATTCTCTTGCATCCATTTTCTTTGGCAATGGTATATAGACTGACCGTTAACACCTTTTTCGGCCAAACAAAGCTGCTCCAGATCTGTGTACAGACAGCTGTTGAACCTTAAATAGTTTGATTGGAATTTCATCAGTACCTGGTGCTTTTCCATTTCATGGCTCCACGCACCTCACATTTTATCACTATTGGTTTTTGCTCATATTCTCTTTCTTCAAAGGTTACCATCAAATTACTATCTCGTTTGTATAGAGTTTCGGTATAGTCCTTCCATTTTTCTTTCACCTGTGTTTCTTCTGTTCAATCTTCTCTTGTTCTTCTCTTTACGGGGACTCCAATCCTCCGACGTAAACTTTCCTATGATCTCTGATCTTCAAAAAAAAAAAAAACTAGATCTCTTGTTTTTCCGCTCTATTGTCACTTTCTATCTCTCTGCCTCTTGAATATTTACCTTTGTTTTTGAAAGCTTGTTGTTGAAGTCGGAATTTAGCCGCTTTTAAAATGTCCTCTCTTGATGTGCCTTTGGTCTTCGTCTGCAATATTTATTGCCTCGTCCGACAGCCATTTAGCTTTCCTCTTTGTGATTGCTTTTAGGATGTTGTTTTTAGCCTCTTCTTTTACAATTCGTCTAGCATTCTGTCAACTTAAGTGATCACTTCAAAACGGGTTTGTTTGTGTTTACCTTTGTTACATATTGTTAACCTCCGCCATCGAAGATCGGAGGTTACTGTTTTCACCCCTTTCTGTTTGTTTGTTTGTTATCTTGCCAAAACGAAGTTTTTGCAAGATATGTTAGTCAGCTTGTATGTTTTTTTTTTTTTTTTTTTTTTTTTTGTCTGTAATAACGTATAAAAAATTCTGCAGAGCACAGTTATCATTGGAAATTTTTGTATTACTTCGCATATCAGAGGCCTATAGAGGTCCCTTTCAGCGCAAAAATTTTGAAGGTCAAGGTCAAAGGTCAAGGTCATTTGTCGAAAATCAGGGGAGTCGACGAAACCCTTATTTTTTGAGTAATTTTATCGATCGCTTCAAACTTATGGGAATATAGTATATGGTCTGGCGCTCAGCTGATTAATTTTTGGTGGCGATTGGCCTTGACCTTCATGGTTAGCGCCTAAGGTCAAACATATTTGACCCCAAGGTCAAATTTTCAAGTTTTAGGACCATATCGTGTAGTACCTCAAATTGAACACCTCGATGAGTGCTTTCTAGATATGTCAAGCTTGAGACATTATGACGTCATTTGGTGACGTTGTGAGGCAAACGCATATTTTTCATGGTTACTCTTGTAGAACGATTCTCATCGGAATCTCTCGTAGGCAGATATTCCTCAAGGAGTCGCTCCTGGTGGATAGCAGCTCTGTTCACCTCAGTGTGACCTTAAAGAAGTCACACGTGGTCACCTTTTGGCAGATACGGGTCACCCTAAGGTGACATGGGTTTAATACTTACGAAATCTTTAGATTTTGTAAGTATATTGATGACTTCCGTTTCTGTTTGTTTGTGTGTTTGTTTGTTTGTAGGCACAATAACTCGAGAACGGAAGAAGCTACAATGTAATTACATCACGTGATTCAGGAGGGTGATGGCTAGTGCTGTTAGATTTTGGTCAAAATCGGTTTAAAGGTCAGGTCACAGTGAGGTCAAATATTCGGATTTTTGATGGTTTGGTACAGATAACTTCGAGAACGGAAGAAAGCTAACAAAGTAAATTACACGTGATCAGGAGGGTGATGGCTAGCGCTGATTAGATTTTGGTCAAAATCGGTCCAAGGTCAAGGTCACAGTGAGGTCAAACATCCAAAAAATGATAACTCGAGAACGTTAAGAAGCTAACAATGTCAAATTAACCACGTGATTCAGGAGGGTGGGTGGTGGCTCGCGCTGATTAGATTTTGGTCAAAATCGGTCAAAGGTCACATTGAGGTCAAACATCCAAACATTCGATTTTTGATGGTTTGGTACAGAATATCGTATAAACTTCTGGTTTGCGTCGCTACCTTCTCCAGAGACAGCTTTTATTAGACAAGGTCAGAGGTCAGTTGACGATTTCGTAAGTACCAGTTCTATGACTGCTTGTTTGTTTGTTTGTTTGTTTGTGAACAGTATTGCGGAAAAACTCCTCGACGGATTTCGAACGAAACTTGGTGGGGGATTAGGTATGGTCCAACGACCATGCCATTAGATTTTGGACTCGGTCCAAAATCCAATATGGCCGCTATGGCGGCCATTTTGAAAAAATATTTGATTTTTTTTTTTTTGCATTTCTATGTTTTAAGTGATTTCCAACGCCCCCTCCCCCAAAAAATGTTGGAGAAAAGAACTATAACTGTCAGCACTGTTGACGTCATGTTTAATGAATAAGATTAAGGTTCACTTGAGTGACCCAGCAGTATTGGCGGCAGAGGTTTTGCACTCTACCGAGTGTCCCCCTCTAGTTAACCTCGCGCCATCGAAGATCGAGGTTACTGTTTTTACCCCTTTCTGTTTGTACTTACGAAATCTAAGATTTCGTAAGTATATTTGATGACTACCGTTTCTGTTTGTTTGTTTGTTGTATGTTTGTTACTTACGAAATCTAAAGATTTCGTAAGTATATTGATGACTACCGTTTCTGTTTGTTACTTACGAAATCTAAAGATTTCGTAGTATATTGATGACTTCCGTTTCTGTTTGTTTGTTTGTTTGTATGTTTGTTTGTTTGTTTTGTTTGTTTGTAGGGCACGAATAACTCGAGAACGGAAAGAAGCTACAATGTCAAATTACACCACGTGATTCAGGAGGGTGATGGCTAGTGCTGATTAGATTTTGGTCAAAATCGGTCAACGGTCAAGGTCACGGTGAGGTCAAACATTCGATTTTTGATGGTTTGGTACAGATAACTCGAGAACGGAAGAAGCTACCAATGTCAAATTACACACGTGATTCAGGACGGTGATGGCTAGTGCTGATTAGATTTTGGTCAAATCGGTCAAAGGTCAAGGTCACGATGAGGTCAAACATTCGATTTTTGATGGTTTGGTACAGAATCATCGTAGAAACTTCTGGTTTGCGTCGCTACTTCTCTAGAGACAGTTTTTATTAGACATGTCAGAGGTCAAGTTGAGGACGATTTCGTAAGTACCAGTCTATGACTGCTTGTTTTGTTTGTTTGTATGTTTGTTTGTTTGTTTGTTTGTTTGTTTTTGTAGGCACGATAACTCGAGAACCGGAAGAAGCTACCAATGTCAATTACACCACGTGATTCAGGAGGGTGATGGCAGTGCTGATTAGATTTTGGTCAAAATCGGTCAAAGGTCAAGGTCACAGCGAGGTCAAACATAATTCCGTAAATTAACGTGGAGAAATGGAGTATTTTTGCTTCCCTCGACGTTACGAGTTCGTTTTAACTTCGATTTTAATTTTGTCTTCGTTTTTGCGATCGCTTAGGACGCTTAAAACTCGGTTGTCGAATTCTGGTAAAAATCGGATGTTTGAGACGTTTTAAGATTGTATAAAAAAATATTTCACTCGAAGCGTCAAGGGTCGTCCCATGATGCAGTGCGCTCGAGCAGACGCGTCGTTGAGTGCATAGTTTTGCTATGGAGAAATGGAGATTTTTGCTTCGCTCGATGTTACGTAGTTCGTTTTAAACTTCGATTTTAATTTGTCTTCGGTTTTTGGCGATCGCTTAGGACGCTTAAAACTCGTTGTCGAAATTCTTGAACAGCGATGAATAACTGATATATAATAAATAATAAGTCTTTTATCAGATTCTTCTCTGAAAAGTAATACACCTATTATCTGGATTCCTGGCTGGTACTGAATCACTTAAAAAAAAAATGGAATTTTTATAAGAAATCTAGTTTTTGTCTGGGACTCATTATCTGCAACCACAGTGTAAATCGTGGACCACAATGAATTCAGAATTCAGCTCTCTTGGGCTTTGACTGATTCATGGTTTTATTAGACAAGGTCAGAGGTCAAGTTGATGATTTTCGTAAGTAACAGTCTATGACTGCTTGTTACTTACGAAATCTAAGATTTCGTAAGTATATTGATGACTTCCGTTTCTGTTTGTTTTGTTGTTTTGTATGTTTGTTTGTTTGTTTGTTTGTAGGGCACGATAACTCGAGACGGAAGAAGCTACCAATGTCAAATTACACCACGTGATTCAGGAGGGTGATGGCTAGTGCTGATTAGATTTTGGTCAAAATCGGTCAACGGTCAAGTCACGGTGAGGTCAAACATTCGATTTTTGATGGTTTGGTAACAGATAACTCGAACGGAAGAAGCTACCAATGTCAAATTCACCACGTGATTCAGGAGGGTGATGGTAGTGCTGATTGATTTTGGTCAAATCGGTCAAAGGTCAAGGTCACAGTTGAGTCAAACATTCGATTTTTTTGTGGTTTTGTACAGATCATCGTAGAATTCTTCTGGTTTGCGTCGCTACTCTACAGAGCAGCTTTTATTAGACAATGTCAAGGTCAAGTTTACGATTTCGTAAGTACGAGTTATGACTGCTTGTTTGTTGTTTGTTTTTTTGTCGGCACGATAACTCCGAGAACGGAAGAAGCTCCGAATGTTAAATTACAAACACGTGATTCAGGAGGGTGATGGCTAGTGCTTGATTAGATTTTGGTCAAAATCGGTCAAAGGTCAGGTCAACAGTGGGTCAAACATAATTCGGTAAATTCACGTGTGGAGAAATGGAGATTTTTGCTCGGTCGACGTTACAGTTTTTGATGGTTTGAAGGAATCATCGTGAAAACTTCTGGTTTTACGTCGCTGTAACCTTCTCGAGACAGCTTTTATTAGACAAGGTCAGAGGTCAAGTTGACGATTTCGTAAGTACCAGTCTATGACTGCTTGTTTGTTTGTTTGTTTGTGAACAGTATTACGGAAAAACTCCTCGACGGATTTCGACGAACTTGGTGGGGGGTTAGGTATGGTCCAAGGATCATGCCATTAGATTTTGGACTATTGGTCCCCCCCCCCCAAAAAAAATTTGTGAGAGAATTTTTTTTTTTTTGCATTTCTACATGTTTAAGTGATTTCCAACCCCCCCCCAAAAAATTGTTAGAGAAATTTTTTTTTTTTGCATTTCTACATGTTTTAAGTGATTTCCAACCCCCCCCACCAAACAAAATGTTTGAGAAAAAAATTTTTTGCAACTTTTTTTCAACAAAATTTCTGTTTTTTTTTTTGCATTTCTACATGTTTTAAAGTGATTTCCAACCCCCCCCCCCCCCAAAAAAAAATGTTGGAGAAAAGAACTCATAACTGTCAGCACTGTTGACATCATATTTGAATAAGATATAGGTTCACTTGAGTGACCCAGCAGTATTGGCGGCGGAGTTTTGCACTCTCCCGAGTGCTCCCCCTCTAGTTTCAGTATGTTTTCAAGGTCATATCTGGACAGAGTTCTAGATTTTTGGAATATTTTTTTCACCTTTTTCAATTTGACTTGTAGTTTTGCCACAAGGAGATCATGATCTGTCCGACAGTCTATGCCTGACAGAGTATTGGCAGATTGCACAGCATTTCTCCATCTTCTGTTGACTCAAGTATAGTTGATCTGATTTCTATGTTGCCCATCAGGTGAAGTTCACGTGTGCAGTCTACGCTTGAGTTGTTTGAACCATGGGTTTGCAATTACAAGCTCGTTCTCCACACACAACTCCAGGATTCGGTCCCCTGGCTCAGTTTGGAAACCAACTCTGTGCTATCCTGCAATCCCTGGTGCTCCTGCTTCTCCAATTTTTACATTCCAGTCTCCTATAATAATGAAAACATCTCCTTTAGGAATCTGTTCCCCCAGGTCTTTTTTTTTTTGTATACCTTGTCGAGGCTCGTGTGAGAGCTAACACACAACGCACAGCAAGGGGGGCATGAGACAAGAGGGGCGGGAGTGGGAAGGACAAAACAGTGGGGAACAGAGACATTAGGAGATCTGTGGAAGGGAGAGAGATGGGGTGGGGAACACGGGGAATACAAGATGGACATTACAGGGACTTTCAGGAAGGAAAGCTGGGAATTTGAAGGAGGTGGGCTTGGGTGGATTAATTATCGGGGGTAGAAAAGATAGAGGATTTGGATGGGGTTAATCAAGGCAATGGTTCGGTTATTTGATCATTCTCTTGCATCCATTTTGAAATGAATCCATTTTGATCCATTCTCTTGCATCCATTTTGAAAGAATAAGAGGTGGTGGTGAACAGCTGTTTTGAAAGCCTTGAGAGAAGAATGGGATTGAATAGAGTGAGGGAGTTTATTCCAAAGGTGGGAAAAAAGAGGAATGAAAGAGTGAAGGTGTGCAGTGATTCGTGATTTTGGTAGTTTTACCAGAAGGGGGTTGTTGGCGGACCTTGAGCGCCCTGCGGAAATGTGGTGGGGACAAATCGCAGAGAGAGCAGGGGGGGGGCGAGGCTGGAGAAGAGACGGTAGAATAAATTTTCCATAAATGTCTTCCTTCCCAGGTCTTGCAATTTTCCATAAATGTCCTTTCAACCTCAATGTTGAATGTTTCAACCTCAAAGGACTGGATGTCCTTTCAACCTCAATGATATGAACCTATCATTGACTGCATTGTATCCCAGTGCTGACCCTGCCATCTTCTTATTGCAAATCCCTGCCACTCCATTTCTTTTACAGGCTTCATGACCAGAAAACAACAGTTTGAAACAGCCTCAAACCAGTCTATCGATATCACTTCTCCCCCAAATATTAGTTCTTGCCCTCTCTGTCTAAATTTTTCGAATTCATTGACTTTACATTTCATGTTCCAGTTTTGTGAACGTTTGAGAAGCTCAGAGTTTGGCTTTCAATTATGGTGACCTCAGCGAATGGATTTTCTTGTGGGTTTGATCCAGACCTGCTCATTAAAACAATTTGCTATTCCCCAGTAGCCATTTGGGTGCCTTCAAACCTGGGGTGGGGGGCATCATTCAGTGACACAGCTTCATGGCATTTACCGACATGCTGTCTACCATATATGTTATCATTTTGTACATTAAGAGATCATTTGTTAAGTGTTTTTTCATCTCGTTTTTCTTGTTATCTCTGCTGATGTCTGAGGTGTCAAACAATACAAATCACACTGTCTCACGGTAAGGAAATATGTAGAGAGATTTTCTACGGCCTTCCCAGTGGGGTCTTTAATGGTACTTCGAATCCCATGATGAAAGAACAGAAACTCATCTCATTTCGCCAATCACAAGGCAAAATCCAAGTATGGTGTAGTGAAAATTATGTGTTGTACTTTAACAATGGCAATGTTGAAAATGGTTGTTGATCAGTGGATTGGGAGAGGGGTTGCTAAATGAGAACTGCACTTCATTGAGAGGGAATGGGTGGTTGAGGGGGTTCTTATAATCCAGTCAACAGGGCCTTGTCAGGTCTACCTCTGGTCTATGTACTCGCTCGATCTCCTCCCTTACTCGATCTCCTCCCTCACCTCAAATGACATAATCATGGACTCTGCTCATGTATCAACTCGGTATTTGCCTCCCAATGTCATATTCCCATCCCGTTCCTTCCTGAAGCTGTTCTCTCCCACTCTTCTCTCCAGGACTTCTCGCAGGTGGTGCGCTGCCATCTCACGTTATCGCACACCCCCCATCCCCCCTTCTTCTGTACGCTCTTCTCTGCGACGATTCTATTACCGCTACATATCCTAACCCACCCTCGTCTTTCAGGTTATGGTGTTTCCTCTCTCTCTCCTCTCTCTCTCCTTCTCTGCTCTCTCTCTTCTCTCTCTCTCCTCCTCTCCACCTCTCTCAGGCCTCTCACTCTCTCTCCCCTCTCTCTCACCTCTCTCTCACCCTCCTCTCTCACCCTCTCTCTCACCCTCTCTCTAACTTCTCTTCTCCCCTCTCTCGTTCTCCCTCTCTCTCCCCCTCGCTCTCCCCCTCTCTCTTCTCCTCTCTCTCTCTCCCCTCTCTCTCCCCTCTTCTCCCCTCTCTTCCCCTCTTCTTCCCTCTCCTCTCCCCCTCTCTCTCCCTCTGCTCCCCTCTCTCCCCCTCTCTCTCCCCCTCTCTCTCCCTCCCTCCTCTCTCTCTCTTCCCCTCTCTCTCCCCCTCTCTCTCCCCCTCTCTCTCCCCTCTCTCTCCCCCTCTCTCTCCCCCTCTCTCTTCCCCCTCTCTCTCCCCCTCTCTCTCCCCCTCTCTCTCCTCTCTTTCCCTCTCTTCTTCCCCTTCTTCCCCCTCTCTCTCCCCTCTCTCTTCCCCTCCTCTCCCCTCTCTCCTCCCCCTCTCTCCTCCCCTCTCTCTCCCCCTCTCTCTCCTCTCTCTCTCTCTCTCTCTCTCTCTCTCTCTCTCTCTCTTTCCTCTTCCTTTTTGTCATCCCATTTTTATTGTGTAAAACTATTGTTCCTCTGAAGATCAAGGGTCAACTGAAATGTAGGACTGTTAATCTTTTATGTGAATAATTTTAACATTTAATTGTCATGTTTTTTCTGTCTCTGTCTAGTGTCAACCTGTTGCCTATTACCCTCTGTCACGTCATTCTCTGCATGAACTCGCTCGATCCTGTATAGCACTAAATAAAATTATAGAAATAAAGGAAGGAGATTAGAGGGAATAGGGAGTGTGTATGGAGTGTTGCAGAGAAAAGAGAGGTGAGGATGTTGGTGGTCGTATTCTTTGGAGGGGATAAGAGGAACGGAAGGAAATGCCGAAGCTATGGATTGAAAAGGGGGGGGAGGTGCGAGAGGTAAATCTATTGATGGAAATACTAATAATCTATATCGATGCCTTTGCCTTCAGATGCCTTTGCCACTCACATTGCCTTCAGAACATTGAAATTGACTAATCCATTGCATCAATGTAAATTAAGGCCATTTAATTATTACATCTGCCACCGAAGGTGGATGGAAGTTATGTTTTCATCCATGTCTGTCTGTCTGTTTGTCTGTCTGTTTGTCTGTCTGTCTGTGAGCAGGATATCTCAGAAATTATGGACGGATTTCGACAAAATTTTGTGGACAGGTTGGGTGTGTGACATGGACGAATTGATTAGAAATATTAGAAATTCTTAAGTGATTCTTCAACATTGAGAGATGGGACCAAAACAATATACCGTACAGCATGATAGTTCAAAAACTTGTGGACGGATTATGACAATATTCGGTGGATGAGTTGAGTTGTTGACAAGAACAAGCCGATTCGATTTTGGTTCAGGTCCGGATGCAGATCTGGCCTATCAATAGGATCCATCCATCCATCCATCGGGACCATACTCTGTGCAGAGCGTTGGTGCTGCCTAAGCAGTCTCCTTGGCTAGTGGACACAATCCTCGATGGGTCGCCACTCTGACACAGGATACAGCAAGCTGGCACTCATTTTGCCGACCTCGGAAGGATGACAGGCCAGGAAGATCAATCCCCGGTATAATCAACAGAAACGCGGGTTCTGACCATCCACGCACTGACTAGAGGACACACCCACCACCCTAATCATTGAGCCAACACCAGGCATATCAATAGGATACGAAATGTAAACTGTTCAGCCTGGTGGAGGTATGTTCTCTACTGAGTGCCGTGTTAGTTTTGGTACTGCAGCCATTTAATTATTTTAGTTCTGCAACAATTTCATTATTTTACCATTTAATGTCCTATCAATGGAAATATAAACCAAATGTTAAATTGTTCTGTATTGTTTATCAGGAGAGAAGTTATAATCCGAGTTAATCTGGCCAAAAACCTTGTTCTCGCACGTCCTTGAATTTTGATTGTTGCTTACAATATAACACCATATATTCACGCAACATTTTTTTTTTTAATTGTATGGAAATAGGAATGAGTTTGAGTGAAATTTTCGAATGAAAGAATATCTGTGCCACTAATGTGGGCCCTTCCAACCTTAAAAAAAAATTTTTCCTGTTTTAAACCAAAATGGTTTAACAAACCAACCTTTTGTCTTATTATAAAATGATCCCTCCAAATACAACCTAAAACCGATTTGCTTATAGTGTAGTAGATAGTAGAGAAAATCATGCAAATTATGATACAAGCATCAAATTTGCATTCTGTTCTGCAGGGCTTTCAGATCAAATCTGCCCGATTGGCCATTTGAAATCCAAATTTTGAAAATTTGAAAAAAAAAAAAAAAAAAATTCAAAAAAATTTGAAGTCACAGCTGGCTGAAATTCTTGAAGCGCAGTGAACATTCCAGACAGAGAACCAAGGGGATGCAGTCATCATTGATGGCTCAGCACTATCAATGGCCTACCTCCACGCATTTCAAAGATATTTGATGGACTATGCTAAAGAAGACATCATCCCAAAGGTGGAATCCTATGGTGTCAGGTACGAGAGGGTGGACGTAGTGTTTGATGTTACAAGAAGTCAAGTCTGAAGTCTGAGACAAGGTTCGAAAAGGGGGCAAGGATCAGAAGAAGAGTGACAGGAACCAGTAAGACCCCAAGTAACTGGAGAAGCTTTCTTTCGAGATGACAGCAACAAGACTGAGCTGTTTCACTTCCTTGCGGAAAAGATGTGTGAGCACAGACGACAAGCCACAAAAGGAGAAGATGCCATTAGCAACAAAAAGAAGTCACTGGCATGCTGTGTCTCCATGTTGTCATGAAGAAGCTGACACTCGAATATTGTACACGCCGAGATGCAACGACGGATGTAGCAAGTCCATTATCATTAGGCTAATGACACGGACGTACTAGTCATAGCAATATCTGTACTGCCATCCTTACAGGAACTAGGTCTGAGAACATGTGGATTGCCTTTGGCCAAGGAGCCAAGGTGGCGATGGATTCCAGTCCATGAGTAGTTTCTGCAA
Organism: Eptatretus atami; assembly: GCA_035128595.1. NCBI lineage: Eukaryota > Metazoa > Chordata > Myxini > Myxiniformes > Myxinidae > Eptatretus > Eptatretus atami. The sequence continues at coordinate 18,532,789 of CM068964.1, read as the reverse complement.
TAGGGCCTGGAGAAAGCTAGAGGATCCATACTTCCATGCGTTCACTGGATGTGATGTCGTGTCTTGCCTTCTGCGGTGAAGGGAAGAAAACTGCATGGCAGACTTGGAAAACGTCCTTTATGATTAGTATAATCTTGAAACATTCACCAATCTCAGCCAACATCCAACATTGATTCGTGATCTTGACTTTTTTGAAATTTTTTATTTTTTTCAAATTTTTCAAAATTTGGATTTTCAAATGGCCAATCAGGCAGATTTGACTAGAATCCCCTGGAGAACAAATGTGCCAAATTTGATGCTTGTATCATCATTTGCACGATTCCTCTCAAAAATTGCTGTTATCTGCCCCACTATACCTATAGCTGCCTGACACTGTGCTGCCTGCTTACCTCCTGTATCTATTACCACCACCTGTGTGACACGCTCCAACATTACCCCTTGCACCTTGTAATCTCTATTTTCATCGTTCTTCCTCATCCCCAACACCTTACACTTGTTCGTTTCATATGCAGCCTGTGTCTGCTGGTAACATAATTTTCTGCAAGTGCAGCCGTGCCGCTGATGCAGTGCCCCTGTTTGCAGTAAGCCGGTACTCATTTTGCCGACCTCGGAAGGATGACAGGCCGAGTCAAACCCACTAGGTTTCAATGGCACAACAGGAGCTGAAACTCAAGACACTAAGATCTTAAGCCAGTCACCTTAACTGTTAAATCAATTCCAGCCCCTTTTTTAAAATCATGAAATGCCCAGTCATTCATCTTTATCGTTTTATTAACTGTTACTTTATGGTTATAGAACAGCTCATTGAAATTGTACATGTCACAGCTACTTTGTCCACATGACCTGATTTGCGTAGTTCCGTACGACCGAGTTTGATCGACTCAAATGTTCAAGTTTATTCTGTCGCAACACCAGTTGTACCTCTGCCACTGTCTTTACCACCACTGGGAAGTGGCCTCAACCTTTTGGCGGAGGGGCAGGTGGCGGGTGGGATTTTGGTCTTCTGTGACATCTACGAGGATTTTGCTCACAGCATGGTCGCTCGAAAAATAAATACTTAACTGTTGAATTTGTTTCTATTCTCAGCATGAGGCTTTTCTAAAAGGCCCTATTTTCATTCAGGGAACGTGCTGGGATAGCAGGTTAAAGTCCAGTACTCGGTTCCGTGTTGGCCGCACAGACCTGTGAGAATAGTCACAAAGGCAGCCACGAATCGGCGGCGAAGGCAGAAGATGAAAAACCGTTAAGTCAGGTTCAAAATTCATAAAAACAAATCTTTCTGACAGACGATTCGAAAGGTTTTAGCAATGCTAAAAAATCTCTTTGAAGAAACAGCGCCGCAGTGTTCTGATTGAAATTAAATTTTCATGCGCGCCGTTCTCCGATATTGGAACTGACAACCAGACCGTTCAAACGTCTCTGCCATCTGGATAATCAGCAGGCTGTACCACCAGGCAACCGGGCTTCTCTCGACCGTGTTGTGCCCTTTTGAAGAAGAAATCGAAATGGGAAACAGTTCTTTCACCAACCACTGGATTTTACTGCACGACTCGCTTCTCTTTCTTGAAACGTTTTTCGGTTATTATTCGAAAATTGCAAAACTATTACATCGTCACCTGAACACGTCATTTCATGCAACTAAATGCGTCACAAAGCACCATTGTCGTGTAATCGATCTCCTTTATTTATTTATACACGTGCGTGGCCGTACGTGCGTGGCCGTACGTGCATGGCCATACGTGCAAAAAAAAAAAAAAAAAAAATTTCAAACCGCGTGCCAGAAACAACCACACAGGCCGTTCCTTCGCTCTCGCATGGCTGTACGTGCGTGGCTGTATGTGCGTGGCTGTACATGTGTGGCCGTACGTGCAACCCCCCCCCCAAAAAATCTTTCAAACACCACACAGGCTGTTCCTTCGCTCTCGCGTGGCTGTACGTGCATGGCTGTACGTACGTGGCCGTACGTGCAACCCCCCCCCCAAAAAAAACTTTCAAACAACCACACAGGCCGTTCCTTCGCTCTCGTAAACGACGACTGTATTGGGGCATTGTGTCTATCTATAAATGCGCATAAGAAATCGAGAAATTATTAGAATACAGAAGTCATCACTATCCGGAAGTGGTGCGATAGCCCGTACGGAATGTTCACATGCATTCCACGAATTATCGCTGGCATTGAAGTAACAACTGCTGTGATACTTTCACACACAGACTTAATTAAAATCAAAATTAAAATCAAGTTTACCTCCCTGTCTTTGCTTGCCATGACATTCGCTGCCATTGACCATTGCCACTCCTACGCCACGGTAACTAAATGGTGCCCTTTCCCCATCGGCCACGCCTACGCAGCAACATGTCTTGTCATTGGTTTGGTAAATAAATGGCCATAACTTGGGAATCACTTGTCCAATTAATATCAAACCTTGAAAAGGCACATACTCAGGTCCCCAGCAATATACCTGGCAAGTTTCAATTGGATCGGACCAGTGGTTGTCGAGAAACAGTGGTCACACACACACACACACACACACACACACACACACACACACACACACACACACACACACTGCTGGAATTATAGATCGATGATTGAAAAATCTCAAACAAACTGCAAAATATCTCTGCAAGTCAGTATAATAAACGGCGATAATGTCAACGTGAATCATCCAACATATAAACGATATAAACAAGTCTCCTGACGGCTCCATAATCATGAGATCCACACTTTTTCTTCATGATGCTAATAGGGCAGGATTACCATATAGCATGTTTGATAACCATCCAAATGTGCCCAATGGATTCAGTGGAGGCCTCATGATGAAAACTTTCCTGGAATAATGAGGATACAATACCGCCGTCAGCACTGTATTTGAAGCTTGTAGAAAATGAGCGAGTCAGGAGAATTACCATGCCAATCGTGCATTGTGACCAAAGCCCCAGCTGGCTCATTGATGAGCGTCAGGGACAGTGGTGTCATGTCAACTTTTAAGGTACCGTGACGTCATCGCCGGATCCACCATCACATCATTTTAACATGATGCCAACCATTCGAGTCCCTCAAAATGAGTGATGAATGAAAGACGCACATTTTACCTTGATGAACTAGAACGGCACTCGCGAGAGCACATACCTCGGCCAGGCTGAACAGTCTGTTTTGTAGTTCACTGATGGGCCGGATCTGCATACATACCTGAACCAAAATCGAATCAATTGGTCCTTGTTACACACACAACCTGTCCACCGAGTTTTGGCAGAATCTGTCCGTAACTTTTTGAGATATTCTGCTCACAAACAGGTGTGAAAACATAACCTTCATTCGGTGGCAGAGGTAACAAAAGCTTAACACGCACACCCACTTAGTCTGACAATTTATTTTTAAGAATCCCTTAAAAACAAAAATCCTACCCCTTAGTCTCGAACCTCCATTTTTCGAAAAATATGTCGTATTTTTTTAAAATTTAAATCATGTATTTTTGTTTGATTTTGTACCATGTGGTAAGTGCTGGCAGCTCAGTACACACACTCACCTCAAAGCTGTCTAGCCTGGGTTAGAATCCTGAATCAACCATAAACTGTCATCCCGGTGGTTTACAGGCTGAATGATTCATCAACGTATGTGCCGTCCTTTGGATGGACGTTAGACTCAGTGTCCCGTCTGCCGACATTAGTTGTTTCGTTGGTGTCTTTCTTGTAGTTGACGAAAGAAGAAAAAGCTTTGGGGCCATATAGAGTATTGGAGGAGATGGCAGAGCTGATAACCATGATATGTTGGCAGATCAGATAAGTATGATATCAATATATATCTACATATAATTGAGGTGTGCTTACACAGTCTCAGCTCACTCAACTGCATTTGATTTTTCATTTATTTATTTTCATTTATTTATATTTTCATTTACTGATGTTGTCCGACGAGTCTGTGATTTTTTTTTTCTGGTGTATCAGCTTTGATGTGTGTCGGCACGCAAAATTACCATGCTTCCTCCATTGTCTCGGGTCGCTCACCCACATTTTTACCCTCGCCAAAAGAGAGGGTATTGCGTTTGTTTGTCTGTCTGTCTGTCTGTCTGTCTGTGTCTGTCTTTCTTTGTTTGTTTGTCCACACAAGTTTCGTGTTTTTCTCCGCAACCGCTTGTCGGATTGAGGGAAAACTTTCACCATCGGTGCGACTACTCATGTAGAATGTTGTATTCATAATTATGACATTGTCGGTCACGTGGTGCGGCAGCCATGTTGGAAAAACAGAAAAAAACTTTGGGCCTCTGTATCTCTGAAACCGCACCAAGGAAAAAATTGAAACTTGGCACATGGCAAGTACTCCTCATGGGGAATGTGAGATTTTTTTATGACGTCATAGGTGCCTTCGTTATGACATCATCATGGTATATGTAGAACGCTACATCCGATCAGTATGGAAATTTTTGAGGGTCATCTCGGGATAAAATGGTCCACGAGTATTTTGATGATGTCATCGGTCTCGTGATTCGGCAGCCATATTGTTTTTTTGTTTTTTTTAAACCTTCAAAAATCTTCTTCGCTGAAATGGCCGACTAGATCGAGGCAAAACTTTACACGTATGACCGCCTTTCCATGAGGAACAAAAGTTTCACACGTATGACATCAAAGGTCACATGGTTTGGCAGCCATATTTGATTTACCAGAAAACATATAAAAATCTTCTCCAGAACAGCTGAACAGATCGAGGGGAAATTTAACGCAAGTGTTCCCCCAAGGTACGCGTGTACAAGTTTGTTGAGGAATAATTGATGTCACTTGGTTTGGCAAGCCATACTGGATTTATGAAAAATATTAAATAATGTTTTCTTTGGGACTGCTTAATCAATCAAACTGAAACTTCACAATAGTGATTTAGTAGTAATGTTGAATACATGTTTTAAATTTCAATTTCATCGGACACATGGTCTGGCAGTCAGAATAATTTAATTTTTTGATGTGGGTTTTTTTGTTGTTGTTGTTTTTTGAATAAGGCTCACTTGGCTGTGCCTGGATGGGTTTGAGAGGAGAGATGTCGCAGCTGAAATGTGAATCATATCCAGGTTCCTCCTGATGACTTCATCTTTTCTTTTTGCTCGTTCGGGTTCCTTCTGATGATTCCAATGCAGGATTGGACGTGTACCTGTTTGGTCTTCCATTTGATTTGAATTTAATTTATTTTAATCCCATTCTGAATTCAATTAAATAATAACAAAAAACGTCATGGGTTCGGGTCAGGTGTCCCATCAAAAGCGGGACGTCTTGGTACCCAGTCATCACTATCGGCAGTTATAAAGTTACATTTCTAATTATGTCTCTAATTAATGATGTAACACACCAGTACACAAACACCACACAAACACCACATAAAACAAGTCCAGGCGAGGGGCTGCAATCTCTGATTGTTCTTTTTCTTCTTTTCGTTTTTTTTCATTTATTTATATTTTCATTTGTGGATCTTGTTTGACGATTCTGTGATTTTTTTTTCCGGTGTCCCGGCTTCGATGTCCATCCGTACACAAAATTTCAGCTTTCTACGTCACCCGGAGGGTACCAAGCTTTAATATCAGTCGGTGAGAGGGTCAGTCAGTCAGTGAATCAGTGGTTAGAAAGAGCTATATATATATATATATACACACACACACACACACACACATCATGCTTATCTGCTCTGCCAACATCAGTCCTTGTCATTCATGTATTGTCGGCCTACCTTTGTTGGGACGTGATGAGCCATTCTTCACAAAAAGAGCCGCATCACTGATCCATCCAGACGTCATCTGGTTGTAGGCGTGCAAACTTTTCCATGTAGTCATGTCTTCTAGGGTGTAAATACTTTTAATGAACACAACATCTACTATACTAAAAAGATAGAATATGTTTGTTTGTGTGTTTGTTTGTTTGTTCGTCCTTTATAGGCGGCCGAACCGTTGGATGGAATGAGATGAAACTTGGGTGAGTGATCCTTGGGACATGAGAACGGACATAGGGGGGTCAAGTTCAAGGTCAAGGTAAGGGTCAAGGTCACCGGTAACTTCAATTTCTCAATTTCATCCGATCGAGACGGGACCAACGCCATTCGACAGATAATCAAAATTAAATGACACAGTTGATTGACGACATTCACTTCCGACTTCCGGTTTTTGAGTTATGACTTCATAAATTGACTAAAACGTCAATTTTTCATGTTTGTTTGTCCTTTATAGACGGCCAAACCGTTGGATAGAATGAGATGAAACTTGGCATATGTGATCCTTGGGAACGGACATAAGGGGATCAAGGTCAAAGGTACAGGGTCAAGGTCACCGGATAACGTCAATTTCTCAATTTCATCCGATCGAGACGGGACCAACGCCATTCAACAGATAACTGTACCCGCCCATGGGCGGGTACTTTGCTAGTAATTCACTAAATCGAGATATAAAATGGTTGGACCTTGCTGTATTCAGGTCCATCTCGTTTCTGGACCTTGCGTTTTATGTCATTCATACGGGTCTGTGTTGCCTCTAACCTGCATTGTTATAATATCGCTCCCGAGACAAATTGTCCAGCGTATTGACGTACCCAAGCTTTGGGACAATACAAGCTTTGACCCGGATTATTTGGCCACGAAAGCGCACAAAGCACAATAACTCAACCGATTGTGAATGGAGGTTTCCTTTCTTTCTGTTTTTTCGTACTCCATTATGGTGGTGCCATAAATTGTTGACTTCCCTAAACAACCTCCATTTGTGAATTTGTCATTAGCGAACCATTGTTTCAATGGAAAATAAAGGGTTTAGTTCAGACCTCCGATTGCCCACATATGTAAAGTGAGCACCATATATTTGAGAGGTAAGGTATCAGAAGAGCTCGCTTAAATAAAAGCATTCAAATATGATACTTGTTTATGGATGTACCACGTAATAAAAATGTTTAAGTACCAAACCTCTCGACAAATTTCTCAACTTTATTGATTAAAAATGATGCATGAATGCCTCTGTCGACACAGCCGGAAACACTTCTGGTCACACTGATCTTAGAAAAGGAAATTGAAATGGAGAGGAGGAACTGTGGTGTGTGCAGTTAGTGAACCTTGACAGCCTTGATACATGCACATGGCTGTGAAATTCTTACCTGCTGTCAGCTTCCATCACCTGGGAGGGAGTGAAGGAAGATGAAGGAAGAAGGGAGAGAATGAGTGAAGAAATGAGTGAAGAAATGAGGGTGTGATGAGATTTGGTAACTGTGGGGGAGAGGAGAGGGCACCTTATCAGAGCTGTTAAAACGAAGTGGTAAATTGTTCACATGTGAACCATCCACGGCATGAGCGAATATTTGACGTTAAAAAGTAAATTGTTTACGAGCGAATTCGGCCTTATAGAGGCCTCCAAATTGCACGTTTAAACCCACCGAGCATTTCCGAGGGACGACTGAATAACTTTTTATCCCTCCGCACCAAGGGTGCTGGAGGCATTATGTTTCCGGGTTGTCAGTCAGTCAGTCAGTCAGTCCGTCCGTCTACGTGATAACTCAAGAAGCAAATTGTAGAATTTCATCAAACTTGGTAAAAAGGTAAAGTAAGACAGGGCAATTAACTGATTAGATGTTGAGCCAGATATGATAAAGGTCAAGGGTCAAAGGTCAAGGTCAAACTCTGAAATTTCATTGTTTATGCCCTAACTCAAGAAGTTTTTGACAGAATTCGATCAAACTTGGTAAAAGTTTTCCAGGCAAAGGACATATTTTATTATGAAGGATTATTGCAATGTGTCAATACTCAAGTGTTTGGTGCGGAGAGCAGAGGCATACCCGTCGACTGTGCCCAGATCGAATTACTCAGTTTTTTTTTCCAATCTAAACGGATAAACATGCATGATGGCACCCAAAAAGTATGTAAATATATAATGTTGGCAACCTTAGGTTGAAAATGAGTAATTGATTTTCGTGTTGGTGTTTTTCTCCCTACTGTTGCGGAGCAAAGATTGAGGCTGGAGTGATGCTCCGGTGCGCTCCAGCAGTACTATATCCCAGGTCAGAGAGGGGGTGGCCTGCCTGCTCTACGCAGTGTGGTCTCCATGTGATGCCCTTCGTGCAATTTGGGACAGACCACTAAAGTCACACCAATAAAAACACTTGTACCCAAAAAATCATCCTTACCCCCCCCCCGCCCCCCTTCCCCACTTTTCCTCGACCCCACTTCCAGCTCTGAGTTCTTCTGAACTCAGTGCATTCTGATTTGAATGTGTATTACCAAGTTATCATACTGCACAGTGCTCCTCCATCTTGCTTCATCCGACTGATAAGCTGTCATATTTACATTGTGCTTGTGAAGCGAAAAGCAGGCTAAAGCATTTGTTTGAGTTTGTCTCTGTCTGTCTGTCTGTCTGTCTGTGTCTCTTAATTTGTCTTAAGAGTTTGTCAACTTGATTTCAATTCCCGTAAATGTTATATTTTGAACACAAATCGGAACATGAATCAGAAAATGAACCTCCAGTTCAGTACTTTGGCTCTGAATTTGTTGTAGCAGTACTTTGGCTCTTTGGCCCGATTGTGCATGCGCATGGAGGAGTGAGATAAAATTTTAGGTCTGTTTGCCCATCTGGCAATGAAGCACAATTTAAAATCATTCCAAACAGTAAACTTACTGTTTTTAAGGATGTCATAAAGGTCACAAACAACAGGCATGAATAACTGATGTAACATCTTAAATATGGTGATTTAAAAAGACGACGCAGCAACGGCGATAAACTTTCGAAAAAGTTTTTTTTTCTACATCCTTTAAAATCTTTATTTTGCTTTGATTGAATTACATATTTGAACATTGTAGAACACAAATCACTTTGTTGTCACCTTCAACAAACCCTTCTGTTTAACAGTAATTGGACAAAATATTACCACATTTTAAGTCATCACGACCAATCAAATTTGCCACTCCAGATGCCGCCCATGTTCTTGTTTCTCCAGATTGTGTGGGGTAAGGTGTTCAAGAAACTCCAGTTAGTCTTGCCCGAAGGGGATGCGAGTGTGTGCGTGCGTGTGTGCGTGCGCATGTATATTATCGCTTTCAAAATTTTATCTGCAGCGGCTTCTCCAATTGATGTGAAACTTTAAACATTCCCATGGAGAATATTTTATTGCTTATGCTGACGTCATACGTCACATGGTATGGCAGCCATAATTGGTTCAATTGAAATCTTTATCCAAGAATCTGAAACTTCATACATCTGATCTATTGTTGTGGTGCCGGGTTCGGTGGCGAGGACGACCGCTAGATGGAGCAGTTGGGCCGTCTCGCCACCGAACACCGGAATTGAAGGTCGTAACCTTCGGATAACTCCGAAGGTCACGGGTCCCTTCGTGGACCGTGGACGCCAATATTTCGACGGCGTGTGGTAGGGTTAATTGTCTAATTCCAATTTACCTAAGTACCCACACCGTCTAACTACCGGGGAACCACACCCTCGGCTGACTTTGTCCGAACCGAGTCGCTGTTACCGACTCGGATCCGGCGTAATCGAGCGCGGGATTACCAAAGCCTGCCGGACCAAATGAACAATTTATGGCACAAACGGCCTCCCTATTTCTCAAGCCCGCACCGTGCTGGGTCAATGGTAGAAACGACAGGCAATGAGCTGGTGCATTTAACACGCGGTTTATTATAATGGGGAGAGGGAGACAAAGAGCAGAGTTACATCGAATATAATCAAATGTACAATGATGCAAGGCACTTATACCGTTTCTACTTAAATACTGGGCCACAGACACACACACACACACACACACCACACACACACACACACACACACACACACACACACACACACACACACACACACACATCCAAAAAGAAATGGACCCCACCGGGTCTTTATTCAGTCCTCCAGCCGAGGAGGATAGTTCAGCTGGGGGACAGAGATCCGTGGTGTACCTGGCTGCGTCGTGCAGCTTGCTGACCTGCTCCTGTGGAGCCCGGGATTCTTGGCGGGGAAGTCGGACGCCTCTGACCACCAGTCTGCGCGCTCCAACACAAACCACCACGATGGGACTCGAACCCGCACGGTCAGCTTTGCACCAAGCGCCGAGGAGAAGACCAGGGATGAAGACAGACGGCCACGACAAGGAGCACCCAACAGGCCAAAACACGGGGGGGGGGGGGGTGATTGACCAACAACCTTCTTTCCCGCACCACTCAATTCTCTTCTCCCTCCCCGCACGGGGTGGGGGGGGGGGGAATCCGCTCTCTGGAGACTCGCCTCCGGATTGGACGGGGCGTTTCGGGTCTCGTGGTGGCCAGCCGTGATTGGAGGAGGGTCACGGTAGGCGGGAAAAACACGCCGCTTCTGGGCGAGGTCTCTGTGGCTGTTTTGGCGCTTCTCTCTTCTTTGCGCTTAGTGCAGACATTCTTCTTTCCCTGCGCTTCTGGCTTCCCATTGGCTGTGGCGCGCGTGCGATGCTCACCCTTCACTCATTGGGCAGAGGAAACACTCCATGCCCTTTTTTGGAGCGGGGCTCCGATCTGAGGCGATGGAAGCCCGCCACGTCTGTGCTCGGCATAGCATGCGCGTGAGGTAGGCCGATGGTGGCAGGAGCGAAAGAGGATGTTGTTGTTGGATATTAATTCTAACTAAAAAATAACTCGCAGCGCACATACACTTAATCACCCATTAAACATAGGGACGAGACCCTAACTATAAACACATACTTATCGAAATAACTGAACTGCGGGGACTCTGGCTGTTGTGTGCAAATGGCTGCCAGATTCGTAACACTATGACCCGGTGTGAGTGAAGAATGGCTTGTTTTCCTTCCAAAGAATGGCGTACTCATCGTTCCAATGTCTTGCCTGCCAAACAGCAGAGGCAACAGTTTTTAGTCCGGTCGGGGGTCGAAGCCAAACTAGACTTCTCAAAAGCAGGTACGCTACCTCGGAGCGGTCCTTGATCCATGTCGAGTGATGTAAAGGTATTTTCTTTTTTTAAATGACATCTCCTTTTGTGATGTTCTGTTACATCAACATGGTGGCTCTTCAAGATTTCGACCTTTATGATCTTCCCCTCATGCATTGTGAACGTTTGGAATAATCATCTGAACCCTTGTCAAAAGCCTTTTGATAAACCTCGTTAGCGTCACTATTTAGACCCGCGCACATGTCATCAGGAATCTTTGCAAAGAGAATCCATTGAAAGGCCTTTGTGGCCACCGTTTCGCTTGGGAGTTTGGTTTACGTGGGATGGGATTTGTAATTTACCGGCTTCATCACAAGCCTGAAGATTCATTGCCAGGAATATGTCGTGTTTCATTGTTGTTGGAACACCTAAAAAATGGAACACCTTGTGGGTTGACCACACGAATAATTTGGGTGTTGATGGAGACCGATTCAAGGTTTTATCGTAATTTTGTTTTTCACAGAATTGCTGCTTCACCGTTTGGATTGAATTTCCAAAATGTGGTTCATATTGTGGAAAACAAATATGGCCGGTTATGATGAAACTTTGGGAGCAGGACTAATCTCAATCCACCAATCGTGTATTGCCAGGTGTTTCTTTTGCTGTAACATCGTGCGTTGCCTGTTGTTATCACCACGCTTTTTGAAGAAAAAAAACGGACGGATGTTGTCATCGGCTCTGTATGTCCGTCTGTCCTTCACCGCCTAAACGGTTGTGCAGATATTCACCAAAGTTGGTCGTTATGATCATCACGTGGTAAAAAGGTGCATGAGCATGAGTGTCATTTCTGGCCCCACCCACGGGTGCGGGATCAAGATGTCAAATGCCGAAAATGCAATTCCAGGCACATTTTACAACATTTCAAAATGGAACTTTACACACGCAATCAATATTGGGGCCGCATGAAATGTGCTCCAATTTGTTTTGTATTTCACCCCCTGGGTTCATGTCAGGGGGTCAAAACGGGTCACAGGGGTCAAAACAGGAAAAAAAAAAGCATGTTTCACTCAAAATTTGATATTGGGTCATTCCTGGTGGAACTTTTTGCCATATTTCAACGTCGCGCTACGTGGGAAGCGTGGGGATTTGCGATGGCGTGCCATCGACTTCACCCGAGTTTGTTTTGATGTCATATTGTTCCAGTGACTGTATTCCTATGTCAATGATGCATCGGCTTCGATGATGACTCGATGGCATTTATGCCCGTTAGAGCCACACAAGGGATCCGCTTGGACTGTGCAGATGACGTAGAAGTACACATCCATGCAAGGCCTCAGCACACGATGGTTAGTTAACGTTTGACTGCACGGGCCACACAGCATCGGGTCTACAATCATCCCACGCTCCGCTAAACCATCTCAGCTTGATGTCCAGTTGATCCAGGATATCTACTTAATACGATGTCAAAGTGAGCCACTGAGTGCCGGTGCATTTGTGAGGCCCATGGTGACGTATGTTTAAATTAGATCAAATTTTGTCATTATAAATTTGCTGATTTCACTTGGACAGTAAAAAGGGAATACCCTCAAAGTTCTTCATTGGCATTGTCCTCCATGCCCTCAAAGATCTCCATTGAGACTGTTTTTAATTTTTATTTTGCTGAAGTTAACTTTTATTCCAAAGTGTTTGCTGCTCGCTCCCTCGGATTATGCTTGTTCCCGGTGGTGTGATCATGCAGAAGTGCAATTCTCCAACCCCCACCCCCACTACCCCTTTTAACACGAGAGACTGAAAATGTTGCACGCACTCCAATTCTCACTATCCTTGGAGGACACCGATGTGTCTACGGCACAATGTCTGTTGTAGCAAGTAAAACTATCTCAGCGGAGCGGAAAGTGCTTTCATCTCGAGCCGGTGGTGCGGTTTTGGTGGATTGGGTGGGGGCAGCCTTCCTCTCTTGAACGCAGACATCATTTTCTGACCAGATGCCACAGGGAGGATGCTTTGAAATGGAGTTGATGGCTGTCCACTACAATGTAGAACAAAGTCAGAAGCTTTGTGAATCTCGATTCGGATCAGGAGGGAAGAAAGAACGACGTCAATGTTGATAACATACTCTGCAGTAACGGAACAAAACTGGATTGTGATCTTTGCAAACTCGAGGTCTTCTCTCATGGAAAAAAAAAAATGTCCTTTATTTGACGTTTGAATGACGGACGGGAGTATTTTATCAAGAAGAAAAAGAAGAAGATTGGCAAAGGAAACAAGTTGCAGAAAATGCAAAACCTTTTCGAAGCAACAATATACTGTGATGTCATTGAGAAAAGAATGGAAATTCGGGACACGGAATCTTTTTAAAATGTTCTTTTTTTTTTCTGGAACGTTCACTTTGGCCTTCCAAAACAGCACAAAATGCTTTGTTTGCGATGCATCATAAATAATGATTGTTGGTTCGCATGACTCCAAGGATGACTGATCACTCCAGCCTAAAGTCCACACATTAACAGCTGGCCTACAGAATGTTCAGGAATCATTCTAGATATTCATCACCTGGAGTGCGATTGCGATAAATGTGTCTACTCCAGTAACCGTCATTAGCTCCTCGTCCGTCATCCGTGACTAAGATGGATGGTCCTTGCTACCAATGGAGAGAGGACGAGAGGAGAGATAATGACGGAGCATGGCCGTCTTGCTCGCATCAGCTTGTCTGAAGTAGTGGGACATTTTCCTTCCGCGTGATTAATCCAAATTGAGCCTTAAAAATCCAACAATATGCTCATCTTTCGAAATGGTGGCAATTCGATGTTTCTTCGTTTGTTTTCTTTGCAGGTGCGAGGCTCATGGACGAGCGAGGTAGGATTGACAGTGGGACAAGCATCAACGGAATGAACGAACAGGAAGAGAGGGAGGAGAGGAGGAAACGCTGAAATCAGCAAGTAAGATTAATTGGGCTGATGAAGATCATGGTTCAGAATTGAAGATGACAAGAGATGGTGGTGCACTGCTTCCTTGAAGTCCTGCAGGGAAAAGTGAGGAAGGACAGCCTCTGGTAGGTGGTTCCATAAGATGGGAGAAATGAGGAATAAAAGAGTTTAGGTGTGCAGTTGTCCTATATGTTGGAGGTTTAACCAGGAGGGAGTTAATGGAGGAACTCACCGGATGACGGGATTGGGGCAAAGCCTTCGGGACCCCAAATCTTTGATGATAGGAGGGAAACCACGGGGTAACATTCCCGGGTCAGATTGTGGGAGAGTGTGTCGGAGTGGTGCTGAGGTGTCGTCCACCAGACGGCGGTCTCCTTGGGTTAACCTGAGGCGGTCCCTTCGGGTGGGTGCTGGAATGTCCTATCCCTAAGAGAGGATGATCACCTGTCTCTGTTATCATCTGAGCTCAAGATTTGGACATAGGTATTGCAGCACTCTCTGAGGTTCGGAGACCGGATTGCGGCGAGATATGGTGGGTGGTTACACCTACTATTGGTCTGGTCGCTCTGATGGTTACCATACTCAAGGAGTTGCTGTAGCTGTGTCCAATAAGCTGACCCCAATGATACTTGAGGTAACACCGGTCAACGAGCTATTATGAGATAAGGATTCGTCACTCCTTGGGTGTCATTTCCCTGGTCTCTGTTATGCTCCGACTGAGGCGAGTGACTCACCGTGAAGGAACATTCTACGCCACGCTCGAGTCTGTGGTTGATCAGTGCCCCAGACGAGATACACTTCTAGTCTTGGGGGATTTCAATGCATCGACTGGAACTGATAGGGATGGTTATGAGACTGTGTTGGTCCCCATGGGTCAGGAATGTGAACCTGAATAGCACTAAGTTCCTTGACTTTGCAAGAATCATGGACTTAGGGTAGCTGATTCATGGTTTCAACACCCACAAGCTCATCGCTGGACTTGTATTCCAACGCTGGCGGTGTGGCAAAGAGATTGACCATGTCCTTGTTGATGCTGCTGGAGGATGATCCAGAACTGCAGGGTCTACGGAGTGCTCAGTTCCTCAATACTGACCACCGGCTTGTTGTAGCAACTCTAAAGCTGCACCTTAAATCCGGGAGAATGGTACCATCCCAGCTAGGCTGGATTTTGGCAAACTCAAGGATGAAGGGTAGCTGAGGAGTTTGCGAACAGGCTGAGTGGACATTTGGGGGGTCTGGGTGCTTTGGGGGTCCTGAAGAGTTGTGGAGTGCCTTCAGACCACCGTCCTTGATGTTGCCGGTGGATTTCTTGGAACTCACCGTAGGCAAAGAAGAATTTTGTCTCTCAAGGGACACTGGATACCATTGACCAGAGTCGCAGGCTGAATGGCAGAGCTGAGCTGTTCAGGAGCTGAGGCGTAAAACTGTACGTGCGCAAGGGTGGACAAGGAGGCCTATGTGCGAGGAATCTGTGAGGGGGTAGAGCATCACCTTGGACAGGTGATTCTCGTCCGCTTACAGGGGAATTCGCGCATTGCGTTCATCCAAGCCCATCCCTCGGACACTGCAGTTAGAGCAGAGGGTGGTAGGCTCTTGACAGAGGAGTCAAAGTGAAGGCCCGCTGGGCGGTTACTTGAGCAGTTGTACCAGGCTGATCCAGCAGCTGTCGAGTTGGACGTCAAGGGTGTTACATCCCTCTTGCTGACCCTCCAATCAACTGTGGTCCACCTTCGCTTGTGGAAACACGGGCTGCGGTGAACGGTTGAAACGGGGTAAAGCTCCAGGGATCTGTGGCATCATGCTGAACTTCTAAAGGCTGGTGGAAATGCTGCACTCGTGTCGTTGCATGCAGTTTTGTGCTCTGTCTGGAACACAGGCATCATCCCAACTTACTGGAGAGGGGCCTTGTTGTCCCTCTCTGGAAAGGGAAGGATGATCGCCAGGACTGCAACAACCACCGAGGGGTGACGCTGCTCTCAGTGCCGGGCAAGGTCTTTGCTCGGTAATTCTTGATAGGGTTCGCCACCATCTGCTTGCGCACCAGCGTCCAGAGCAGTCAGGCTTTACACAAAAGAGGTCAACGATTGACCGTATCCTTGCTCTTCGGGTCCTCACCGAACGCAGACGAGAGTTTCGGCAGGGGCTTGCAGCCTATGTTGATCTCTGTAAAGCGTTCAATATCAGTGAATCGGGATGTCCTCTGGAGGATTCTGGTCTTCTGGGGTGCCACCAAAACTGATCGATCTGATGTCTGAACTCTACTCTGTACTGAGAGTGCTGTGAAATGTGGTGGTATCATCTCTGACTTATTTCCAGTTGTTACTGGAGTTCGCAGGGGTTGTACTGGCCCCCACACTTTTCAGCACTTGTATGGACTGGATTCTAGGGAGGATGTCGGAGAGATCAAGCTGCGGTGCATCGTTTGGGAATGTCAAGATCTTTGACCTTGATTTCGCAGATGATGCAGTCATCTTTGCGGAGACTTTAGATATCCTTTCGGGGGCCCTCCAGGTGCTGAATGAGGAGTCGGAGCCACTGGGATTACGGGTTTCTTGGGTCAAAACTAAAATCCAGGCTTTCAATGACATTTGGATGCTGCTGTCCTGTCTGTGTCTGTTGTGGTGAGGATGTTGAGGTCGTGGAGAGATTCACTTACCTTGGCAGTGATATTCTGTCTCTGCTGCTCTGGAGTCAGAGGTCAATAGATGTCTGGGTCGGGCCTGGGGAGTCATGGATTCACTGGATCATGGGGTGTGGCGCTGCCGGTACCTGTGCGGGAGGACGAAAGTCTGAGTCTTCAGGTCCTTGGTGCTTCCAGTCTTGCTCTATCGATGTGAGACTTGGACTCTGACCAAGGATCTGAGACGGAGACTTAATTCCTTGGTACCAGGTCTCTTCGGAGAATCCTTGGCTATCGCTGGTCGATTTTGTGTCCAACGAGCGGTTGCTGAGAGAGACTCGGATGAGATTTGTTACCTGCATAGTCCGTGAGCGTCAGCTGCGGCTGTATGGACATGTGGCTCGTTTTCCTGACGCTGATCCTGCTCACCAGATTTCTCAGCGAGGGAGTCTCTGAGTGGAGGAGGCCAATGGGCCACCACGTGCTTCGTGGTTGCAGCAGGTTGACCGGCATCTCAAGGAGATGGGGATGGGCCTGACATCTGCCTGTGGGGATGGCCAACGGAGGCCCCTGGAATAACCGGTGGAAAGTGGACGCAGCGACGCGCTGTTCTGGCACATGCTCCCATACCTGACCTGACCTGACGTGTATCCTGGAGTTGCTGGGGAGGGTCGGAGGACAGAGAACAGACGAAGTAATGATGGAGAATGGACGGTAGAAAACTGAGAGAGCACCGACCTACCTGCGATGTGAGAGAAACAGACCTTGTGGTTGGGCCTCATCACGAGAGAATCCAGTAATGTTGAGTGAGAGCTCTAGATTCCAATCTTTCACCACTCGCCACGTTTCAGTCTGGTGGTTATGATCTTATTCTTCGTTCGTATGCATAAGGCTGTGGGGGCTGAGGGCACAGCTGTGCCGCTGATGACCCATGACAGAGAATCGTACCCAGGTGTGTCTGCACACCACCAAAAAAAAGCTCGGTTTAAGGCAGGAAGTTGTAATTTGTTCATGGTGCTGGCGATAGCTCGCCGACTTTTCCAAAAGGACACCGTGGGATCTTGAACGTCCACCAACGAAACGTCCACCACCGGCACACATGACGCCAATTTTACATCCATCTGAGGGACTGCACACAAATTGATGGATCGCCCTTCCTGTGAAAGAAGGTACACCGTTGTCATCGGTGAGGAAATTGTACCTGTGGAACCCTGTCGAAGATCTTTCGTTTGTGTACATGTGGTCATGACATATTTTGAGGTATGAAGGTACGTGAGTCGTACCTTAATTTGGGGGCGGCATTCGAGTCGAGTCAAAGGACAAGTACCACCTTGGGCAGTTGTACCTCGTCACCCGTGGTGCTGTTTCTGAGGAATGGTCAAAAGGAGAAATATACTCGTGAAAACGCGTTCATTTTTGCGCACACGTTGCGAAGCTCATCTTCCACAAATGCTTTCGCTCTTAGTGAAGGCCTTGTGTGGCCAAAAGCCTTGACCTTCTACTCCTCGCACACCTGACATTTTGGACTCGTGGTGCAGCTGCGTCGTGTTCTTGCCACATGGAGTGTGCAGATTAATTGGTGTTTCTGAAGCTGCGACGGCTCGGTTAACACAGATGGTTCAGGGTGGGAACGAGAGGTATACCTGTGCGTCGAAGCGCGTTGTGGTTGCGCTGTTTTTATTTCCGCGGAAATTTTGAGCATTGCCTCAGAAATCGTCGGCAGTTATATTATTGGAGTTTTTTTTTTGAATGAGGTGAAGCTGTGATGAAGAAGGAAATATTGACTCTTCAACAAATCTTCTTTGAAGAGGTGCTACACACTCTAAATGTCATTATTTAATTAATTAAATTTTTATATACCTGCTTAAAAAAAAAATTACATTTCTTTTTCAGGAAATAATGCTTAAACACATATGGGAGAAAAAAAAAGCATTAAAATGTCATGATAGCAATAAAAGTTAATAACATATCTCTTTATACATTGAAAAAGAGGTGATTGCTGGCGTTGGGGGGATGTAATTGAGATGTTGATAATTATAATTAATGAAGGGTGTGGACAAAATGTGTGAAGCAGAGTTTTCCAGCAGAGTGGACAGTGTTAGGATTCGGGACCATAGCTTGAGGGTAAAAGAAGATGAGAGTTAGGACAGTTTTAAGGGAGGTGTCTTTCAGTCGAAGAGGGGTTAATGCGTCGAATGGTGTCCCCGGGAAGGCAGTGCCAGGGGAGGGGGTGGAATGGTTTAAATGGGAATTAGGGAGGTACCTGGATGCATTGGAGGAAGAGGGGGTACGGTGATATTGGCAGGACTTGTAGGTAGCTTGTGTGTGGAGGGGCGATGGATGCTGGAGTTGGTGGAGCACAAGCATGATGGGCTGAATGGTCTCATTTGAATCTTATTCATGATGGGAAGAGAAAGGGGACAGGAGACTATATTAACGGAGAAATTAATCTTCTCCTCCTCCTCCTCCTCCTCTTCCCTTTATAAGGGGTGAGGGTCCAGTCTGTAAAATCCTGTTGCATCGTATCACATAATGAGTGATGGTGTAACGATTTCTATGATGGTAATCGGTAAGCAATGTGGATGAAAATCAGACGGAGAGAAACGACACAACTCGGGGAGGGGGCACAGGATGGACAGGGTTCATTTGGTGAGATGTTATGACCAAGCTTCAACTTTTGCTCATCTCCTGATCCCTTTGCTCGAAAGCAACTCGAGAAAGTCAGCCGAGATGCAAAGATAACTGTCAGAAGCACGAGCAAATGGTAAGCCAGCTCCTCTGCACCCATAGCTGAAGAACGAGCCCTTAACTCTTCATTACCCTTTGCATGCAGATAGGAATACATTGTTTGAACTCCGTGGAGGCGTCGAGTAGAGATAACTCGCCGTTCTTCGTCTTCCAGCAAATGCACATCAGAGCGAGATTCAAATCGAAATCTTACCCACTGGTTACGTCGTTATCGAGGAGCGACTGTGCAGATGATGTCAGGCCCTTGCACGTTCGGGCCGAGATTTGTATACAATGTCCTGTTCTTCGCGAAATGCTTTGTGGTATCCTTGAACGTCCACCGGCGAATGCCAGCAGGTGGGACACCCGGCGTAACATCCATCTAACTGAGGGGGAGAACACCTTGATGCCTCGCCCTGCCTACAAAACACCATTACGGCGACTTATAGACGTGTCGGGAATCGTACCCAGACCATATGGCTTGAAAGTGAACGTGCTACCTCTCAACTGTCTTGTCTTCCACCAATTAAACACCTATTTTTCATCACATAGGCTGCTCCCATCTAAGACTGACAGTTTGTTATAGGTCTTCGCCGTACAGTGCTTTTTCCTCCGAACATGTGCAGTAACCGACACAACTGTTAAACTAGAACTGCAATCGGTAGAGCACATACCTCTGCCAGGCTGAACTGTGGGTTTTGTAGCCTGGATCTGCATCCAGATCTTCACGAAAATTGAATCAATTTGTCCTTGTAATGCACCAAAGCTGTCCACCAAGTTTTGTCTGAATCCATCCACAACTTTTTTAGATGTTTTGCTCACAGACAGACAGACAGGGACAGGCAGGCAGGCAGTGGTGAAAACATGACCTCCATCCACCTTTGGTGGCAGAGGTAAAAAGCTACCTTTGACACGACTACAGAGTGAAAGTGATGCACAACTTGCAGAACGCTCCACTCTGCACACCAAAGCTTGCGTCCAATTGAAAATGGCAATAACAGGCCTGAATTCAGCAAAACTAAATGCAAACTGGACATGCCACTTATAACTGTGAGCAGTTATGCCGGGTACCAGACACTGCCTATGCCAATGACGGTGCCATCCCAAACGCTGCCTATGCCAATGACGGTGCCCATCACACGCTGCTGTTCCAATGACGGGTGCCATCCCACACTGCCTGTTGCCAATGACTGTGACATCCCACGCTGCCTGTTCCAATGACGGTGCCATCCCACGCTGCCTGTTCCAATGACGGTGCCATCCCACGCTGCTGTTCCAATGACGGTGCCATCCCACGCTGCCTGTTCCAATGACGGTGCCATCACACGCTGCCTGTTCCAATGACGGTGCCATCACCACGCTGCCTGTTCCAATGACGGTGCCATCCCACGCTGCCTGTTCACATGACGGTGCCATCACACGCTGCTGTTCAAATGACGGTGCATCCCACGCTGACTGTTCCAATGACGGTGCCATCACACGCTGCCTGTTCAATGACGGTGCCATCCACGCTGCCTGTTCCAATGACGGTGCCATCCCACCTGCCTATGCCAATGACGGTGCCATCACACGCTGCCTGTTCCAATGACGGTGACATCCACGCTGCCTGTTCCAATGACGGTGCCATCACGCTGCCTGTTCCAATGACTGTGCATCCCACGCTGCCTGTTCCAATGACGGTGCCATCCCACGCTGCCTGTTCCAATGACGGTGCCATCCCACGCTGCCTGTTCCAATGACGGTGCATCCCACGCTGCCTGTTCCAATGACGGTGCCATCCACGCTGCCTGTTCCAATGACGGTGCCATCCCACGCTGCCTGTTCCAATGACTGTGCCATCCCACGCTGCCTGTTCCAATGACGGTGCCATCCCACGCTGCCTGTTCCAATGACGGTGCCATCACAGCTGCCTGTTCCAATGACGGTGCCATCACACGCTGCCTGTTCCAATGACGGTGCCATCCCACGCTGCTGTTCCAATGACTGTGCCATCCCACGCTGCCAGTTCCAATGACGGTGCCATCACACCTGCCTATGCCAATGACGGTGCCATCACACACTCTGTTCCAATGACGGTGCCACCCACACTGCCTATGCCAATGACGGTGCCATCCCACACTGCCTGTTCCAATGACGGTGACATCCCACGCTGCCTGTTCCAATGACGGTGCCATCCCACGCTGCCTGTTCCAATGACGGTGCCATCACACGCTGCCTGTTCCAATGACGGTGCATCCCACGCTGCCTGTTCCAATGACGGTGCATCCACGCTGCCTGTTGCAATGACTGTGCCATCACACACTGCCTGTTCCAATGACGTGCCATCCACGCTGCCTGTTCCAATGACGGTGACATCCCACGCTGCCTGTTCCAATGACGGTGCCATCCCACGCTGCCTGTTGCAATGACTGTGCCATCACACACTGCCTGTTCAATGACGGTGCATCCACGCTGCCTGTTCCAATGACGGTGCCATCACACGCTGCCTGTTCCAATGACGGTGACATCCCACGCTGCCTGTTCCAATGACTGTGCCATCACACCGCTGCCTGTCACAATGACGGTGCCATCAACACGCTGTCTGTTCCAATGACGATGCCGTCCATTGCAATGATGATGATGTCCTATTTTGTCATTTTTATCTAATTATATTTCTCATGGCTAGTCTGTCCCAAGAACTGCCACTTGTAATTGAAAGCAGTGATTTGTACCTGGGTGCTTACAAAACGGTGAGCCTTGAGAAATGAATTTTGATCAGTGCGACGTAATAGTTCACACAGGTTGACAGCCATATTGGATCAAAGGAAAACATTTGAACATGTTTTTCTCTGGAACCACTTCACTGATTGATGCGAAACTTGAAATATATCATCCACTAACCACGGGGAATAAGGTGTGATCACAATGACATCACAAGTCACATGGTTTAGCAGCCATGTTGGATTGAAGGAAAACCGTTAAAAATCATTTTCTCTGAAACCACTTCAACTGATGAATTTTTCTTTTTTTTGTATACCAAGTCGAGGCTTGTGTAAGAGCTAACACACAGAACATATAACAAGGCAGAAGACAAGAGGGGCAGGAGAGGGAAGCACAAAACAGTGGGGAACAGAGACATTAGGAGATCTGTGGAAGGGAGAGGGATGGAACGGGGAACACGGGGTAAACAAGATTGTACTACAGGGACTTTCAGGAAGGGAAACGGGGAATTTGGAGGTGGTGGGTTTGGGGTGGATTAACGGGGGTAATAAAGATCAAGATTTTGGATGGGGGAAGATATGAGATGGTGGTGAACTGCTGTTTTGAAGACCTGAAGGGAGGAGTGGGATTGAAGAGTGTGTGAGATTTGTTCCAGAGGTGGGAAAAAAAAGAGGAATGAAAGAGTGACGTTTAGCAGTGATTCTTGATTTTGGCAGAAATGTTTTGGTGGCGGATGTTTTAGTCATCAAACTTTTATCATCATGCGTACCCGATGATGTACATAACGTTTGGCATTGATTGGTTTCGTGGTTTGACAGAAGGGTTTTTTTTTTTAAGGTTTTAGTTTCAATCCAATATTGCCGCTGACCACGCAACCGAGGACATTTTAGTGATCAAACTTAATTTATCATGGTTAGTCGATCATATAGATTAACATTCGCATCGATCTGTTAAGCGGTTTCGGGGAGGAATTTTAAAGGATTTGTTTCGTCAATATAATATGGCCTCCCGATCACATGACCTATGACGTCATAAATTTAAAAACGGACTCACACTGGGTAGTCAATCACATGTATATATATATAGTTTTGTATTGATTGGAACAGGTTAGTTTTTCTCTCTAATATGTCAGCCACACCACATGACCAATGACATCTTTATTTTCACACTTTGTTTAGCAATGATATTTAATCATATTTGTAAAGATTTGCATCACTAGGTTAAGCCGTTTCAGAGAAATTATTTTTAAAAAAGATGTTCCTTCAATCCAATATGGCTGCTAGACCACGTGACCGATGACATTTTTGCGATCACTCGTATGTCCCCAAGGACGTAGTTGATGATAAAGTTAAAGTTTCGCATCATTCGGTTCAGCAGTTTGAGAGAAGTTTTTTTTTTTTTAATGTTTTTGATAAATTCAAATATGGCTGCCAAACTATGTAAATGATGACAGTTATCCAGCTTTGTTCCACATGGGTAGTGGATCATAACCTGTAAAGTTTCATGTAAAGAGAAAACAAACTTAAGAGCGAATAAACCTGCAAAATGCGGTGGAAAAAAATTTAATAAACAGAACAAAAACAATAGGGTTCCTTCGGTACCCTAATTATATCATCATTACAGCTCTTGTACATCTGGGATCGATTTTCATCGATGGCCAATGATTCGTGACATGAAGACAAAGTTTTATCGAATTGCCTTGATTGTTCTTGGGGAAAAAGTGTGACTGGTATCGAGAGACAAATCTTTTCCTGGTTCGTCTTCAGTCAAACTTTATTATGATTGAAGTTTGAGAATGAAGCTTCTGTGATGAGGATATTTATTATTTTACAATTGTTGTCACCCAAGGCATCGGCAATGAGATCAAGTTTCTCAGCGCATTTCCAAGATCGAGGAATTCTGCAGAGCTATGTTTTATGAAACGCCATTAACCATTTTGAAGAAGTTGAGGTTAAATACCCAGAGGAGGGACCATTGTGACTACCCTGAAGTAGTTACTGCTGATTCCCGATCAGTGACATTTAATAGCGCAGATGCCATTTTCATTGCGTAAACGACTGCTGTGCACACTGGAGCACGGCTTGTGCGATCTTGGGAATACACATTGAAACCCCATCGAATTGAAAACCCCACGTGGCACCGGTGAGCAATCTGTTGCATTTATCGTTAAGCACAACAAAGTTTCTTTGGGAGGGTTGGTGGTGATCCACAGCTCAACACCTCAATTGCTTTGTAACAATTTGTGGAAACATCTGTTGATCTCAAAACCCATGGCTCGAGAGCAGCTGGGAGCGCCGGAGCAATAATGGTGATTAAATGTGACCACGTTGCGTTTGTGGTGCATAGCATTGTGGGTTTTTTTGGGGTTTTTTGTAACGGACACACAAATATGCCGTTTAATTTGGAGGTAGGTATTGTAATGTGATGACTGATTGGACGTAAGTTCATGGTCCATGGATTTTTATGTACGAGTGTAAAATATGCCGTAGACAGTTGCTCACAGTTTTTTTATCGGTAATAACGATGCTAACCCTAATGGCTGGGTTTTTACAACCTATGAGGCCGTTACAAATATTGCTTGAAAATATGATGTATGAGTAATGCATTGTATAATGAATGACTGATGATAATAATAATCATAATAATAACTGGAACGGCACTCGGTAGAGCGCA
Source organism: Eptatretus atami (assembly GCA_035128595.1). Taxonomy (NCBI): domain Eukaryota; kingdom Metazoa; phylum Chordata; class Myxini; order Myxiniformes; family Myxinidae; genus Eptatretus; species Eptatretus atami. Next base: position 18,508,283 of record CM068964.1, on the reverse strand, counting down.
AACTTCCACCAGGCTGAACAGTTTACGTTTTGTCACCCACTGATAGGCCGTATCTGCATCCGGACTTTAACCAAAATCTAATCAGCTTGTTTTTGTCAACTAACCAACTCATCCACCTCGTTTTGTCATAATCCATCTTAACGTTTTTGAAATATCATGCTTCTTATATCGTCTTTAGCCATATCTTTCAATGGTGAAGAATCACTTTTAAATATTTAAAAATTCTCATATCCACATCCAGATCCGGATCTTCACTAATTCTAATCAATTTGTCCTTCTCACACACCCAACCTGTCCACAAAATTTCATCCGAATCTGTCCGTAACTTCTTTTAGATATCCTGCTCACAGACAGACAGGGGAGAAACCATCATGTCCGTCCACCTTTGGTGGCGGAGGTAATAATTGATCTTAGCACTAATTAGTCAGTCGATACTACTTGATGAGAGCACTGTGGCTGCCATTATAAAGTTGCTTTTAACTGGTGGTTGCTTTTAAAGAGTGTGTGGTAAAGCAACAAACGTTTGCCTACTAGAATGAGACGAGAGACGTTTAAGGCGTGTAAATGTTGTGATTTTTGTGGTGAATGTGAATTCGTAAGCAATGTTTCTAAGGCCCTCAAAAGTGAGGCTAGGGTGTACACAGCATCAATGGGCTCGAAGTAGCTCAGATTGCGCGCAAGCACCGATAGTCCGCACTCTTATCTTGCAATAATGATGTCTACCAGAATAATGCACAATCATTCTGTCACGTGCATTCTTTGATTGGTAATATTGTTGCGGATTTGGAAACCTTGTGCACACAAACAGACAGCAGTCCCTAAGCTTAGTTATTTCAATAAGTGTGTGTTTCTAGTTAAGGCCCTCTACCTGTGTCTAATGGGAATTACATACATGCGCTGCGAAGTTATTTTGATAGTTAGAATTTGAATTACATCCATAAATCTTCTTCGACAACAATAGCATCACCCTCACCTTCACCTCGCTCTGGCCCAGATCAACTACAACTACAACAACACCAGCATCACCCTCACCTTCACCTCGCTCTGGCCGACGCCATGGCGGCCGTGGTGGGCGGAGTTCAAGGAGGAGCCTCGCGGCGGCCCTCGACCAGTCAGCGTGCTGCGAATGAGGTGGCCGCCGCTCAGCCAATCAGACCCCGCCACGGTGAGAAAGGCAGTCCGCGTGACGTCACCACGCCCCCAGGCCAATCGATGGACTTGCCGCTCGTTTTGGCCATTGGGGAAGGCGAAGAGCGATTCTACACGCCAAAACCAGCCAATGAGGAAAGACATATACCACGACACCGAGGTTCGGCTGACGGAGGGGGGAGGATAAAAGGTCAGGCTCCGTTTTCCAGGGTGGTGGTTTTCTCTTTGGAAGGGTGGTTCTTCTTTTGGAAAGCCAGTCTTCATCTTGCCAGCCTTCGCCCTGCCGGCCGCCGTTCGCCGGGAGCCTGGTCGTGTGGACGCCTGGGCTGCTACAGGTCCGAGTCCCGCCAGCTCAACGTACCCGCTCGAGGCGGACAGGTCCAAGTGCTGGCTCTGGTCTTCAGCTCGCCTTTCCCTCTGAGCTGGAGGCCTCAATAAAGGCCGTGGCCACCTTTTCTTGTGTGTGTGTGTGTGTGTGTGTGTGTGTGTGTGTGTGTGTGTGTATTTGTGGGCCCGTCTGTAAGTAGAAATTGTTAAGTGTTTGCTCTTTGTACATTGCATGACTATATTCGGTGTTAATTCTGCTTTGTGTTTCCCCTTTCCCTATTGTAAATAAATCCCCTGTTAAATGTATCAGCTCGTTTCTGTGTTTTCTTCATTGGTTTAACGCGGTGCGTGTTGGGAAATTTGGGAAGCAGCAAATTGTACATTTGGACCGACGGGACCTCGGTAACCATTCGCTCGGGTTACGCACGGGTCGAGCACGCATACGGCTCGTCCCGTACGAGTGCCGTCGCGGGTGTGAATCCTCGGTAGCTCGCCACGTGGGCCTCTAGGTATTTTGAAGTTTGGCAGATAACCCTGTCCCATGCGGTTGATTTATTGACGATTCACGGTCCTGTAAGGGACCCGTACCTTTCGGAGTTTTCCGAAAGGTACGATCTAGATTCCGGGTGTTCGGTAGAGTCGACCCTACTGCTCCACCTAGTGGTCGTGCTCGCAACCGATGCCCGGCTCCACAACAATATGTGGTGTTTGGTGGTGAATAAATGAAAAGAATATGCATTAGGAAAGCATGTTGCCACAGAAATATTGTTTTCATAAGCCATTTAGATGAGATTATCGTGAATCTTGTAAGGTCACGCCAATTGTTACCTCCGCCACCGAAGGTGGACAGAGGTTATGTTTTCATCCCTCTCTGTCTGTTTGTCTGTCCTTTTGTTTGTTTGTTTGTCTTTGTTTGGTGTGAATGCTTCGACTGTACAACCCCACAATGTCAAATGATGTTCTGTGCAACTCTGCCCTTTGAAATGGCGCATTGTCATACAGCAGCAGGAAACCAGCTTCACACATCCGGTCCAGCAAGTCAGCATAATATTGACCGGTGATCGTAGCTCTGTGCGGCATGTAATGCATGAGAATCCCCAGAAGATGCTGGCCATAATCTTGCAGGCTGAGGACTGGTGTAAAACATTTTCGGGGGTCGAGATGTTCAGTGCTTCCACTGCATTGATTCAGTTTTGGTGTCAGGTTCCAAACGGTAAAGCCATGTCTCATCACCAGTTACGAGACGTACCAAAACTTCCGCCGGATCAGTGTTTAAGAGCTCCAGTAACTCTTTACTGGACTTCGCTTTGGTGGTGATCATGCACGCTGAGGTTTTGAGGTTCCAAGCTTGGCAGAAACCTTTCACATTCCAATACGTTCATGGATAATGGTTTTGATGCTTTCAACACAAATGCCAAACAGTTTTGAAAGTTATGAATACTTGATTCGCCAATCAGCCATGATCATGCTTCTCTCAACAGGGATTGTTTGTGTACTGGTCTTATCCCAGGGTCGTCCAAGACCTGCGGTGATCTTTGATCGATGCTCTTCCACGTTTAAACTCCTTCATCTATTGCGTCATTGTGGTATAATGAGGGCATTGTCCCCCAACACGGCAACTGTATGTTCATGGATTTGATTTTCGGTGCACGTCGTTCTTGGTACAAAAAGGTGATGACTGCGCTTGCTCAAAGTTTGAAAAAGTCCATTGAGTGATTCTTCAATTAACAGAACAGTATTATTCATCCACAGATGGTAATATTGTTGCGAATCTGGAAGCCATGATCACACTCAACATTCAGGTCCTTTAGCTCAGTTATCTCGGTAAGTATGTGTTTTATAGATAGGTCCCCTTCCCTTGTTTAATGGGTAAATCAATGTAAATGCGCTGTGATTTATTTTAACAGTTAGGAGTTTTATCGAGATTCTGCGAAGAAGAACCACCCTCCTCTGCAAAGAAGAAGAACCACCATCCCGCCCAGAGATTCTGAGACGTAAACAAGGATGACGGTTGTTCAACTCCCGCCCCGGGATTTTCCCCGCGCGCCGGGAAAGGGGAGGGGAAGCGCGTCAGAGCGCATACAAAGGAGTGAGTCAATTGGAGGAGTGAGCCAGCCAGCGAGCGAGTGCTCCTGTCGTCGTCATCGTGGCCTAGGAGGTCGAGAAGCGCTTCTGTCGTCGTGGAAGGAGAAGTCCCTGTCGTCGTGGTCTGAGAGGTCTTTGCTGGTCGTGGCCGTCTGGAACGTCTTCTTCCTCCTTCTCCTCCGGAGGGTCGAACTCGAGAGGGACCATCCGCTGAACGGAGTCGAGGTTTTGGTGGCCAGAACGGGCGCCGACCGAGTCAGCCGGAAGACCGCACGAGGCGGAAAGGTCCAATATAGACCCTTACCTTTAACTTTGAAAAAATTGTCCAAACTGTACCCTTAATTAACATGTTTTATGCATTGTTTTTGTGCTGTTTATTTTCATGAATAAAATGATTATTAACAACGTAAAATAAAGTACTGTAATTATTTTCCTGTGTTATTATTTTGTATGCAGCTTGTGGCTGCTGGTTGCGTCATTGCTGGGAGCGCAGCTGTGCCACTGATTTTGCCGACCTCGGAAGGATGACAGGCTGAGTCAAACCCACCTGGTGTTATTTCAATGGCACGTCGGGGGCTCAAACTCGAGACCCAAAGATCTTAAGCCAGCCACATTAACCGTTAAGCCATCACCAGGCTTATTTTCCTGTATTAAGAACATAAAATATAGTTTATTTTCTTGAGTTATTAATACTATCATTGCCTTGGGCTGGCAGGATATCCTAGACTCGAGACTCTAGAGGTATGCACACTGACCTCATGAGGCTTCTAATCTGGGTTTAAATTCTGACCCAGCGATGGACTGTCATCACTGCAGGCAGGGTTGATTCATCAATCTGTGTACCGTCCCTTGAAGGAACCTTAAACTGGGCATTCCTTTTGTCTGCTAGCATTGGTTGGTGGACTTTAAAGATCCCATAACGTTTGCTGAGGAAGAGTATGTAAGTCATCACCACAAATTTGTGTCACCTTCAGTCGAACGTCAGACGTGGCCGGCCGGTTCAGGAAAGACTTGGGACAATATTTCCCGACAGACCCGACAACAAGGTGGAAACAACTTGGGTTGGGTTGTCATAAATGTAGGTGGTGGTGATTACCCCGCGCATTCGAAGCAAAAAGTGGGGTTAAGCAATTGGTTCACGTCCGTCCATCCGTCCGTCTTATCAGCTTATGATAGTCAGTTTACGATCGAGGAATAACTTATTTAAAATGAATGTTTTAATTTGAACACGAATCGGAACATGAAGAGGAAGACACATCTGTCGTTTTACCGTACTTTGGCTCAGAATTTGTCCCACTGCACATGCACAGAGATGTGTATAGGACTGCTTCAGTTGCGCTAAACTTCCGGATTTTTCAAATAATCATAAAAATCATCATTTTATTAAAACTGAAGAAAAGGAAGGCCTTGTCGTTTGTGGATTTCCCCTTCGTGGATTCACTCTGTCACGATGAGTTTGAAGCAATGCTTGCGGATTGTGGTCAATGTGCTCAAATAATCCCGGGTTGGCTCATTAACATGGGCCGGTACAATAACCTACTCAAACCCTCCAACGTCATCATCTCCATCAACTCGTCTCTACCATCGCCATCATCAATATCACCATCGCATTATTTGATCAAGTTTATCATCATTATTATTAAAGTGACGTTTCATGATCTGAACACTTGGAACCCTGGTGGCCATTTTACCGGCCACTCTTCAAACCTCCATATACTCGAGCGACTGGATTTTTTCTCCGGGGAGCCCAGGGTGGGGGAGCCGAAAGTCCAAGGAGCTCAGGGTTCAAAGGGTTAAATATAACCATCTGAGTCCCATTTGAACTTCCCATGAACTGTTTATTTAATGTTGTTTAAAAACCCCTGGTGAATGTTCCCATTACTTTGTTGAGTCAGTTTAAACTGATTTGAGGATGAGAGGTTTGGTCTTTTGATTGAGGAGTAGTAGTTGTATTAGTAGTAGTAGTAGTGGTAGTAGTAAGTAGTAAAGGTTGCTCAGTGCGCAAGATTTGATAACTTTGTGAATATTTATCTCGATTTGTCGGCGTTTAGCATATCATCACTGACGGAACATTTTTGAATACAACCCCTAATTGTCAGGAATTGTTCCCAAACTGAGAATAGACATTGGCAAACTCAGATTTATAGAATATCTGGAATTTCCTTTTGTTTGATCATTTAAGTCAGCAGGACAGCCCAGTTTGTAGCTTGTTTACCAATGAGCTTACCTCGGTTCGATCCACGACACAGTTCAACTTGATAATAAACTGCTTTCCTCACGCAATGCCAGCACACCATCCTTCTGATGAGGATGTAAGGTTGGCTGTCTCTTCCATATTTAGGTTGTGGGCTGTGTGGGTATTGCAAATGAGACAAGCAAGTTGATGAGTTAATTAAATGGTGTATGGTTAGGCATGATGGGCCTCCTGTGTGTAAATTTTGTTGTATATTTTTGTATAATCTCCTGCGATGTCACACCAGGCAGGTTCTCAATTTACTCGGCAATGGTAGTGAGTGTAACCAGTGGAAGTGAAATGTTGCACCGTGTCTGGCAGAGACTCGAGGAGATGGAGCTGCAGCGATCCCAACTGCGAGACGAGCTCAAGGAGTGGAAGGCGAGAGAAACACGTCTGGCACTGGACGTTTCTGAACTGGAAGAGGAGAACATCTCGCTGCAGAAGCAAGTGTCCATGCTACGGCAGAACCAGGTGAACTTCGCATTCTCATTTGATTTTAGAGCAAGATGTTCCATCATATTGTTTTGAGTAGTTGATGCGGAACTTATTATGTTGCGAGTGATGCTTGACTGTCCTGTTCTTCATTGCATGGCCCGCGAGAGGCAGGCAATGAGGGAACAGAGACAATCCATCCATTGGGACCATACTCTGTGCAGAGCGTTGGTGCTGCCTAAGCAGTATCCTTGGATATTGGACACAATCCTGGACGGGTCGCCACTCCGACAGTATACCAGCAAGCTGGCACTCATTTTTGCCGACCTCGGAAGGATGACAGGCAGAATATGGAAGAAAAAAAAAACCCCGTCATAATCTGCCATAAATGCTATCAAATTGACTCAATGGGTTCAGATGTGTGTTCCATTGCGAAGCGTAAAAGTAACGTAACTACAGATCAGTAGATGGCAGTATGCAAACAATTATGGTTGCAGTCCAGTAATCACAACAAAAATAAAAAGTATGTGGAGGTGGGGCCTAATAGCAGCCATTTTGGAGTCATGCTGGCGGTGTGGTGGCTCTCGCACTGTCTTATCGGCAAAAGTGGCCCCCTTCTAAAAAATAGTGAAGATCACTGCTTGAGTGTGTCGGTCTGGTTGAGTGATTATTACCTCCACCACCATAGGTGGGCTGAGGTTTTGTTTTCACCCCTGTCTATGTATGTCTGTCTGTCTGTGAACAGGATATCTCAAAAAGTTGTGGACGTATTCAGCTGAAACTTGGTGGATGAGTTGGGTAGGTGACAAGAACAAGCTGATTAGATTTTGTAAGTTCAGATCTAGATCCGGCCGATCAGTGGGAAACAAAACGTAAACTGCTCAGCCTGGTGGACGTATCTACCGAGTACCGTTCTAGTTTGTGTTATAATAGTCCCATTATGCACAAATGCCAAGAGGGTTTGAAAGACCATATGAATTGTACGCTTTACAAAGAAGGGAAAATCGATCTCACAAAAAGTATTGATTCGGAATCGATATCGTGAAGAAACCATTTCAAGAAGGATAGTTGGGGAGCGTGTTTTTAGTTTTTGAAAACGAACAAATAATCTGTCCGTCACGAATTACAGTGTATACACCATGATTCAACACAAAAAGAGGTTGTTGGTGCGATAGAGGTTTTTTGAGCCTCCATGAAAAATTACGAGGCAATTGGTGAAGGAGAGAGGATTTTAGGAGAGAGAGAGAGAGAGAGA
>CM068964.1:18486510-18500782 GCA_035128595.1 Eptatretus atami | reverse complement strand
AGAGAGAGAGAGAGAGAGAGAGATCTTTCTCATGATTTTATCATTACACAAAAAGTAATCTCATAAATTACCACCTTCTGATAGAGGGTGGAAGCATGGTTGCCTCCTGAGCCCATGGTGACCTAGATTTTACTTTTTAGTTTCAGGCTATTTCTTTTTGGCATCGGGTTATTTAGGGTTAGCTGAATCCAAGATGGAGCCTCGTCCTCAACCCAAAATATTCAGCCACTGCACTTGTTGTTTTCTTTCTTCCTGTCCATGTAATCCCGACAGCCTTGCATGAGCGAATCTTGCTCATCACAACATTGTTGTCTGGTCTTGTCATGTGTTGTATTCCTCGTACAGTTGCTTAAGCTGAACACGATCAAAAGCTTTAAGTTTATAATTCTGTTTTTACCAACCCTCTCCAAACCTGCTGCTCATGTTTCTCCAAATTAACTAAGCAGGCTTTTATCTTCGCTGCTGCTGTATAACTGTATAATTCTAATCTTGTCTTGGGAAATTTTCTGAGTTTGATTGATTGGTTTTTGTTCGAACTAAAATTGAAACGGTGTAAAATGGATTTTTTTAAACATTCGTTGTTGAGTTGAGGGCTGGCAGGATGGCCAAGAGGTACATACACTCGCCTCGATGCTGTCTAACCTAGGTTCGAATCTTGACCCAGCTATAAACTGTCATCCCGGCGTTTCACAAGCAGGGTGATTCATTAGTATGTGTGCCGTCCTTTGGATGGAGTTAAGCTAGGCGTCCCATCTGCCAGCATTAGTTGGTGGACGTTAAATATCCCACGGTGTCCTTTGCGAAGAGGAGACGAGCTATTGCCGGCACCCTGTACAAACAAATTCCGAATTCCTGTCCTGACCTCCTGAGCTGGAGTGGTGACCCGACCAGGATTGTAGCCGAGTAACTGCTTCAGCATTGCCAACGCTCTGAATAGAGCATGGTACATGATGATGTTGAGTTGCACAATAAAAGTTTGGCTTTCCCTTCGTTGTTATAACCAAATCTTACTACCAAATGTTCAAAGTATCTCAGAGAAAGATAACAGAATCCTGGCTTACCTGGTCCTTTTGATATCACCGATGAATGTGAACAGTGAGTGCGATAACCCCAAATTAGTCTTACTGCCCTGAAGTTTTCCTATGGTACAGGTTTATAAACTTTGACAGTAAAAATATTCCCATCAGAAGCATAACTTAATTGGCCGGACATGATATCTTGCACAAACCCTCTTGCGCCTTGTGAATTTCCTTATTTTTGTGAAACTTCACTCCTTTGCCTCCAAGACACAACACATGATTGCATTATAGGGACTTTCATTTCATCCTCCAATGGGGAATGACAACGCCAGTGGTATTTGGTTTGGTGTGAAACGATAAATCAAATAAAGCTCATCGCCTGTTTATAAATTTGCAAACGATGAAAACGTTATCTCATGAAATTCTTTAATTGGACGAAATGGTCCCAAACTACGTGTCACGTGAAGACCCTGCCAAAATTAAAACGCATTCCAGCTTCAAAATCTATAATAAACATGATCCAGGTTTAGACTTTTGAACTTAGCTTCTTTCACTATGGAAGACTCCAGCGTGTGCTGAATATCTGTTCTTCCAATGAAGGATGCCTGATTAGAATTTAAACTGCAACTCGGAAGGTTCCAACCACAGCTTCACCTTTTTGGGGGTTCATTTGACATGCTCTGTGCTTGTCATTCACCAGTGATGCTTCACCCAGAACCTCTCCACCCAAGAATGCTGCAATGAGCATGCGAACAGGTGAGCTTGCTTTGGACCCGTCGAACATCCTGACCAAATTAACGAATCGGATCTGAGAGGTGCGATTACGGCAGACCGATGAACAGATGCGAGGGAAACACCTCAGCCAAACGCATTACGTTGATTGCCACTTGTTCCGCATATTAAAGGGCAACATCTGCTGGTGGCACATGCTTTTTTTTGATTAACCCCTTCCACGATGCTATTGTGCTTCAATTTCAATTCACCAAAGGTTTGAGATAATTAGGGTTTGCCAATTAGAGTGTTTGACTGCAATTGAAATAAGATTCTGAACTTCCGTTGCATCACGTGTGCATTTTATTTTTGTGAAATGCAAAACCAGTGCAGTTTGTCGCATCATTTTAGGGAAAAATGACTTTAGCTTTTGTGCATAAATTAAATTTTACCTCCTCTTTTACTTTTGTGCATAAGTTAACGATTGTTTTGAGTGAAAAAAAATGTTTGTTTTTTTTTCAACGTAAACAAAAATAATAATAAGTTTAAAAAAAAAAGACAAAATGTCATCGCTGCCGTTGTTTTAGTAATTCTGCTGTACAGAGTTAAAGGGCTAGCCCATACTTATGTGCAACTAAAATGGCTACCAGTCGGCCATCTTTGATCTGATCTCGATCAAAAATGACGTGCTTATGTGAGCCATCATTCGTTATCTGTGCGACAAGTTTGAACAAGATCGGTAAATGCATGTCTGAGAAATGGTTGAGGACGTGTTCAACACCGGGTGTTTTTTTTTACAACTACAATAGCCGCCGGTCGGCCATCTTGGATCTGATTTTTTTTTTTAAAAACAATGATGTGCTTATGTAAGCTATCATTCGTTATCTGCGTCAAGTTTGAACAACGTCGGTAAATGTTTGTCCAAGAAATGGTTTAGGACGTGTTCGGCGCCGGGTTTGTTTGTTTTTTAACAACTAAAATGGCCGCCACTCGGCCATCTTTGATCACATCGCGAAACAAAATGATGTGCTTATGTATACCGTCATGTGTTGTCTTTGTGCCAAGTAGAAATAAAATCGGTCCATACATGTCCGAGATATGATTGCGCACGCACACGCACGCACACGCATGCACACGAAAAGCGAGACCAAATCCATAAGCCCCCGTTTCGGATTAAGTCCAACGGGGGCTAATAATAATATGTTCCCTACCAACCAACTTCGATGCAGGAGGAGGCCATTTTGGCGCATTAAAAGCCTGCACTGTTACTACCAACCTATGGTAGTTTGTCCATGCTCTTTCCTTTTTAAATGCTGAGCTTGACTCTCTGTGGGAAGTGTCATAACTTCCCAGGGCATTCTGGGTGTCATCAACATGTTATTTGTGATGTTGCTCTCACTGCACTATTCATGGCAACTCAGGAGAAACTTCTTCCTCCCCATGGATGCCCACCTATGGTTGTTTGTCCGTGTCAGAGAGAGAGAGAGAGAGAGAGAGAGTAACAACGTAAGAATAGGTGTGTGTGTGTGTGTGTGTGTCCGTCCGTCCGTCCAGGGTGTCCACATTGAAATGAAACAACTTTGAAGCGTTATAAATTTTCATTGAATAATGCAAACAGAGCAATATTCACACAGCTCAGAGTCAGTTTGCTTGAGTTTCATTGGGTGCTTGGGTACATATCATTTGGGTACATGAGAGTACGATCGAGTAAACAACATGTACACCATTAATAGCATGGACTAAGTCATGATACTTATATTCCCTCCACACATTTTCTAACATCTCGGGGGTTACGGAGGCCACTGCCGCTGTGATGCGCTCTTTCAGCTGAACAATGTCCTGCATCTTTGTGGAGTACACTTTGCACTTCACATAACCCCACAGAAAAAAAATTGAGCGGGGTAAGGTCAGGTGATCTCGGTGGCCAGGAAATGGGTCCGTCTCTGCCCAGCCAGTGGTCTGGCACCCAGGCATCAAGGAAGGAAAGGACATCACGGGACCAATGGGGTGGAGCCTCATCCTGCGGGAATATGAGATTTGGTTTGCAGTCCTCTACCTGCGGTGCCACCAACAGCTGAAGCATGTCTCAGTGCACATGGCCTGTCACAGATTTTTCTGCAAAGAAAATGGGATGACAATCCTGTTACGTATAAGACCGCACCAAACGTTAACTTTTGGTCCATCTCTTTTGACGTCATGGATTACATGTGGATTTTCTGCTCCCCAGATGTGGCAATTGTGTTTATTAGAGCGCCCACATGTGTGAAATGTTGCTTCGTTGGAGAGCATGACCCGGTTCAGGTACTCAGGGTTGTTGTCCAGACTGTGGAGCACATGCGTGGCATAATTTCTCCTTTTGATATGATCATCCACTCTTAACTGCTGAACCAGTTGAAGCTTATATGGATAGAACTGCAGCCGTGTGCGCACGACTTTATGCACAGTTGAACGTGGAATTTGCAGTTCGTTACTGGCACAACGGATGGACTTCCTTGGGCTTCGGTGGAAGGCAGCACGTATGCGTTCAACATCCTCCTCCATTGTTCTGGGCTTTCTTCCACCATGCTGTTTTGGAACACTGCCGGTCTCCTCAAATTTCTTCATCCACGCATACAGGTCTCTTCCGGTCGGTGATTCCTTGTCAAACGATGCACGAAACGCCATTGCACCTTTGGACCATTTATATCCTTCACACCCCTTAGACACCTTAGACCCTTTAGACCTGTAGACCTGTTATACCCCTTTAGACGCACACCATGCAATTATATACTGTCTTCTTGCAAACCATAGACTACTTTTTAGATCCTCGGGGAGGATCTCGAAGTCTTACTCACGTTGTTGTTCTTCATCTTCTTCTTGTGGACTTTTTTGTTTCACAGCCTACAGTTTTCATCGAAACTTCCTGAAACTTGGTATATACATGTAAAAATTCCCTGCGCAGACAGTAACCATCTCCGATTTTGAAAATTCCTCCTAGAAAAAAAGTTATGACATCAAAATATCTCCGCTAATGGAAATCGCCTAAAAAATTATCTCAAACTAGGCAAGCTTTTTGAATTCTGTTTGCGGGAATCGAACAGGGCATTAGCAGAGATGAATTACCGCGCATACGATACATCACTATGACGTCATATCAATTTTAATGACGTCATTCCTATTTTTTGACATTTTTTGTTTCACAACCCAGAGTTTTCATCGGATCTTCGTGAAACTTGCCCTGTATATGCAGAAAGCCCACGCGCAGGGAGTAACCATCTCCGATTTTGGAAATCCTTCCTAGAAAAAAAGTTGACGTCATAATATCGCCGCTAATGGAAATCGCCTATACCATTATCTCCGAAACTAGGCAAGCTGTTTGAATTTTGTTTGCGGGAATCGAGCCGGGCATTAGCACAGATAATTTATCGCAAACCTGATACATCACAATGACGTCATATTCGTTTTTATGACGTCATCATTAAGAGGACGAGGATCTTAGCTCATTCGAGCTTGTTTCAGGAAGAAATGCACAATGTCCATCACCCAGTGGCTGGGTACACTACTCGTTTGAACAGAATTTGCATATCGAGTAACTGAATTTGTTCGCCAATCAAAACCTGGATGCATATTGTTTATTTGAATGTCACAAGTATCGTGCTGTGCACGACATCTTTCTTGTTATTTTATTGATGGTTTTGAGAGACGCAAAGATTTCCTGTTCCTGTAAACCGTGCACCAAAAAATGGAAGCTTTTGACAGGAGCTTTTGTAATGCGTTTTTAGAACGTGGATTATCTCAGTCATTTTAAGCAGGAAAATCCTTGTCCATGCCATTTCCCTGCATCTTTCGATATGCGCACATGAAGATTTGTCTTGCTTTGAATCACCAGTGAAATTTATAATCGTCTTATAAATCACATGCTCCAAGGTAGGTGTCAAGGAAGAACACAAAAGGGGCACAAGATCGATGAATGTTCCAGTTCGTGGGAACATTACATAGATAACTGAATTGGTTCGCCAATCAAAACCTCGATCAAAAACCGTTCCCCATCCAATCCTCCATCTTTTCTACCCCCGTTAATCCACCCCAAACCCACCTCCTCCAAATTCCCTGCTTTCCTTCCTGAAACTCCCTGTAATGTCCATCTTGTATACCCCGTGTTCCCCGCCCCATCCCTCTCCCTTCCACAGATCTCCTAATGTCTCTGCTCCCCACTCCCGCCCTCTTGTCTCATCCCCCTGCTGTGCGTTGTGTGTTAGCTCTCATATGAGCCTCGACAAGGTATACAAAAAACAAGATGATGAGAAATAAGACTTGGGGTCTTCATAGAGAAGACCATGCATTCAGTAAAAGGAGTAGGTTTTGTAATTGATGGAGTGGCCATCTATCCTTTCCATTTTATCAGATCTATGCTTGGCTATTAGCTTTGTATGAAATCTGTGGCGAGAGAAAAAACAAACCTGTCATGCTGAAGTGATTTACATTGTATCCCATCAACACGGTTCATCCACGACAATCATACCCAACACTCACAGTACCAGAGTATTTGTGTTCGTATTTAACATACTTGTGACATCTCATTGACGTTGGGTATATTCGGGGAATAATTCTTTATTATGAGCAAGACTTCAGTGAGGGAAGAGAGAAAAAGGCAAACTGTTCATCACCCAACATAGAGTTGTTAATGGTCATCGTGGAGCAATAAACGTTCATTTTTGCGATATCTCTGCAACATTACTTTTCACTTGTATTCACGAGCCGTCCCCCGCACAGCGGAAGACGGAGTATTGAAATCACTTCTGTGTGTCTGTCCGGGCCGTAACTTTTTGTTTTTACCATTTGAGCTTGACATCAAATTTTCAACAAAGCTTTACGATGAGAATATGGAGAAGAAAAATTAATAATTTTGTTGAAATAATTTTAATTATTATTACTAGTACGTGCCCGTAAAAAAAAAATATATATATCATAAAATAAATAAATAAATAAATATTCAAACCGCGAGCAACAAACAACAACCACACAGGCCGTTTCTTCGCTCTCACGTGCCCGTACGTGCGTGGCCCGGAAGTTCGCATGTTATTCGCAGTTACGATTATTCGCAATTTAGTTTTAATACCCAACTAGCATAACCCGCGCTCTGCGCGACATGTTGGGGTGGGTGTGTTTGAGAAAGGAACTGATGCAGAGTATCAGTAGTAATTTTACTTTAATGCAGTAAGTGGAATACGATTTCACTGTTTCAGAACCATTTTATTTACTTTTTTTTGTACCATGCACCTCATATGGTCTTTGAGATAATGTAAGCCGAATATCACGTTACTCGAGCGCAGAACAAAGTCGAAGATAGCGCGACACGAAACCACAAACTCGGAAATAATATATAAGAAATTATTCAATTAGCGCCAACGTTTTTTACCTTTTCTCAATGTCGTGGCAAGGAAAAACAAAAACAGAAGAGAAGAGAAGAGAGAGAGAGAGAAAAAATTTACTTCCTGGTTCGGAGCACACCAGCACTCTGATGTTACCGAAATTTATGCACTGTCTAATATGAAAACGATCATAACTTGGGCCATTGTGTTATCTATAAATGCGCATAAGAAATCGAGAAATTATTAGAATACACGAAGTCATCACTCTCCGGAAGCCCGTACGTTGTAACCCGTAATGGGAACGCGGCTGAGGTTCCCTTCCCCATCGGCCACGCCCACGCAACAACGTGTCCTGTCATTGGTTTGGTAAATAAATGGCCATAACTTGGGAAGCACTTGTCCGATTAATATCAAACCTTGAAAAGGCACATCCTCAGGTCCCCAGCAATATACCGGCAAGTTTCAATGAGATCGGACCAGTGGTTGTCGAGAAACAGCGGTCGCAGACAGAAACAGAAACACACACACACACACACACACACACAAACACACACACAGAGATTGCTGGAATTATAGATAGATTATAATCACACAGTCTGTTCTGGCCTCCCTTTTCAACATCTAGAAATATTCTGGTAATCTTACTGAAGCTTTGTATAACTCTCTCGTGGTGCACCTATTCACCCGCTGAACTCTGAACTGGATTCATCCTTCCACCATTAATGCACCTGTAAATGGATATGAATCTTGTGCCATCCACCAAACACGACCATTCGGTGGACAACCATGTATCCAATGAGACTGTCAGAAATATCTCTGGACAATCTAGACCTATGGCTTTGGTGGATCTACCCCAGCTGCGATGGTTTGGGCCCATTAATAAGCATCCAGATGTATCGGCAGGTGCTGAACTTTTCACCCAGACATTAACAGACTCGAGGTGATCTCGGGGCCACCATCACACCCATTTAAGGATACCTCGTCTAGCCTTCTGCAGTGTATAGATACAACAATTTGAGGGGTGAAGGAGGGGTAGCAACAGCTTCCCAGGACAGATTTGTTTAGAAGCAGCTCGTGTCTACTACGATGCCATGTAGTAGTAGTAGTCATGTTGGAAAAATGAAAAAACTTTGGACCTCTTTGGAAAAACTTTGGGAACTTGGCACACGGCAAGTACTCATGGGGAATAAGTGTGATTTTTTTTTGATGTGTCTAGGTACCTTCATTATGACATCATAATTGCATATGTAGAATGCTACATCTGATCAGTATGAAATTTTTGAGGGTCATCTAGGGATAAAATAGTCCAGAAAAAAAAATATTTGACGCTATTGGTCGCGTGATTCAGCAGCCACATTGTTTTGTGTTTTTTTAAACCTTCAAAAATCCTCTTCTCTGAAGTGGCTGAACAGATCGAGGAGAAACTTTACACGTATGACCGTCTATCCGGATGGAGGAAAAAAAGGTTTACACATAGGATGTCACAGGTCCCTTGGTTTGGCAGCCATATTGGATTTACCCTAAAACCTATGAAAAAAAATCTTCTTCTCCAGAGCAGCTGGACAGATCGAGGGGAAACTTCACAGAAATGTTCCCCAAGGCATGCGTGTTCAAGGTTGTTTAGGAATACTTGAGAAGTCGCATGGTTTGGCAGCCATATTGGATTGAAGAAAAATATTAAATAATGTTTTCTCTGGAACAGCTTAATCAATCGACGTGAAACTTCACAATTGTGATCTAGTGGTGATGTGGAATACATGTTTTAAATTGCAACTTGATCGGATGCATGGTCTGGCAGCCATAATTATTTATTTTTTTGATGTGGGTGTTTTTTTAATTTTTTAATTTTTTTTTAATAAGGCTCACTTGGCTGTACACAAACGCCACACAAAACTACACAAACAACACACCACACAAAACAAGTCCTGGTGAGGGCCTGCAATCTCTGATTGCTCTTTTTCTTGTTCCAGTATGCAATACAAAAATATGGTATTTTCTTCAGGCAAACAGAATAAAACGTCTATTGTTTATCAGGCATCCATAGAAAGCAACCATTGGAACAAACACTTAGATAGGAACAAACAACACAGATTGTTGAACAATGATGCGGGCCATAATCGTGGCCAACAGCACATTCCTGTGAGGCTCCACCCTTCCCATATTTTATGATCCCTTTAACAGCCACTTCAGTTGTTTTATACTGAACGGAAAACTTATAGGGAGGGCATGGCGAGTGTGAATATGCCACTTTTGAAGATGTCTTCGGCTTTCCAAAATGGTGGACGTATGATTTTTTTTTTCTTTCAGGTTACAGTTGTGGATGGTGTCAGGCCAGCTGTCCAACCAATGGGTATAGAGTTGACGTACATACATGCAATTGCTCCATTATATATATACAGTGCCTACAGAAAATCTGCACCCCCTTTCAAAATGTTCACCTTTTGTTGCCTTATAGCCTGGAATTAAATTGCATTAAATCAGACTTTTTCCACCTTTATTTACACATCGTAACCCACAACTTCCAAGTGAAAAACAAATTCTACACATTTCAGAAAATTAATTAAAAATACAAAACTAGAATATCTTGGATGGATAAGTGTCCACCCCCACTTATAATAGCAATTGTAAATTATCTCAGGTGTAACCCATCACCTTCAAAATCACACACCAAGTTAATTGGCCTCCACCTGTGTTAAATTGTCATGATTCTGATTATTTCAGAATAAATCAGCTGTTCCTGTAGGTTTCCTCTGCTGGGTAATGCATTTCACAGCAAAGACTCAACCATGAGCCCCAAGGAGCTTTCAAAAGACCTCCGGGATAAAGTTGTAGAAAGGTACAGATCAGGGGATGGGAATAAAAATATTTCAAAAGCCTTGAATATCCCTTGGAGCACAGTCAAGACAATTATTAAGAAGTGGAAGGCATATCGTTCCCATCGTGTGCTGCCTTTTTGGCTGCTGGTTGCATAATTGGTTGGGGTGTGGCTATGCCGCTGATGCAGTGCCCCTATTACCAGTACACTGGTGCTCATTTTTCCGACCTCGGAAGGATGACAGGCTGAGTCATACCCCTGGTGTTAAATCAGCAGCCAACGGGGCTTGAACTCAGGACCTTAGGATCCCAAGCCACCCCCCTAACCGCTAAGCCAACACCAGGCTAGGCATATGGTACCATCAAGACACTGCCTAGATCAGGCTGTCCCTCCAAACTTGATGACCAAGCAAGGAGGAGACTGATCAGAAAGGCCATTAAGAGGCCAATGGCAACTTTGAAAGAGCTACAGGCCTTTATGGCAAAGACTAATCACTGTGTGCATGTGACAGCAATATCCCAAACACTCCACATGTCTGGCCTGCATGGGAGGGTGGCAAGAAGGAAGCCATTACTCAAAAAAGCCCACCTTGAGTCCCATTTGAGGTATGCAAAAAAAATACTCTGGAGATTCTGAAGTTATGGTGCAAAAAGTTTTGTGGTCTGTTGAAAGCAAGAGGGAACTTTTTGGCCTAAATGCAAAACTTTACATTTGATGCAAACGCAACACAGCACATCACCCAAAGAACACCATCCCTACTGTGAAGCATGGTTATGGCAGCATCATATTATGGGGATGTTTCTCATCAGTAGGGACTGGAGCACTTGTCAGGATAGAAGGGAAAATGGATGGAGCAAAATACAGAAAAATCCGAGAGGAAAACCTGCTGCCCTCTGCAAGAAAGCTGAAATTGGGACGGAAGTTCAACTTTCAGCACGACAATGACCCGAAGCACACAGCCAAAGCTACACTTGAGTGGCTAAGGAACAAAAAGATAAATGTCCTTGAGTGGCCCAGTCAGAGCCCCGATCTAAATCCAATCGAAAATCTGTGGCATGACTTGAAGATTGCTGTCCATCAACGCTCCCCACACAACTTGACTGAACTTGAACAGTAGAGTTTTGTGCAGAAGAATTGGCAAATATTGCCCAATCAAGGTGTGCAAAGTTGGTCGAGATCTATCCCAACAGACCCACACCTGTAATTGCTGTTAAAGGTGCTTCCACCAAGTGTTAACTCAGTGGGTGGACTCTTATCCAACCAAGATATTGCAGGTTTGTTTGATTAATTTCCTGAATTTCTATTTAATTTACTGAAATTTGTGGAATTAGTTTTTCACTTGGAAGTTGTGGGTTACAATGTGTAAATACAGGTGGAAAAAAAAAATCTGATTTAATGTCATTTATTTCTCGGCGAAAAGGCAACAAAAGGTGAAAAATTTGAAAGGGGGTGCAGACTTTCTTTCGGCACTGCAGATTTGGTAATGTGTGCTTGAACCTGTGAAAGTGTCCAATCATTGATATTATCAATGACAACCTGATCTACGTTATGTCAAGTATGGAGGAGATGTTGTTGCAGCTCTTGCGTATTGCTTGGCAAGGCAATGATTTTGGTGTGAGTTGACCTGAACTGTTAAAGCCTATTAAATTAGAACACAATTTTGGAAGTTTCGGACAGATTCTTGTTGATTTTAGGGATAAGGATAAAACACAAAAAAACTCTGTGCTTGTGTGTTGTTGTGGACAGGTGGAATTTGAGACACTCAAGCTGGATACAAGACGGTTGGCTGAGGAGACGGAGGTGCTGCAGGCACAGCTTGAAGAGGCCGAAAGGTTGGAGAAAATCAGTGCACGGCAATTGGCAGAAGCACTGGAGGCTGTTGCAGCTGAGCGTGAGCAGAAGAACAGCTTGCGCGCCGATTTGTCTCGGTATGTTGCAATGCATGAAGCCTCACTCGGCAGTCAGCACACTGCTCTAATGCTCACAGAATTGTCTCCGCTCGGGGTGCACGCGACTACTGTGGAACGTCCTGGATGTGAGGAAGTGAAGCCCATTAATGGTTACCTTGAAGGATCCATGGAAGTGGAAGATGAGACCCTCGTTGGCGATATTATTGGCAACGATATCGGTCTTCCTTCAAGTTCGACTCGGAATTGCTATCGAACGGACAACGGTTCCGAGACAAATGGCAAATTTGTCGAGGCACAAAGTGATGATCTTGGCTTTGAAGTTCATCTCCGTAACGTCGTCAATGGGAATGCTGCTGTAAATGGTCACAGCAAAGTGTCTGACATGACTAACCTGAGAAATTGCTGTGATCATGGAGATGCCTCAATGGAAGTAGGTGATGCTGGAGCAGAAATGCAGAATCATGACATATCTGATACTTCTGATGGTAGCTTAAAGAACGGACTCAGTGTTTCTGGATTCATCTACGGCCAAGGGTCTCAACCAGTTCCTGACATGGTGGCTGACCTGCTAAGCGAATTGAACGGAGGTACATTCCAAAAGATGAAGCAGGACCTCTCGAAGGTAATATTTTTTGATATCTTGCATTTTAAGTTGTTCAAAATATCATCTTGTAAATGGGGACAAATTGATAACATTCATTTAAGTTTAAATCTCGTTGAAATGAGCATTGGGTAGTCGCATCTCGCATGAGAACCCTTCACTGTTGCAGGACCAGGAACCACGTGCCACGCCGGAAACGGAAGCTGCTGACTTTGTCAGGTTGCAGTTGCACATGTCCAGAAGAGTGTATTATAGCTTTTTATTATGCCTCCGCCGACGAACTCACTGGAAGCATTATGTTTCCGGGTTGTCCGTCCGTCCGTACATACTGCACGTACGTCCGTCTATGCTAGTTTTCGGGGTTTTTTTTCTGCAACCGTTCTTCTGATTGCCATGAGATTTTCACCATCGGTGTGACGACTCAGGTGGATTGTTTTAATGATAATTATGATGTCATAGGTCACGTGGTATGGCAGCCATGTTGGAAAAAAGGGAATAACTTTGGACCTCTGCATCTCCGAAACAGCTCCATGGGGAAAAAATTTTAAAATTGCCACATGCCAAGTCCTCCCCAATGGGAAACAAGTGTTGTTTTTTTTTGATGATGTCATAATTGCATACGTCGAACACTTTATCCGATCAGTATGAAAAATGTTGAGGGTCATCTAGGGTTAAATTTTATGGGGGGAAAATAATGATGACGTCATCGGGCATGTGGTTCAGCATCCATATTGTTTTTCACATAAAAACCTTCAAAAATCTTCTTCTCTGAAATGGCCGCAGATCGAGGCGAAACGTTACAGGTATGATCGCATATCCATGAGGAACAAAAAGTTCTCCACCTATGACATCACAGGTCACATAGTTTGGCAGCGATGATTTCTTTTTTGAAGAATAAACCTTTAAAAATCCTCTTCTGCAGAATGGCTTGACAGATCGAGGGGAAACTTCACCCGCATGCTCCCCAAGCATCGGAGATACCAGGTGGTTCACGAATAATTAATAAGTCACATGGTCTGGCAGCCATATTGGATTGAATGAAAATTAAAAAAAATATATTTCTCTTGAACCGCTTCATCAATCGACGTGAAACGTCACAGTTATGATCTAGTAATAATGGGGGACGTATGTTTTAAATTTCAAACTGATTGGACGCATGTTCTGGCAGCCAGAATTATTTAATATTTTGAATCTGGGTTCCGGGATTGAAATCAAAATTTGGTTCAAGTATGTATAATGCTATGATCATGCGGGTGGAGGCATACCTTGCGACGTCGAAGAGTGCCTGTCTAGTTTAAATTGCAATGTCAGGTGCTTTTATTCCTTACTTTTCTGAATAATTTCACAAATTGTTTTTGCAAATATCAAGAAGATACCTTTACGTTCAATAAATCTAAACCATTGGACAAATACTAACTCCCAAGGTGACAAAATTCCAGTTTTGAATTGTTTTAATGGAGATGTATGAAAGAATAATATTATTTGGTGAATTTATGTTCGGAAAATAGAGCATCAAAATGTCCAGGAGATTCCACAAAAGACAAACGGCACCGCAAACACCAAATTTATTCACATTGATACATGTGGCTCACAAACTGGAGAACTAGACTTCTCCATTTTATGCATACTAGCATATAAAACCCGTCGCTTCAATGACAGTAATACCAAGGGGATGGAAGGCTCTCGAGTCTTTCCGCATCTTTGCCCTTGGAACCCCATGGTTTATGAATGTTTCGGTGCAGGGAATGGTTTCAAATGAGGCGATGTTGGCTAATGTGTAATGAAGTGGATGCCAGGGAATGATGCGAAGTGTAAGAGATAGAGAGATGGAGGTGAAAGGAAAATAGAGAAATGGGGGAATAGAA
>CM068964.1:18465181-18483714 GCA_035128595.1 Eptatretus atami | reverse complement strand
GTTCGGTTTTGTTTCAAAAATCGTGCTATTTTGTGAGTTTTTGGCGACGTCTTACCGGGTGTTTGAGGCCTAGGCTTGAGGCTTGAGGCCTAGGCTGAGGCCTACCGGTTCCCCTCAGTGTACAATCGTTTTATTTGTTTTTTCTCCCCATTACCTTCAATTTCTATCTTCCCCACTTTCCTAACGTCCCTCATTTCTCCGAACTAATCTCTCTATTTCTTATCTTAAAAAAAAATAAAAAAAATAAAAAACCGCCACCTTTCTCCTGATTCTGCTTCTTCTTCTTCTTCTTCTTCTTCTTCTTCTTCTTCTTTCTTCTTCTTCTTCATCGCCTCTTCTTCTTCTCTTATTCTTCCTCCTCCTCTTCTTCTTCCTCGATTTTTTTCTACAACACTTCCATGACCTAATCTGTTGAAAACTCTCTCAAACATTCATAATAATAACAAAAACGATATCTTATAATGCTTCATCTTCCTCTCTCACACATGCGGTACTCTTTACTGTATCAGAATGCACTACTCTTCTGCTATTTTAACAGACTGCTCTCAATTCGACCTTTCCTTCATACCTTGCCTAAAAAATCCAACTGTTACAGCGTTTCTTCTCTCCATTCTCTGATTTTGCCTTTATTGCATCCATCAAGAATTGTGTTTAATCGCATCTCTGACCTAAAACTTTAAAAAAACCCCAGTTTGCTATGAATGTTCGCTTTCCATCAACCATTCTTTTTTTCCAACTTCAGTGCCAACTCACCCTCTCACCCCTCACTCTCAAAGCAACCATCCCACTCTTCTCCCTCCAAGCCTCCCTCTCACCTCTCTCAAAAATTCCCCCTCACCTTTGTCCCACCTTTCATCCCCTCACTCATCCTTCACAAAGCTGCCTCCTTCCACTGCCTTCTCACCTCCATCTCTTCACTCCACCTCCTCAAATCCTCAACTGCCTTCTTCCCTCTCTTGTCCCCCTCTCCCCAGCACCACAGAGCCTTTTCTCCTCCTCATCCGGCCCCCTCCCCGAGCTATTCTGCAATCCCCCACACTCTTTCAACAACCCTCCTTACCTCCCCTTCTCGTCCCTTGTCCTACCCTCCCCCACCCCCTGCACCCAAAGCCTCCTCCCGACCTCTTCATTAAAAGTGTGGACCTCAAATATCCGGGGCCTTCGCTCAAACCTTTCAGATCTTTCCATACAGGTTGCCACTGACAAACCAGACATAATCTGCCTAACAGAAACTTTCCTCCCCCAAGACGTGTCTGACTCCCAAGTATCTCTCCCTGGTTACTCCCTCCTCCGGTATGACAGACATGAGCCTCGTCCTGGTGGAGGAGTTGCTCTCTTCATCAAAGACTCTATTCCTCACTCTCCATGCACTGCCCTCACCCCCCACACTCCCAGGAATACTCTGGCTACGGCTTCCCCTCCACTCCCACCTCATGTTTATCTGTGTACTGTACCGTCCACCAAACAGTGATGACTCCATCTACACCTCACTATCTGAAAACATGGACCAACATCTATCTTCTCATCCAAACTCTCTCTTCCTCTTATGTGGCGACTTCAATTGTCATCATGCCAGTTGGCTAGGTGTGGGTACCTCTCTCACCTGTCATGGCACCTCAGCAAAAGCTTTCTGCGACTCATTGGGACTGACTCAATCGGTCAACTTCTTGACCCGGATCTCAACCAATGGTACTCCATCTCTTCTGGATCTGATTTTGACAAATTTCCCTGACAATATCTGCTGCTCTTTCTCCGCTCCAATCGGTTCTTCTGACCACGTCCTTGTCAAAGTGGACATCTCTCTGGCTATTATCAGAGAACCACCTCACCGCCGTCGAGTCTGGCATTTCACTCAAGCCGACTGGCAGGGTTCCAAGCAGCCATCAAACTTATAGTCTGGTCTCCTATCGCTACTTTCTCCAACATCAACTCATCCTGGGAATTCTTTCAAAGAAACTTGCTCTCCCTCATGCACAGATTTATCCCCTCTCGTCTTCAGTTGTCCTACCCTTCCTCCTGCCCTTGGTTTACTGAAGGTTGTGGCGAGGCAGTTGTCCTGAAACAACTTGCCTTTGCCTCATGGAAAGCAAACCCAACTGAGGGAATCTCAGTTCCTTCATAAAGCTCGGAACAAGTGTGTATCTACCCTCAGGAGAGCCAGAAAACAACATCTTTCTAATCTCAAGTCTGAACTCTCAAACCTCTCTCCCTCCTCAAAATCCTGGTGGCGTCTAATAAAATCTGTTTCTGGTGTATGTTCCCCCTCCATTCCCTCCCTTACCTCAAATGGCCGCAGTGCTGATACCGCACGCGAAAACATGAATGCCTAAACTCGGTGTTTGCAGCTAAATCTTGTGTCAAAAACCCATCACTTTCTCTACCCACCTTACCCAGTCTACCCACCATCACTTTCTCTACCCACCTTACTCTACCCACAACTGTCCCTGGACTCTGTGTCCTTTTCTCCTGACAAGGTGGAGGCTTGCTGTCAAACCTCGACTCAGATTCTGCAACCGGTCCAGACGGCATCAGCCCACGTGTCCTCAAAGCCTGCTCTTCTGCTCTTGCTCACCCTCTCTCTGTTCTATTCACCCTCTCATTTGCTCAAGGTCATCTGCCATCTGCTTGGAAATCTGCAAACATCACTGCCCTGCATAAAAAAGGTGCAAAAACAGATCCCTGCAACTACAGACCAATTAGCCTTCTCCAATCATCAGCAAGGTTATGGAATCCATCATCGCTTCAGACATGAAATCCTTCCTCTTCTCCAATGGCTTGATTTCCGATCATCAATTTGGTTTCAGACCAGGTCACTCTACCCTGGATATGCTGCTTCTGCTCTCCCAACAATGGATGGAGGTCCTCAATGCCAGACAGGAAATCCGAGCCGTATCCCTGGATATATCACGTGCTTTTGACACAGTCTGGCACCCTGCCCTACTCACCAAACTCTCTTCCCATGGTATCCAAGGCCATCTCCACTCATGGCTCGCAGACTTCCTCTCCTGTCGCAGTCAACGTGTGGCCCTAAATGGAGTTCTTTCATCCCCTCTTCTGTCCAGGCTGGAGTTCCTCAAGGTAGCGTTTCGGCCCTGTTCTTTTTCTGGTTTTCATCAATGATCTCTCCGACTCTCTGGAAAATCCTCTATATCTCTTTGCTGATGACTCCACCCTCTGCCGTACCATCGGTCATCCCTCAGACCGGCAAGCAGCAGCTTCTTCGCTCACTGCAGATCTGGATAAAATCACAAACTGGTCCAACACGTGGAACATGTCTTTCAATCCGGACAAATCTCACACTCTCACTATGTCTCTTCGAAAGGACCATTTAGAAAACCCACCCATCCACTTTCTCAACAATCCTCTGGAAGAAGTCCTTTCTTTCAAGCTTCTGGGTCTCACTATCTGCCATGACCTTTCCTTTGAAAGCCACATTTCAATCCTCGCCTCCAAAGTCAGTCGCCGACTGGGAATCCTCCGTCGTGCAAAGTCCTTCCTTGGCCCTCCTGAGCTCCTGACCACTTACAATGCTTTTGTCCGTAGCCTGATGGAGTACTGCTCTCCCCTCTGGGCTGGTGCTCCTGCCTCCCACCTTTCTCGGCTTCATGCTGTAGAAACCAGGGCATTTCGGATCATCGGCATCTCCCGCAATGAGGCTGAGTCTTTGGGCCTCTCACTCAATCACCGCAGGTTGGTCGGTGGTCTTTCTGTCTTCTACCGTCTCCTCTCCAGCCTTGCCCCCCTGCTCTCTCTGCGATTTGTCCTCCACATTTCCTCAGGGCGCTCAAGGTCAGCCAACAACCCCCTTCTGGTAAAACTACCAAAATCACGAATCACTGCTCACCTTCACTCTTTCATTACTCTTTTTTCCCGCCTTTGGAATAAACTCCCTCACTCTATTCTTTCCCATTCTTCCTCCAGGCTTTCAAAACAGCTGTTCACCACACCTCTTATCATCCCCCATCCAAATCCTCGATCTTTTCTACCCCTGATAATCCACCCAAGCCCACTTCCTTAAAATTCCTGCTTTCCTTCCTGAAAGTCCCTGTAATGTCCATCTTCTATTCCCATGCTCCCCATCCCATCCCTCTCCCTTCCACAGATCTCCTAATGTGTCTGTTCCCCACTGTTTTCTCCCTCCCACTCCCTCCCCTCTTGTTCATGCCCCCTTGATGTGCGTTGTGTGTTAGCTCTCACACGAGCATCGACAAGGTATACAAAAAAAAATAAAAAAAAAAAAAAAAATCTCAAAAGATTACTGATGAATTCGGACGAAACATGGTGGACCGGTCGGTTGTGTGACAAGGATGAATCGATTCAATTTTGGTGAAGATCAGAATCTGGATCCAGACACTAGAATTATTTAATTTTTAAATGATTCTTCACCATTGAGAGATGGGGCTAAAAACGATATACACCACGATATCTCAAAAAGTTGTCGACAGATTCGGATTAAACTTGGTGGACAGGTTGGGTGTGTGAAATGGACTAGTTGATTAGATTTTTGTGAAAATCCGGATCTGGATACGAGAGTTTTTCAACTGATTCTTCACCATTGAGAGATGGGGCCAAAAACGATACCTCGCACAATATCTCAAAAGGTTATGGACGAGTGAAGACAAAACTAGGTGGATGAGTTGTTAGGTGATGAGAACAAGTTCGATTTTGGTTAAGATCCGGATTCAGATCCGACCTATCAGTGGGATACAAAATGTGAACTGTTCAGCCTGGTGGAGGTGTGTGCTCTACGGAGTGCTGTTCCGTTTCACCAAGTGTCACTCAATGAGTGATTTTTCATTACTTGCAAAATCGAAGATTTTTTGAAGTATATTGGTCAGTCGATGTTGTTGTCTGTTTGTCTGTTTGTTTGTCAATTGCCTACAGGTCACAATATCTTTACGAAACCTCACCACATGGTGGCGTTTGTCAAAAGCAAGAAGCCCATTGTTGAGCTCAAAAGGTCAACATTGGCCAAAGGTCAACAAATCTGTCAAATTTCTAAAATCCTCAATTTTCATCTGATTGACTAGAAATTTAAACATGATTTTTATATCAGATTACTGAATTGAACCACCAATTATTTTTGAGCTCAACTTACGCCAAAGGTCAACAGCTTAGGTGAGATTTATAAAATCCTCAATTTTCATCCTCTATCTTAGGCCAAAGGTTAACAACCGATTGACTTGAAATTTGAACAGGATTTATATTTCAGGTCACTGAATTCAACCAGCCAATTATTTTTGAGGTCAACATCGGCCAAAGGTCAACAACTAAGGTGGTATTTCTGGAATTGTCAATTTTCATCCCATTGACTTGAAATTTGAAGAAGATTTGCATATCAGGTCACTGAATTCAAGCACCAATTAATTATCTTTGAGGTCAACATAGGCCACAAGGTCAACATAAGCTGAATTTTGAAAATTGTCAATTTTCATCTGATTTACTTGAAATGTGAAGAGCAGGTGCATATTTGGTCATTGAATTCAACCACCAATTATTGTTGAGGTCAAATTTGTTTTCTGGATTTTGCAAGTATCGTGCTCTGCACGTCGTCGTCTTCTTGTTTGTTACTTAAATTTCATAAGTATATTGATCACTTCCGTCCTCTGTTTGTGTGTTTGTTTGTCCTCTGTTTATAACTCGAAAACGGAAGAAGCTACCAATGTCAAGTTACACCACGTGATTCAGGGAGGTGATGGCAGCGCTGATTAGATTTTGGTCAAAATCGGTCAAAGGTCACAGTGAGGTCAAACATCCAAAAAAAGTTATAACTGAGAACGGAAGAAGCTACCAATGTCAAATTACACCACGTGATTCAGGAGGTGATGGCTAGTGCTGATTAGATTTTTGGTCAAAACCGGTCAAAGTCAAAGGTCACCACGTGAGGTCAAACATCCAAAACATGATAACTCGAGAACGGAAGAAGCTACCAATGTCAAATTATGCCACGTGATTCAGGAGGGTGATGGCTAGAGCTGTTTAGATTTTGGTCAAAACCGGTCAAAGGTCAAGGTCACAGTGAGGTCAAACATCCGAAACATGATAACTCGAGAACGGAAGAAGCTACCAATGTCAAATTACACCACGTGATTCAGGAGGGTTGAATTGCTATGAGCTGTTTAGATTTGGTCAAACCGGTCAAAGGTCAAGGTCACAGTGAGGTCAAACATCCGAAACATGATAACTCGAGAACGGAAGAAGCTACCAATGTCAAATTACACCACGTGATTCAGGAGGGTGATGGCTAGTGCTGATTAGATTTTGTTCAAAATCGTCAAAGGTCAAGGTCACAGTGAGGTCAAACATTTGATTTTTGATGGTTTGGTACAGAATCATCGAAGAAACTTCTGGTTTGCGTCGACTCTTCTCTAGAGACAGCTTTTATTAGACAAGGTCAGAGGTCAAGTTGACGATTTCGTAAGTACCAGTCTATGACTGCTTGTTACTTACGAAATCTAAAGATTTCGTAAGTAATTGATGACTTCCGTCATCTGTTTGTGTGTTTGTTTGTTTGTGTGTGTGTGTGTGTGTGTTTGTGTGTTTGTTTCTAGGCACGATAACTCGAGAACGGAAGAAGCTACCAATGTCAAATTACACACGTGATTCAGGAGGGTGATGGCTAGCGCTGCTTAGATTTTGGTCAAAATCGGTCAAAGTCAAGGTCACAGTGAGGTCAAACATAATTCCGTAAATTCATGTGGAGAAATGGAGTATTTTTGCTTCGGTCGACGTTACGAGTTCGTTTTAACTTCGATTTTAATTTTGTCTTCGTTTTTGCGATCGCTTAGGACGCTTAAAACTCGGTTGTCGAAATTCTGGTAAAAATCGGATGTTTTGGAGACGTTTAAGATTGTATAAAAATATTTCACTCGCCGCGTCACGGGTCGTCACGTGGTGCAGCGCGCTCGAGCAGAGGCGGCGTTGAGTCACGTAATGGTTTTCCGTGTGCGCGCTGATGGTGTTTTCGATAAAGATGGTGTTTAAAGTCATTTTTTTTATCCCAATAAAGGTTATCGTCACATGCCTGACTCGCTAAGCCGTCGGATTATGTAAAGGTTGTTGGTGGATGGCCGAATATTACGGTTTTGTGACTTTGATAAAATAATATTAAACAATTGCGTCGAGAAATGGAGATTTTTGCTTCGGTCGACGTTACGATTTTGATGGTTTGGTGCAGAATCATCGTAGAAACTTCTGGTTTGCGTCGCTACCTTCTCTAGAGACAGCTTTTATTAGACAAGGTCAGAGGTCAAGTTGACGATTTCGTAAGTACCAGTCTTATGACTGCTTGTTTTGTTTGTTTGTTTTTTTTGTGAACAATATATCTTAAAATGTTGTGAACGGATTTGGATGAAATTTGGTGGAGAGCTTGGGTATGTGACAAGGACGAAATGGTTAGATTTTGGTGAAGATCCGAATCCGGATCTGGATTCGAGAATGTTTTAAGTGATTCTTCACCATTGATTGATCGGGCTAAAAGGACATGTAGTGGGATATCTCAAAAAGTTGTTGACTGATTCGGACGAATCTTGGTGGGCCGGTTAGGTATGTAACAATGAAAAATTGTTTCGATTTTGGCGAAGATCTGACTCCGGATCCCGATTCGACAATTTTTTCAAGTGATTCTTCATCATTGAGTGATCGACGAAACTTGGTGATGAGTTGGTTAGGTGACCAGAACAAGCTGATTAGATTTTTGTTCAGGTCCGAATCCAGATCCAGCCTTTCAGTGGGATACAAAACGTAAAGTAATCAGCCTGGTGGATGGTGGAGCTATGCGCTCTGCCAAGTGCCCTTCGAGTTTTGGATATTTCTCCGAAATAAGCTCATAGAGTGGGTCCCGGTGTCCGGCCATACTTATGTATTGTTACGGTTGTGGAAATTCACAGATCACCATTCAGGTTCCCCTGAAGATCAGTTATGTCGATAAGTGTGTGTTCCAGGTTAGATTTCCTCACCGATGTATAATGGGCATTGTTCGTGTGCCGGGCTGTGAACCTTTGAGGTAGTGTTATTCTTTTCTGTCTTTTATTTTAAACAACATCTCCTCACCATCTTCTCCACAACCGCCATCATCTCTCATCATCTTCTCCACAACCGCCATCATCTCCTCACCATCTTCTCCCAAAACGCCATCATCTCCTCACACATCTTCTCCACAACCGCCATCATCTCCTCACCATCTTCTCCACAACCGCCATCATCTCCTCACCGTCTTCTCCACAACCGCCATCATCTCCTCACCATCTTCACCACAACCGCGTGAAGCCGGTGATTCCAAACACGTCCGCGTGAAGACGGTGATTCCTAACACGGCCACGTTTGACGGCAAGATCGGATTAAAACGGCGAAAGGGCGGAGCCAGCGGGGGTGAAGGGTCGAAGGTGAAGGAGCGAAGCCCCGGGGGCTATAAAGGGCCGCGCTCGCTCGCCGACAAGGCAGTTGAGCGGTTGGAGACGCCGAGTCGTCGACAAGAGGAGAACGAGTTGGAGAACAAGGTGGAGTCGGGAAGAGCGCTTGGAGAAGAGCGCTTGGAGAGAGCGTTCGAGTTCGCGCTGCGCTGGTGTGGTGGAGTTCGGAGGTTGGAGTGCAGGAGGCAGAGACACCGAGGGTCGCCGAACCAGGACCCAGCGAGTCATCAAGAGGTGGCAGGTAGCCCGCTCGGTCTCTCGGAGCCCTTAGGTCTACCGGCTCCGAGCAAATTATAAAGGCTCACGAGCCCGGTTCTTTCTTTCTTTCTTCTTGGGTTTTGCATGAAAGTTTGGCGCCTTGTCCATAAGTAACAAACTGATTCATGGCATGTACATAAAAATACCCCGAGCGCGAGTGCCGGTCATCTCCTGCCAGAGGTCGAAAGTAACTCTGTGCCAGACTGGAATAGGGCAGTTCATAAAGTACGTACGCTCTACTTCTGGGTTTCAAAACCACCCACCCCCTCTGTATGCAGGCTAGTGACCCACCCACCCCCCTCATACATCGCTAATCGCTTGCAAAGCCAGCATTTCTTATGAACCGATGTTTGTAAGTCATGACGATGCAGTCCCTAGCGGTGTATATTTACCTTTTTTTTTTGAATATCACAGCACGTCATTTATGAAAATAAAAGTACAAATTGACATTCAAGACAATGTTAATGTCATAAATGAAAGTAAGTGTGCATATAAACTTGTGTTCCATTGTTTTAGTTAAATCTGACAAAAGTCTCAATGTAATATTTGTCTCGAGAGTTCCGGTTCTTAATTTAATACTTTTTTTTTTGTACGTACTTTATAACGGCCATACGGGAATCAGAGCGAAGTTTGAAGGCTATAAAATCGGAACGAGAGGAAATTTCAAAAAATGGCTCGTGTTGTTCTAGATAATAGTCCTATAGTATCTGAATCACTAATAACTTGATCTCTCTTGATAAATGAGGGAGGAGATACGATTTGAAATCGACGATTTTCGCAACTTTGACAGCCTGTGACCTTGACCTCGACCTTGGACGACCTTGAAAGTTATATCGTTGTGCACGTCTCATCGACCTCTATCCATTCCACTATTGGTTATTTGTCTCCACTCGGTTTGATTGTGGACGGACGGACGGACGGATGGAGGACGGGCGACAGACTTCGAGACTGTTATTATTAGGTCATCTCTACTGAGATGATAGAGATGACCTAATAAATAGACATCGGCTGTAGGTTTTTGCTCGTGTCTTTTTTTCCCCATTTCCCCCCATTCATTGCATTGCTTGCATGCCTGCGTTGAAATAAATGTCCCCATTTTTGAATGTCACCTGCTCGTTGCGTCCCTTCCTACATTGACTGCCATGGAGCAGTTCGGAATAATTAGCTGGCTGATTATAAGCCGATAAAACGTACATCTGGTCCGACGGGGCTTGGCGATATAAAGCGCTCGGCAATCGCAAACGGAACGAGCTGCTTAAGCGGTCTCGTTTTCGTGCAGGCTCCGTCGAGGTATAAACTCCCGGCATTTCTGTCCGCGTGAGTAATTAGGTACATCGACAATTTGGCGATCGACCCTGTAGCGCGTGGACAGAAGAGTTGGCTGGTTTATGGTGTGTTAAAACACCCGTAGCTGGTTTCGGCGTTGATCCGGAAGCTGCGACTAGATTGCCACGTTCGGTGGGCGCGCGCGGCCGCAATTGAGCTAAAGGCGGTCGTCCGCACGCCGGAGTGGCGAAAATCTACAACAGTATGTTAACATTTTACTAAAACTTCTTCTTGCAAACTAGCTGAGCAATATGGACTAAATTTGGTACGATGCATCAGGACAGCAAGGTCTCATTGGGTTGTGCTCCCCATCTGGATGTGCCCCTTTATAAATGTGGTAAAAGGGGGTTTTGCCCCAAATAGTGGTATGTTATTCAAAAATCTTCTCAGAAAACGCTAGACAGATCCAGACCAAACTCGCCACGAGGCATCGGGACCATGCCCTTACCTTAAGTTGTGCTCCTCATGGCCATATCTAACCCGGAAAGGGGGCCACAGGCCCCCTCCCCGAAACCCTCGTTTTCACTAAAACATCTTCTCCGCAACTACCTGAGCGATACGACCAAATTTGGTTCAATGCATCCAGACAGTAAGGTCTCATGGGGTTGTGCTCCCAATTTGGATTGGCCCATTTAAAGGGGGTAAAAGTTGCACTCCCCATGATTGTACCACTTAAGGATGGGGGTCCCTTCCCTCAAATCATTCATTTTCACCCTGCCTGTTGGGGAAATAACCATCATTCCCCCATCGGGCTATTTTATTTTAATGTTTCCCCAAAAACATTTCCTTTCAAGCCTTTCATTAAATGATACAGATTGCTATCCCACAAGATGCTTTTTAACATTTTAAGAGAAAGAGTCTTTCAGTTCACATCACTCCCTCCATCACTCTGCCAATCCTGAAATGTCGAACATGAGTTACTGCTCACAAAGAGGAGAATTTCCAATTTGTAATATTTCAGTTTGTGGTTCCAGAAATTCTACCTCGAACAGCTGGAGGTTTTCTCCCAACTTGAGTATTGTGAAAACATTACATCGTTGTTTAACCGTAATCTTGGTGATTTGTCGTGCCAATGACTTGTTCAGGATTTTCAGATGTTCACACTGGTTACCGTGAGTTGTACAACAGGTTGTGAACACTGAAGTGAGTCTGGTTTTCTGCACTTTTGCAGACTGCTGAGATTGCCTTGGGGAACTTGAAGAGCAAATACGAGAGTGAAAAGGCTCAGGGAACAGAGACCATGCTGAAGCTGAGGCATGAATTAAAGGCTCTTAAGGAAGATGCGGCAACGTTTGCCTCCCTGCGAGCCATGTTTACTTCACGGTGAGTCCGTAAACCGTCTGTGCCCTCTTCGTCTATTTCCATTTTGTTTCCGTTTTTGACTTTTAATTTACTGCTCCCCCGTTCCTGCCCTCTTCGCTGCAGCTGTGATGAGTACATGGCTCAGCTCGAGGCCATGCAGAGTCAGCTATCTGCGGCCGAGGAGGAAAAACGCACTCTCAACGCACTGCTCCGTGCCGCACTCCAGCAGAAGCTCGCTCTCTCTCAGCGCCTCGAGGACCTAGAGCTCTCTCAGCTTTATAAGTTTCGGCCACAACCTCAAACGCTCAACCTCTCCGCACCTCGCCCGATAATTTTACCTCCCGGTCCCCCGTCACTTCGTTTCCCGATGCCTCGCTTGCCAGCCATCAACGCGAGCCGGAAGATCCAGGGTTGTGGCTAGGCTAGAGCTTGTACCACTCGGCACGGTAAGGAGTAAGGCTGTGACCACCTTGTTTCGTAGCATCCTTCACGATGCGGCCCACATTCCCCGAGCGTCTGTTGAAATACTTTCTCCTGGCAGTGCCGCGACCTCTACGCCATTCAATGCTCTTGCCTGCATGCTGATTAAAGGCAGGTCATAGGAAGTCTAAGCTGATTTGCATGTGGACAAAAGCAATTAACCTCAGTCTTTGGCCGATGTGCTTTTTCTCATTGTGCTGATTACACCATTGTCACTGCAATGAAAGGGCCAGCAGTATTCGTCGTCCTGTAATTTCCTCCCATATGCACCCAAGTGGCTCTCAATAGGTAGTTATTTCACTGTTCACTAGAATATAATCATACAGCTATTCTTACCGGCCGATCTGTCGTTAACTGCGTATGCTGGTGGACAGAAATTGAGACCAGCAGTATTCGTCGTACCAAACTGTTTGGAGGCCAGTATTGAGGAGTTAGTCGGAGAAAGGCTGTGGTTGCTAACAGTTCTGTTCTAAATGAACTGTGTTTGAGTGTATGAAAACAAAATCTGTCTACGGTGGTGATTAACAAAAACCTTTTGGTTAAATTGTTAGAAGCTAGACACGTAACTCTGTGCTTACGCACTTTGATGCAGAGGTATAACCAGCAGTGGGTTAGCATAACTAGTAACTAGTATTGATTTGTGCACTTAGAACACGGAGCGTTCGAGTTTACCTTTTCAAAGTGTTGGCTGTGATCAAGCTGTGTAGCCATTTTGTGTTTCTGTGCCGTCCGCACTCATGCTGTCCGTGAGGACTATAGAAACTTGTAGAAGGGTTGTGCTCACAGTATAGCTGTAAACACACGCGGTTCGTCTTGGAAAGACCTCCTTGGCTTGGAAGCACGGAGGTCGCTTCGCTTAGACAGCACGTGTGTGATTTGCATGATGGCGTTGCCTTTTAAGAGTGAGTAGAATAGTAAGTAGGCCTGGATCCAGGAGGTTCCTCACGTCAACAGAGCTTCTCGTCCCAGCACAAGAGTCCAAAGAACAAGCAGAGGCCCGACACAAACATTAGCAATCGTGCTTTGTGAATTGAGGGCTGTCAAGGTCTATGAAAAATAATAACAAGGGAAGAATAAGTTGAAACGACCAACTCAAAACGTTTCAAGTTGAATCGTTCGATCCGACACTCATTCGTCTGCAAATTGGAGTCCGATGTGAAGAGAGGCCGAGTGGACCACCTGAACAACGTACCGTACGAAACTCCAAGCAGGCCGAGTGTCTTGTGATGCTCGTTTCAGAGATGTGTGTGTGTGTGTGTGTGTACACGGTCGTGAGTTGTATCCTTGGTTGCCTCTTTGTGGGTTGCGTCATCCTCAAAGGGCCACAAAGTGGGTGGTTCGGCAACGGCTAAATCTGTAAGCCACATGCTTTTGCTACGTCCGTACACTGTTGGTTACACAGTGCAAATGACGGGGTTTTTCTACCTAATTGCTCAGAACGAACCGGGTTTTTAAAAATATATTTTTGAGTAAATTTGCCGTCGCGCTTATTCCCAGGCGTTGCGATTTTTTGAACCTTCAAACAACGTTTCCCAAAGCCTTTTTCAGAAGATTAAATGAAAAGAAGAGATTTTTTTAAATGAACACGAATATGCAAATTTCCTTCTGCGTGAACCCGCTGCCGGCCGGACGAACAAAATGCCGATACTTGAAGACTTTGCAAAGTAATATTTACTCTCGACGATCCTTGGGTGTTTTGGCAGCTTTATCCGTCGTCGTCCTCGGCGCAATGTATCGAAAGGATTCATTTGCAACAAAACAGCACAGGCCGTTTGCTGTTTGCTTCTCAAACGGTGTGATGTGGCTTTGAGAGAACCGTGAACAATTATGAGGTGTAATTTCTCACAACGGTGCTGCCATCGTTTAATAATGGCGAGCAGGGGTCCCTGCATGTGTGTAATTGCGAATTTCAATCGTTTTCTTGTCCTTAAATTACTTTAATTCATTACTCCGGCGTTCCATCAACATCGCTCCAGCACCGTCTCGTCTCCTGTGATTAACGACCGATTGTTGTTTGTGTTGGTTGTATTGTGTATAATTCGAGGTGCTTTCAAGCGAAGTGCTTTGTCCTCGCATCAGACACGAGATTCTTCTTTGTTTTGTTTGTTTTTGCCTTTTCTGTTTTTTTTTACACATCCTACTCCTTCAAATTTCCTCTGCAAAAGTGCACGGTCGATCTTGTTCCCAAGACGAGGCGACGAGGCATCACACGGCGGCTTAATTCTCTCCGTCATGGTTTGTTTATTTTGTCGTCTTTTGGTCTCTCCTTTTAAAGAGCCCCCATGGTAGTTGTCCGAGCTCTCAGCAGTGTTGAGTGATGGCCGGACAAGCTGTCAGAGGCGAGCTCAAAAGTGTCTTCTTTGCCGGAGTGGAATTGTGAGACGACCCTCTCGACTCGCCAACGTTTTTAGGTGCTTCACTCGTCGAGAGTTCAAAAGCCATAGGAGAGCTGCATCAGTATTTGAAGAACCCACAGGATGTGCTCGCACCATGACCGCTCGTTTACAATCTGTGAATGGGGTTTTTTTTTGCTATTGTTATTGTTTCTATAAAATCGATATTCTCAAATTGCACTTTGTGTTCAGCTAGCTTTCTTATTTCAGAGATGGGGTCATTTTATGCAGTTTTGTAAGGATTTTCTCCGAAACATTTTTCTACTTCTACGACCGCAGCGTGATTTTTGAAGCATTTTTTGATTAATCCCCAAGGTCAATGACTGCTTCATAATCTGGAGCGGATGAGAATTCCCAAACCATACGTTTCTGTCCGTTGCAAGATGCCTGCAGGCAGGCCAAGACAATTACCAGTGCAGACGGCTTAGTTGTAGCAATTCTTCCATTTTCTTTTTAAATTTGTGGGGTCTGGCAGCTGGCTTGACTCGATTTCACTTGCATTTGATTGATCTCACATCGGCTGCAAGATACATCGGTGATGCAATGTTTGTTGGCGTATTTAATTCTGCGCTCTTATCAAATCCAGGTTCGATTCGGATACGCAGGGCAGACTGCAGGCTTCTTCGAGAATCTTTCAAATATGGCTTTGAGCTGGCTCTCCCATTCACTTGCATCCACTACAGGATTAAAATTATATAATTATTATTTGAAAATTTTAAATATAAAAGCGAGCAGATCAAATTTGTCTCCAAATAATAGACATTTTATCGTGCCCTCAGGAAGAATGAAAAACGAGGAACCCCTTTCCCGAGGGTCTCGAGGAATCCCCCTTCCCGAGGGTCTCGAGGAACCCCCTTCCCGAGGGTCTCGAGGAATCCCCTTCCCGATGGTCTTTCGAGATCTATTTGCTAATATTACAAAAGTGTTTGGTGACGTTTTGCACCGCTCGACAGTCTGGCAATAGGAAAAACTGACAGGGTTTAATTTGAGCTGCATTTCATTATGAATGAAACAGATGCATTTATTAATTTATTTATTTTGGACTTTTATCAAATCGAAGGCGAGAGGTAGTTGTAGGGATAGCGCTGTGCTGTAAGTCCAACATCTAGGGAGAGAGTTAATTTGTCATCCACTTTACAGCATTTCCTGTAATTATTCTACCCGGACTAGACTGAGATGTAAGAGCATTGCGTAATGCACGCGTAGTAATTGCGTTTGGCGAAATTGCAGAATAGATTAATGGCAGGGTATCCCAAGCAACTGGAGGGAAAAGTTTGCTGATGTATTGCGTGCAATGTCTGCTTCTGATGAGAATGGGAGGGGGTTGAGAGGGCGCAGAGAGCGTTCCCATCAGACTCGTGCACACTCGACAATTCAACTGCAAGAGGGTCTTTTGTGCGTGTTTAGACAAAGCAAAGTGCTCTAACAACAAATGTCGAAGGATGTGGCATACCCGGGGCCGAATGTGACTGCTGTTGTGAAACTCATGTCATCTCGGCTTGATAATGAAGCACTGTAAATACACAGACAACGTGTGGGGAAAGCATTATTTAGTAACTTATTTTATCCAATCTAGCTGCAATTATAGCAGCGCAGCCCGTTGTTATCATCATTCCGTTGTAGTAATTATCGCATAGCCCCGAAGTCTGAAAAGGCCGTAGATATAATGCTTGGGCACATATATTGTGTCGAGATGATGCATCTGCTCGGCCGGCATTCCTGTACTCCCTAATGGCCGTGCCTCGACTCATAAACACAGCCGCTGGGCAGAAACCCTCCCGCCGACATTCATTTTACGTTGTTATATTGGTAGTCGTGCTTTGAGCAGATGATGCGACGCCTCGGCAGAGGGCACATCGTGCCATTGAGCCCATCCTGCCACATTATAGACAAATTGGCAGAAAGCACGTCTCGTAACCCGTCTCGTGATTTTTGTCTACTTCTAGGGCATGAGCTTGGGGCTCAGTTACTAGCTGCATCGTCTGACCCTCTTGCATGTATGCGAGTGCAATCCCTGCTCTAACAATGTATCTCCACTAACCCCTGTACCTTGGAGTTCCATGGAATCGCATTTGTTTGGTTCCTTTAAACAGAATAATTAACAATAAATAATTATACTCACAAGTTGTATCGTATTGAAAAATACCCTCCAACTGGCAATTTCTCTTTGTCGGCCATGTCTCAAACATCTCAAAATTCCAGAATGTCTTTCACCAGCACGGGGTTGTGTCGTCCTATCGCGCGTGCAGAATGCAATTACGCAGTACACGGGTTTTTCATATTTTTGCTCCGGAGACGTCTGCATGCTACTGTTTGTGCATTATTTTGTATTGTGCACTTTACACATCTCGAGAGCCGTTTGCATTTATGTGACCACTTACCCGTACGGTGTTGCACATGGGTGACGTTTCTTTCTTTCTTTCCTTTATTCCTTTTCTACACGCATTAATTGTACGAGTAGCAAAATGCAAAGCACTCAGAGTTACTAATGGTGATTCAGTTTGGAGCAAGTGCTTGTAATTACCCCTGAAGTTAATTTGTTGCAAGTAAAATGGAAGCGTTGCAGTTTAAAGATAAATAAATATATATAAAAGTTGCAAATATGACAACTTGAAAAAAAAAAATTTTGTTTACCTTG
Organism: Eptatretus atami; assembly: GCA_035128595.1. Lineage (NCBI taxonomy): Eukaryota > Metazoa > Chordata > Myxini > Myxiniformes > Myxinidae > Eptatretus > Eptatretus atami. Next base: position 18,466,906 of record CM068964.1, on the reverse strand, counting down.
TTCAAAAGGTTCTCTCGTATAAGCTACGTGGCTGATGATTCCTTCGAGGGTCGATATTTTGTAGCCCCCTGACATCTCACGGACAAGCTTCCAAATTGGAACGGAGGCGACACCGAGTCAAATGGTGTACATGATGTGGACATTATTGTTATTGTTATTTATTTATTGTGTCCCTACGACACGATGGTGCCTTATTCTGTTGGAAAAATTCTTATCGACTTGTTTCATCGTATTTCGAACTTTTTTTTTTTTGTACACAATTAGATGCATTTATTTATTTATTTAAAAATTTTTTTGTGAATGAATCAACTCGAGTTTTCTGCCTGGAAGAGATATTGCATTATGTTAAAGCGGGCATGTAATGGCCAAAAATTGTGGTTACAGTTCTGCGGTTATGAAAGACTGGGATTGACTTTATAAGTGACATCTGAAATGCCGTTTTATTTTTACCTGATCGATACCTCGAGAGCAAATCCTTCGGTCTGACAGTCAGACAGTGGGCCAAGAACACCTGGCTTTTTTTAAGACCAGTCGCTTTGAGTTTGCACTACAATGTTTGCAGGGACAAGATGGACGCCAAGCATGGGATGTTAAACCTCGAGGCTGTGAGACCGTCACAGTCACAATATGTAAAAACAGGGACACGCATGCCGCTGGCAATGATCAATGCATGCAGATTGTAACCCTTACGATGGCTTTTAATGGATTCCATGTGACCTTGATATGCCTGTCCAGCCTGTGGTTGAGGCCTCGGGTGGAATAGATCAAATTCGTTGGTTAGTATTGTGCGGGAAATAACTTGGTGGCAAATTCGATTTCAATAAGGAACAATAATTTATGTTCATCCTCTTCGACTTGATGTTCGTTGAAATTGTAAAATGCAGTTTGGAATTTAAAATTGTTCTGAAGCCATAGCAAGGTCACATGTTTTCACAGGGTTTGAGGGCCGAGGACGTAGCCGGAGGTTGTGCTTGAAGTGGCGGTTTGTCGTGTTGTGTACGCGTGTCATGGCGAACGCAATGCTTGGGAACAGAGCGGTGATAGGAAATGGTGACATCCATCTGTATTTGATGTCTGTGCAGAGCTTTCTGGAGTATTTCACTTTAGGCTATGTTTATGCATGAGACACGGTGTTTGCTCTGTTTAGAGGTATAAACTAATCGATTGATTTATTTGTATTGATCATTGGAAAACATTGCTCAAATAAATGTTACATTCCACATGCGGCACTTGTTTGTCTTTGGTTTCCGTAGGATTTGTAAGAATAGTTCACTGGTTCGTGATTTGTAAGAGAAGTTCCCACCGGTGAACCTTGGAAATTCGTCCCATCCATGATGAGTGATGGAAAGTGTACATGTGTGGCAAATTTCACAACAAGCACGCCGACTGTGTACACACGCGTGCATAGCTAGTTCACAAATACCATCATGCCACATTCATCCATGACAAGATTGAGGTATCATGACTACTGCTCGATACGTTTGCTTTATTATCCAGATCCAGTGGTGGCCTTTTTGACATTGAGCAGTGGCGTCCAAGATTGCTTACAGTTTTGAACCCAGTTGCAGTAAATTGAGTTGAAAGGTCAAGTGTTTGTGAAAAACTGGAAATTCAGTTTGTGCAGTGATGAGGGCTGATCGCCAATTCAAATCCCAGTGTTTAACCATCTTTGCCTCCCTAGCATGCTGTGCTAAAACACACACAAACACACACACCCACACACAC
>CM068964.1:18440879-18462387 GCA_035128595.1 Eptatretus atami | reverse complement strand
GAGGTGACGACGGCAGAAATAATAGTGGAGACGAAGGAAACGAAGAAGGTGACGGAAACGCAAATAGTCACGGAAACAGAGAAACGGGAGATAGACGATGAATTGGACGGGGTGGGAGAAACTAAAAACGAACACACAGACGTAGTGGAGGACAATGGGGGTGAGCTGGTGGGATGTGTTGGGACCCGATGCAAGCAGCAGGATGGCCTCCTTCAAGGATACGAGGGGAGGGACTGTGCCTCCTTGAGGCAGATCGCGACGAGGAGAGTCCGGTAGAGCCTTGCGAGGTAGAGGGGGCGGATGCTGCGAACGGTGCACGCGGAGCTTGGGGGTTATGGAAACCCCCGGACCCCTTGTGGTGGTGATAATTCCCGTTGGATGGATGAGATGAAACTTGGCATGAGTGATCCTTGGACATGAGAACGGACATGGGGGGGGGGGGGTCAAGTTCAAGGTCGAAGGTCACGGGGTCAAGGGGTCAAGGTCACCGGGTCAATTTCATCCGATCGAGACGGGACCAACGCCATTCGACAGATAATCAAAATTAAATGACACAGTTGATTGACGACATTCACTTCAGACTTCCGGTTTCGAGTTATGACGTCCTAAATTGACTAAAACGTCAATTTGTCATGTTTGTTTGTCCTTTATAGACGGCCAAACCCGTTGGATTTACAATGACATACCTAAGCTGTTGGGGTTAGGGTTAGGGTTAGGGTTAGTTGTTAGGGTTAGGGTTAGGGTCATCTAACCCTAACCGTAACCGTAACAGCTAACCCCAACCCCAACCCCAACCCTAACCCTAGCCCTAACACTGCCTTTCCATTCCCTCCCCTCATTCCCTCCCCGCCCTACGGGCGGGTACTGTCTAGTACACACTAAAAGAGAGCTGTGCGTGTGTGGCCATTTTTCTCAGCGATGGCTGAACTGATCTTCGTCAAACTTTCAGAGGTTCATCAGTGAGTGTCGGGGAGTGTTTTCAGCAAAAGAAAAATTTTGAAAAAAAAAAAAAAAGTCGGATTTTTGGGGGGGGATTTTTTCTTCCATTAATCGCTCTATCGTGGGTGTTGGGAAGTGTCGGGACTCCATTTCTTAGTGGGTGTAGGGCAGTGTTTTAAGCCCCCACAAAAAGTATTCGCAGTGCGGTAATCTTCATTCTGATGAAGCAGCACGTGTGTGGAAGGAAGGAAAAAAAATAGACCAGGCAGTACCCCTGCCAGCCATAAGAAAAAGAAAGAGTATTTGTAATACTGGTTATCACCAAAGGTGGTGCTATTTCCATCATTTGGGGTTTCAGTGACATCCACGTTTGCTCCATTATGGTGAGATTCTTAAAAATCAGGATTATTGCGTGAAATGTTTAAGAATAAAATTTGCAGTTTCACCCTCTCCTTAAAGGTAATGTGGATATATTATTGCAGTGATTATTGTTTCTGGACAAATATATTTTAGATATCTCACTTAAACAATGATGATGTCATGTGATTAACCCCAGACTGAAACCATAAGAAAAGGACCATATTATTGTACCATTTTTTCCCCCATTTTGTACTGTACCATATTGTACCACAAGCCAAAGAGACTGTTTAGGCAGCACCAATGCTCTGCACAGAGTATGGTCCCATGGATGGATGGATTGTACCATCAATGACCATAGATACAATCGTTGGTGTTTTCTTTATCCTGAAAGAATCCAAGATGTCCTCGCATTTCAGAATGAAAACAACACTCTCTTCTCAGATGCATGAAGCACAGGTTGTTCAAGTTTGACTGCAGGTTCTACGGGATGAGTTTTTTAATGGCATTTCCAGGCTTCACAACATTGGCCACAAAGTAAGAGGGGTGGGGGGAGAACCAGCGGATGCAGTCACTATTCCAGAAATGGCTGAAAATCCCAACTCCTACATAACAAACATCTGTCTCAATTGTACAAGTACAGGCCAAGACTAGCAAGCATTCGACATTATTTCAATGGTGAGTTTGGTTGATATTACGTTGACGTCGAATGATGACCTGCTTTTTTTTCCTTCTGGGAGGCTGGGTCCTTTGGGTACAGATAGGCTTTCCAACCCTAGTGGGCAACCCAAGGCCTACGGAAAGCTTGCGGCCCACAACGCTTCTCCCCGTGCCCCGCCTGGTTTTACAGTGTACGGGAACCAGATTGTGAGAATGAATCTCTCCAAGGTGCTGAATTACCAGTTTAACTTTATTATTGATATTTATAATCGTCTAGCACATTAATAATATTTATATAATGTAATTTTTAGATATTTTTGGATTAAAATGTATCGTATTGGCTTGGAATTGTGGTAAAGGTAATCTTGCAGCCCTTGGAGTTGTTTGGGGCCAGAGCTGCGGCCTTCTGATTGATTCGCTCAGTTTGCCGAATACAGCTTTACAAGATATTAAATGGCCACCCACCAAGGCTTGTTCTGCATTATGAATAAAATGGCCTGCCCTGTGACTTTTGAACACACGGAAGACTTTGCCAGTATAAAGTGATGGACAAATGACTTGAATGCGTTACTTGGTGGGAAATCAGAAGTGATTGAAATTTGATTGAAAAAAAGTTACTTGGTGGGAAATCAGAAGTGATTGAAATTTGATTGAAAAAAACCCATAAATTCCATGCTTTTCTGTCTTCTCAATACATTGCACAAAGGTCTGTTCTTCGTCACACTCATCCATCGTTACAGCTGCCTAAACAATTTTGGCATTTAACAAGAAAAACCTAAAATCATTCTATATAATAACATCGCAGCCTTTGACAGTATTCCCAAAATCCTTTCTCTCGAAGGCAACTTCAATTCGTTCCTGTTCACGGTCGGTGGATGTTTGAAAAGGTTCGGCAAAACCTGTCACCAAGTCATTAAGCGTAGAACGTTTGAATTATTCATGTTTGGGTCAAACGAGCAAATGCACAAGTTCGTGAATTATTCCACTTGTGAGGTGGAGAAGGAAAACGTGATGACTTGTGTGGGATGAAAAAAAAAACACAAACACAAACAAATTGTGAACAAAACACTTCATATCCATCGAGGAAATTGAACGCGATGCACGCACAAGAAGTGTGTTGTTCTCTATTTCAGAGATTCTTGTTGCAGGTTTCAAACTCATTATACCAATGGTGCATGGTACATTATAGAGCAGCTATAAAGAGCAATCTGAGATTTCAGACTCTCGCCAGGACTTATTTTGGGTGCAAATAAATGGAGGATGTACTAAAAGAAAGGTCGTTGATTGCAAAATAAAGGTCTAAATGGTCAAGTTGTAAATGCATCAACGTCAATGATCTGAAAAGTTGTAAATGTCAAATTGTCTGATGGTCTAAATGGGGCTAAAGGGTCAAAATGGTTTAATGGGTCTTCAAAGCTTGAAGGGGTCTTAGGGTTCTAAAGGGACTTAGGTGGTCTTTAAGGCTCTAAGAGTCTTAGGGTTCTTAAATAGTCTTGGGATTATAAAGAGTATTAGGGGTCTAAAGTGTCTTCAGGGTCTTTAAGGCTCTAAAAGTCTTCGGGTTCTGAAGGATCTTCGGAATCTTAAATGTTCTTTGGGTTCTTCAATGGTCTCAGGCTTATAGGGTGCCTTAGGGTTCTAAACTGTTTTAGGGGTCTTATGGTATCCGGGGTCTTAATGGGTTTTGGAGTTGGAAAGGGTCTTGGGGTTCCAAAGGGTCTAGTATAATTAATACACATACTGATGCTTTGTGCGGAAAAACAAACAAGAAAGTTATCATGCATATCACGATACTTGCAAAATCAATAAAACAAATTTGACCTTAAAAATAATTGGTGGTTGAATTTGATGACAAAATACACAAATCCTCTTTAAATTTCAAGTCGATTGGATGAAAATTGACAATTTTAGAAACTTGGCTTATGTTGACCTTTTAGCCGATGTTGACCTCAAAAATAATTGGTGGTTGTATTCAGTGACCTGACATGCAGATCCTCCTCAAATTTCAAGTCATTGGGATGAAAATTTAGGATTTTAGAAATCTCACCTAAGTTGTTGACCTTTGGCCTATGTTAACCATTTGGCCAATGTTGACCTCAAAAATAATTGGCTAGTTTAATTCATTAAGCTGGTTTGAAAACCATGTTCAAATTTCTAGTTAATCGGATGAAAATTGAGGATTTTAGAAATTTGGCAAATTTGTTGACCTTTGGCCAATGTTGACCTTTTGAGCTCAACAATAGGCTTCTTGTTGATGACAAACTCTACCGCGTGGTGAAGTTTCATGAAGATCGGTTTAATACTGTGACCTGTAGGCGAATGACAAACAAACAAACAGACAAAATAACAAGAAAAAGATGTCATGCAGAGCAGGATATTTGTGAAATCCAACCCCCTCACCAAAGGTTGCCATGGATACATCAAATTGTCAATTTCATTAAGATTAATATTGACAATTTTAATCCAAGCTCAGGCCGATTGGACGAAAATTGATTATTTTTCAGATTGAAGTCGATGATTTTAGAAGTTTGACCTTTGACCGTTTGACCTCAAAAATAATTTGCTTCCCAATTCAGGGATGCACAATGCAATTGCTCATTAATTTTCAGGTTAATCGGATGAAAATTGACAATTTTTCATATGAAATTTGATGATTTTAGAAGTTTGACGTTGACCTCTGAACTTTTGACCTCAAATCGTTGCTTTCCCAATTCTGTTCAACTTTCAAGTCAATCGTATGAAAAATGATGATTTTAGGAATTTGACCTCAAGATGACCCTTGACCTTAGTAGATGATAAATGGGGCTTCTGGGACACCCATTCAAATGAATGGGGAAAAGGAAAAAACTTTCTGACTCAAGCCCCAAAAGCCCAAAATAAGAGACTGGTTTTCTCCCCACCTAACCCCTTGAAAATCGACTGAACAATCAATATCCTTGAAAAATCGAGTGACAAACAAACAGACAGACAGAAAGGGGTGAAAACATAACCTCCTTCACCTTCGGTGGCGGAGGTAATTATCCGAGCAAAGACCTTGCCCAGCACTGAAAGCAGCGTCACTCCTCGGTCGTTGTTGCAGTCCTGGCGACCACCCTTCCCTTTCAGAGAGGGACAACAAGGCCCCTCTTCCAGTCAGTTGGGACGATGCCTGTGTTACAGGCCCAGCACAGAACTCCATGCAACGACACGAGTGCAGCATTTCCACCAGCCTTGAGAAGTTCAGCATGGATGCCACAGATCCCTGGAGCTTTACCCCATTTCAACCGTTTCACTGCAGCCTGTTTCCACAAACAAAAGTGGATCACAGTTGATTGGAGAGTCAGCAATCGGGATAGTAACACCCCTGACATCCAACTCGACAGCTGGTGGATCAGCCTGGTATAGCTGCTCAAAGCAACCGGCCCAGCGGGCCTTCACTTCGGACTCCTCTGTCAAGAGCCCACTACCCTCGACTCTCAACTGCAGAAAATTGAGTGATGGGCTTGAAGGAACGTAATGTGCGAATTCCCCTGTAAGCGGGACGAGAATCACTTGACCACAGGTGATGCTCTTCCCCCTCACAGATTCCTCACTCATAGGCCTCCTTGTCCACCCTTAGCACATGTGCAGTTTTACGACTCAGCTCCCTGAACAGCTCAGCTCTGCCATTCAACCTGGCCCTGCGACTCTGGTCGATGGTATCCAGTGTCCCTTGAGAGATAAAATTCTTCTTCGCCCTGCGGTGAGTTCCAAGACATCCATCGGCAACATCAAGGATATAGTCTTTAAGGCACTCCACAACTCTTCAGGATTCCCCAAAGATTTTTTCCCTGTGGTTTTCCTCATATCAAGGAATGGGGGTCCTGTAGCCTAGTGAGAGAGTGAGAGACCCAAAGACTCAGCTCCATCTCGGGAGATACCAATGATACTAAAAGCATTAGTTTCCACAGCGTGAAGTAGAGCTCGGTGTGAGTCAGGAGCACCACCACAGAGGGGGGAGCAGTACTCTATGAAATTGCAGATGAAAGCTTTGTAAGTGGTTGGAAGCTCAGGTGTGTCAAGGAAGGACTTTGCATGACGTAGGATGCCCAGTCGACGACTGGCTTTGGAGGCCAGCTTGGAAATGTGGCTTTCCCAGGAAGATCATGTGAGATAGTGAGACCCAAAAGTTTGAATGAAAGGACTTCTTCAAGGAGTTCACAGAGACATGGTGAGAGTGTGAGATTTGTCAAGATTGAAAGACATATCCGAAGTGTTTGACCAGCTTGTGATTTTATCCAGATCTGCAGTGAGTGGAGAAGCTGCTGCCTACCGATCAGAGGGGTGAGAGATGGTATGGCAGAGGGTGGAGTCATCAGCAAAGAGTCAAAGAAGGTTTTCCAGGGAATCTGAGAGATCATTGATGAAAACCAGAAAAAAGCACAGGTCCAAGAACACTGCCTTGAGGAACTCCAGCCTGGACCGGAAGAGGAGATGAGAGAATGCCATTTAGAGACGCACGTTAACTGCGACAGGAGAAGAAGTCTGTGAGCCATGAGTGGAGATTGCCTTGGATACCATAAGAAGTGAATTTGGCAAGAAGTGCGGGTTGCCAGACCATATTGAAAGCTCGTGATGTGTCTTGGGAGATGGCTCTAATCTCATGTTTGGCATTTCGGATCTCCATCCATTGTTGGGAAAGCAGAAGTAGCATATCCTGGGTCGAGTGACCTGGTTTGAATCCAATTTGTTGATCGCAAATCAAGCAATTGGAGAAGAGGAAGGATTTGATGTCGGAAGCGATGATGGATTCCATGACCAGGCTGATTGGTCTGTAGACCTTGAGTTGCCTTTGGCCTTTTGACCTCAAATAGTTTGTTTCCCAATTCAGTGACACAATATGCAAATCCTCTTCAACTTTCAAGTCAATCGGATGAAAAAATGACGATTTTAGAAATGGGATCTCAAGATGACCTTTGACCTCAAAATCAACAGGTTTCTCCGTTGAGACTACCTCGACAACTTCGTCAAGTTTCATGACGATCGGCTTAGAATTGTGACTTGTTGGTGAATAACAAACAAACAGACAGACAGAATAACAACATCGACTGACCAATTTACTTGAAAAATCTTCGATTTTAGCAAGTTATAAAAAGACAAGCACACGGACCCAAATGCCAGGACAACTCGAGAGTTCAATGAACACATTACACTGTGCTGTCTTGAGAAACAAGGTCATGGGCAGGGTCTACAAGCGGCAAATTTGATTGGTTGAGATGATGTAAACTGCCATCATATTTTGTCCTTGCACTGCTAAACGAAAGGTGTTTGAGAGCACCAAAAAGGAGATTTGTGTTCTTCATTGCTCAATCATATAATTCAATTGAAATATAATATTGTGGATTCTCGCCACTCCGGCGTGCGGACGACCGCCTCAGCCCAATTGGCGGCCGCGCGCCCACCAAACGTGGCAATCCAGTCACAGCTTTCCGGATCAACGCCGAAACCCAGCTACGGGTGTGTTTTTAACCACACCACAACCTTGTCAATGCTCTGCCTGCGCTACAGGGTCGATCGCCGAATTGTCGATTTACTTAATTATTCGCGCGGACAGACGACCGAGAGGTTGTACCTCAACGGGACCTGCTCGGAAACGAGCCGCTTTAAGCAGCTCTTTCCGTCTGCGATTGCCGAGCGGTTTATTATCGCCAAGCCCCGTTGGAACCGATTATCTTATCGGTGTTTAAAACCAGATATTTATTCCGAACGCAATTATGGCAGTTCAATGGAGGAAGGGACGCAACGAGCAGGTGAATATTCAAACAATGGGGGTATTTATTTTCACACTATGCATGCAAGCAAGGCATAATGGAGGGGGAGGGACAAGACACGAGCAAAAAGACCTACAGCGATGTCTACTTATTATGTACATGCACTTAACAACCTCTACCTATCGGACAAGGCGCCACAGACTTCCATGCAAAACCCCAGAAAGAAAAGACCCGGGCTCGTAAGCTTTAATATTTGCTCGGAGCCGGGATGACCGAAGGGACTCCGGGACGACGCAGGCTACCTGCCACCCTCTTGGTGACTCGCTGGGCGACCCTCGATGTCTCTGCCCGAACTCGTCTCGTCCAACAACGCCTTCACGGTGCCTCCAACGGCGAACCGGCAGGCGACTCCTCTCCGGCTCCGACTCGACCAACTCCAACGACGCCTTCAACTGTCCGTCTCACACAACGATTCCACCGGTTCCACCGATGTCCTCACCAATTCTCTCACAACCGCTTCTCGGCGTCCCAACGCGGCCTTTTTATCGCCCGGGGTTCGCCCTCCCTTTTCCGGCGCGCCGGGGAAATTCCAGGGGAGTTCGACTTGGCTCTTTGTTGGTAGAGGAGGGACGTGATAACCGACATTCTCTCTCTTTCTCCATTCTAGGGAATACCCCAACCGTCACTTCTGTTTACCCGTTCTGAGGATATCGGCGGGGTTGCTGGATGCTGTTGTGTGGTGGAGGTGGGGTGGTTGTTGTGTGGTTGGCGCTGTGGTGGGATGGCATGTTGTTGAGATGCTGTGTGGTGGTGGGTGTCATGGTTGTAGTGTGTTGCGCTGTGTGGAATGGCGTGGTTGTTGAGCATGCGTTGTTTGAATAAAGATAGAACAGAATAACGGCTAATCAAAGATGCACAGCCCGGCACACGAATAATCCCTTTATACATCGGTGGGGAAATCTAACCTGGAACACACACAACTTATTCGGCATAAACTATGCTCCTGCGGAACCCTGAATCGTGTTCTGTGAATTTCCACAACCGTAACAATATATATATATTTTTTAATTGCATTTTTCTTGTTTTGATCTAGTGTTGATAAATTGGTGTGGTGTGTTGAATGTTGGTGTGACACATGCATGATGAGCCGAATGGCCTCCACCTGCATTTGATATCCTTGTGTACAGGTTGTAGGGAAAAAGAAATTTGGAAGTTTACCGCCGTTGATGTTTACCGCATTTACACCACCTGATTTAACATGTTGCATTCGTTCTTCATGCCTGTTGTTTGTGTCCTTTATAACATCCTCGAAACACTAAGTTTCCTGTTTGGAATGATTTTCAATTTTGTTTGACTGCCAGGTAGGCAGACAGAGTAAATCAATTACCTGACTCCTCTCTGCACATGCGTGATCAGAGCGAATTCAGAGCCAAAATACTATGAAACTACAGGATAGTTTTTTTCGACTCGTGTTTAAAATATAATGTTCAATTGAAATGAAGTTGTTCCTTGATCATTAACTAACGTTTGCAGAAATAAAGACAGACAGACAGATAAAAGTGAACCAATATTGCTTAACCCCGCTTTTCGCTTCGTGTGCGTGGGGTAATGAAGACCCTTGGATTCAACAGCAATCAGCAAGGGGATTTGAGAATTGTTTCCACAAAGTACAGGATGAGTAATTCAACTATATCACAGAAACACAACTCGAAGGTAAAAAGGCATTACCGAGGATAGCAATGGCCTTGTTTCAACTACTGAGTAGTTTTCATCTGATAGCATGAAGGCAATGTTGTCATATGAGGTTGGGTCCTCAGCAGGATGTGACGCCAAACGTCTATCTCCCTAACCCCAACCATCCCCCTTCTCTGGAGGATGTGTACTTAACCCCTGGCATACCTCGTAGTAGATGAAGCCCTCTTGGTGGGCAAAATGTTGGATCATGAGTCTCACCCTTGAGCATTTCCTCCAGTTGGTGGTGCCTTGTTTTTATCCTTGTTTATTAACTCTTCCAACAGCAAGCTGTTCTTTTTTTGAAGTTTGAAGATGAAAGCTCAGCTATCTATGCACAGGGAAATTAAACAATTGCAGATATTTCCCCAAGTTAGAGGACAAGCATGAAAATATTGAAGCAGAGCCATAAAGAAGCCAGAGAAGCTCCCTGCGACATTCATTGTTATCGATGCAATAACTTTATTTTACAAAGGTAATAGTGAGGATACAACTGTGGGCAGGTAACCTGTTCATGTATTTTCGTGATCGAGGTTTAAAAAAAAAAATTCATATGCAGAAATGTGGGATCATGGAGGAGTTAAATGCAGGTGACCACAGGTTCACAGAGTGGCGGGGGATCAAAGGGGAAGAAAGGGAGAAGATGGGCTATCGATGAGAGTAGAATTGATCCGAGGTAGGTATGGGACAAAGCATGCGGTGATGATGGCAGCAGTCTTGAAAGACTGGTAGTTCACGAGATAATGGACATGGGGAATTGCTTCCGATGGAGGTGAGTGTTCCACTTAAAATTGGGGAGGTTAACCCTTGTGGAATTTGACAGCAAGCAATTTGGGATTTGGGAGCAAGTGTGTGACCTGGGCAGGTTGGGGGGGGGGGGGAAGAGGGGACTGGAGTTTAAGAAAAGAAAGGCCAGAAGTGATGCAATAGAAAACTGAGGGTTCACCAGCGTGTCTTCCGTGGGCGAGAAGCAGACCTTGACCTCTTGTCCTGATATTCCAAAAACCCAGAGAGCTGTGGACTTGATTGACTCCAAGACAGCAACAAGTGAAAGAGCTGCAACAGTTCAGAGTGGGGATCCTTTCTCAGTACTTTGGATGAAGGCTTATCCATTTTAATGAGCTATGAACAGCTGATAATTAATCGTTCTATCAAGATCTCTGTAGAAAACACCAATTCACGGATTTTAGGGGGCGACCCCTTAGTCCCCCCCCCTTTCAATCCACATGTTAAAGTTGGTTGCTTTGTGCCTCCCTTGATTTATTACACAATTTGAAAATCAAATGGGTCTTCACACCGAATGCGACCCAAGGATTAATTAAACAACCCAACGGTCCAAATAATGCATCAAACGGGAAGTCGAACGGAGACCTCATTTGGTTAGTTATATGTTCCATTCCATATGTAACTTAATTGATGCTGGAGGAGGATGTACAGCTCATAAAGGACTGCACTGGAGTTACCAATCTATGGCTGGTTGTCTGCACTATATCATTTTAAATACTGAACATCAAGCAACGAGGCAGCAAGTACCAATTTAAAAGTCTTTTGTATGACTCAACCAGGGTTAGAACCACCGACCTCCTAGACTAAAAACGGATCCGCTCCAATGGTTAACCTTAAGCCACCTAGGTCGAGAAATGGTTCATAAAACATGACGTGCTATGGAGAAAAGAAAATAGACCCAGCGTCGACCTCAATGGCCCATTGGGGTCAACGTGGGGTCCATTGGCAATGGATTCTGAGAAGGAAGTGGACCCCGATGGGTTTGTCAAACGATGTGGAGAGAAGGAAGTAGATCCTGATGGGTTCATGAGGAATGATGTTGAGAGAAGGAAGTGGACTCTGATGGGTTCATGAGGAATGACGTGGAGAGAAGGAAGTGGACCCCAATGGGGTAATGAGGAATGACGTGGAGAGAAGAAGTGGACCCCAATGGAGTAATGAGGAATGACATGGAGAGAAGGAAGTGGACCCCAATGGGGTAATGAGGAATGACATGGAAAGAAGGAAGTGGACCCCAATGGGGTAATGAGGAATGACGTGGAGAGAAGGAAGTGGACCCCAATGGGGTAATGAAGAATGACGTGGAGAGAAGGAAGTGGACCCCAATGGGGTAATGAGGAATGACGTGGAGAGAAGGAAGTGGACCCCAATGGGGTAATGAATGATGTGGAGAGAAGGAAGTGGACCCCAATGGGGTAATGAGGAATGACGTGGAGAGAAGGAAGTGGACCCCAATGGGTAATGAGGAATGACATGGAGAGAAGGAAGTGGACCCCAATGGGGTAATGAGGAATGACGTGGAAGAGAGAAGGAAGTGGACCCCAATGGAGTAATGAGGAATGACATGGAGAGAAGCCCTGTATGGGTGGAGATGAGAGATTGTAAAAATAGTAGGATCATTTAATAGGGCTCTGTGTGTGAAAGAAGAGGAGGAAAGAAGAGTACATGAAGAATTCAAAAGGGCATGGGGTGAGGGAAGAGTATTGAGTATGGGAGATTTTAAATTGCCAGGGATAGATTGGGTCCAGCCGTCCAGGGACAGGGAAAGGACAGAGCGGATGAAGATTTCCTAGTTTTAGTCCAGGATTGCTTTTTAACCCAGTTTGTAGATAAGCCCACGAGGGGGAGTGCAGTGTTAGACCTCCTTTTAAGGAACGATCCTACTATGTTGGAAGAGGTGGAGGTTGGGGAGCATTTAGGAGCAAGTGACCCTAACATTGTGTGGGCAAAGATTCTGTTGAGGGTTAGAGTTCAGGATAGAGGGTGAGGCGATTAGATTTCAGGAAGGCAAACCTTGAGGGTATGAGGAGAGAATTGGGTGATGTAGATCAGGAGACTCCAACAACAGGACAATCAGCATCAGAGAAATGGGAAACCTTCAAGGACCAAATGTGTAGAGTGTGGTGTAAGTACATTCCAATGAGGTGTAAAACTAGAAACAGAAAGAGGTCAGGGTGGTTGAGCAGTGAGAAAAGGAATGTTATTAAGAAGTAGAAGGTATTTATTACCTCTGCCAGTGAAGGTCTGAAGGAGGTTATATTTTTACCTCTGTCTGTTTGTGTACATCCATCCATCCATTGGGACCGTACTCTGTGCAGAGCGTTGCTGCTGCCTAAGCAGTCTCCTTGGCTATTGGGTACAATCCTGGACGGATCACCACTCCGGCACAGGATACCAGCAAGCTGGTACTCATTTTGCTGACCTCAGAAGGATGACAGGCAGAGTCAACCCCACCTGGTATTAATTCAACAGCCGAGTGGGATTTGAACTCAGGACCATAGGATCCTAAGCCCACCACCCGAACCATTAAGCCAACACCAGGCATGTTTGTGTACAGGATATCTGCAAAAGTTGTGGACGGATTCGGATGAAATTTTTGTGGACAGGTTGGGTGTGCGACCACGACGAGTTGATTCGATTTTGGTGAAGATCCGGATCCGGATCCGACTGCGAGAATTATTTAATTTCAATGTGATTCATCACCATCGAGCGATTGGGCCAAAAACGATACAGTACTGTACAGCATGATATTTCAAAAATGTATTGAACTCAATATATCCTTGTGCATTAGGCTTTACGTGGCGGAGGTGTGCGCTCTTCCGAGTGCCCTTCTAGTTTAAGAAAGGATCCAGAGAAGAATTGGGAAACTATAGACCTGTTAGTTTGACCTTCAGTTGTGGGGAAGGTGTTGGAGACATTAATTAAGGACCAGATGAGGAACCATTTAAACAAATACAAAACTAATATAGGTAGTCAGCATGGGTTTACCAAAGGTAGTTCCTGTTCAACAAATCTTTTAGAGTTCAATGAAGCAGTGTCTGATTGGGTGGATCAGGGAAAGGCAGTGACATCGTATATCTCGACTTTAAGAAGGCATTTGATAAGGTATCACATCAGAGGTTGTTAGCCCAAGTGAGGGCTTGTGGAGTGGCTGGTCAGGTACTAATTGGATTGCAAACTGGCTTCGTGAGAGGAAGCAAAGAGTGGCTGTGAGTGGGAGGATGTCTTGCTGGGAGGATGTAAGTTGTGGGTACCTCAGGGATCAGTACTCGGACCATTACGATTCATGATTTACATCAATGATTTGGATAGTGAGGTAAAGATGTAAGCTTTCCAAATTTGCAGATGACACAAAGCTTGGAGGTAAAGTGGATAGCAGAGGGGGTGGTGATCAATCAGATTCAGGATAGTATTGATACTTGTATAGCTTGGGCAAAAGATTGGCAGATGGAATTTAACCTGATCAAGTGTAAGGTGTTGGGGATGGGAAAGAACAATGAAAATAGAGATTCAGGATGCCAGGGGTAATTTTGGAGTGGTCACACAGGAGAAGGATCTGGGGTGGGAATTGAGATGGCGGTAAGCTGGCAGCACAGTGCCAGGCAGTTATAGATAAAGCAAATATGGTTTTAGGTTGTATTCGGAGGGGGATCAATTATAAATCAAGAGGTGGTGTTAACATTGTACAGGAATTTATGAGGGCCACATCCAGAATATTGTGTCCAGTTTTGGTCACCGCAGTTCTGGAGGACATAGATGCGATGGAGAGGGTTCAGCACAGGGCTAGTGGATTGATTTTGGGCTTTGCGAGACTCAGCTATGAGGAGCGGAGAAAGGAGACAGGGCTTTATACACTAGAAAGGAGGCGATTCCGAGGAGATATGATAGAGATGTTTAAGATAATGACAAGCCGGTAGGCGACGAGGGATTCGCTAGGATCGAAGCGCTGGATACGATGCTTTTCATTCTGACCGATCCACCGACGAAGATTCATTGCCAAGACGTATTGGTTCACATACAATTGTTCTCTGCCTGGCAAGATTTTTCCTATTGCCAACTAGCCTCCTCATAACAATGACGGTAAATAGACACCCTATTTTTGAAGGACTACCATTTGAAAAATAATCGGTTTGCTGGTTTGTGCTGTGGAGCCTCGCGTTGCAGACACACACCACACCACACACACACACACACACACACACACACACACAACACGGAAAACCCGATAAACTTCTCTCAATGCTCTTGTTTGACCACACTCCTGAGCGACACAATATTTTTCATAAGCCACGCCCACTTTCCATAAGCCACGCCCACTTTCCTACGCCACTCCCACTTTTCATCAACCACGTCCACTTCCTAAGCTCCGCCCACTTTCCTAAGCCCTCATAAAAAATGACGGTAATAGGCACCCGATTTTTGAAGGACTACCATTTGAAAAATAAACCTCAATCAAAAATCGGTCAAGTAAAATTTTCTAAATATCTCGAAGTGTTTAATTCCGAAGTCTCGTTTCTGTACATTCAAAACTGAAGGACAAGTATTGAAAATACTGTACACGGTTTTTCGGCCGCTGCACAGCAACGGGTGGTTGCTAGGCAACGAAATTCAAATGCGCACATTCCCAGCACATATTGCACATGTTGGCAAAGTTTCATCGAAATTGGTTCGCTGGTTCGTGCTGTGGAGCCTCGCGTTGCAGACACACATACACACACATACACACACACACACACACACACACACACAACACACACACACAACACACACACACACACACGGACAACCCGACAATAAGGGATATCTAGCATATATAGCGAATCCAAAAAACCCGACAATAAGGGATATCTAGCATATTATATAGCGAATCAATAAGTGAAGATGAATTATTCAACAGAGTAGACAGTGATAGGACCAGGGCCGTAGCCTGAGAGTGAAGAAAGGGAGAGTTAGACAGTAGTCAGGCAGGGGACTTTCACTCAGAGAGTAGTTAATGCATGGAATGGTCTCCCTGAAAAGGTAGTGGGAGCAGAACAGCAAATAAGTTTAAATTGGAATTACATAGGCACCTGGAAGTTATGGAGATGAAGGGATTGGGATGTTGGCAGGAATTTTAGGTAGTTTGAGCATTGATGGCTGATTGTGTGCACTTGTACGGAGTGTTGTTGGTGGGGGTCTTGTCAAGGGGTGTTATGTGGTTGATGTGTGTTTTACCCAAGCTCATTTCACCTCCCCTGGGGGAAAAGGGAGGGAGGGGGGGGGAAGGACAAAAATTTCAAAAACAACCATTAATAAATAATTAATAAAAACAATTTTGCATTTTCTTGTTTTGATCTTGTGTTGATAAAATCGAGTGGTGTTGATACGGTGCAGCCGTGATGGGCGGAATGGCCTCCACATGCCTTTAATTTCCTTGTGGTTCCTTGTGAAGGAAGTGGACCGTGTAGATCCTGATTGGTTCATGAACATGACGTGGAGAGAAGAGAGTGGCCCCGTGGACCCTGATTGGTTCATGAAACATGACGTAGAGAAGAGAGTGGACCCCGTGGACCTGATTGGTTCATGAAACATGACGTGGAGAGAAGAGAGTGGACCCTGTGGACCCTGATTGGTTCATGAAACATGACGTGGTGAGAAGAGAGTGGACCCCGTGGACCCTGATTGGTTCATGAAACATGACGTGGAGAGAAGAGAGTGGACCCTGTGGACCCTGATTGGTTCATGAAACATGACGTGAGAGAAGAGAGTGGACCCGTGGACCCTGATTGGTTCATGAAACATGACGTGGTGAGAGTGGACCCCGTGGACCCTGATTGGTTCATGAAACATGACGTGGAGAAGAGAGTGGACCCTGTGGACCCTGATTGGTTCATGAAACATGACGTGGAGAGAAGAGAGTGGACCCGGACCCTGATTGGTTCATGAAACATGACGTGGAGAGAAGAGAGTGGACCCCGTGGACCCTGATTGGTTCATGAAACATGACGTGGAGAGAAAGAGAGTGGACCCTGTGGACCCTGATTGGTTCATGAAACATGACGTGGTGAGAAGAGAGTGGACCCCGTGGGTTTACTTGATGAAGCACGAGCAGAGTACCGGCCTTACAGGCGATCTTGTTCCAAGCAGACACGTTCTTCTGACGCATAACCTTCATTCGGGCGGTGTATAGGTAACTGACATCTCTGTATATGCAAAAAATAAAAAAAAACCCGGGTTACGTGCCTAAAGCAAAAACATACCGACTGCTTATAATTTAAACCACCTCACTGTACCTGGAGAAGCCTGGTGTTGGTTTTCGTGGTTCGGGTCCTGATTCCGAGCCGCGTTGGCTGCTGAATTAATACCAGGTGGGGTTGACTCAGCCTGTGGTCGGCAAAATGAGAACCGGTCTACTGGAGATAGGGACACTGCATCATCGGTATAACTGCGTCCCGAACCAATGATGCAACCAGCAGCCGGAGGCTGCACTCGAAAGAGAGACTGTACTGGAAAACGTGGTGACAGGAATAGTGCTCTGTAAATGGTGGAGACTTGTAATCCCATCCCTGACGTGGCGGTGGCGTTTTGGCCGGCTCCCGTTCCCTCATCCCTCAAGACCAGCGGCAAAGGTAACAAACCCCCCCAATACCATTATAATTGGAAATCTGACCTTAAACATTAATTGGTTATGCTGATCCTCTTTAGTAAGTCTGGATGTAATTGGGTTGAAACTGCAGGAGGAGTCGCCCAACAAACAAACCCCAAAACCTACAAAACAATCAAACACTCACACACATGACACACTCCACACACTCACACACTTCCACACACTCACACTCACCACACACAGTAACACACTCACCACACATCACAACACTCACACACACTCACACACCAACACTCACACTCACACACTCAACACACAACACACAACAAACTACACTCCAACACTCACACCAACTACAACACACACTCACACACTCACACACTCACCACATGCACTCACACACAACACACTCCACCACACTCACCACACTACAACACACACAAAACACCAATACACAACAAACATCACATCACCATCAACAACACACACACACAACTCAAACTCACACACAACATCACAACACTCAACACACACTCACACACTCTCACACTTCACAACACTTCACACAGCACACTAACTCACACACCACACTCACTACACTCCTACACCACTCATCACTACACTCACACACATCTCAACAACTCAAACACTCACACATCCCACACACTCACACACTCAACACACTCACACACTCACACACTCACACTCACACACCCACACATCACACATCACACACTCCACACACTCACACACTACCACAACATCACACACAACACATCCACACACTCACACCACACTCACAAACACTCACACACTCACACTCAATCTCACACATCACACACTCACACACCCTCAACACATCCACACAACCACAAACACCACACCACACACTACACACACAACTCACACACTCCACACACCACTCACACACTCAACAACACCACCCTCACACACTCCACCACTCACACACAACACAACACACACAACACCCAAACAACACAAACAACACACACTCACACACCCTCACACACACACTACACACACACCACACCTCACACACAACTCACACCACTACACCACTCAACACACTCAACACACTCAACACCACACATTCACACACACACACCACACACACTCACAAACACTCACAACTCAACACACATCTCAACACTCACACACTCACACTCACTCACACACTCACACACTCACACACTCAACACACTCAACATCACACAACTCACACACTCACACACTCCCACACACACCACACACACTCACTAACCACTCACCACTCACACACACATCACACCTCAACACACACACTCACACACTCACACCACACTCAAACCACACACACTCACACACTCCCACACACTCAACACTACACTCAACACACTCCACTACACTCACACACACAACACACACACTCACACCACTCACTCACACCACATCACACACTCACACACACACAACTCACAACACTCACAACAACATCTCACACACTACACACTCACACAACATCACCACTACAACACACACACTCACCACAACACCACTCACACACTCAAACAACCATACACACATCACACCACTTCACACACACTTCACACACACTCACACACACTCACACAGCACACACTCACACACTCTCACTGACACTC
The DNA here is from genome assembly GCA_035128595.1 of Eptatretus atami. NCBI lineage: Eukaryota > Metazoa > Chordata > Myxini > Myxiniformes > Myxinidae > Eptatretus > Eptatretus atami. Next base: position 18,443,938 of record CM068964.1, on the reverse strand, counting down.
ACTACACACTGCAGCCACTCACACACTTCACACGACTCACAACATCGAACACACAACCTCCCACACACTGCACAACTCACACACATCACACAAGACCGTGATTATGTCAGAAACATACTAGGAAGAACACACGGTCCCTGTGAGACGTTTATTCGGTTCAATGAAATGCTGTACTGTGAGAGAGAAAGTGGACCCTGGCCTGAATTGGTTCCATGAACATTGCGTGATGAAGAAGAGAGTGGACCCTGGGGACCTGATTGGTCTCATGAAACATGACAATGGTGCGAGAAGAGAGTGGACCCCGAGGACCCTGATTGGTTCATGAACATGACATGGGAGAAGAGAGTGGACCCCGTGGACCTCTGAGTTCATGAAACATGACAAAGTGGTGAGAAGAGAGTGGACCCTGGACCCTGATTGGTTCATGAAAACATGACGTGTGAGAGAGAGTGGACCCTTGTGGAACCCAAGAGAGTGGACCCTGTGGACCCTGATTGGTTCATGAAACATGACATGGTGAGAAGAGAGTGGACCTCGTGGACCCTGATTGGTTCATGAAACATGACATGGTGAGAAGAGAGTGGACCATGTGGACCCTGATTGGTTCATGGAACATGACGTGGTGAGAAGAGAGTGGACCCCGTGGACCCTGATTGGTTCATGAAACATGACGTGGTGAGAAGAGAGTGGAACTGTGGACCCTGATTGGTTATGGAACATGATATGAGAAAGATGTGGCCATCGACCCTGTTGGTTCATAACATGAATAATGGAAGAGCGTGGACTCATCGACCTGATTTGGTTCAGTGAACATGATGTGGTGGACGAGTGGACCGTGCGACCCTGATTGGTTCATGGAACTGAGCATGGTGCGAAGAGAGTGGACCCCGTAGGACCCTGATGGTTCATAAGGAAACATGTACATGGTGGAGACAGAGATGGACCCTCCGGGACCCTGTTGGTTCATGAAAATGAATCAAGTGGTGAGATGGCAGTGGAACCCCGTGGACCCTGATTGGTCATGAAACATGACATTGGACGGAGTGACCCTTTGGAACCCGTTTAGTTCATGAATCATGGCACAGAGGTTGAGAGAGAGTGGACCCTCGGACCCTGTTGGTTCACTGAACATTGACGTGGTGAGGACGAGGTGGCCCTCTGTGGACCTGATTGGTTCATGCAGGAACATGAGACAGGAAGAGAGTGGAAACCCCATTGACCCTGGAGTTTGGTTCATAAATGAATGGTAAGAGAGAGATGGACCTGCCTGTGGTCCCTGAACTATGTGTTCAAGTGACTCTAGGACGATGTGAATGAATGACAGGAGAGAGTGGACCATGTGGACCCTGATTGGGTTCATTGGAAACATGACGTGGTGAAGAGAGGACGTGGGCACCTGATTTGGTTCATGAACTGGACTATGAGGAAGAGAGTGGGACCCTCGTGGACCCTGATCTAAGTTCAATGAAATACATGCTGAGAGGAGTGGACCCGTGGTACCGTCTGGATGTTCAATGACATCATGACATAATGGAAGAGAGTTGCGGACCCGGCCTGATTAGTTCATGAACGTACCTTCGGAAGTGGTGAAGGAAAAGAAATTGGCCGTGACCTAGCATTGGTTCAGACATGGAATGTGAGAAGAGAGGTGGGATCCCTGGTGACCGCTGATTGGTTAGACATGAACTGACTTAATGAGAGAGGTGGCAGTAGCCCTGATTGGTTCTGAAAAATTGACGTGTGAGGAAGTGGACCTAGGAACGCTGATTGGGTTCTGAACTTTGAATGGTGGAGGAGTGACCCCGTGGCCCGTGATTGGTTATGAAAATATGAATGGTGAGAGGGTGGACCTGATTGGTTCTGAAACAGACGCATGTGAGGAGAGTGGCACTGGGACCTGATTGGTTCTGAACGAATGATAATGAGAGAAGAGGGTCGTACCAATGACCGTTGGTTCATGACAATGGCGTGCCGTGAGAGAGGTGCCCTGATTGGTTCATGAAAATGACGTCGTGAGAGGGTGGTCCGGGACCTGTTGGTCATGGAACTGAATTAATGGAGGGTGACCATGCCTGATGGGTTCATGAAAGTGCTTGTGAGAGAGTGGACCGTGACTGACTGGTGCATGAACCTGCATAATGAGAAGAGGTGGCCGGTGGACCTGATTTGGTTCTGCTATGACAGTCTGGAGAGGTGGACCCTGGCTGAGGTAGTTCATTGTTATGGTGGTTGAGAGGGGTGTGGCCCTGTGGACTGATTGGTTTCATTGAAACTGACATTGCATGAGAGGAGTGGACCCATGACTGTTGGTTTCATAACATGAATATGGAAGAGAGTGGACGTCATCGACCTGATTTGGTCATGAACATGAATGTGGTGAGAAGCGAGTTGGCCCCGTGGACCGTGATTGGTTCATGAACATGAATGGTGGAAGAGAGTGACCTGTGGACCGCTGATTGGTTATGACCGATGACATGGTGAGAAGAAAGTGGCCTGTGGACCCGTGATTTGGTTCATGTACATGACTTTGAGACGGAGTGGACCCGTGGCCCTGATTTGGTTCATGAATGACTAATGAGAGAGGTGGACCGTGGCCCTGATTCGTTCTGAGATATACGTGGTGGAAGAGAGGGACCTGTTGACCCTGATTGGTTATGAAATGCATAATGAGAAGAGGTGGACCCCTAGCCCTGATTGAGTTCATAAATAATTGAGAGGGTGACTCCTTGCCGATTGTGTCATGAATGATGTGGTGAAGGTGGACCCGTGGACCTGATTGGTATGAATGAATGGTGAGAAGGAGTGGACCTGTGACCTGATTGGTGATGACATGCTGGTGAGAGAGGGTGGACCTGCTGGCCTGATTGGTCATGACTTACATAATGAAGAAGGGTGGCCCCGTGGCCTGTGGCTTCAATGAAATGACTAATGAGAGGTGTGGCACGGTTGGACCTGTTAGTTATGAAATTGACACTTGAGCGAATGATGGTGGACCCATAGACCCTGGATTGGTTCCTGAAATGAACGTGGTGAGAGGGTGACTGTGGACCTATTCTTCT
>CM068964.1:18425664-18440099 GCA_035128595.1 Eptatretus atami | reverse complement strand
GGTGAGAAGAGAGTGGACCCCGTGGACAGAAGGAAGTGTCACCACGAGGTGGAATCGAGGACTTCCGCGCAGTGAGCTCGCGGCTCGAGGCGTGGACACCCCGAGTGGGCGGAAGGTTCTCTCCATCAGGAGCTCGTGAACTGATCAAATCGATCGTTGATCAATGATAATCCGATCGATCGACGTTGCAGAGGTTTCATGAGTTGACTCCCGGGACGTGATCCGTGCGAGTTGAAGATAAACAAGTTTTTGAAGTGGGCGAACACTTGGGCGGTTCTGTCGAGGTTCCGGGTTTTGCCTGCAAGTGTCTGGCGCTCCAGTGGAGGTTTGTTTAGTTCATTTTACTTCGATTACACTGTCTTGGTAAACGGTGGTGGTTACGGTTTGTTACTTTACTTTATCTTAACTTTACAACAGAGATGTTCGTCATTCATCACAATCTGTCTTTTTATCCTCTTTGCTTCGCCTCTCCACCTTTTATATCCTGAGATATATTTTATATCGCCCCCCTCAACGCCCTCTCCCAAACTTTCCACTGTATATCCTCGTCTCTTCCCACCCCCTCCGCCTTTTACATGTCTGCCCCCACCTTCTGCGCTTACCATGTCCTTGTGTCCGTTCCCCATTCCACCCTCCACTGCCGTCCATCATCCCCTCCCCCCCTTTCCCCTCTGTGCTTGTCCCCCCTCCCCCCATTCCCTCTGTACTTGTCCCCTCCCGCCCTTTCCCTCTGTGCTATTCCCCCCATTCCCCTCTGTGCTTGTCCCCCCTCCCCCTTTCCCCTCCCCCCTCCCCCTTTCCCTCCCCCCTTCCCCTCCTCCCCCCCTTTCCTTCCCTCTGTGCTATCCCCCCTTTCCCCTCTGTGCTATCCCCCTTCCCTCTGTGCTATTCCCCCCCTTTCCCCTCTGTGCTTGTATTTGTTTTTCTCAAATTCTTTTCTCCTTTTTGGTTCATATTAGGTTTTTTTTCTTCTTTTTTTCCCCCAAATTTCTGTTATTTTTAATGGGTTTTCACCTGAACTTGATTCATGTTTCCAGGAACCTCCATGGTTTTCATGCGAACTCCTCGCTCATGAGACGTACAACCATCGAGGATGGCGGACATTTCGAGCTTTCTGCATGTTGGAGACGTCGTGTCTCTGCACACTGAGGGGAACGTCAAGGGATTCATCAGCAGCTCGGGTAGGCTGTGCCTCATCTGTCCTGTGGGCCATCCCCCACCTACCAGTCCCTCCACCCACTCCCCCACCTACCATCCCTTACCCACTAACAACCACCTACCGGTCCTCCACCCCACTCCCCCACCTACCAGTCCTTTACCCCACTAACAACCACCTACCGGTCCCTCCACCACCTCCCCCCCCACTTACCGACCCTCCACCCCCCCCACTTACCGGTGCCTCCACCCCCCACTTACCGGTGCTTCACCCCCCCACTTACCGGTCCCTTCACCCCCCTCCCTTACCGGTCCTCCACCCTCCCCCCACTTACCGGTCCCTCCACCCCTCCCCCCACTTACGGTCCCACCCTCCCCCCTACCGTCCTCCCCCACCTCCCTACTTACCGTCCTCCACCCCCCCTTCACCACCCCACCGACCTGCCCCAGCTTTCCCCCTCACCGCCCCAGCTTATCCCCCTCCGCCGCCCCACTGACCTGCCAACCTCTCCCCTCACCACCCTCCCCCCACCACCTGTCCCACTTCTCCCTTCTCCCCTCGCACCTCACCCACCCACACCTGTCCCACTTCTCCCCTCACACCCCCACCAACCTGTCTCACCTTATCCCTTCTCCCTCACCATCCACAACCTGTCCCACCTTCTCCTCCCCTCCCACCCCACCAACCTGTCCCACCTTCTCCCCTCACCCTCCACACGACCTGTCCACCTTCTCCCTCGCACCCCCCCCCACTCCCTCCCCCCACCGACCTGTCCACTCTCCCCTGCCACCCCACCACCACCCGCCTGTCCCACCTTCTCCCCCCCCCTCGCCACCCACCTTCCCACTCCACACCTGCCCTCCCCCCACACCCCCCACCACCTGTCCACATCTTCTTCCCTCGCTCACCCCCCACAACCTGTCCCACCTTCTCTTCCCTCCCACGCCTACCTCCGCCACCACCGACGCTGTCACCTTCTCCCCCCCACCCCACCGACCTGTCCCACCTTCTCGCCCTCACCCGCCCCCACCAACCTGTCCCACCTTCTCCCCTCACCACCCCACCACACTGTCCCCTTCTCCCCTCACCCACCCACCAACCTGTCCCACTTCTCCCCCTCACCACCCCACCAACCTGTCCCACCTTCTCCCCCTCACCCCCCACCAACCTGTCCCCTCTTCCCACACAAACTTGTCCCCCACACAAACTGCCCCCATAACTTTTGCTTTATTGGCCACAACTCTGATACTTGACTGAGTGTTCTCTAAACCTATTGTTGGTTATTACAAACCGTAGTGTTTATATTACTTGTAGTTGGGTTCAGAACACATCTCTTGACATGAAGACATCAATTAAAAACCATGACCCGTGACCCCCCAAAACAATCTTTTTATTAATTGTCAAAACCTCTGACTGATTTGTGTGTTCAGTTCATGTTGTCTTCGGATAATTAAAGACTCATTTCTTTCATCGAGGACATCGGGCTTGGGGACATTGTCCTGTGCGTCATTTGTCTCCCCATTGTGATCTGTTTCAACCCTGAAACCCTACCCGTCTAACACCCGAACGGGACAAATCCGAAAACGACTTCCGTTTCCATCTTGTCTGCGAAGAGCAAACGAGAGACTTCCATTTCTATTGCACAAAAGACCTTTGTTTAGTCCTTGATGGTCTCTGTTGGGAGCGCATTGCTTTTGATGATAAATGAAGAGGGCAGTGTGGGGGATCCCTCAAAAACTAGGTAGAGTTGTAAGTTAGCATGTCGGGTTACATCAACGATTGATAGATTTTTACAATCGTTGTAGTGACGGCACACACGTGCCTCCACAGTCACCCCGTTGGACATGCACTGTCTCGTGCTCGTGTATTGCAGCCATTGACTAGTTTTGGGGTAATAGGTTCAAAGGCCACTTGCGGTCCAAACATGCCTGTGACGCAGAGAATATAATTTGACCCTGTGATATCATTGTTGGTGGCTCATTATTGTCCAAACCACAAGTAGTTCCCTACAAAGAGTTAGACCCTACAATGTGGCGGTTAGACCCTAGCTCTTTACCACTCTCCCCTTTAGCAAATAGTCCTCTCCATGGCTTTTGCTAAATCATTTTTATACGCCCGATATATATATCAGGGCGTATTATGTGATACCAGTCGTCCGTCCGTCCGTTCCTGTCCGCACTCTAACTCCCAAAGTTTTCAACTTTCACGTTTCATATTTGGTACATAGGTACAGACTGTGGAGACGGTGTGTCGCGACATACGTTCGTCATCTAAAGTGGTTGCCATGGCAACCAGGATGCTGTTTTCCATGTAGTAGCACAATTCTGTATATACCTTCTTGTTCGGGCGTATATTGTGCTCACTTGAGCTCTTGTTTCTTACTGCTTTAACAATGTAAATTGTTATTAAACACAAATATAAGAATGTTGCCAAAGGTGTTTTGGGGAAAAAAATTGTAAAATTACACCTGAGTGTGAGATCAAAGTATTCTACGGAAGTCATTTGATGGTTTCATGGTTTTTTTTATTGGTTTACCGGAACATGTTTGATAAGCAATCTCTGATCAGGTGAAAGTGATCGCATAATATGTAGATGTCCCTTAATTGTCGTTTCATTCCACAAACCCACCGACAGTATAACATCCTCTTCACAAACGAAAAAGCCTGATGAACCCAGTTTGATGAAAGTTCATTATGTGTTAACCGAACCGTGTTTGCCACATTTTTGAGGTTGCATGATGCAGGAGGAGAACTTCTGGTGGTTTTTAAACAAGTAATGGCCTTCGAGCACACGCATGGTGTTTCTGCGCGTTTCCAATCCATCCATCGCTTGCTTCGGTGTACATTAAAGGCCTCCGTGTCGTTTGGCACTGAGATATGTTCCCCAACATCATTTGCATTGAAAAACCTTCACCGAATATCTTCCATCTTTCACTTCATAATATAGTAAAACTAGAAGGGCACTCGGTAGAGCGTATACCTCCGCCACGTAATGCCTGATCCACGGGAACATATCGGGTCCAATACATTTTTGAAATATCATGGAAAACAGTACTATATCGTTTTTGAACCCCATCTCTCAATGGTGAAGAATCACATTAAAAATTAAATAATTTTCGTATCCAGATCGGGATTTGGATCTTCACCAAAATCGAATCAATTTGTCCTTGCCACACACCTAACCTGTCCACCAGGCTTCATCCGAATCCGTGCACAACTTTTTCAGACATTGTGCTATATTTCGGTTCAGCCCTATCTCTCAATGGTGAAGAATCACTTAAAAAATATTCTAGTAGCCAGATCCAGATCTTCACCAAAATCTAATCGGTTCGTCCTCGTCACACACTCAACCTGTCCACCAAGTTGTTTTGTCCGAATCCGTCCACAACTTTTTGAGATAGCATGCACACAAACAAACAAACAGCCAGAAAGGGGTGAAAACATAACCTCCTTCACCTTTGGTGGTGGAGGTAATAATGCGAGTTATATTTCAAGGAACTTAAATGTGGGATGAAGCCATTCGGCCCCATCAAAGCCTGCACTACGATTGCAAACCTTTCATCGTTTGTCTGTGCTCTATCCTCTTTTTAAAAGCTGTGCAACAAGCAAGGGAGCAGCATGTACCATTTTGAAGTCTTTCGTATTGACTGAGCTGGAGTTAGAACCACGGACCTCCCATACTCGTAACTGAAGCTCTAACCATGATGCCACCGAGGCTGGGTAATGGTACCACTCAACTTTTAGTGGGTTTCATGGTGCTCGAGGTTGTTCCACTTTAGTGGGTTTCTTGATTGTGGAGGTCCCGTAACCTTGTGTGCGATGTTTCTTTGGGCACGTAGACCCGGTAGTGCCAACCTCTCTGGGTAATATTTCTAAGCAGCCAGGGGAATCAACCCCATGGCAGTGAAGGCCGATGCAACAAAACGTAACCCCCACTCCATCATCAAACTGCTAAGTTGAGTGAAACACAAAAGTTCAATTTGTTTTCAATTTTATTTTTGATATCCTGAGATGCTGTGTTTTGATTTAAAACTTTCAAATCCACAGCATCCACTTGTAACGCCAGTTAAGTTGTATCGTTGTACGTGTGAACCCCGTGATTGCGTTGTACGTCACAATCTCCTCCCTAAAGTGGTTCACTTTCTGTCGTACTTCAGTGGGTGGAGATAGTTATTGGTAATATGAATGCTTGAATTACTCATGTATGTTATGGTGTCACACTGGTATCACATGCTTGTGAAATGAGGTATAAAAGGTGTTTAAGGCTTCCACGATAACCTGCTATCCTTGGAATCTGTCATTAAATTTTTGTTTTTACTTTTGGGGTGGGGAGAGGTTGTGTACCTGCACGAGCAGCACCTTCACACAATCTCTACGATCTAATATGGACTGAAAACCCACTGCTATTAATCACTATTCATGAGTCGTTCTAGCCTCTTTGTTGACTACGTGAAGCAGATGATTGCATGATTACCATACAGTGTCCAGCTCCAATTTCCCGCATGGTATGATCCATGCATGTCCATGGGTATTTTAATTTGATCCATGTGGTAATAACACCTTGTCATTGTCATTGTCGATAATTTGTATCAATCTGATGATCTATCAATTTAAACTCCTTTTGGACTCGTGGATCTTGCGTTTCGAGAGTAGGTGAATCGGTGAGTCCGTAGTTTAACAACAGTCTAACTGTTGTTGCCCAAAGGGATTTCTCTTGTTTTTGTAACAAATAGTTCCACTTTCAAGCGAGCAACCAGTTTTGTTCCATTTTTCTGCTTCCTTTCGAGGATATGAACTTGCTTTTTCATGCAATCATGTACGATGCAGGAGAAGAGTGATTCTCTCCAAATAGATTGTAAACCCCGTGACACGCTGAATCCTGTGGTGCGACAGTTCCTTTGAAACAACTTAACTTCCTTGGCACACCTGAACTCCTATCCACCTCTCGTCGCCTGCGTCTGCTTCTCTTCCTCGAAGGCAAATCTGACCGAAGGCAACCTCAAAGGCTCCACAAAGTCCGGAACAAGTGTGTACCCACTCTCAGCAGAGCCAGAAAACATAATCTGTCCAACCTCAAGATAGGACTTTCAAACCTGTCTCCCTCCTCTAAGATCTGGTGATGCTTTCTTAGGTCAGTCTTTGGTGTATGCTCCCCTTACATCCCTTCCTTCTCTTCAAATGGCACCACAGCCAATTCCACTCATGGGAAGGCTGAATGCCTCAATTCTGTTTGCTTCCAAATCTTGTCCCCAACCCCTCACTCTCTGTACCCACCCTCCCCTGTTGCAGCCAACTGTTCCTGATGGCATCAGCTCATGTGTCCTAAAAACCTGCTCTGCTGCTCTTGCACATCCTCTCTGCTATTGTCACCCAATAACTTGCCCTAGGTCATCTTCCATGTGCTTGCAAGTCAGCCAACATCACCACATTATATTGCATAAAAAGGAGCAAAAACCAATCTCTTTCACATGTGTGGACCTATCGGCTTGCTTCCAATCAGTAAGGTCATCGAGTCCATTGCAGTTGACACAAAATCCTTCATTTTCTCCAATGACCAGATCTCGGATGATCAGTTCTGATTAAGAGCCGGTCATTCTACCGTGGACATGATGCTTCTGCTCTCCCAACAATGGACAGAGGCCCTCAATATCAGACACGACATCAGGGCCATCTCTCCAGACATATCTCAAGCTTTCGATGGTCTGGCATCCTGCCTTGCTCTCCAAACCCTCTGCCTATGACATGCAAGGCCAACTCCAATTTTGGGTTCCTGACTTCCTCTATTCTTGTCACGAATGTGTGGCTCTCAACGGAATCCTTTCATCGCCTCTCCCTGGCAAGGCTGGAGTGCCCCAAAGCAGTGCTCTCGGCCCAGTCCTATTCCTGATCTTCATACATGATCACTCTGACCCTTTGGAAAATCCCCTTTATCTATTTGCTCATGACTCCACCTTCCCTCTGCCGTGACATCCCTCATCTTTTAAATAGACTGGCTGCAGCCTCTTACCTCTCTTCAGACCTTGACAAAAATCACAAGCTGGTCAAACACTTGGAATATTTTTCAATCCTGAGAAATCTCACACACACACACACACTGTCTCACTCCAAAAGGATTGTCTGGCAAACTGTCCCATCTGCTTCTTTGACAATCCTCTTGAAGTTCAGTTACTCAAACTTTTTAACCTCGCTCTTAGCCACGATCTATCTTTGACAAATCGCAGGTCTAAGTTGACCTCCAAAGCCAGCCACCGACTGGGCATCTTCCATCGTACAAAGTCCTTCCTTGGCACATCTGAACTCCTATCCACCTGCAAGGCTTTCCTCTGCAGCTTGATGGAGTACTGCTCTCCCCACTCTCACTCACTCAAATGCTACCTATGAAAAGGTACTCAAATGGGCACTCGAGTCCATTGCAGTTGACACAAAATCCTTCATTTTCTCAGATGATCAGTTCTGATTAAGAGCCAGTCATTCTACCGTGGAATGCCTCAATGGGCACTCAAATGCTACCTATGAAAAGGCAGTGCCACTCAAAATCCTTCAAACCAAATAATAGCTCAATGCATTTAAGGGTTGGCAGGTCTCCTTCAGGGCTCTCTGCTGACGATCTGAAAGTTAAGTTTCCGGTCGTTATCTGTCCAGTTTTAACTGTTTATTTTCTCACATTCATATTCTTGTGTTCCTAGTTCGGTTCTTTTTCAAAAATGGTGCTATTTTGTGAGTTTTCATCGACCTTGTCTTACCAAGTGCTTGAGGCCTACCCATCTTCCTCGTGGTACGATCGTGTTTATTTGTATTTTCTCCCATTAACTTCAATTTCTATCTTCCCCACTTTCCCAACATCCCCCATCCCTCCCAACTAAACACTCTATTTCTTGTCTTGGAAAAAAAAACAAAAAAAAAAACGACCTTTCTCCTTGCACACTCGCAAGTCTCGATTCTTCTTCTCTCTTCTTCTCTTCTTCTTCTTCTCTCTTCTTCTTCTTCTTCTTCTGCATCTCTCTTCTTCCTCCTGCCGGCACACCATCTTTATTCTACTACTGAGCTGACCCTCTCTCGCCATTACCTTCACGATTTCTTCCGATCTACAACCTTCCATTCCCGAATCTTACCTGTTCTTCAAAAATACATCAAATAAATAATCTTCCTCTTTCACACATGTGGTACTCTTTACTGTATCAGAATGCACTCTCTTCTACTATATAAACAGACTGCTCTCAATTCGACCTCTCCTTCATACCTTGCCGAAAAATCCAACTGTTACAGCGTTTCTTCTCTCCATTCTCTGAATTCGCCTTTATTCATCCATCAAGAAGTGTTTAATCCATCTCTGACCGAAAACTTAAAAAAAAACCAGTTTGCTATGAATGTTCGCTTTCCATCAACCATTCTTTTTTTTCCAATTTCAGTGCTAACTCACCCCTCTCACCCCTCACTCTCAAAGCAACCATCCCACTCTTCTCCCTCCAAGCCTCCCTCTCACCTCTCTCAAAAACTCCCCCCTCACCTTCTCCCTCAACTCTCCCCCTCACCTTTCACCCCCCTCACTCATCCTTCTCAAAGTTGCCCCCTCTCTTCCACAAAGCTGACTCCTTCCCCTGCCCTTCACCTCCATCTCTTCACTCCACCTCCTCAAATTCTCAACTGCCTTCTTCCCCTCTCTGTCCCCTCTCCCCCAGCACCACAGAGCTTTTCTCCTCCTCATCCGGCCCCTCCCCTAGCTATTCTGCAATCCCCCACACTCTTTCAACAATCTCCTTACTCCCCCCCTCATCCTTGTCCTACCTTCCACCCCTGCACCAAACCCTCCTCCCCTCCCTCTTCATTAACAGTGTGGACCTCAAATATCCGGGCCTTCGCTCAAACCTTTCAGATCTTTCCATACAGGTTGCCACTGACAAACCAGACATAATCTGCCTAACAGAAACTTTCCTCCCCCAAGACGTGTCTGACTCCCAAGTATCTCTCCCTGGTTACTCCCTCCTCCGTTTGACAGACCTGAGCCTCCCCTGGTGGAGGAGTTGCTCTCTTCATCAAAGACTCTATTCCTCACTCTCCATGCACTGCCCTCACTCCCCCACACCCCCAGGAATACCTCTGGCTACAGCTTCCCCTCCACTTCCACCTCATGTTTATATGTGTACTGTACGTCCACCAAACATGATGACTCCATTTACACCTCACTGTCCGAAACATGGACAACTTCTATCTTTCATCCAAACTCTCTCTTCCTCATATGTGGCGACTTCATTTGTCATCATGCCAGTTGGCTAGGGTGGGTACCTCTCTCACCTGTCATGGCACTTCAGCAAAAGCTTTCTGCGACTCATTTGGAATGATTCAATCGGTCAACTTCCCGACCGGATCTCAACCAATGGTACTCCATCTCTTCTGGATCTGATTTGACAATTTCCCTGACAATATCTGCTGCTCTTCCTCCGCTCCAATCGGTTCTTCTGACCACGTCCTTGTCAAAGTGGACATCTCTCTGGCTATTATCAGAGAACCACCTCACCGCCGTCGAGTCTGGCATTTCACTCAGGCCGACTGGCAGGGTCTCCAAGCAGCCATCAAACTTATAACTGGTCTCCTATCTCTACTTTCTCCAACATCAACTCATCCTGGGATTCTTTCAAAGAAACGTGTCTCCCTCATGCACAGATTTATCCCCTCTCGTCTTCAGTTGTCCTTCCCTTCCTTCCCCTTGGTTCACTGAAGCTTGTGGCAAGGCAGTTGTCCTGAAACAACTTGCCTTTGCCTCATGAAAGCAAACTAAACTGAGGGTAATCTCAGTTCCTTCCATAAAGCTCAGAAGAAGTGTGTATCTACCTCGAGAGCCAGAAAACAACATCTTTCGAAGCTCAAGTCTGAACTTTCAAACCTCTCTCCTCCTCAAATCCTGGTGGCATCTCATCAAATCTGTTTCTGGTGATTATTGCCCCTCCATCCCCTCCCTTACCTCAAATGGCCGCACTGCTGATACCGCACGTGAAAAGGCTGAATGCCTAAACTCGGTGTTTGCAGCGAAATCTTGTGTCCAAAACCCATCGCTTTCTCTACCCACCTTACCCAGTCGCATCCAACTGTCCCTGGACTCTGTGTCCTTTTCTCCTGACAAGGTGGAGAGCTTGCTGTCAAACCTTCAACTCAGATCTGCAACCGGTCCAGACGGCATCAGCCCACGTGTCCTAAAAACACTGCTCTTCTGCTCTTGCTCACCCTCTCTCTGTTCTATTCACCTTCTCATTGCTCAAAGTCATCTGCCATCTGCTTGGAAATTGGCAAACATTACTGCCCTGCATAAAAAGGTGCAAAAACAGATCCCTGCAACGACAGACCAATCAGCCTTCTCCCAATCATCAGCAAGGTTATGGAATCAATCATGCTTCAGACATGAAATCCTTCCTCTTCTCAATGGCCTGATTTCTGATCATCAATTTTGTTTCAGACCAGGTCACTCTACCTTGGATATGCTGCTTCTGCTCTCCCAACAATGGATGGAGGTCCTCAATGCCGGACATGAAATCCGAGACATATCGCGTGCTTTTGACACGGTCTGGCACCCTGCCCTACTCACCAAACTCTCTTCCTATGGTATCCAAGGCCATCTCCACTCATGGCTCGCAGACTTCCTCCTGTCGCAGTCAACGTGTGGCCCTAAATGGAGTTCCTTCATCCCCTCTTCCTGTCCAGGCTGGAGTTCCTCAAGGAAGCGTTCTGGCCCTGTTCTTTTCTGGTTTTCATCAACGATCTCTCCGACTCTCTGGAAAATCCTCTATATCTCTTTGCTGTGACTCCACCCTCTGCCGTACCACCGGTCATCCCTCAGACCAGCAAGCAGCAGCTTCTTCGCTCACTGCAGATCTGGTGAAAACACCAAACTGGTCCAACACGTGGAACATGTCTTTCAATTCGGACAAATCTCACACTCTCACTATCTTTCTACGAAAGGACCGTTTAGAACCCCCCCCATCCACTTTCTCAACAATCCTCTGGAAGAAGTCCTTTCATTCAAGCTTCTGGGTCTCACTATCTGCCATGACCTTTCCTGAGAAAGCCACATTTCAAACCTCGCCTCCAAAGCCAGTCGCCAACTGAGAATCCTCCGTCGTGCAAGTCTTTCCTCGGCCCACCTGAGCTCCTGACCACTTAAAAAGCTTTAGTCCACAGCCTGATGGAGTACTGCTCTTCCCTCTGGGCTGGTGCTCCTGCCTCCCACCTTTCTCGGCTTCATGCTGTGGAAACCAAAGCATTTCGGATCATTGGCATCTCCCGCGATGAGGCTGATTCTCTTGGCCTCTCACTCAATCACCGCAGGTTGGTCGGTGGTCTTTCTGTCTTCTACCGGCTCCTCTCCAGCCTTGCCCCCCCCTGCCTCTCTCTGCGATTTGTCCCCTCCACATTTCCTCAGGGCGCTCAAGGTCCGCCAACAACCCCCTTCTGGTAAAACTACCAAAATCACGAATCACTGCTCACCTTCACTCTTTCATTCCTCTTTTTTCCCGCCTTTGGAATAAAACTTCCTCACTCTGTTCAATCCCCTTCTTCCCTCCAGGCCTTCAAAACAGCTGTTCACCACCACCTCTTATCATCCCCCATCCAAATCCTCGATCTTTTCTACCCGATAATCCACCCAAACCCACCTCCTTCAAATTCCTTGCTTTCCTTCCTGAAAGTCCCTGTAATGTCCATCTTGTATTCCCCATGTTCCCCGTCCCATCCCTCTCCCTTCTACAGATCTCCTAATGTCTCTGTTCCCACTGTTTTCTCCTTCCCACTCCCGCCCCTCTGTCTCATGCCCCCCCCCCTCACTGTGCGTTGTGTGTTAGCTCTCACACGAGCCTCACAAGGTATACAAAAAAAAAGAAAAAAAAGGGTGAAGTACATTGTACACGATGTGTGTGGCGTGAAAATAATCCTCTATATTCTCTTCATTTCCTCCACCACCGAAGGTGGATGAATGTTGTTGTCACCGCTCTGTTTGTTTGTGAGCAAGGATATCTCAAAAAGTGTTATAGATGGATTCAGACGAAACTTGGTGGACAGGTGGTGTGTGTGGCAAGGAAGAATTGGTTTGATTTTGGTGAAGATCCAAACACTGTAATTAAATAAAATTTTTAAATGATTCTTCATTATTGAGAGATTGAGGGGGCAAAACGATATATGGTACGATATTTCAAAAAGTTGTGGATGGTTTGGTCGTGCCGAGAAGAAGCTGATGAGATTTTGGTTCAGGTACGGATGTGGATTCGGCCCGTCAGCGGGATAGAAAACTTAAACTGCTTGGTCTGGTGGAGGTAGTCACTATCTAATCACGAGTGCTGTTCTAGTTCCTTATGAAATGTCATTAAGAGTTGTAAATGTGTCAGACATTTGGGTACACAGTGTATCTACCATGGTTGGAGGGGGTGGGTTGGGTGGGAGGTTTTTCTGTGATTCTTCATGCTTCACATTCTTGTAGATGTATACATAATTTTATTGCTTTAGCTCTTAAGTGGAATTACAAGTTGGTTTCTGGAATGATTGAAGGCGTCAGGCTTTTTATCGGACACGCGTGTTAAGGGTTTAAACTTGTGGTTGCTCGATTTTTAATTTTTTTGACCACAATTTGATGACAGTTTACGTGTGGAATTTTGCAGTTATTTATAAGCTGGTGCAAAGTCTAAACAAGCAATGTGCACGAACCAATGGAATCTACAAAATGCATCGACGTTTCCTGCCTCGGCCTGCTTGCTTGATCATGATATTTGTGAACTTAACTGTGAACTGATCTGAAAAGCGTTCAAAGCGACATGTTTTGGGCTTGGCATGTTTCTTTTCTCGTTGTTTCATGTCAAGACCATAATTATTATCATTATTAGTGGTGTTGTTGTTGTCTCGGTATGTTAATGATCTTCATGACTGGCAGGATAGCCAAGCGGTTATGCACACTCTCCTTGAGCCTCTCCTTGAGCTGTCTCGCCTGGGTTTGAATCCCGACCTCGCCATAAACTACCATCCTAGTGTTTCACATCGATATGTGTGCTGTCCGTTTGATGGCGTTTAAGCCTGGTGTCCAATCTAACAGCATTGGTTGGTATATATGTACAAATATAATTGTTGTTGTGCAAAGTGTAAGGGAAATTCTTCCAAATTGAAGAGCAAATACAACCCGGCGCTTCGCTAACAGGAGTATTAAGTGGAGGGAGTGTGAGGGAAGAGGGGAGAGCAATTCCTCACCACACGTCGCTATACACTCCAAAGTGGGGGAGGGGAAGGGGGTGTTCTGGATTGCGTTTGGTGAGGGGAGAGGGTGGAGGGGTTCTCAACTTCCATTTGGTTGGGAGACTTGAGGTGAAGCGAGGGTTTGGGGGGAGATGGTCCCACCTGCCGGCATTAGTACAAGATTGAACAAAATGTGGTATGTTAAAACGGCACGTTCAAACTGGTCCTACTAAACAACGCCCAGAGACGTCCTGGTGGGGAGGGGGTGGGGGTGGGGGGTTGGAGGAGGGAGTAAGTAAGCGTGAGGGGAGAGGAAGAGAAGGAAAGGTGTTTTCCTTCAATCGTCGAGAAAGCTGCGCTCGTGTTTGTGCCTTTTATTTAATTTCCGCAGATGTGATAATCTCTAGAATATCTCGATGTGAGCTGAACTGTGAAATTGATCTTGGCAGCAGTTCCGCTGCTCAAAAGAAACGTGTTAATTTGTCCAATTGGTGCATTCTTTGACACCCTTCCTCTCAACCTTTGGAGAGTTGTATGGTGGTGGAGGGGGTTTGGGAGGAGGTTGATGGAGGTGGCAGCATGAGTGGAAGGGAGGGGAAAGGAAGACAGCGTGGCATTACCAAGGCAAAAAAGCAAATTCGTTGCTGTTGCAGACTTTGGTTTCTTTCAATCCACATTCTCAACCGTCACTAATAGGTACTCTCTTTGGTGTTTAGTTTTCAAATGTTTTAGCGTATTGGACGTATTGGTGATGAGCAATACAATGTCTGTTGTATTGGTGCATATATATATATATATAATATAATATATATATATATGTTTGATATAACAAACTAACAGTTTTGATATATAAATATATATATATATATATATCAAAAGTGAGCATGCAACTTTCGGACTGTTTTCTTTCCATCCATTGGGACCATACTCTGTGCAGAGTGTTGGTGCTGCATAAGCAGTCTCCTGGGCTGTTGGGCACAATCCTGGATTGGTCGTCACTCCGACACAGGATACCAGTAAGCTGGCACTCATTTTGCTGATCTCGGAAGGATGACAGGCAGAGTCAACCCCACCTG
>CM068964.1:18391456-18424071 GCA_035128595.1 Eptatretus atami | reverse complement strand
GTGTGTGTCACAGAGACTTTTTTGGGCGTATATTGTGCTCACTTGCTCTCTTGTTCATTAATGCACTCCCTTGGGGTTCCCTCCGTGTAGAGGTGACGCGCGCCCCGACGTGCACACATTTATTATTATTATTATAGATCTGGTTAAATTACAGAATGAATTTCTGTTGCAAATAAAATGTATTTGTTCATATCTGGGAGTTCATCTTTCATTTATCTCTTGCATAGCAGGAAAGGGCATTTTGCAATCGTGTCTGTCCATGGCATACCTTAAATATTTTTTGTTTTTTAAAAATATTTTTTGACCTTTTTGTCATCAAATTTTCAACAAATTTTTATTACTAGTACGTGGCCGCACATGCGTGGCCGTACGTGCAAAAAAAAAAAAAACGCGTGCCAGAAACAACAACCACACAGGCCGTTCCTTCGCTCTCGCGTGGCCGTACGTGCGTGGCCGTACGTGCAAACCAAAAAAATAAAAATAAACCCCCCCCCTCCCCCCAAAAAAACTTTCAAACAACCACACAGGCCGTTCCTTCACTCTCGTAAACGACGACTGGATTGGGGCATTGTGTTATCTATAAATGTGCATAGCAAATCGAGAAATTATTAGAATACAGTGTCATCACTATCCGGAAGTCCGTACATTGTAACCCGTAATAGGGAACGCGACTGAGGATCTCTTCCCCAATGGCCACGCCTACGCAGCAACGTGTCCTGTGATTGGTAACTAAATGGTGCATCGGCCACGCCGACGCAGCAACGTGTCCTGTGATTGGTAACTAAATGGTGCATCGGCCACGCCGACGCAGCAACGTGTCCGGTCATTGGTTGGTAAATAAATGGCCATAACTTGGGAAGCACTTGTCCGATTAATATTAAACCTAGAAAAGGCACATACTCAGGTCCCCAGCAATATACCTGGCAAGTTTCAATTAGATCGGACCAGTTGTGTGTCGAGAAACAGCGGTCTCACACACACACACACCACACACACACACACACACACACACACACACACACACACACACACTGTGGCCTACAAAATGACACACACACACACACACCACCACACACACACACACACTGCTGGAATTATAGATAGATGAGAAAATGCCAAAGGGAAACGTCGTAATTATATAGCAATAGTAGCATACTTCAAGCACGAGACCAGTTTTTTTTTTGTTTGTTTTTTGCCTTGACTAGTTCCAGGAACCTGGTTGCTTGGGTAAAAGCACAATAACATGGAGGCCCCTCCCTGTAAACTATTTATTTATTGGCAGGTAAAGCCAACTAGTGCTCAGGGCTTCTTCATTACTGCATAGTGATGATAATTAATGGTACATGATGGTGATGGTGATGATGATAATGGTACATAATGAAAATGCTAATGATCATCGAAATGATAATATATTTTATTTTTCCCATACCATCCCTACATATGGAGTATTGCTGTACTCTATAATTGCAATGGTACATGAGGATAATGTCTGTCTGTCTGTCCAGGCATTAACATTTTTATTATTTGAGCTTTTGTCATCAAATTTTCAACAATTTTATTCTGAGAACTAGCTGAAGTGCCCATCTCGGATGGACAGGAAAACATTTGGGTGCAGTAGGTAATGTGATATTATTATATCCTAACCCTACTGGTGAGGAACAAGTACGGTAGATGATTGAATGCTGGAATATCCTCAACCTCCAGGTGAGGGAAGTAATGGAATGGTAATATACCAGAAACCACCAGTGATGGAACAAGTAGGTAATGGAATGAATATTAGTACACCCTCAACACACAGGTGGCACAGGACAAATATCAGCATATATTGGTTCCAGTCAATCACGTTTGCAGACTCTTCTTGCTGTACCGACGATAATGGACGCGGTTAAGATAAACCACCTTCAGTTCTTCACATTGTGGCCTACAAAATGACGAGCATTCTGTTCTTTTTATAGCAATGGCAAAAGAGTCCTTTCCTGGGATACCCTCCATTTCCTTTGGAGAACGTGCTTCCTCAAGCACCCAAATGGCACTTCCATAAATATTTAGAGCAGTGTCTGGGGTTGGAATTTTCGTTGCCAACAAAACTAGAAAGCATCCCAAAATGCAAAGCCCGTCCACTTTCGCTTTCTACTCGAACTAAACTTGCCTAACAGTTTATGCAACTTGCCTAATGAGAGAGCTCTTCAAGCCTTGCGGTTCAATCAGTTGGAGTCCTAACCCATGTTTTCTCCGATGACTCGCACTCTCTGCTACACTTTATCTTGTCCAACTTCTCCCCCAACTTTTCCTGCTCTTCCTTAACTCTTATTTTCTGATGTTATGTCCTCTTGAAATTGTCCGTGTATTTGATGGTGTTCAGGGAACAACAACCAAGGCACCATCTTGCAGTTTAATTGGGAATATTGGTACGACCCTCAATCTACGGATTGGTTGCTACATCTTCAACTCTGCACTTAGCACCTCGAACTCGCTTCTCGTTTCAACCCCCCCCCCTTCACTCTTTCAACCCCCCTCATGAATAACCTTATGATTGCTTTCAACTATCTGACCAAACATGCCATTCTTGGTACTCTGATTCATGCTGTCAGGCATTTGCTGAAACCAGTTTGTCTTTTCTTCTTGGAAAGCCAATCTTTATCATGGGAATCAGTGGTCTCTTCGTAAATCTCACGACCATTATCTTTCTGTTCTCAAATGTGACCTGAAAACATTTGCTGACTTTGCCGTTCCCTTCGCCTTCCCTCAGAAAAGGTTTACGAGCAGCTCCACGAGCATCGAGACCATTTCACACGAATGTGTATCTTGAAGTTCTTTGAAGAAATGTAAACATCCATACTTTCAGCTTGGTCGTTCGAAAGATCTGTACTGGATCGTCTTTCATGTAGAGAATATACCTTGAGGAACTCGACATCACTTTTGAAGAACTTGGGTTTTCTTCCTCGACCTCCTCTATTCCCAACATCCAACATACCAGTTTTAGAGTACCCTCCTCATCTTGTATCGTGCTCTTGCTGAAACATGAAACCGGACTGTAATCTGCTGCACGGAGTCACCTAGTAGCTTTATAATACCAACTGTCATGTGACGGTTCCTTCCCAGGAGCCGTACCATTCACCACCTGTACTTTCCTTGTCCTTCTGCAGGTTGGAACGTTCTGATTGCTTGCATGATGACCATTCACAGTGAACTATATCAACATGTGACTGTACTGTTGAGCATTTCATTTTTACACTTGAGATGTGACTTCATGATGTGGTTCTTTGCATTTTATACCCAGGCGTGTGTGGTGTGGTGTGGTGTGGTGTGGTACGTTGTTTATGAAATCGTTTTGCAGCTTTATCCTTTCATACCTTTGGGTGTGAACATGATATAAGCAAACTGTAAACGGTGTATGAAAGCACATTTCATACAGTTTTTACGCAATGCAGTTGAAACTTTTTGATGCTCCAACTCGTCTCCAGTCAAGGCTTGTGGAAGAGCTAGAACACTGATTTGACAGAACAAAATAAACGGGAGAGACGGGAAGGGTGGGGGAGCACCAACGGCAGGGTTGAAGGACAAAGTACAGGGGGACTTCGCCAAATATTAGGCGTAGGGAGGAATGAGTGGTAGAGAGACGGCCTTGATCATTGAGGGTCTGCTTCCATTGTAGGGAGAGTAGGAGCAGCATGTTGAAGGTGGAGTGACGTAGTTTGAGTCCAAATTAGTGATCTGAGATGAGGCTGTTTGAGAATAGGAAGGATTTCATATCAACTGCGATGATGGATTCCATGACTTTGCTGATGACTGGAAGTAAGTTAATGGGTTTGTAGTTAAGGGGATGGGATTTCACACCTTGTATATATTGCCGTGATGTTGGCTTGCTTCGAAGCAGATGGAAGATGAGCTCGCGTACAAGAGCAGAGGGAGGATGTGTTAAGGACACGTGAGCTGATGCCGGCCGGTCCATTGGCAGAATCATAGTCTAGGGTTACCAGAAACGTCTCCACCTTCTGAGGTGCAAAATACAGAGTCCAGGAGCTGTTGGGTATGACTAGGTAGGGTGGGTACAGAGAACGAAGGGTTGGGGGACACAAGATTTGGAAGCAAACACAGAATTGAGAAATTTGTCCTCACGATCGGAGTCTGTTGTGCCATTTAAAGTGAGGAAGGGGATGGAAGTTGAAAGGGGGGGGGGGTGGGGTAAGCGTATTCTGAAGACAGATTTGACTGGAACTGCACTCAGTTGAACTCGTACCTCTGCCAGGCTGAACGTTTTATGTTTTGTGTTGCACTGATGGGCCTGATTCACATCCGGACCTTAACCAAAATCTAATCGGCTTGTTCTCGTCACCTACCCAACTCGTCCATAAAGTTTTGTCCGAATCCGTCCACAGCGTTTTCAGAAATTGTGCTCTATATTGTTTTGGCTGTATCTCTCAGCGGTGAAGAATCATTTTAAAAATTCTTGTATCCGGACCTTCATCAAGATTAAATTGATTCGTCTTTGTCACACACCCAACCTGTCAGCCTGCTGTTTGCTTAATATTTAAGGTGGCTGGCTGAAGATCTTAGGGTCTTGTGTTCAAGCCCTGTTCACCGTTGAATTAACACCAGGTTGGTTGACTCAGCCTGTCATCATTCTGAGGTCGGAAAAATGAGTACCAGCTTACTCCTAACGGGCACTGCATCAGTGGCACAGCCGAGCATCAGCGTCCACCTTCGGTGGCGGAGGTGACAATGTTCCACCAGGTTTTAGAGGAGGGAGACAAGTTTGAAAGTTCAGTCTTGAGGTTGGACAGATGTTGTTTGCGGAGAAGTTTGTCATCACAAAGACCAGAAGGAAGGATTTTCCATTGGGAGAAATCCGGGTCGGAATGTTCATGGAGTCGCAGAAGACATTTGCTGAATTGCCATGGCTGGTGAGGATTGAAAACATTCTCCAGTTTCTTCCGAGTGATTTCATGAATCGCGTTTGTGATCCTCGTCTTAAGTTCATCCAAAGATTGTGGTTTTGATGAGTAAACAGTTTTAGCATAGCCCATGAGGAGCGAGGTGGCCGAGCAATTGGTCCACGTCTACCGATCCACCTGTCTGGAAAGTTGTAGTGGCAGGGAGGGCCTTGTTGACGGACGAAGGTTCCACTTGAAAGATGTAATCCATGGTAGTTCAGCAATAAAGAAATTCTACAAAATTACAGAGTAACATTCACCATTAACTCGTTTCTTCACAAAACAGCAACAATGTGTGATTTCCTGATTTTTGACGAGTCTGTTGCTCGTTACCAGACTTCGTACGGTTTGTCTGTCGCCCAAATGCGGTTATTGTTCCGGTTGGTTTCACCACCGATGTGGAATATTGCCTCTCGTCAAGAAACCAAGGGAAATTGTGGATTTAACTACAACGATGACAACATTTTATGAAATCTGCTTTCACGTGCCGTTTGCAGTTTGTTTATGCCATGTGGACAAAGTTCGATTTAAGGTTAAAGTTGCACAAAAACTTTATACACACCCTGTATGTATTGGTCTTTTCAACAACACTTTTGGGTGTATTGACCAAAAATGAGTTTGTTTTTTTCCTTTGTGATTATCTATACATTGTTGGGCATGTATCTTGGCAACGACGTATATATTCACAACAGGATTTTTTTTTTTTGTCATGCCCATGTAAGTGTCCAACCGGCACTGTTCACGTTCCACCTGTTACAGTATGGATGCATATTCCTATTCCTGCCTGGCGGAGCATGTTTCCTTGTCGGGACTTGAGACCGTATGTGGTTGGGTAACGAGATGGTCGATCCATTAGCTTTTTCTGAGTATCACATGATTATGGGAACAAGCATCCAGGTAGTAACAGATCATGGTCTTTGCATGTTTGAACTTTCCCAGCAGATTTCCCTTGGTGGGGAATCTCGTCCTGCCTAAACATTATATAATATGGTTCGGTTCAAGTAGATCGGATGGAATATGAGGATACACATTTATGGGAAGTTTGATTGAACTTTGGGTGAAATCTCTGATTTTTATTTTTTTCCAACTGGTCAACACATATACATGGAAAAAGCTTGCAAACGAGGTGGTGTGCTTGAGAGAAAGAGGGGTTAGGGTTATTTGTGCAATATTTGAGAAACGGGAGAGTAAAACGACCGACCATACGGCAGTGTGGGAGGAAGTCTGGAGGAGATGCGCACACTGAAGGGAGAGAAGATATGGATTTTGCTCTCAATTCAAAAAAAAAAATCATCATGTTGTGTACGCAATATGTAGACAGCCCTTTAGCCTGTTTAATTGGGAATACAGAAATAAGTGTTGTTACTGGATTATCAAACTATCGTTGCCAAATGGGCAGGGTGTTGTGGGACTCAGGAAATATTAACATTGCAGGTGGCACTTCTTCAGGTTTGGGTAGGGAGTCGGTTGAGTTCGTGCACTACCATCCATCAGGACTTCTGCTGCTTCAGGCCAGTGCTGTCTTGAATCGCGTGCTCTGCATACCTGAACCGGATAAACCAGAACTTGTCCTTTACATTGTATAATCCTGAGTTTGGGTCCCATTGGAATGTGATGATTAATAAGAGATAGCACACACCTTTTTTTGGAGGGAATGTTGAGAAGTCTCTTGTTTGCAAGATCGTCTTGTAAAAATTCCATGAGATGAGACATTGAGCAGGTAGGTGAAAACTCAAAATGTTTCATATTGGTTGGATGTACACTTGAACGTCTTGCGTTATTTGGATTATATCTATCCGACAAATGTTGCTTTTGCCTCTTATAACTAATTGTGTAGTTATAATAATAATAATTGTCACAAAATATTTTTTTATTGAGAAAAGTGGAGTACATGTCCAACAATAATCAATGGGAAACCTGTAGGACAAGTGGGTAAGAGAGGGAGGCATTTCAAGGTGATTATCTGTGAGCATTGGCTGTGATCAAGTTACAATTTTGGTAAAAGTCAACCATTTACTATCCATGCCTGGTGTTAGCTTAATGGTTAGAGTGGTGAGTTTGGGATCATAGGATCCTGAGTTCAAATCCCACTCGGCTGTTGAATTAATACCAGGCGGGGTTGACTCTGCCTGTCATCCTTCCGAGGTCGGCAAAATGAGTACCAGCTTGCTGGTATCCTGTGGCGGAGTGGTGACCCGTCCAGGATTGTGTCCAATAGTCTCGGAGACTGCTTCGGCAGCACCAACGCTCTGTACAGAGTATGGTCCCAATAGATGGATGGATGGATGGATTTACTATACATGATGAAAGATCTCGATCTATGCACATTCAAACATAAAATATTGTTGAATGATGTGTCAATGCAATTTGCCCTGTAAATATGTGCAAGGGTTCCAGTTGACAGAGGAGGAATGGTGTATGAGGCGTCGACCAATCAGCCAGGGCAGAGATGAAAAAGTTTCGACTCGATGAAATGTACAGGTGGTTCCGACGACGACAAGCCAATGGTGAATCAGCGATTGCAATCCGCATCAAAACGATACAAATTTAAAACTAGAACGGCACTTGGTAGAGCACATACCTCCGCCAGGCTGAACGGTTTACGTTTTGTACCCCACTGATGGTCCTGATCCAGACCTGAACCAAAATCGAATCGGCTTGTTCTTGTCACCTATCCAAGTCATCCACCAAGTTTTGTCACCCATCCACAACCTTTTTAGATATCCTGCTCTACAGTATATCGTTTTTGTCCCCCATCTCTCAATTGTGAAGACTCACTTAGAAAATTAAAAAAATTCTCCTATCTGAATCCGGATCTTCACCAAAATGGAAACTATTCACCTGTGTCACACACCCAACCTGTCCATCAAGTTTTGTCTAAATCCGTGTATAACTTTTTGAGATATCCTGCTCATTGATAGACAAATGGACAGACAGGGCTGAAAACATAACCCCGATGCACCTTCGGTGACGGAGGTGAAAATTATGAAATGCAATGACGAGCTCGAGTAAAATGAACAGGTGGCACATCAGGTAAGTGCATGGTAGCAATAGAGATTGATTCATATATTTTGGCCGCCTCCATCCATCAATATCTAGGGATTGTATTTTAACCAAACTATGGGAATTCTGCTTTTTTGCCAGTCGCTTACACTTCATTATTCCATTCCAATCAGGTTACCTCATCATTCCTTGCCTTGCCGCCTCTTTCTCGGCTGAAATCGGAGTAGGCCGCAAATCCAGCTGGAAAATTTTTTTTTTTTTTTTTACAAGGTCATGAGCGAGCATTTTCTTCTCTTGACGGCTTTGCTAGAAGTAACGATTCCTCTTCAGATTCTCCAGGCCAGAGACCAGCAATTCGGGGTTGAATCCATCCTCGTAGCACTTCCTCATCGTGGCATATTTAACGACTTGGTTCTGACTTTGGCCAATATTGACTGACGGTTGAAGTATTTCTGATAGTCATGCTCGTCGAGTGTTGAAGTTGAACTGAGGCTTTGTTTGCAATGCCAAAGGCCCATCTAGGAGAGCTGCTGCACAGATTACACCGAGGATAACCACCAACAACGGATTGGAATCTACAGGTTGTTTCAGAAGTCTGGAATCGTGGGAATTGATTTTTGAGGTGGAGAGGACATCGTGGACCAACATAATGCCCCCCACGTTGTCCAGCTTTAATGGCACTTGAGTTTTTATTTTTATTTTCCTTTTCTTTGGGGACACCTGAAATCAGTGGTTCATACCACGAGACCACGTACAGTCCTATTGTAGATCTAAAGAATGAGATCAGAAACTAATACGCTAAAATAGACGTGTCAATGTTGAGGAACGTTCAAATAAACCTCCACACAAGAATTGATGTGTGTACGCGCGTCAGTAGCTCGCAATTTGAGTAATTCTTATCAATAAAATTGTAAAATAAACATCCCTATGATTCCGGACTTTTGAAACAACCCGTGACCCGTCCTCTTGTGGCAAGCACTTCGATCATCAGGCTGCAAGTCGTGTAAGACCAAGCCCGAGTCCACATAACGCCGAGCGGGTTTCCCTGTGCGGTGCTTCTCCGTGTGTACTGGTGTGTAAGCAAATGTTCTCAGCGGGCTATGGCGTACGGTAATTGCACAGAATAGAAATGTGATTAACGAATCCTTGGATGGCCGAATTGCTCCATTGTGTGCACACCTGCGATGTGCACAACCAGGCACTGAGTTCCGGAGTGTGAAGTTGAGAGCAAGTGGACAACCACAAACGTATCACCGATTTGATGCAGATTGCATTGAGTGTTTGTGCAGTTCTGGATGTGGGGGCAGGGTCGTGGGGTGGGCTGAGGAATGCGAACCAGATTTCTCTTCCATCACCCGCCCGATGTTTTTTGAAAGATTACAACAAATTGATCTCCTTGCTGTTGAAATCTTTGCACCTCCATTGTGTTTTTTTTTTCTTCATTTCCATGTGTGTCCATTGTTTTCTCCCAATTCATTGGAGGAGATGTTTGATGAATGGTGTCTGTCACCTTGCAGTGTCACGTGGTTTAGGAAAAGAAAAAAAAAAATCTCGATTTGTTTGAAATTTGCGCTCGAGTACATTGCAGATGGTTTTTGCTGTCAATGCCGCTGGTCCACCCACATCCCCTGTTGGTGATTAGTGCCCCACCACCCCCACCCCAGTGTGGGTACTGTGCGTTTTGCACCACATTTTTCATTGCTTTGCAGCCGCTCTGCTATTAGAGCAGGAACCATGTCGCTTGAATGCGTGCCTTGTTACCCAGACTGGTTTGATATATAATTTGCCTTTTTGCAGCAGCTCTGTCAGCCCGCTGGGCCATGGCACTGCTAATGGAAAAGCACCCGATCATTAGAGACTCTTGTAAATGTAGGCAGTGAAGGCCGGGGATGTTCGGCGCAATGTAATTTAGCTCGAAACCCAGGCTCAGTGTCTGTCGTCTGCTTGCTTGATGAAGTATTATGAAAGAGCCGATGATTTAATCCCAAGATCGTTGTCTGACTTGACACCAGGCATACATGGCTGGTGAGATATGAAATTGGGGGGGGTTGGGACCATCGGCACTCATTCCAAACTGTCCCCTTTGTGTCGGAGGCACCGAGACCCGTTTGGACGAGTCGAAGAGGTCATTCAATGTTCGGCCTGTGTACGTAAGTAGAGCGGCTGAGGGGGAAACAGGTGAAATTGAGAGGGGAATGAATTTTATTTTAAATAATTGACCGACGCACTGCTTGGAGATTAATTTTTAATGCAAATATGGTGGAAGAGCTGCAATGTCGAATAAAGGTGAGTAGTAATGGACTGCATAACGACACTGCTTGGACGACTTTATCGAGGTAATTGGATTTGTTTGACAAACCCAATTTCTCTTGATTTCTTATTTGTCCGAACACATTGTGCACGGTTATTATTATTATTATATTTCGACCAATTCTGCAAAGTTCATGGAGGAGATTGTACTTGGGTTTCATGCACGATTTGAAAACTCCTCCATTGATTTGTGGACGAAGAACTAGTCTTACTGGTGAAGGCCAAGCGTCGTCGATCTGCATCGTCGGACAGGTGGAACGGTGAATGAAATGTTGACGGGGTGTTGATCGAGGGATGCCAATCGCCTTGGGAACCAGGGAGAAGTTCACCCCTCTTCTCCGTTGCTTTCACAGCTGTGTGTAGATGGAAAGAGTCTTCATTCCTTTCACGGTCAGCCAAGCTTGAAGTCTCTTATCGAGCAGCTTTGATTTGACAATTAGCAGATCAACTATTTGTACAGTTGTATCATTACATTGAACTTCTTTATCAACATTCTTCTTGATCAAGAGTATACTGTATAAACTGGAATGTGGGAAGCCTAATAGGAACAAACATGATGTGAAAGGAGAATTCACAGGAGCAATCAAATGTCACAAACAGGAAGACGTGCTTTCTGTCCATGAATGTAGCTGCCGTTCACCTTTGGAAATGCGATTGGTGAAGTTGACGTCGCGAGGGAAGCACTGACGCGAAGAGCAGATGGTGGGCCTTGCTGATCCCAGCACAATCTACAACATTAGAAACCCTCAGGCAGATGACTTCTGCTCACGTTGCTCCCAAGCACAGCGGTATAATCCGCCGACTGTGCATCATCCCAGGTAAATTGTTGAGTTCAGTGGTAACCTCACAACAGTAACTCAAGCACACCCAGAGTGATGTTAATTATGACTTGATCATCTGTGGGAAATGGGAACTGTGTATATTGTGCTAAATTTTTTGGCAGAAGGTATAGATGGAACTGATTGTAAAATGCCAATAGTATGAATAATTAAATATCTCTGCAATGTCAGAAAAGTCTTGGAAAATGGGAAACCCAACCATCATCGAAACGCTCCGTTCGGACGTTCTGCCTGGTCGTTGTTAGTCGGCCGTGACACCATTTGTAGTGAGACACAAGAGACGTGCTTTCATTTTGCAGAGACAGAGAGAAGGGGATGGACGTGCCCTCGCTTTGGAGAGCGAGCGAGGGGAGGGTGAGGGGAGGGGGGGGGGGAAAGGGACGCGTTCAGTTTGAATATTTTTATTTGACATTTTTGTAATTCGAAGCGTTTGAAATGGCCGAGAGTAAATGCTCTCCAGATGTTTTTCCATTTATTTACTGCTGGTTGGGATCATTAAGTTCGAATGCGAGATGCTATCGGTCTCCAAGTGGCTTTAAATGGGGAAACCGTGTGTTGTAGCACAGCGAGCTAACAATGAAACTATTGTAGGATCACCAAATGGTTAGCTTATTGCTTTATAATAACTCATCCAGGTGTAAAGCATCTCTGCCTGAACAAAGTGTGCCTCAAACTAATTGAGGAGTCTCTTCGACAATTGGGTTTTGTCATCTTTCATTGTGACTGAATAGTGTTGTGCTTTTTGATTATGATAATGATAACGAGAATGGCACTCAGTGGAGCGCATGCCTCCACCAAGCTGAACTACTACTCTCTCTCTCTCTATTGAGTGCAGCCTATGGCTGCTGGTTGCATCATTGGTTGGGACGTGGCTTTTGTCGCTGATGCAGTGTCTCCCTTACCAGTGCACTGGTACTCATTTTGCCGACCTCGGAAGGATGACATGCTGAGTCAACCTCCTGGTGTGTATTAATTCAGTGGCCAACGGGGCTTGAACTCAGGATCCTAGGATCCCAAGCTGCCACCCTAACCACAAAGCCAACACCAGGCTTGAACTACTACTTCTTCTCCTCCTCTTCCCTCTTCACTTTACATCTTCCCGATGGCACCTAGCTTTTGCCCAGCCTTGACCACGATACCCCTCCACTTCCCTCTGTCCTCGGCCAACTCTTTCCACTCTCCAACCACCCCATACTTTATGGATATCCTTCCTCACAATCCTCCCATCTCAACTGTGGTGTACCTCTTTTCCTCCTACCTTGCTCCCTCAACCTATCCGCTCTCTTGACATTCTCTCTTTTCCCTTCTGCACCACGTGATTTTCCCATTTCACCAATCTCCCCGTCAAGCTCATCTGCACACCAATCTCCTTCCTCAGTTCATCCATTCTCCAATCCACCCTCCTCACTCCCGCAATCCTCCTGACTCAGTTGCTCTTGCAAGCCTGCAGCCTCTGTTGTTGTCTCTTTGTCAGTGCCACCATCTCCAGACCATAAAGGTAGGCTGGCATTGAACACAAAATTGGAATCTTCCCTTTCAATTTTCTTGACATCTTTCTGTTTGCCATTACTCCCCCCACCCTCCTCCACACATTCACACCCACCTGAATGCTCCTCCGCACCTCTGCCTCGGACTTGCTATCCCCGGTCACTGTTCCTCCGAGATACTCAAACCTATTTCCTTGTCTGATCTCATTCCCATCTAACCTGATATTAATTTATTTCCTCTGCTGCCTGACCCACATCATCTCAGTCTTCTTTATATTCATCTTCAGCCCATGTTACCCAAATGGGTCCTTCCACTCCCCCAGCACCTCCTGCATCTTCCGCCCACTCTCCACCACAACAGCCAGATCATCCGCATGCAGCATCCTCTCCATACTACCACCTTCCTGCTTACCAGCTCCATCACCATCACCATGATAAACATGAGTGGGCTGGGAGAGCTTCCCTGCCTTAAACCGATGTTCACACTGAATTCCTCAGATATCCCAGGACAAACCAAGACTCTTCCCTTTGTACCCTTGTACATCCCTTCCACCAACATAATTTCTTCCGGCACTCACATCCATCTCAGTTTCATCACCATCTCTCTCAGGGCATTGTCGTAGGCCTTCTCCACATCCACAAATCCCAATGCCATCTCATCTTGCACTTCAAACACTTTCTCCACAACCTGTCTCAGCACGAACATCCCATCCATCATCCCCTTATCCTTTCTAAACTCCTGCTGCTCTTCTGTGATCTCCATCTCCACACTCTTCCTTATCCTCCCATCCAGAATCCTCTCCAACACCTTCGTTGCATGACTTGGGAGCATAATGCCCCCGTACATTCCCGGATCTTGAACGTTGCCCTTCCCCTTCCATATTGACACAATTAACCCTGTCCTCCACTCCTCTGGAATTGAACCCCCTCTCATACATATATTCAACAGCCTCTTCATCCAACTGACTCTGACTTCTTCTGCTGTGATTATCATCTCTGTACACACCTCATCAATGCCTGGTGCTCTTCCCTGCTTCGTCCTCTTCTATTGCGTCCGCCACTTCCTCCTCCGTGATCTCCACCAACTCCACTTTCCCCTCTACATAACACGGTAGCTCTAGCTCACCACTGCTTCCTTCCCGATTCAACATTTTTTTTGAAATATCATCCCATACCTTCAATACCGCCCCCCCCCTTCTGTCACTACCTCCCGCTACCATCCTTAACAATCCCCCCCCCCTCCCCACTCTTTCATGTCATTACCATCCTTATCCCTGTCAGGAGACAATTTATATATCATCTTCCTCCCATCATCCTCTTGCAACTTGTTGTACACAATCTTTTCCAAACCATTCCTCACCTTCTCCACAGCTCTCCTTGCTGCCTTCTTCTTTTGCTCATACAGGTGCAGCAATCCCTCGTCCAGCTGCCTCCTCCTATTGTTGATCTTCTCTATTCTCTTCCAAACCTCCTCCTTTTCACCAACTACCTTCGCTACCTCCTCTGTCCACCATACCTGGTTTATTTCCCTCGATGATGGACAGTTTACATTTTGTATCCTACTGATAGGCCGGATCAGCCCAACGATGTTCCACCTTAACCTAAATATAACCGGCTTGTTCTTGTCACCTACCCAACTCGTCCACCAAGTTTCGTGAAAATCCGTCCATAACTTTTTGGTGTGTGTGTGTGTGTGTGTGTGTGTGTGTGTGTGTGTGTATGTATATGTATGTTTTTTATATATGTATATATATATATATATTTATATGGATGGATCAAATGGCGGTGCTGCCCTGACGAGCCACAACAAGGCCAAACTGGTCGTAGCTTTGCTTTTCATTTGCTCAGTGACAGCTTTTGACTTTGCATCCTTGTACTGCTAGATGCCCTTTTGGGTTTCCAATCCTGACATCATTGCAATTGTAGCACCACGGCATTGTTCCAGGTTTGGAGCACTTCAAAAATTTCATATATAATATATATGTTGTGGTATGATTGTCTCAGCAGATTAGAGTAGTGGAGTAAGGACAGTAGCTTGTACTTGGTAGCACATGATATAACTAGACTGTCCAACAGCAACAGGGGCAGTTTGGATGAGATTGCTTATCTTCATATGTTTAGATATTGTGTCATTGCAGTGATTTCCTTACGAGGTGAACCTGTGCACCGTTTTTAAAGGTTCATCACTTAGGTGGGTTGGGGGGTAGGGGGGCTTGTAGGTATTGGTGATAAGTGGTACCTGGTTCAGAAATTCTGTTTTCATAATGTTGATGGTGAGGCCAAACTTTGTGGTAGCTACGTTAAAGATGTTGAGAGTTAATTTGCACGGCATCCAAAATGGAGGTCAGAACAGTGGGATAGTCAGAAAAAAAGGTCCTTTATAATATAAACTACCTCGAACATGCGCTTTTCTGTTCACCTTCAGTCTTATAAGGTTAAAAGTCATAAATAATTTGTGACGATGTCCCAGCAGCCCTTTGTGCATGTCGGTTTGATGTATTGCATTGGTTCATGAAGTGTATTTATTTATTTATTTGTGCGGCATTGTACGAGTGCATTTTTATTGCTCCAAGTTGTTAATTTGTAATTATAGTTGTAAAAAGTGAACTGGTCCAAACTGATATAACCACACAGGATATTTTAAAATCTTTCCACCACCAACTTCCCCTGATCAAAAGCAGCCTACACGCATAATGCAATTCTTCTTCAATGTTGTAGTTTGAAACCAGCTGTTACTTTTCTGATTCCTTAACTTAGATGCAGACTTGAATTAAAATTTGTATTCTTCCTGCATTAAAACGGTGTGATTGTACAGCCTGGATTTTATCTTTAGTAATGGTATCCAAAAACTTGCACTCAAATGGCAGTGGGGAGAATAATTTGTTGGGGGGGGGGGGGGCACGCTGTTCCACTGATGGTGCTCCCTGTAGTTTGGAGCTGGAATTTGTAATTTTATTTGTTCAGGGCGTCGGGGATAGCTCGCCTACTTTTAGCGAAGGTCACGGTGGGATCTCCAACATCCACCAACTAATACTGGCAGACGAGTAAACAGGCTTAACGTCCATGTGAGGGATGGCACACACATTGAGTCACCCTGCCTGTGAGACAGCAGCATGGCAGTTTATAGCTGGGTCATGATTCAAACCCAGGCCGGGCAGTTCGGAGAGGAGTGTACCTACCTATAGGGTATCCTCACAGCCCAGGCATAGATAGTTTGAAGGACAAATGGAGCGAGTGCATCGAAGTTTAATGTAATAATAATACCATTCCTTTCATGCCATAAAGGGACATCGGGCTGCGGAGGCAGTTTCATTGGTAAGGTACACAGTCCCGGACGGGTCGCCTCTCCGACGGAGGTTACTCCAAATGGTTATTACCCCAGTACACTGGTACTCATTTTGCCGACCTCGGAAGGTTAACAGGCAGTGGCAACCCCACCTAGTGTTGGTTCAACGGCCGACAGGGGCTCAACTTCAAGACCCTTAGGTACCAAGCTAGCCACCTTAACCGCCAAGCCAACACCAGGCTGAAGCATTGAAGTTTGGGGACAACCAATTGAAATGTATGATACGGTTGGTACGCCATGAGGTATTGTATCCCATTCCGTGCTCATTTTTAGGGCTCTTGTGTGACATCCATGCGTCTGCTATCGATTTGTTTTTGTGCAAAATATTTCGCATTCATGTGACCTGCAATGATAATTATTTTCTATTTGTTTATTCATTTATTTTGCAGAGATGTGTTTGATCAAATGTTTACAGGAGTGTAATTGATGCTCTAATTTGTTGACAGATAGCTGTGTTCCAATTGAGATTAATCAATTTCGATATCTGTATGATTCTGTTTTGACCAATTATGAGCATTTTCATAAAACACACGTATTAAACAGAGCTTTATTTTACAGCCTGGTTGTTGATGTCATCACGATGTTGAAACGGCCTGCAGTCGTACATCGCATGTAGCACTACGTATTCCGTCTCGGAAGGAAGCTTCTTTCACCGTCTGTAGCCTTTCTGTGTCGGACACGATTGCCTGCACAGATGGACGGATATTTGTTTGTGACATTACTTCCTTGTCCTGCAGCTTGGTCGATGATCGCTGTGTTGTGCAATCCAAAGCCGGTGACTTGGGAAGCCCTCCAAAAAAGTTCAGAGGTAAGATGGAAGTGTTGATGAAATCCATACAGCATGGTAGAAATACCACTCGAGTTCTCTGTACAGTTCCTTGAATTTCTTGTTCTTCTTTCTTTGTTGCTGTTGTTGTTGTTCTTTCTTCGTTCTTTTTCAGTCACATCGTTTGTTCCATTAGATTACATCACCCCATGAAAAATTTTGCACCTTTTCTTGCAAACAAAGTAGAACAACTTTTAACAGGTCTCTTAATTTCCTTTCACGATTCATTATGTTCAACATAATAGGCCTCATCAAACTTCAGACAACACCCCCACAATCTACCTGTAACCTTATTGAAAACCTAGTCGTGATTTCTCTGATGATACGAGAGCAAAGTCGATGGCGCACCGTCGCAAACTTCACGCTTCCCACCTCCAGCGAAGTTGAACGATGGCAAAAAGTTCCACCAGGATTGGCCTAATATCAAATATTGAGTTAAAAAAAAAAATTTTCCCCCCATTTTGACCCCCCCCAAGTCCCCATCCCCTGGGGGTATGAGCGGGGGTCAAATCCCAAAAGATCGTTTCACATTTCATGCGCCCTCAATGTTGATTGCATATACAAAGTTTCATTTAAAAATTGCATTTTTTTTTTTTGGTACTTGGCCCAGGGGACAGGGCCAAAGTGAGACTGCTCTCACACCTTCGTGTCATGCGGTGATCATAACTACTAAATTTGGTGATTTTCTGCACAACTGTTTTGGAAGACATAGCGAGACAGACAGACGGAGCCGATTACAATACGCCCCCATTTTTTTTTCAAAAAGCATGGGGATAACTCAGAATTGATGACACCTTTCAAGTTCACTAAACCTGCTAATTCCCCTAGCCCCCCTCCCATTGTGGGTTGTGGGGACCTCTGGTAAATGTTAATTCTGATTTTACTATGTTACATAATAAATGTTTAATCTGAACAAACGTAACTTGGATATCCTGAGTAAAGGATGAAGATTGTGAAGAGGTGAGGGATTTAGATTGCTGTCGGTGGATGGGGAAGTGTAAATCGATACCGATGGCAAACAACCGCAGTTTGGGAATTTTGACCATCAGATAATTAAAATGTGGTCACCCTCGACCCCAAAGGGTGCTGGGGGTCAATTTGGACCCTAAAGCTCCTTTTCTAGTCATATGCTGGTGCAGTTATCAGTAATTTGCAGTTATTTTTTCCACTTTATCAGGTGTATGCCGTGGTTTTCGCATTGCAATTATTTAAATATGAACATTACACACGAGATCGCGAGATGGAAATGGTTTTGACCCCCATTTCACCTGGTCAAAAACACGACCCAGTTGAGTTTCGTGCAGTGAAGTCCAGATTGTGGATAGAATGTCGTGGATAGAATGAAAAATCCACATTTCCCATTCAAGTATGCCTGGTGTTTGCTTTATGGTTAGGGTGGTGGGCTTTGGATCCTAGGGTCCTGAGTTCAAATCCGCTCAGCTGTTGAATTAATACCAGGTGGGGTTAACTCGGCCTGTCATCCTTCCGAGGTCGGCAAAAGTGACGGGTCGTATAATGGAAGAACAAGGGAAACATTGGAGAAAATAAAATTTCATATTTTCAGCGAGCCAGCCGCCGCCAAAGAGGTCAACTTTACACCAAAGACGTCAACGATTGACCATATCCTTGCTCTTCGTGTCCTCACCGAACGCAGACGAGAGTTTCGGCAGGGGCTGCTTGCAGCCTATGTTGATCTCTGTAAAGCGTTCAATTCAGTGAATTGGGATGCCCTCTGGAGGATTCTTGGTCTTCGTGGGGTGCCACCAAACTGATCGATCTGATGTCTGAACTCTACTCTGGTACTGAGAGTGCTGCGACATGTGGTGGTACCATCTCTGACTTATTTCCAGTTGTTACTGGAGTTCGTCAGGTGTGTACTGGCCCCCACACTTTTCAACACTTGTATGGACTGGATTCTCGGAGGATGTCGGAGAGATCAAGCTGCGGTGCATCGTTTGGAATGTCAAGATCTCTGACCTTGATTTCGCAGATGATGCAGTCATCTTTGCGGAGACTTCAGATATCCTTTTCGGGGCCCTCGAGGTACTGAATGAGGAGTCGAGCCGCTGGGATTATGGGTTTCCTGGGTCAAAACTAAGATCCAGACATTCAATGACATCTTGGATGCTGCTGTCCTGTCTGTGCCTGTTTGCGGTGAGGATGTTGAGGTCATGGAGAGATTCACTTACCTTGGCAGTGATATTCATGTCTCTGCTGGCTGTGAGTCAGAGTCAATAGACGTCTGGGTCGGGTTGGGGAGTCATGGATTCACTGGATCATGGGGTGTGGCACTGCCGGTACCTGTGCGGGAGGACGAAAGTCCGAGTCCTCAGGTCCTTGGTTTTTCCAGTCTTGCTCTATGGATGCGAGACTTGGACTCTGACCAAGGATTTGAGACGGAGACTTAATTCCTTTGGTAGCAGGTCTCTTCGGAGAATCCTTGGCTATTGCTGGTCGGACTTTGTGTCTAACGAGCGGTTGCTGAGAGAGACTCAAATGAGATTTGTTACCTGCATAGTCCGTGAGTGTCAGCTGCGGCTGCATGGACATGTGGCTCATTTTCCTAACGCTAATCCTGCTCACCAGATTCTCTCAGCGAGGGAGTCTCGTGAGTGGAGGAGGCCAATGGGCCGACCATGTGCCTCGTGGTTGCAGCAGGTTGATCGGCATCTCAAGGAGATGGGGATGGGCCAGGCATCTGCCTGGGGGATGGCCAGACGGAGGCCCAAAGTACCGGCGGAAAATGGACGCAGCGACGCGCTGCTCTCTCCCATACCTGACCTGACCTGACAGCCACCGCCTGTTTCACCGCAGAACAACACGTGGCCAACGCAGGTGAGTGACCCCTGAACTTTGTTCAAGTCAAACGATACACAGTGTTCGGTGACTGTGAATATTGTAGCGCGCATCCAAGTGGCTTCAGCACTGCAACGAAACGGTTGATAAGAAACGGCTCACTTGGCATGCGATTAGCAATCACTGAACCGTCATATTAAACACTCCCCCCCCCCCCCCCCCGGAGCACGGAAATGTCAAATGTCTGAATTGGACAAATGAACACTTTTCTCGGAGTCAGAAGTGCTTGTAAGTTCGATTCTGGAGCTTAAATGTTGCAATTCTGCTTAATTAAGAGATAATCGTGGTGATCGCATGTGCGGAAATGAAACAAAGCAACAAACGCGGACATCTCAGGATGTTTATAAGCATTGCAATGTACCAGTGATTAATAGTGTATGATGAACAGGCATTCGATAATATGAGTGAGGAAAGTGAAAAAAAACTTTATCATGAAGAAATCGTTGCCGCCTGTTGCAATTCAAAGCATTGTTGAGCAGGCCAAAAACATGGCGGCTTCAGACCCCAGCGAGGTTACCCAGGATACGTCTTAAGATCCCAGAGAGCGAGGTCACCGAGGATTACCTGATGAAGGATATAATTAAATAAGGCCGTTAATTATCTTCAAAAGGAGAGTTTTAATTAACCCAAACAACCAATTTTCACTCTTGCACTTCCTTGGAGTTTTCTTAGTCTGCAGGCAAAGGCTGCGAGGTTTTATGGTTTTGCAGTTACGGAGGAGACACACTGACACACACACACACTGAACACACACTGACACACACACTGACACACACACTGACACACACACTGACACACAACACACACACACAAACACACACACACACACACACACATTCTTTCCCATTCTGTTCCTCCCTGGGCCATTGTTACTCATTTTTTCACCTTCCTCCTTTTGTATGTCCACTCTTCTTTTGAAGTGTGTTCATCATACACTGATGTCCTTGTACGATTCATATTCAAATAAAGTGAGGTCTCATCAAGCCTTGTTCCTGCAGCATGGGAGATATACACTCGGTGTACAAAACATTAGGAACACCTGCTCATTCCGTGAAATAGACTGATCAGGTGAATCCAGGTGAAAGCTATGATCCTTATTGATTGCACCTGTTAAATCCACTGAAATCAGTGTATATGAAGGGGGAGGAGACGGGTTAAAGAAGGATTTTAAAGCCTTGAGACGATTGAGATATGGACTGTGGGCGTGTGCCATTCAGAGGGTGAATGGGCAAGACTCGAGATTTAAGTGCCTTTGAACGGGGAATGGTTGTAGGTGTCAGGCACACCAGTTTGAGTGTGTCAAGAACTGCAACACTGCTGGGTTTTTCACGCTCAACAGTTTCCTCGTGTGTATCAAGAATGGTCCACCACCCAAAGGACATCCAGCCAATAGCAGCGAGTGGTCGAAAACGGCTTATTGATGAAAGAGGCAAAAGGAGGCCGACACGAATTGCGCAGAGCAACAGATGGGCTACAATTAGTCAACTGACAGTCCAGTACAACATTGGTGCCAAAAGACCCATAAAATAATGCTCAACGTGTCATACCTTGACACAAATTGGGTATGGCAGCCGACGACCGTACATAGTTCCACTTCTTTCAGCAAAAAACAAGAACCTGCAAAAAACAAGACATTAAGCTGGGTGTCCTATCCAACCATCCATCGATCCATTGGGACCATACTTTGTGCAGAGCGTTGGTGCTCGCTAAGCAGTCTCCTTGGCTATTGGACACAATCCTGGACGGGTCGCCACTCCGAACAAGGATACCAGCATGCTGGCACTCATTTTGCCGACATCGGAAGGATGACGGGCAGAGTCAACCCCACCTGGTATTAAATCGACAGCCGAGTGGGGATTTGAACTCAGGATTCTAGATCCCAAGCCCACCACCATAACCATTAAGCCAACACCAGGCATGGTGTCCTATCTGCTAGCATTAATTGGCAGATGTTAAATGTCCAACGGCATCTTTCATTAAGAGTAGGTGAGTCATCACCGACACCATTTTTTTTTGTTTTTTGTTAGTATACATTGACGAGGCTCATATGAGAGCAAACACACAATGCACATCAAGGGGGGCATGAGACAAGAGGAGCAAGAGAGGGAAGGACAAAACAGTGGGGAACAGAGACATTAGGAGATCTGTGGAAGGGAGAGGGATGGGGTGGGGAACATGGGGTATACAAGATGGACATTACAGGGACTTTCAGGAAGGAAAGCAGGGAATTTGAGGGAGGTGGGTTTGGGGTGGATTAACGGGGGTAGAAAAGATAGAGGATTTGGATGGGGGATGATAAGAGGTGATGGTGAACAGCTGTTTTGAAGGCCTGGAGGAAGAATGGGATTGAACAGAGTGAGGGAGTTTATTCAAAGGTGGGAAAAAGAGGAATGAAAGGGTGAAGGTGAGCAGTGATTCGTGATTTTGGTAGTTTTACCAGAAGGGGGTTGTTGGTGGACCTTGATCACCCTGTGGAAATATGGTGGGACAAATCGCAGACAGAGCGGGGGGGGGGGCAAGACCAGAGAGGAGACCACGACCTGCCTGCGGTGAGAGAGTGAGAGGCCCGAAGACTCAGCCTCATTGCGGGAGACACCAATGATCTGAAATGCCTTTGTTTTCACAGCGTGAAGCCGAGAAAGGTGAGAGGCAGGAGCACCAGCCCAAATGGGAGAGCAGTACTCCATCAGGCTGTGGACGAAAGCTTTGTATGTGGTTAGGAGCTCAGGTGGGCCGAGGAAGGACTATGTACGACGGAGGATTCCCAGTTGGCGACTGGCTTTGGAGGCGAGCTTTGAAATGTGGCTTTCCCAGGAAAGATCATGGCAGATCGTGAGACCCAGAAGCTTGAATGAAAGCTTATTCCAGATGATTGTTGAGAAAGTAGATGGGGGCGGGGGTGGGGGGGTTCTAAACGGTCCTTTCTGAGAGACATCGTGAGAGTGTGAGATTTGTCAGGATTGAAAGACATGTTCAACGTGTTGGATCAGTTTGTGATTTTATCCAGATCTGCAGAGGGTGAAGAAGCTGCTGCTTGCCGGTCTGAGGGATGACAGATGGTACGACAGAGGGTGGAGTCATCAGCAAAGAGATAAAGAGGATTTTCCAGAGAGTCGGAGAGCTCATTGATGAGAATAGGACCATGAATAAATTACAAATTTCTGCCCAAATCGGCTCCAGTCTGACGTTGCTCCTATCCAACCAGTTTGTGAAAGACTTTGGCCAAAGTTTCCTCCATGGCTGACCGCACAAAGAAAATGTGATCAATTGTGTCCATTAAAGATGTTATGGTCAACAAAAATTTCCTTGCATCCAACTCAAATCCTCATGATCTTCACCACCTGTAAATCATTCACCTTTGCTGTGCTCGATCTGACCATATCCTCCTGTCTGTCGTTTCTTCTTCTGATGCACTCGGAGCGAATTGTTTTCATTATAAAACGCACCAGTTCATATTATATGGTTTAAAAGGTGCCGTATGTTCATTTCCAAAAACCTTCGGAGATGAATACATTCTCCCCGTACTAAATGATGCAAACATCTTAATTGGTCATTCCACGTTGAGTTATTCACCCATGTTCTCGAGGGTTCTTGTATGTTCGTGCAAAATGGCACCTTTGTAAATGTTGATAAAATTGCAAGGTTACAAGTCATCAAATAATTGGCCTCAGATGACTTCTGGAGTGGTCAGATTGTGTTTTGGCCATTAATTAATTAATTAATTTATTTTAAACCACATAGACGTGTGTGTGTGTGTGTGTGCGTGCGTTTTTTACGATGGCTCTTTTCAAGCTTCATCTAATGGTGCAATTTTCCTAATTAAATTCTCAGAAATAAAAAGACGTTTTACGATGAGTTCAGACCTGGTCTGGACCAAGCACGCTAATGTCACGGAACCGAATGGAATGGTGACTTGTAGTGCAACAGGTGTGTACACTTTCAGGCCGGGTGGAGCATTTGTTCCTGATATATCAACCACGAATTGCATCATCCACCAGAATTATGTATTTCTAAGAAACTCTTTGTCTGTACATTCTGTAAGTGACAGGACATAGTATTATCAAAACTTCTGGCGTAGCACACCCAAACTTGAAGCGAACCCTCACATACTTCCTGTTTGCATGTACTCTGAAAGGCAGCATTTTCTAGGAAAGGTAGCATTTTCTAGGAAAGGTGTCTTCTTGTGACATTTTGTGCAATGCCGTATTACCGTCACTACAGCGATGTCCCTCGGAGCTATAGCATTCGGAGTTGTTCAAGGACAACGTTGAAAACCAACAGTGGCCGGCCGGCTGAGAGCCCCGCGGTAATCGCAAATAACCCAGTCTGGCACGTCTTTGAACATCATCTGAGGGTCAGGGTCAACGGAGCGCAATACATCACTGAACTTGCATTCGCTATGAAGAGAACAACATTATCCTGATGTCTCCCACCATCTGGTACAAAATGTTCATGATGGTGGCACCCTATGAGTACTAGGAATGGAGTAAAAGGTTGTGAATTGATAGCATTGCACATTTCCTCCTCTGGCAATAAAGCGTGGCTCTTCAAGTCGATTGAATTTCATGAGGTGCCCTTACTGAAGTGAAGGACAGGCCGCCATGCTTACGTCTAGGCCTGCTTTACATCGGCACCACAAGTCCACAACGTGTGCCTGCCGTGAGATTTCTCGTGTAATATTATCGCCGTTCTAATGACCATGAATTACTTTGATTGTAAATGAGTGTGAATGTACTTTGTGAGTGAAACGCTCGTGGATGATATTGTAATCGGCTCTGTCCGTCAGTCCGTCCATCATGCCATCTCCTAAACGGTTGTGCAGAAATTCACCAAACTTGGTAGTTGTGACTTGTGATCACCACATTGGCAAGAAGAGGTGAGAGCTGTACCATTTTTGGCCCCACCTCCTCGGGTCCTTGGGGTGGGGTCAAAAGGTCAAATACCAAAAATGTGCAATTACGGGCACATTTTAAAACCTCTCATCATGAAACTTTGTGTATGAAATCAACATCGGGGGACTCGTGAAATATGTAACGATTTATTATTTGATTATTTTATATTTTTTTTGATTTGATCCCCGGTTCATGCTCTCAGGGGGTGGGGACTTCGGGTCACGGGGGGGTCAAAACAAATTTTTTTTTTAACTTAAAATTTAATAACTTTTTGCCATCTTGCAAACTTTCTTTGGGCAAGTGTGGGGATTTGTGATGGCGTGCCACAGACTTCGCTTCCAGTTATATCTTTATTCATTGATTTTATTTATTTATAGAAATTGTGATCCATGACCCCCTCCCTCCCTGTTTCTATCTCCAGTAAAAATTGCATTGCTTCCCGCATTGTTTCCTTCCTGTCCTCACCACCCCCCCCCCACTCACAACTTTCCATAACGAGTTTGGAGGAATTAAATTATTTTACCACATCGGATGAGGCTTTTTTTAGTGAGAAGACGTGGCTCCGTCAGAGAGAGGATGTTTGGGATGGTGGTGTTTTCAAATGGAAAAAAAAAATTGAGGTGGAATGAGTTGGTAGAGATGGGGGTGCAGTTAGGGCATGCTTGTAGATGATAGAGGGGTGTGAATCGGGTTTTAAAAACAATGCAGGTGTAAGTACAGGTGGTGGACAAAAAATGGAAACTCCAATGTAAAGACACTTAATGGAGCATTGGGTCATCATGTGTGGCCAGTACGGCCTGTATTACGCCGTGGCATGGAGTCCACTAGTGGATGGAATTCTGCAGGACGGATGCGGCACCATTCTTCCACGAGAAAGTAAATCAACTCAAACCTTCTCGATGGAGGTGGAAAACGCTGT
This sequence comes from Eptatretus atami, assembly GCA_035128595.1. Lineage (NCBI taxonomy): Eukaryota > Metazoa > Chordata > Myxini > Myxiniformes > Myxinidae > Eptatretus > Eptatretus atami. Next base: position 18,398,659 of record CM068964.1, on the reverse strand, counting down.
CTCAGGCGTCGTTCCAGAATATCCCATAAATTCTCGATTGGGATCAGATCTGGTGACTGAGAAAGCCATGACATATGGAGAACATCAGTGTCATGCTCATCAAACCATTGGGTGACCACATGTGCTCTGTGGATGGGGGCATTTGGGGGGGGATTTCCCCTTGCAGTCATTCTAGCCAAAATTGTAAGCCACCAGGCCTGTGCAGTAATTTTATACATGACCCTAAGCATGCTGGGGTGTTATTTGCTTTAATTAACACACCAACCACACCTGCATGGAAGCTGTTGTTTTGGTGTCCCTCATTTACCCAGATGTTTCCAATTTTTGTTTTTTGTTTTTTTGTCCACTAACTATTGGTGATGGAGAGGGGGAAAAAATGGAGATGTAAAAGGAGGTGGTGGAGAGGGAATGCTTGGGATGGATGGATGTGCAGAGGGAGAAGGGTGTAAGGAGGTGGTGTGGGGGGGACATGAGGGGTTGGGGGGTGCAGGGAGAGGATTCTTGGATTTGAGCTGATGATGAAGCTTCGATAGATAGTGTGATTTATAAAAGTTATTCCATTTTATTTTTGTACGTGTGCAACAGAGTAGTTTGCTGTTTTAATCTGTTTCATAATTCTAAAGAAAATGTCAAAACTTTTTTGGTGTGTTTCTCTTATATCGACCAACGTTACACACTCCTTTAACAATTGAGCGAAAGCAAGAGCTCCAAAGCATAGATTTCCTTTTATGGACTCATTCGAAATGGTTTTGAGGTCTGTGTTCTTTGAGATTCTTTTGCTGCAAACAGACATAGAATAATAAATGTGACTTTAACGTCTTCCTGTGTGCGGAACAACCTTCAGGCCTGTTTGTACCTGTTGTACCTGTTGTGCCTTTGTAGCGCTTGCAGGTGTTCGTATCATCTCCCATTGATTTTCACTTCTGTCGGTTTATTCTCACTTTCTGTTCTTGGAACGACCAATGTGGACACAAAAAATTATTTCGATTATTGTCGAGCTTACCATGCCAGCACCAGATGTACTTCGCAGATTGCCACGGGATTAACAAATTGGTAACACCGGACATCTTGAGTGGCCTGCCACAAAGCACCCGCCTGGGTCTCCTCCACCAAGTGATTGCCCATTTTTTTTTTCAATTAGCCTTGGCTCCCCCCCCCATCCCCCACCTCCAGGCACCATACTTTTTATTTAGTTTGCTTCCCAAAGGGCTTGAGCAAGGCCTGAAGTATTTTTGTAACTGGCAAATATTGACCCATTGTTGAGTATTTTGCTGCTCTCATGGTGTTCCTTTTCGTGGCAGTTTCTTCCACCGAGCCCCGATGTCCAGGAAAGCGCTGCGAGAATAAGCCGACGTTGCTGGAATTGTGACAATTCCTGGATGGAAAATTTTATTACTTTCTCTTTGCTAATGGGAATCAGCCAGGCGCCATTAACCAGGACGACTTGACTCGCAGGGGGGCTAATGTTCCTGTTGTCACACACGATTTGAGCAGATTAGCGTCACATTGCTGTCCAACTGCCGTAACTCTGAAAGCCTTAGTGGGCCAAGAAACTCATTTCCTCCTCTGTGCCCATCTTTGCTCTCGATAAGATGTGTCGGTGCATTGCTGCACCGACGATCGTTCTCCCATACAACGCTGATTCCACCGTCGGTAATGCTGCAGACGCGTCTTGGAGACCATCCGAGCCGCAGTGTTCATTCTGTTTATCTTGGCCCGGTTACTTTCAAATATTTATCACGAGCAAATAGCACTCGTCATGTTGCTGACGGGAATATGAAGAGAGAGAGGGGGGGGCAAGGAAGGGGGGAGAACGACGCCTCACCACACGTCACAAAATCCAATTGACCTAATTGTATTAAAGGGGAATGTGTTCTTGACGGCAAAAAAAATAAAATAACATAATTGAGTAGAAAATTTTCAGTCGATGAATGAAAAATGTTATTACAATATTTTTTCCAATTGTCTCTTGAACTTGGAGTTCACTTGCCCCGTTTCTTTACTCCTTCTAATCCTCCCGTTATGTTCATCGTTCTTTTCTTCGATCTTTAATTGTGCACCACTCCTTCCCAGTGCCATGTCCAGGCGATGCATGATGTCATCGCGGGGCACCGAAGGAAGGAGTACTCGGTTTTTACACCGTTTGTTTGTTTGTTTGTTTGTTTTTTTTCCGGGCAATATCTCAGCCATCCTTCGAGCTCAGAAGCTGAAATTTGGGGATAAAAGTGAAGATGTGCTTTGGCAAAAATTCTATTTTTCATTTTTTGATGAATCAATTAATTGATTATTATTTTATTTCTCATCCTGACAAAATCTCAGATATAAAAGCTGATATTTGGACATGAGCGAGCAAGTGATTTGACTGTAAAAGGGTATTTTAAATTTATTGATTAATCACTTAATTGTTATCCATTTGTTACTTTATTATTTATTTTATTTCTCATCCTGGCAATAACTTGGGCACCTTTTGAGCGAGGAAGCTGATATTTGGACATGACAGTAACCAAGTGATTTGGCTATAAAGGGTATTTTCAATTTATTCAGGTCAGGTATGGGAGCATACGCCGGAGCAGCGCGTCTGCGTCCACTTTCCACCGGTACTCCATGGGCCTCCATCTGGCCATCCCCCAGGTAGATGCCTGGCCCATCCCCATCTCCTTCAGATGCTGATCAACCTGATGCTACCTCGAGGCACGTGGTCGGCTCATTGGCCTCCTCCACTCACGAGGCTCCCTCGCTGAGAGAATCTGGTGAACAGGATCAGAATCAGGAAAACGAGCCACATGTCCATACAGCCGCAGCTGACGCTCACGGACTATGCAGGTAACAAATCTCATTTGAGTCTCTCTCAGCAACCGCTCGTTGGACACAAAGTCCGACCAGCGATAGCCAAGGATTCTCCGAAGAGACCTGGTACCAAAGGAATTGAGTCTCCGTCTCAGATCCCTGATGAGCGTTCAAGTCTCGCATCCAAAGAGCAAGACTGGAAGCACCAAGGACCTGAAGACTCGGACGTTCATCCTCCCGCACAGGTACCGGCAGCACCACACCTCATTATCCAGTGAATCCATGACTCCCGAGGCCCGACCCAGACGTCTGTTGACCTCTGGCTCACAGCCAGCAGAGACATGAATATCACTACCAAGGTAAGTGAATCTCTTCGTGACCTCAATATCCCCGCCACAAGCAGGTACAGACAGGATATTAATGTCATCCAAGATGTCATTGAAAGCCTGGATCTTAGTTTTGATCCAGGAAACCCGTAATCCCAGCAGCTCCGACCCCTCATTCAGCACCTCGAGGGCCCCCAAAACGATATGTAAAGTCTCCGCAAAGATGACTGCATCATCTGCGAAATCAAGGTCAGAGATCTTGACATTCCCAAAAGATGCCCCGCAGCTTGATCTCTCTGACATCCTCCCCAGAATCCAATCCATACAAGTGCTGAAAAGTGTGGGGGCCAGGACACACCACTGACGAACTGAAGTAACAACTGGAAATAAGTCAGAGATGGTATCACCGCATCTCACAGCATTCTCAGTACCTCCTTCACAACACTTTATTGATTAATCAATCAATCGATTAATTATTCGTTTTTCGATTAATTGCATAATTTTTCAAAAAGTTACAGATTCGGATGAGACATGAGGTGGTTTCGGCATGCTATTTTGCAATTGATTGAGGAATTAATTATTTTATGATTATTATTTATTTATATTGATCAATCAATTATCGTACACCGCTCCCTCCCAATTCCGACTCCATGTGTTGCAAGGTGGCATCACTGGGCGCCAAAGGCGTCCCAGTGATGTCACGTGCTGGAGGATTTGTTATTTATTTATTTAGCATGGAGGCGGTGTACTTTGAATGTTCTGCTGCTTGTTTAATTTATTTTGCCTTCCTATCTCTGGAGATTTCCACTTTGGAAAATTATATTGAGTGAACAAAAAAATTTAGGAATATTCCCAAACAGTAGAAAATGTTAAGTTTAATGCTTTGAAAGTTTCACATTTTCTTGTGAAGTATGGAGAAGCAGGCAGGGACCATAGCCTTGCTTTCCTAAAGTAAATACATAAATATTCTGAGTTATAAGAATCGTTAATGTCTTGAAATTTTCAGATTTCACTCCAGATTTCAACATTTAATTAGTCCCCATGCTCCAATCCTCAAATGCGGACAGATTTTGATGCCGTACAGTACTTTAATTAGTCCATGAGTGTATATCATGGTTCCAAGGCAAGGCATTTTTGACCAGGCCATAACTAAATGTTGGCTTAAAACCCCTGTGAGATGAAAGCGGGCTGACCAAGTGTAAGCCTGTATTTAAAAATTTAATTAATTGATCAATTTATTTTCATGAGCACCCCATTAATTATCTTCAAACTGGATGCTTAAATGAACCCAAATACCCAGTTTTCATTCATCTACTCTCTTGGAGTTCCTTTCGGATGCATGTCAAATTTCAGGCTGCTCGGTTTCATGGTTTTGGAGTTGGAGGATACACACTGACACACACACACACACACACACACACACACACACACACACACACACACACACACACACACACACACACACACACACACACACGCTCTCTGACACCCTACACCCCTTAAGATTAACATTATGGTCATGTATTCCATAATGCCACTGGAATCTGTAGGCCTTCACTTGCACAACTAAGCCGGGAAAGTCTCGAAGGGCCCTTTAATGCATCGGCTTTTGTTGTGTGATTATTACAGTCCTAACAGTAATCCTAATAAATAATGAATGAGCATTAAGCAGACTATCATTGAAATACCCTTGTGGAATTAAGTGGAACTATATTCAGTATTCATGAAAACAAAACAAAACAATATGACTGAAGTGCCTTCATGGCTGAACGAGCTTCGTAACAAATGCTCAGATCCATTAATTTTTGATGGGCAATTTTTTAAATTTATTTTTTATATTTCATCTTTGCACTAAGGGGAAGTACTGCTACGTCGGTCATTTGAGCAGCTATGTCTGTTATCATGATTACCTCTCAAAAAGCTATTCTTTGAAAGCTAAAATTTTGCACCGATCTGCAGGCCTGCACCAAAACAGATGCGGCGAACCTTTGGTTGTGCCCTGGCAATCCCAGGAGCATTTACCAGGAAATGGCCAGAAAAGTGTTGCGCAGGCGGCATCTGGAATGTCACAAAGTGCAAATTTTGAACACATTCCTCATAAAGGACATTCCTTCATAATGGTTTTGGCTACCGAGAGACGGGGAAAGGTCACGAGCTGTTACAAAAGAGAATGCTCCAAAGTCATAACCAGGTCTTCATTTTGCTGCGACTCTCTCAAATGATAAATCATACTGATCTTCAATAATTTTGTACCCTCCCGTTTGAAAAATCGTCCAATTGTCACCAAATTGTCCCTTCTCCAATGTATACACGTAGTGATGACGTCACAAACAGCAATACACCCCAGATTTCCAGGGTACTTGGTAACGTATCGTGCACCATTTAGTTCTCTTAAAAACCCTGATCACTTGAACTCATGTAAACCAAAGGAAATGTAAAATATTGCTTAAACACTAATAGGCGAATGAAGAAGCATATTTTGGAAGAGTCGGAATGTAGAAAATATATTTTTTTAAAGTTTATTTTCATAAACCATTAAAACAGGCTCTCTCTGACAAAAATTTTAACTCGATTAAAAAATATTTTTTTAAATGAAAAACATGGCTGTTTAATAATAAATATATAAATAAATATCCAACCAAAGCATGTTTTGGGATATTTATAATGTCTTCCAAGAGCGTAAATCTTGAAAACAAACAATATTTGAAGAACATAACGAAACATCTTAACAGTGGTGACGAACTCTTGTTTTCTGTCTACCTTCCTTCATTAAAATAAATGAACACAGAAAATGTTTGTGGGGAGGAATTGAAGAGTTTGTGTGTGGGAAGATGTGATTTTGCAGTTTCACATTTTATCACGATTTGTCATGCAGATTGCCTTTTCAAAATATGTCCCATGAACCGCTACTCGGCCCAGAAACAGTTATGGAAAGCTGCAAAATCTGATACGGATTCTGCGCTCCTCAAGAAGCTGCACGTAAGTTCCATAATGCTTTTGCAAAACCATTGTTTGCCTTTTGTTTCCTGATGTGTTGTCCCTTAATTATTTCTGCCACCAAAGGTGGACGGAGGTTGCACTTTCACCTTCGTCTGTCTGTCCATCCGTCCGGCTGTGTTTGTGTGTGAGCAGGATATCTCAAAAGATAATGGATGGATTTGGATGAAATTTGGTGCAGTTTGAGTCTGACGAGGACAAATTGATTAGATTTTGGTGAAGGTCTGGATCTGGGTCCAGATCCGAGAATTTTTAATTGATTCTTCACCATTGAGAGATGTGGCCAAAAATGATCTCAAAATGTTGTAGACAGATTATGACAAAACTTGATGGATGAGTTGGGTAAGTGACATGAACCAGCCGATTAGAGATTGGTTAAGGTCCGGATGCAGATCCGGCCTATCGGTGGGATACAAAATGTAAACCTTCAGCCTGGCAGAGGTATGTGCTCTACCGCATGTCATTTGTGTTAATTGTCAATTTGATGCTCAGCGGTATAATGGTTAGAGCATCCGTTCTAATACTGAGTGGTCAGTGGTCCGAATCAAACTTGGGCTGAGTCGAACAAAAAAACGAACTAAAAATCCTTGGGTTGGGGGGGGGGGGTGTCTTGTGACACCACACACACACACACACACACACACACACACACACACACACACCACACACACACACCTTTTCCCTTCATCTGCTGACTGGGATGAGAAAAAGGTCACAGATTGGCATTGCCGGTACATTCATTGTTCCCAGGAAAGTTGTATTGTTTTCAAGTTTACCATCTGTTTGAAGTATATTCCCATGTTGCTTGGTGTCTTTGTCTGCATGAGTGTGCATGAATAATGGGACAGCACTTCAGGTCAGATCAGGTATGGGAGCATGCGCCGGAGCAGCGCATCACTGCGTCCACTTTCGGCACTCCAGGGGTTTCCGTCTGGCCATCGCCCAGGCAGATGCCTGGCCCATCCCAATCTCCTTGAGATGCTGATGAACCTGCTGCAATCACGAGGCATGTGGTCGGCCCATTGGCCTCCTCCACTCACTGAGCGAATCTGGTGTGCAGGATCAGCATCAGGAAAACGAGCCATATGTCCAT
>CM068964.1:18364821-18386748 GCA_035128595.1 Eptatretus atami | reverse complement strand
CAGATAGTAAGATCCAGAAGCTTGAATGAAAGGACTTCTTCAAGAGGATTATTGAGAAATTGAATCCATTTTAAATTCAGGCTGCAACAGAACAGAATGTCATAAAAGTCAAGGGGTGTGTGCTTTCTGAAGGCATTGTGTAAGAGATTTGACCCTGGGATCCCAGCATTGTTGGGAATGTTCCCAAATGTGAATGACTAATATAAGCCCACCCCTATTACAAGGTAATGTTGGTTCTCTAGGTTTTGGCAGTTAAACCAGGTTTTGTCACAAAAAGTCAGTTAATCAGTTGTGTGATCTTGAAAACTTCCATAAATATAGGCAACACAGGACATCTTACTACGATTATAATCTCCAATGATGAGGCCGAAGCAAAAGGTCCGCTGCTTTCACATTGTAAACAGGTCAGTGGCCTTTCCTCTGTCATTTGCTTTGCTCTCAGCCATCCGTCCCTCCCCAGGTCCCCCACGATGCACATATCATTCCACTAATCCTCTCCTGGTTAAACTCCCAAAATCCAGGCTTACCGGCTACCACACACACCTCCACTCTTTTGTTCCACTCTTCTCCCGTCTATTAAACCACCATCCTGAGGTTGTCCGATCATACTCTTCCCTCAATGGCTACAAGTTAACAGTGCACCACTATCTAATATGTCACCCCCCCCAATCCCTACATACCCATGATTATTATTTTTTGATTATGGTTATACAATATAAAATAGGTTCTTGGATTTGGGACTGTAATATATGTATTTGCATGAACTGCCATTGCATGAGATAGAAACCTCTTTGTGTGTTATTTCTCTATTCTGTCTTTTTGCCTTGACATTGGCCGTCTGCCAATCCACGCTTATCTCACCGTGCAGGCGATGCTTACCCAATGGGAGGGTGTCCTGGGAACTCCCATGGACATGACACTGTTACCCACCAGCAAATGGAGTCTCAGTTCAGAGATGTGCTTATTTGAACCGTGCATGCGATATCACGACCCTCCTCCCCCCCCCACTGCCCACCCCCGTACTGTTCTTTCCATATCTGGTGTGTTTGCTTAGCTAATCCCCACCTACGAACCCCTATGCACCCCCTTTACTGTTCTTTCCATATCTGGTGTTTTTGCTTAGCTAATCCCCACCTACGAACCCCTATGCACCCCCTTTACTGTTCTTTCCATATCTGGTGTGTTTGGTCAGCAGCTAACCCGCCCATCCACATCCTCCCACCCACCCCTCCGTTACGTTCTTACCCATAATCTGCTGTTTGTTTTTTTGGTGCTTTTTCCTTAAAAAAACAAACAAACTGAAATTGATCATAAATTATTCGAAGAACCTTGTTTGTTTATGTTTGGCTTTTCCAATGCAGGTTCATCCAGTTGGTCATTTATTGTGTTGGTACTTTCATTGTGTGTTTTTGTGAAGATTACATGAGGACAGTCATGTGGTGTTGAGGTTCCTTTAAACTCATCTTTTATGTTATTTTGGAATCTATTTTTAAAGCCTTGGTCTTCCCCAGGGCTGGGTACTTTCAGTTTGGCGGAAGCTTTGCTTTGTTCGGGGATATTTAAACACTTTTTATTTTTTTTATTTTTTTTTGTATACCATGTCGAGGCTCGTATGAGAGCTAACACACAACGCACTAGCAAGGGGGCATGAGACAAGAGGGGCGGGAGTGGAAGGGACAAAACAGTGGGGAACAGACACATTAGGTGATCTGTGGAAGGGAGAGGGATGGGGATGGGACGGGGAACATGGGAGAGAAGATGGACATTACAGGGACTTTCAGGAAGGAAAGCAGGGGAATTGAAGGAAGTGGGCTTGGTGGATTATCGGGGGTAGAAAAGATCGAGGATTTGGATGGGGATGATAAGAGGTGGTGGTGAACAGCTGTTTTGAAAGCCTGGAGGGAGAATGGGAAAGAATAGAGTGAGGGAGTTTATCCAAAGGCGGGAAAAAAGAGGAATGAAGGAGTGAAGGTGAGCAGTGGTTCGTGATTTTGGTAGTTTTACCAGAAGGGGGTTGTTGGCGGACCTTGACGCCCTGTGCAAATGTGGTGGGGACAAATGGCGAGAGAGCAGGGGGGGCAAGGCTGGAAAGAGACGGTAGAAGAAGAAAGACCACCGACCAACCTGCGGTGATTGAGTGAGAGGCCCAAAGACTCAGCTTCATTGGGCGGAGATGCCGATGATCCTAAATGCCCTGGTTTCGACAGCGTGAAGCCGAGAAAGGTGGGAGGCAGGAGCACCAGCCCAGAGGGGAGAGCAGTACTCATCAGGCTACGGACAAAAGCTTTGTAAGTGGTCAGGAGCTCAAGAGGGCCGAGGAAGGACTTGCACGACGGAGGATTCCCAGTCGGCGACTGGCTTTTGAGGCGAGGTTGGAAATGTGACTTTCCCAGGAAAGGTCATGGCAGATAGTGAGACCCAGAAGCTTGAAAGAAAGACTTCTTCAGAGGATTGTTGAGAAAGTGGATGGGGGGGTTTCTAAACGGTCCTTTCGAAGAGACATAGTGAGAGTGTGAGATTTGTCTGGATTGAAAGACATGTTCCATGTGTTGGACCAGTTTGTGATTTTATCCAGATCTGCAGTGAGCGAAGAAGCTGCTGCTTGCCGGTCTGAGGGATGACAGATGGTACGGCAGAGGGTGGAGTCATCGGCAAAGAGATATAGAGGATTTTCCAGAGAGTCGGAGAGATCATTGATGAAAACCAGAAAAGAACAGGGCCCAGAACGCTACCTTGAGGAACTCCAGCCTGACAGGAAGAGGGGATGAAAGAACTCCATTTAGGGCCACACGTTGACTGCGACAGGAGAGGAAGTCTGCGAGCCATGAGTGGAGATGGCCTTGGATACCATGGGAAGAGAGTTTGGGTGAGTAGTGCAGGGTGCCAGACTGTGTCAAAAGCACGTGATATGTCCAGGGATACGGCTCGGATTTCCTGTCTGGCATTGAGGACCTCCATCATTATGGGAGAGCAGAAGCAGCATATCCAGGGTAGAGTGACCTGGTCTGAAACCAAAAACACTTGTCTAACATTTTAACCACAACTTCTCTAATGTCCCCAAACTCCCGCGCAGGCCCCTCCCCTCTGCACCCTGACCTGCCCAACTTTTACATTGAAAGATAATTTCTCAATTTTCCCCATAAGACTTCCTTTCTGATGTATCTATCACCTGCTTGGGCAACACTAATCAACCATTTGTAGTGGAATCTCAAATTTATCCCACATCCCACATCCCACATCCGAGACCCAGAAAGCTCGAAGGGAGTCTGTTTCCCCATCGATACACGATGGCCCAAAAGCGGGTTTACAGAGCCGACTGTTTATAATCAGCAAAATCTATGTTTGGCACACCTTGTTTATTCACAGCAAAATCACAAGGCAGGAATAATAAAAAAAATTATTTATTTATTCCTCAAAATCTCTTTATATGGGGGTGATGGTTGACTGGTACTGAGATGCTTCTCTGCTCTGTCCACAACACATATTTCGCCACTCTCCATCCTTCTCCACCTTTCTGACATCCCTCTTCAAACAATCGTCCCATCTTAACCACGGTCTACCCATTTTTTTTTTCCTGCCTCGCTCTTTCAACACACCCTCTCTCTTCAAAAGCCTTTATTCCTCCATCTGCATGAGCTGTCCTCCCACCTTCAGCCACCGCTTAGTCTTTACCAATTCATGTAGCGATCTCCCTCAGTTTGGCCATCTTCCTTCTTCCCACCCTCTTCACTGCCTCAATTCTCCTAACCCATTCTTTCCTGCAGACCTACAGTCTATCTTGTTTCTTCTCTGTAAATTCCACCCTCTCTAGACCTTGTAAGTATGTTGGTGTTACACATGACCTCAGGACCTTCCCTTTCAACATCCTCGATATCTTCCTGACCACCATCAAACCCTCCACTATCCTCCATACATTTACATGCACTCATATCCTCTGCCTCCTGACTACCATCACAGGTCACCATTCCACCAAAGTACACAAATCGATTTCCCTGCCTTCTCCTTCCTCTCTGACCTGATTTTCAATTTCTCTCTCTGCTGTCTGACCAACATTACCTCCATCTTCTCCAGGCTCATCTTCAGTCCGTGCTTCTCAAAAGCCTCCTTCCACTCCTCCTGTACTTTCTGTGTCTCTGCTCACTCTGCCATGACCGTAGATCATCTGCACATACAGAGGCTTCAAAATGAACAATTAGTGAAAAGTGTGTGTGTCTGTGTCTGTGTCTGTGTGTGTATGTGTTCAGTCATGTTTGAGCTTCATATGTTTAGCATGCTCACTTGTACATGAAAATAGGTAAATTAAGTTCTCTGAATTGGGTCACATTGCCTTATTGAGACTGTCGAAGGCCATTTCATGTTTTGTTTTTTTCAATCTTGGCTTTCTTTTTGTAATCCATCCAACACCAATGTATGATAGAAGAGCAATCACTACTCCCATTTACTGTCGTGTCGGTGTGGTATTTGTTTTTCTTTTAAATACACCTTGATTACCTGCCTACAAGGTAAAATCGAAATTGGTTATTTTTTGTTTCTTTTTTGCTTTGTGGTTTAATCTCCTCATTTCCTGCTTCCCTCCCTTATCCCAATGATGTTTTCTTCTCCGTCTCCCCCCCAGCCCTCCACTTTGGTGCTCAGCCCAAATGTAAAGAAGTTGGTGTCGCATGACTGCTTGCTCATGGTGGCTACTTTATTTTCAGCAATACCCTTTGATATTCCTGCCATTTAAAATGATAAACCCCCCACCATGTCCCTAACAGCATGCTGCAGAGCTGGAGAGGAAGCAGAATGAAAATGAAAACAGAAAGCTCTTGGGGAATGTGATTCAGTATGGTAATGTTGTCCAGGTATCGTATGATTTTTTTTATTTATTCAGCTTTTGTATATCTGGGTGGAAGGATGGGATGGTGGAGATCCAAGTTGATGTACTCTGCATAATGATGATAAACGTACAGAAGTCTTAACGATGCACATCTGCCGCCTGATGGGTCAAAATGTGTGCAATGTATAACCCACTCGCATCATTTGGAGAACTGACGAGAGACAGAGATAGAGATGGAGAGAGAGAAAGATATGTTAACCAATGCAACAAGACATGGAGGGGGTTGCGGTTGGGGTGGGAAGAGATGCTTCAAATTTCTGCAATATTTGCAGATGCTTGTATTGAGTGACTTCTAAATTTAATTTAATTTACCAAGCAGCTGATCGTAAACCGGCTTTCCTGCCTTTTTATTCCAGCCAACCAATCATGTATCGAGCCAAGCAACCGATGCTCAGTAGCCACAAATAATCCCACAAAACAGACTCCTATAAAACATTTTGATCTCATTTTATGCATTCCTTGTAGTTTGTTTACAAACTAGTGCGTGCCCGTAGGTGCGGGCCCGTAGGTGCAGCTTCGTTCCCTCACTACTCTGGTTACGAGACGATTGGGCATTATTTCAATTAGATCGGACCAACCGTATCATAAATGGCCATAACTTGGGAAACACCTGGGAAACATACTCAGGTCCCCAGCGTCAATTGTGATGTCATATCAAACGAAGAAGAAGAAGAATTGTGACCCCCCCTCTCTCCCCCCCCCCTCATCCCCTCTCTCCCCCTAGTCTCGCCCCTCCTCTCTCCTCCCTCCTCTCTCGCCCTTCTCTCTCGCTCCTCTCTCTCGCCCCCACTCTCACCCCCCTCTCACACCCCTCTCCGCCCCCCTCTCTCGCCCCCCTCCTCTCTCGAATTGTGACGCCCCCTCTCTCTCGTCCCTTCTCTCTCGCCCCCCCCCCAAACTTGGGATTAATTAATAATTTGAACAATTAATTCAAACCTTGGGAAAAACAGCTTTCAAACCTTGGGAAACAGCTGAAACGGATGAAGAACGATATCAAACCTTGAGAAGGCACATTTTTCCCAGCATCAATTGTCCCCAGCATCAATTGTCCCAGCATCAATTGTGACGTCATACCAAACGAAGAAGAATTGTGACGTCAATCATGCAAAAAAAAACAAATAAATAAACATTAATTGTGACGGCATTCGTGACGTCAATAGCACCGTGTCTTGTCATTGGTTGACAGATAAATGACGTAACTTGGGAACCGCTTGTCCGATTAATATCAAACCTTGAAAAGGCACATACTCAGGTCCCCAGCGTCGATTGTGACGTCATACCAAACAAAGAAGAAGAAGAAGAATTGTGACGTCAATCGTGCAAAAAAAACAAACAAAAAAAAATAACAATAATTGTGACGTCATTCGTGATGTCATAGCACCGTGTCCTGTCATTGGTTGACAGATAAATGGCCGTAACTTGGGAACCGCTCGTCGATTAATATCAAACCTTGAAAAGGCACATCCGCGGGTCCCGGCAATATTCCTGGCAAGTTTCAATTAGATCGGACCGACGTTGTCGAGAAACGGCGGTCGCAGACACACACACACACACACACACACACACACACACACACACATTGCTGGAATTCTAGATAGATAATATTTTCCTTCACACATTGACCTGATGAGTATCTCAACTTGATTCGTACACCCCTGCCTGTTTCACTACCATGTCCCCTTTGCACTTTCCAAAAATAGGACCATGCACCCTGATGCTCACCTGGATCAGGAGCAACAATCGCTCAAACCCCCTGCAGAGCACCTTAGACCCTGAATTTTAAAATATTTTTTTTTGCTGTGAATAACTTTGGTCCATCACGGGTGATGAAGGTTGTGGTTAAGTTTCATCGAAATCGTGTTTGTAGTTTCAGAGAAGACAGCAAATACCTATTTTGGAAGGTCAACATCTCCCCCCCCCTCCACCCCATGGACCCCGTTAATGAGCACAGATTTTGATGCGGTCAATAACCCTTCGTTAGGCATCAGATATGAAGCTTGTGGCCAAATTTCATCAAAATCTTGTTTTTAGTTCAACCAATAATGACAGGTGTTTACAGACTCGCTGACTGACTCGCTCGATCACATAAGCTCACCAGACTCAAGTCCAGGTGAGCAAAGGACGACTATTTTAATTCTAATAAGGTTGGTAATAGCTTGGATTATTTAGAGGAGTATGATGAGGTGGTTTGGGTGGGAAGAGTGTTCAGATAGATTAAAAACCCAATTGCTTTTCAGATGCATTAGATTTTTGTTCCAGGAATGTTTTGCGATCATTGATTTTGTGGGACGTGTTTGTTGTTTTTTAAGGGGTGAAGATGTTGTCTATCAAATTCCTCCTGAACAGGATGAGTATTTCAGATATCATCCTCAGTCAGGAAGCATGTTACGAGGTTATCTTTGCGACCAGGCCTGATAATTATCAAGTATGAGATGAACAGCCATTACAAGGGTTCATTGTGACAATTTAATTACTGGAATTGACATTTGACTTAAATCATCATCCCCGTCACAAGTGTCTATGGGGGATGCGACGCACGTCTGCCACTGGACAGGTTGTGCAGGGTCTGCTCTGCTAACTTCCTACCGTTCAACAGGCAGTGTCGCCACTCATTGTGGTCCCCTGTCGAGTCGTACCGGCCATCTTCTGCTATCGAGTCATTGATTTAAATAAACACTTCAAAATGAATATAAAAACAAGGTTAAGTGCTGGAAAATGTAGTGTTGGTAGATATTTGATTGTGATTTGCAAATGTTCTACCATCCTCTTCTTCCATCTTGTACATGCAGACCAAGCCCCATCCTCCAACCCACCCCTTGATGTGTATGTAATAAATATGATGGGGCATCATCACATCATGGCATTTGTGTGATACAGTTACTACACCTGAAGAGTAACAAATACCTCACTGTAAACAAGCGTCTACCTGCACTGCTCGAGAAGAAGGCGATGCGCGTAACCCTCGACCCGACTGGAAACGAAGGCTCGTGGCTCTACATCCAACCATTCTACAAGCTACGCACATCTGGGGATAGTGTAAGTATCTCGATCCAATCACAGGTCTGATCCATCAGAGGCAATTGCAATTCTTATGTCTGTGCTTTTGCTGAGTTGCAAGCATTTGTTGAAATAACAGCATTAATCAATTTCCTTGTTTACTTTCTTTTTTTCAATCAGCTTAGGCTTCCTCGGTTTAATCGTTTTGCTTTTGTTTTCCCCACAAACTTCCTCCATGTCTGAGTACAATTCAATAGCCAAGGGGAAAGGTGGCAGCAGCTGCTGCTTCTGCAGTCTTAAAGCAAACTGTCACAGCCACATGTAGAACTAGAAGGGCACTCGGTAGAGCGCATACCTCCACCAAGCTGATGAGTTTACGTTTTGTATCCCACTGATGGGTCAGGTCCGAATCCGGACCTGAACCGAAATCGAATCGGCTTGTTCTCGTCACCTAACCAACTCATCCACCAAGTTTCATCTAAATCCGTCCACAAATTTTTGAGATATCATGCAATATCGTTTTTACCCCATCTCTCAATGGTGAAGAATCAGTTAAAAATTCTCGGATTCGGATCTTTACCAACATTAAAGGTTGCTGTCCTTGGCTGGTCACCGACATACACTAAAAATTTCAGAAAGATTGCTTGAAAACTTTGGCCAAAAATTGTGAGACAGACACAGAGACAGAGACAGAGACAGATGCTACACACCAACATACTTGGTGAAACTTTTTTCACCTTGTAACAAACAGACATACAGGGGTGAAAACATGACCTCTATCCACCTTCGGTGGTGGAGGCAATAAATAATGAGTTGTGCTGTTGAAGGCTAATGTCATGGCCGCAGATGACACATTTGTTGATACCCTCAGTGGCCAGATGTTTGTTTTCATGATCGCCAAATTCCTGGACCACACTTTGACACAAATGATGCCTTTTGATTCCCCAGTTGGAAATTCATTTTTTGAAAGCAGGAAGTACATTTGGTTGCTGTTTTGACACATTCATTACGAGTGACTGTCGGTGATTTATTGGTTCATTGCGATGTCAACGCTTGCATGCATATGATTTGATATGGAACAAATTGTTTATTATGTATGACTAATAATATGGTTGTTACAAGTCGATATAACTAACACGGTCGCTCATATTCGCTCTGTTGCCCCTTCACTGTGATGCATGAGATTGTACAACTTGTAATTTATCTATTTGTAAAACTTATCTATTTGTACAACTTGTAAAATTAAATTAAAATAAAATACAAGTTTTAAAGGCTGTAAAGAAAAAATATATATATTCCAGAAGTTTACCACTTTCTGCAGCGTCTTTTACACCACTTATTTTACATGTTACATTAGTTCTTCGTGCTTGTTGTTTGTGTCCTTTGTAGCATCCCAGAAATGGTTTCCTATTTGGAATGATTTTCTAATTTTTTTTGACCGCCAGCCAGCCAGGCAGACGGATTCAAACAATTACCTCGATCCTCTGTGCGCATGCACTCTCGGGACGAGATTCTGTACAGTTTGCCAAATTCAAAGCCAAAGTACTGCTAAACTACAGGTTCGTGTTCAAATACAACATTCATTGGAATTGTCGTTCCTCGATCATAGACTGTTGTCTGCAGACGGACAGCCAGCCAGACAGTGTGAACCAATTGCTTAACCCTGCTTTGCGCTTCACACGCGGAGTAATTGGATGTTTCCCGTCATTGGGGGACTGTCGAGGCATAATTTCAGAAAAGTAGGAGGCACGTCTTGAGCGAGACGTTTGATGTGCACAGCGTATCCCAGTAGAGCGGTTCTTGACCCGCATTGTAGATGGATATGTTGCCTCGTTCATTATAACTGGTGTATATGCAGTGACTTGCTAACTCATTGACGTCTTTTGTGGAGCAACATTGTGGAAATGTTTGGGTAGTTTGATACAATTTTGATGCAACACTGGCTAACTGTGCTTGATTCAACTCACACCAGCATGTTCGACTGTGATACCGGTCTCTGCTGGCTGCGCAGAATGGCAGGATGTTATTTAATTATCACCACAGCAATCCAGGATCAAGGCGCAAGTTACTGGGCCATTACAGGCGAGAGCTATTGGAAGTGTTCGTGAGCAGTTAGTGCCATGGAGTCCAAATATGCAGCATGCTTGTTCACTCCTTCTACGGCTTGCAGATTGTTAAAATTGAGTGAAGCAATTTCTATGCACTCTGTTGGGTGTGAACTTGCAGGTGGTGGTGGGAGATAACGTGGTGCTGAATCCAGTGAACGCCGGGCAGCCGCTTCATGCCAGCACGTTTACTCTGACTGACAACAAAGGGAGCAACGAGGCACGTTGAGAGCTTCTTCTTCACTCCCTCCCTTTTGTTCTCCTGACGGGCTGTTTGTATTCATGATGTCGTTTCTTTTTCCATTAAACTCTTTGTATATTTTACCCACAGTTTATTATTACCTGCCAGTCTTTTTTGGTGTTCTTGCGCAAGAGAAACCAACGTTTCCCACCAATCGGTTATACCTCGCACCATGCTGTGGTTGAACCAACCTGTTTGTTTTTTTATGTGTAGACCATTCTTGAAAATCAATGTTGTCCCATGGTGAATGCCATGAAATGGTGTGAGTGTAATGGAGTCTCACGACTATGTTGCCATCGTAGTGTAAGTTTGTGCTATTCGCTCGAATCTGCCCTCGTCGTTTTGTGGGGTAAAATCACATTCTGGACTTCGGTGTTTTTACTGAAATGAGATTCCTGGATGCGTCACGGTTAACGGCAAACAAAGCCCAAGCACGAACCCATTTATATTGTCCGTTGCTGTTTCCTTGCAGGTTAACTCGGTGCAGTGTGATACGAGTTGGAAGGTGACATTGTTCATGAAATTTGGAGACAACCTTGAGGACATCCTGAAAGGCGTGCGTAACAGTTCCTTAATTGGTTTGTGATTCTTGTGGAAATAAGATTGTTGCCCTGCGTTTTCTCCCTGCGCTTCGATGTTCTCGTGGTAGTCTTTTATTTGTTTATTCTTTGTGTTCCAACTTTAAAGCTCCGAATGTAGTGCCGCCCACAACGTCACGGTGAGTGTAACTGATTGGATCGCTGGCTTACCAAATGGGCTTGGTCGACATTGTTTGAACTTGAAAAAAAAAAAAAGAATTTAGGAATTTGTGTTTGAAACCACATTTGGCTTTCCCTTTGTTAAGACTGTTCTGCCAAAGCTGATTGCTTTTATGATGACACAAACCCTTGCAATGTTACTATAATAACTACAAGCATTATCGTGTTGCTTGCAAAGATGTTTCCTGCTTGGATGTCTGAACAAAAGCTCTTCCATCTCCATGGTGGTGACAAAACCAGTTAGAAATTGCTGAAGCCACGGGGGAATCGCCATGCATGCCCGCGGATGCATCCATGATCACTGGCGCACAAACGAGCCTTGACAGGTCTCTCCCTATGGATGGCAGACTGCATCCTCATCGGCGTGCACTGTGCATGCGTCGAGGTTTTGCTTGTATTACTGTTTTTTTGAGTCTGTTTACAAAAACACGGCGACAATACAATTTCAGCACAGCAAGCTGCCCATCTGATTTGTTTTTGAAACAAGCCCGGATGAAACTCCCCTGGAGGTTGTATTAGTCGCAAAGACGGTGGTAGCTCATTGGAAGCTCGGTAAATTGTTAAGCCATTTTGTCCTTTCGTATGGTCTGACTTGGATCTCTCAAGGGTGATAAAGCAGCCTATTTGGTTTTATTTAGCTTGCTGAGCAAAAGGTGTGCTGTTATGCTGGCTAGATGCCACACACTTAGTCCCACCCTGATCTCGGCTTCAAACCGTTGTGGCTGCAGAAAAATGTGAGGCCGACATCACGTTGGGACTTGCGGCTGCAGAATAAGTCCCAGCCTCCTCTCCCTCCCAAATCCCATGTATTGTGAAAGTAACCATTTGATGCATTCATGTGCGTTTTTTTGAGGGATGAGGGAGAAATTTTATTCTTGTTTGCTTGATTAATTAATTAATCTTATTTATTTATTTAGTTATGGTTTGCTTATTTAGCATTACCAGGTCATTTGGTTGGTTTTTTTATTTATGATTTGTGGACATTATTGAACTGACTTTGTGTGCTCGCATCCACCACCAAATTGCTTCAAACTAAAATAGACAATTGAGTTCATAAACTCGACTCAAAATGGTCAACACCGATTTCAAATATATACCGGGATGTATTTTTGAAATGAAAAGTTTAAGGTATTTTAAAAAAATTTTTTTTTTTCATGAGATGGGAGTGAGGGTGGGGTAGGATTTTTCCGTTTGCATTCCTCAATGATGAAGATTGACCTTTACGATGCTCGAATGGTTTTCGATTATTTTGCTGATTTCCTTTGCCCCCAAATTTCAATTGTATTCTTTCTTTTCCTCCTCATGGTCAATACCTTCCTGCATTACGTTCAATTGTTTGTTCAGCCTTCCAAAATCCCCAAAAACTTGAAAAGAACCAGTCCCCTTACAAACACCTGCAATTCAAAACATATTGCTGTTTTTAAATATGACATTTGTTCAACGAACTACCATTGTGTTTCTCTTATTATTGATCCCATTCTTGAACCAGATCTAAATTTTCAGAAGGCATGGATCAAGGTTCTGAACAACATTTGTTATTTCTCCAAGGTTCCCAATAACCCACAACTCTAACTTTAGATTGTGTGGAAATTGATGCGATTTGAACAATTAAACTGTCAACAATGGCTCTCTGAGAGGAAGGGGATGGACTTGTCAATGGCTGAGCTTCGGTTCTGATTTGTGTTTGGAATTGGAACATGTGATTTAAAAGCGTTGAAAATGATGTATAGTGACGGTGTTCTCCTGCTTCAGGGTGATGTCGTTCGGCTGTTCCATGCGGAGCAGGAGAAGTTCCTTACGTGTGACGAGTACCAATGTAAGGACTGCGTGTTCCTGCGGATGACTCTTCGAGAGTCAGCCACCTCGGCCACGAGTCCAAAGGCCTTGTGGGAAGTTGAGGTGATTAAATGCAAGCACCTTACACTCCTTTATTACTTTACTCCCCACCACTACAGTAATGGGTCTGATATATATATAATATATATATATATTATATATTATATATATATACACACACATACCCTATTGTCAGTGTTTTTGTTCTTTCTTGATAAAATATCTCCTGATATCTGCTTTTGCAATTTTCCACACCAGCTTCAATTTTTTAGGATATTCTTCACAAGCTATGTTGTGTTTCTTTGCTCTGTAATGGGGCCTGACATGCATGTGATGTACAAAGTGTGGTTTGTGGTACATTCCAGGTCATACATCAAGACCCATGCCGTGGTGGTGCTGGCCATTGGAACAGCCTTTTTCGTTTCAAGCATCTTGCTACGGATAAGTACCTGGCAGCAGAGGTATGTGTACATGCAGTGTGTTGGCTCATGTTGTCCAATGTTTGTTAGAATTGAATAGTTTAATAAAAGTCTAAACTTTTCACTGCAGGTGCTGGTGCATCTGAAGTTGTAATCTTCAAACAGTACTCCATTAAGCAACAGGAAATTGGTTTTAACAAAATCATGTAGAATCATGGAAGGGTGAATGACAGAGGGTAGAAGGCAATGCATTAGTATGGAGCAGTAGAACAACATGTTCATGAAATGAGGGGAGGAATTAACAGGCAGAGGAGAAAGAACGTGGAAGAAAATATAGCGACCTGTAAATAGATAAGGAGAGGTAAGGGAATGTTCATGACCGAGGATGGAAAAAGATCATGATCGGTATGAAGAATTACCTAAGGTGGTGTACCTTCAACCTGAAGCCATGGAGAGAAGAGTGGGATTGAATAGACTGAGGAAGGAAGTTTCATAAGTGTGTGAAGATGGGAACAAAGGTGTGGAGGTGAACAATAGGCCTGGGTTTTGGGATTTTCAGTCGAGAATTGTTCTGGTGTGAATGTACGTGGCCTGGAGCAATGAAATGGCAAAAAGCAGAAAGACCTGTAGAAGAGGTGGAAGAAAATAGTCCACCAACTTGTCTCCAGTTCGAGAACATAAGGCCATTGTGCTTCCTGGTTCGTTGTGGGAGCAGGAGCATCGGGCCTGCTGTTCTGTCATTGCAGACAAGTTTTCTCTTATTTTATTTTATATAAATGCTCTACCAAACCCATGCACGAAGCAAACATTCGTTATCTATCTTCTGTATATTACTAAAACTCTCTTCTTGTATGTACAGTGGGGAGAACAAGTATTTGATACACTGCCGATTTTGCAGGTTTTCCCACTTACAAAGCACGTAGAGGTCTGTAATTTTTATCATAGGTACACTCAACTGTGAAAGACGGAATCTAAAACAAAAATCCTGAAAATAACTTGTATGATTTTAAAATAATTAATTTGCATTTTATTGCATGAAATCAGTATTTGATCACCTACCAACCGTAAGAATTCCGGCTCTCACAGACCTGTTAGTTTTGTCTTTTTAGAAGCCTCCCATTCTCCACTCATTACCTGTATTAACTGCACCTGTTTGAACTCGTTATCTGCATAAAAGACAGCTGTCCACACTCAATCATATAGACTCCAACCTCTCCACAATGGCAAGACCAGAGCTGTCTAAGGACATCAGGGACAAAATTAGACTTGCACAAGGCGGGATGGGCTACAGGACAATAGGCAAGCAGCTTGGTGAGAAGGCACAACTGTTGGCGCAATTATTAGAAAATGGAAGAAGTTCAGATAACAGTCATTCTCCCTCGGTCTGGGGCTCCATGCAAGATCTCACCTCGTGGAGCCTAATGATCATGAGAAAGGTGAGGGATCAGCCAGAACTACACGGCAGGACCTGGTCAATGACCTGAAGAGAGCTGGGACCACAGTATCAAGAAAACCATAAGTAACACACTACGCCGTCATGGATTAATATTCCTGCAGCACACGCAAGTCCCTCTGCTCAAGCCAGCGCATGTCCAGGCCCGTCTGAAGTTTGCCAATGACCATCTGGATGATCCAGAGGAGGAATGGAGAAGGTCATGTGGTCTGATGAGACCAAAATAGAGCTTTTTGGTTTAAACTCCACTCGCCGTGTTTGGAGGAAGAAGAAGGATGAGTACAACCCAAGAACACCATCCCAACCGTGAAGCATGGAGGTGGAAACATCATTCTTTGGGGATGCTTTTCTGCAAAGGGGACAGGACGACTGCACCGTATTGAGGGGAGGATGGATGGGGCCATGTATCGCGAGATCTTGGCCAACAACCTCCTTCCCTCAACAAGAGGGGCGTGGCTGGGTCTTCAGCATGACAACGACCCGAAACACAGCCAGGGTAACTAAGGAGTGGCTCCGTAAGAAGCATCTCAAGGTCCTGGAGTGGCCTAGCCAGTCTCCAGACTGAACCCAATAGAAAATCTTTGGAGGGAGCTGAAAGTCTGTTGCCCAGCGACAGCCCCGAAACCTGAAGGATCTGGAGAAGATCTGTATGGAGGAGTGGGCCAAAATCCCTGCTGCAGTCTGTGCAAACCTGGTTAAGAACTATAGGAAACGTCTGATCTCTGTAATTGCAAACAAAGGTTTCTGTACCAAATATTATATTAAGTTCTGTTTTTCTGATGTATCAAATATTATTTCATGCAATAAAATGCAAATTAATTATTTAAAAATCATCAATGTGATTTTCAGGATTTTTGTTTTAGATTCCGTCTTTCACAGTTGAAGTGTACCTATGATAAAAATTACAGACCTCTACGTGCTTTGTAAGTGGGAAACCTGCAAAATCGCAGTGTATCAAATACTTGTTCTCCCACTGTATGTATGTATGTATGTATGTATGTTCCCGAAATACAGCCAAAACGGTACACGATAGCGCAAAATTTTTAGGGCACCTTACTCACCATTCTCCTGCGGTGTGCAGTTCCTAGTTTCGTTCAAATCGGGCAACGAAAAATATTATTAAAAACTCAATTCCCGATTCAGTCAAGTACTCTTCGAGATTATTTGATCAATGCAAACAACCCGGTATAGTTTGCTGGAGCTATCTTTCTTTTTCTTTTTTTCTTTCTTGAAATGTTTTTTTTTTCATCAAACGCTGTCACAACGGGAACCAAGGGTTCACGGGTCGTTTAGCCATTTTATTAAATATTATATATATATCATACATATATATATATATATATATAATTTACTTGCGGGGTATGTTTACACATTGTGTAAACATATGAACCATGCTTCCCCATTCTCTCAGGTCACTCACCTGCATGTGATTTTAAAAATTTATTTATTTATTTATTCATTTATTTTCTTCCTTGGTGTACTGGCTTCGATTTCCATCGGCACACAAAATTTCAGGTTTCTACGTCACCCGAAGGTATGATCTTTAATATCAGTCAGTCGGTTAGAAAGAGCTTTATGTATTAGACTCGTGGGGTGTGCTTACACATTGTGTAAGCATATGAACCATGCTTCCACATTGTCTTGGGTCACCTGCATTTGATTTTCTTCTTTTTTTTTTCTTCATTTATTTCTTATATATATGTATATAATATTTTTATTTTTTCATTTATTGGATGCTTTTCGACGGTTCTTTGATTTTTCTTGGTGTCGCGGCTTTTGATGTCCGTCAGAACACAAATGACCTGCTTCCCATTGTCTAGGTCACTCACCTGCATTTTTTTCATTTATTTCTATTCATTATTATTTATATGTTCATTTTTGGATGTTATCGACGATTCTGTGATTAAATTTTTATTTTTTTCCTGGTGTACTGGCTTCGATGTCCGGCATACAAAATTACCATGCTTCCCATTGTCTCGGTCAATCGCCTGCATTTTTTTTTTTTTTAATATCTATTTATATTTCATTTATTTATTATGTCATTTATGGATGTTGTCCGATTCTGTGATTTTTTATTTTTCCTGGTGTACTGGCTTCGATGTCCATCGGCATGACAACTTTCAGCTTTCTACATCACCCGGAAGGCACCGATCTTTCATGCCCGTCAGTCGTTAGAAAGAGCTTTAATTATATATATATATAATATATATATATATATATATATATATTATATATAATATATATATTATATATTGTATATATATTGTTACGGCTGTGGAAATTCGCAACGCCATGAAGGGCCCGTAGGTGAGATATCTCTAAGTACATGTGTAGTTAGCCCCCAAACCGTTGTTTAGAGGGAATTTATGTGATTCATTCGGGCTGCGACGCTTTGAGATAGCCGTTTTTCTGTTCTATCTTTTTTTGAACCAACCACGTCTCAACCGCAACCACCTTATATACCATGCAGCCATCGTCACCAACTGCAACCACGCTCCAACCTCAGACACAACAACGCCAACAGCCACGACTTTACCGTCACAACTCGCTCCACATGATCGCATCATGCCATTCCAAACGGCACCATGACCATCAAAGCACCACAAACCTCCACCACCTCACTCTCTCCTTCTACGGCCATTCCCGCAGCACCTGTGAACACTGAGCGTCGGGCTGTCCTGGCTCGTTCAGCGATACGCACCGAGCCGCGAGTGCAAATAGCGGCCTTTCCGAGGGAGAATTCGGATCAGGAATGCTACACGCCCACTTCTGATCCGTCCAATTAGCAAGCGCGGGGCGGCTTGGCCCCGCCTCCAGGAGCGTCTGTATGGAATCGAAATATGCAAATTTTAGGATCAGGGGAGATTCACGCCCCTTCTCCGTCCAATCGGCGAGCGTGGCTCCGCCCCCGAGGTGATCCTGATCCGGGAATTTGCATATGGGTTCTCCTGCCGGCCTATAAAACGCCGAGCGCACGGCGAGAATGGGAGAGGTTTTGGGGCAGTCAAGTCGGGTTGGAGAGCGGAGTCGAGTCGGGTGGCGAAGGCATCGAGTGGTTTCTGCAGTCGGCTGAGGAGAATTGTGGGAGGAGGCCAAGGAGCTCGGGTCCGAGGCAGGGAAGACTGCGGTCGCGCGACGAGGTCGCGGTGGGATCGCTCGTTGCGGGACCCAAGCAGCCAGCCATTCTCCTCCCCCAGGGCATCAACAATTTCCCCCTTTTCCCCACGCTGAGAAAGTGCAAAAAGGGGCCCCGTTCCACCCCACTCCAAGCGGTGCCAACGAAACCCGCGAAGAGCACGAAGTCGGGGCACCGCCACGCCACATTTGCGGCTCGTCACGAGGACGCGGGTAGGACCCCCCGGTCTCGCGGGCCTGGCCGCTCCTTCAGGTCACGCGCACATATTGGCCCACGGGCCCTGTCTGCCCCTTGTCTTTGAGGGTGGCCTTTTCTTTTGCTTTCGAATGAATGTTGTCGGCGCCGTCTGTGAAGTAAAACTGTATAAGTGTTGCCGTGTGTGCGCGTAGTCGGTAGTAGATCTGCGTCATTGTTTCTTTTGTTTCATTGCTATAGGTGCATTTTGACTGTTTGACTGTATATGTGTGCTTTCCGTGGGCGGGTAATAAATGTGCTTTGTGTGAACTGTTTTCCCGTTTCGCTTCGTTTTTCTTTATTGACCCTCCATCCTGCTTCAACGTAAAGGGTTCGTAGTGGGCTTAATACGCCCGGTAATTAATCTGAACCGTCGAGGTCGACGATAACACCGCTCGGTTATCCCGATAGTACAGAACGGGCCGCCCAAGCGGCTCGCGTCCGGAGTCGACCTGCGGCGAGGTGCGATCGCCCGGTTACCATCCGCGTGGGTACTTAGGTAGGTCGAGTTTGGCGAACAACCCTATCCCACGCGGTGCCGATTGGCACGATCGTGGTGAGGCCGAAAGGCCCACCCGTGACTAGCTCCGGCCGTTAGTCCGAGAGGTCACGACAGAATTGTCCGTCCGGTGGGCGACGTGCCGCGATTCGAGTCACGTGGCCGTTCGCACGCCGGCGGCGGCGAATTCTCAACAATATATATATATATATTATATATTATATATATATATATATATATATATATATATGTATATCTATTTTCAAGTAACATCTGTCCACCTGGGTGTTTTGCCTGTGGAACGATTTTATTTTGGACACTGTCCACAAGAATGTTTGCTTACATTCGGGGAAAGTTTCAAAATTTTATCTGGGTTTTTAAATTAATTGCTTGTTTTTGGCTATGTTGTTCAAAAGCAGTTTTATAAGTTTTCCTGGCAACTGCAGGAAGCTTAACATTGGGTTGTGAAGTGCCCCCATTCCACTGACAGTAGTTGTATCACTCTGATGCTCTGGAATTGATTTAGATGCTGGTCTGACAAATGGAACCCGTTTTTCAATCCGGAAAATGTGTCTCACCCTGTCTCTCCGAATGGATCGTCAAATGGACCCACCTGTTTCCATGTTCAGTCTCCTGAACATCTCGTCTCCACTAATAGCCATGATCTCTCCTGGACCAACCGTTTTGCAAATCCAGCTTCAGACCTGGCATCCTCCATCACTCAAGTTATTACCTTAAAAATATCGGAACTAATCATGACCTACAAGGCCTTCTTTTTGTAGTTCAATGCTCTCCCCTTTGGACTGGTGCCCCATCATCGCATCTGTCTCCTGCATTTGGTTCAAACTAAATGTCTTAATAGGCATCACATAAAATGAGGCCAAAGGACCAAGCCTGTTCTTACACATCACAGACAGGTCAATGGCTGCTCTTTATTTTATTTTATTTTTCCCCTATCGTATTATACCTTTAAAATGATTCTTACCATTATCTTGTGCAGAGACCTTGCATTGCTGGGAAGTATGTCATTCGAACCAAATGCACCTAATAACATTCAGTCTGAAGCAAAAATGTGCAGTGGCTTTACATAGGCTCAGCAAACACAGCTTTCATCAACATACCAGACTTCCATCACACACATACATATATATATATATTTCTATAATTTTCTTTCTCGATTGTAAAATTGAATAACGAAGATAAAATCTGTTTTGAACATCTCTGATCCACAAGGCCCTCGGCTTTGGTACAGTATGGGGTTATTATTGTGGCAAAGACACGGAAAGCAATCTCCAAGGGTTTTGGCTTTGATGTGGAAGGGATTTCTGTGCATGGTTTTCAGCTTCGGGGCTAATCCAGGAAGAATATTGCAATGTTGGCATCACTCACATTGAATAAGCTCTTGTTGGCATCACGGTACATTTTCATATGTGGGTCATACACCACCGGTCAAAAGTTTTAGAACACTCCCATTTTTCCAGTTTTTACTGAAATTTAAGCAGTTTAATATTTAAATGTACTCTGAAATTAAAGCATAGAACAAATAAACAGTTGGAGATAAAAAAGAAATCATGGAATCGTTTGTGTTGAGCAAATTTAATTAAATTTTTGACTCATCAAGTAGCCACCTTTTGCAGATATAACAGCCAAACATACTCGTGGCATTCTTTCTGCAATGGAAATCAAGTATTGTTCGGAAAGTTCTTCCCAACACTGTTGCAGAAGTACCACAAATGTGTTGCACTTGTAGGTTGCTTTGCTTTCACTCTTCTGTCCAGTTCATCCCAACCAGCTCGATGGGGTTAGTCTGGAGACTGTGCTGGCCATTCCATGATTTGAAGCCTACCGTCTTGTTCTTTTCTTCTAAGTAGTTCTGACATACCTGGAGTATGTTTTGGGTCGTTATCTTGCTGTAGGATGAACTCCTGACCAACTAGGCAGAGACAGAGGGTATTGCATGGTGCTGCAAAATGCTGTGGTAGCCCTTTTGGTTCAGGGTGCCAGTCATTCTGTGCAAGTCGCCGACTCTGGATCCAGCAAAAGAGCCCAGATCATGACACTTCCTCCTCCATGTTTGACAGTTGGTGTTACACACTGTGGAACATTCTTTCGCCTACTTGACGGCGTACAAAACCCTGCGTGATGAACCGAAATTTCAAATTTTGATTCATCTGTCATGAGACCTTCTTCCAGTTTTCTGTAGTCCACTGGTGGTGCTTCAGGCCCAGGCAAGCCTCTTTTCTTATTTTGCCATCTATAGCAATTGCTTTCTTGCTGCCACTTGACCTGTCAAACCTGCAGCTCGAAGTCTTCTCTTCACAGTTAAAACTGAGACTTCTTACTTCGACCTGTGAGCCACTATTCTGTGAGCGCGACAGCCGCCGCCTGTCCTGTGAGCCGCCTATCACGCAAGCTGTTGACTCTCAGAACTTGTCTTCTGATTGTGTTGTGGCTTTGGGTCTGCAGACCTCTTCCTGTCAGTTTCCTCCAGTTTCCAAGTACCTTTTGATGGGTAGGAACTACTCACTGACACCTTGGCTCTTGCAATTTCTCTAAACGAAATACCTACACGTTTAAGGGTTATAATGGTCTGTCTGTCTTCCTTTGTTAATTGTCTTTTTCTCGCATTATGATAGCAATATACTACTTCCTGCAGTGCAATATTGTCCATAATGCTTCAGAGGGTGCAGCAACACAGTCTGTTCCAACATTGCTTTTATACAGACAGAGGGTTTGTAACTAATCAACAAAAGTTGGGACACCTGTAGGAATTGTTTATCACTTTCAAGGCTTAATTTACTTCCATTGCTGCAGAACAGCTGCAGTTGCACCATATACTTGTTCCCTGAAAAGGGCCTTTTTAACAACTCTGAAATTTACATTATTTATCAGTTTTTGGTAACCAAAACTTTTTTGTTTTTTTTTAACCTCTGGCAGTTTACCGCTTAGCTTTGTACCATTTCAGGTTATTCACTGGACTTGAACTGCTTAAATTTCAGTAAAAACTAGAAAATGGGAGTGTTCTAAACTTTTGACTGGTAGTGTAAGTGCATATTCTTTTCACTCTTTATAACTATTCTCTCTATAACTTAAAACCTGCCCTCATTCTTAGCTGCGACACAACATGTAGTAGTAGTAGTAGTAGTAGTAGTATTGTTGGTTTTCATGTCTTTTGTGAACATTTGCTTTTTTGGTTCAGGCTCATTGTAAAGCAGTTTGAGGTTGCTTTGATACCCTAATCCTTTGTGATTGCGTTAAACTCTACACTCAAATTTCAAGGTGAATTTGACGACAAATGCAGAAGTTTGGCTGAAACACGTTTTTCAAGTTGTGCAGTACATTTTATGAAGGTCTGTTTTAATAAATAAAA
>CM068964.1:18348369-18364811 GCA_035128595.1 Eptatretus atami | reverse complement strand
AAAGTCTTGGCTCATGGAAGAGCGAGGTGACATATTTGAAGTGTACATTGAGACAACACATGGATACACGAAGAGGATGTATAAACAGGAGAAAGAGAGGGTGAAGAGGGAAAGAAATATGGCACAATGCTAATATAGGGGAAGAGGTAATGAGGATGTAAAATATTTTGGGTGGGGATGGAGGATGGCCTGAGGTGGTGGTGTACTGTCAAGTTGAACCCCTAGGGGGAAGAGTGGGACTGAACGGATTGAGGAAGGAGGTTCCAAAAATAGAGAAAAAGAGGAACAAAGGATTGGGGTTTAGCAATAAGCCTCAATCTTGGGAGTTTCACAAGGAGAGGGAATCTGCATGGACGAGGGAGTAATAGAGGGATGAAAGAGAGCTAAAAGGCAAGGCCAGAAGAGGCAGTAGAATAGAGCGGCCACCCACAGGCCCTGTGTTTCTGTTTCTTTGTCGGAGATGCAAATGATTGGATTCCCCAGCATCCAGGAGTGACAGGTGTAAAACAGGGACAGCGACACAAAGGGGAGAGCAGTACTCTATAGAGTGACAGACAAGGTCATTCATGGAGGCTATGAGAAGTTTAGATTTACCAAGGAAGCACTTGTCATGAAGGAGGATCGTTGCATGCACGATGTGCGGCTGGCTGCCTTTGGGGGCCAGCTTTGATATATGGTCAACGCACGGGAGGTTGCAGCTGATGGTGAGGCATAAACATTTGAGAGACTGAATTTCCTCCAGTGGCAGGCTGTGCAGACTGATGGATGGGTTAGATCGATTGGTACGTGTGGTATTCGGTACATGTCGAGTGCATGCGTGCGCGTGTGTTTATGGTGAGAATTGTGTGATTTAAAGGGATTGAAAGATGCATTCCAAATCTGATCACGTGAACATGACTGTGCAGTTTTACCAGCGGGTGCATTTAACAGACTCGGACATCAGGTGTACAAGTTCTAGTTGCTTGGACTTTATTGCTTCACTTTGGTGTTTTTTGCACTACCTTTTCACCACCGGTTGGGAACTGTTGGTCACCTTGGGGTTCAAAGATTTAACCCACAGATCATGTGCGACTACAAACTTAGTAGATGATAAGAATATATGCATGATGGTGTGAAAGGAAAAGCGGATATAAAATGAGAGGAGAGGAGAATTGGGACCATACTCTGTGCAGAGCGTTGGTGCTGCCAAAGCAGTGTCCGTGGCTATTGGCACAATCCTGGACGGGTCGCCACTCCGACACAGTATACCAGCAAGCTGGCACTCATTTTGCCGACCTCGGAAGGATGACAGGCCGAGTAACCCACCTGGTATTAATTCAACAGCTGAGCGGATTTGAACTCAGGACCCTGGATCCCAAGCCCACCGCGCCTAACCATTAAGCAAACACCAGGCATACAAAATGCTTTTGGCTAATATTGCTGGTGAACCTTTGTGGAATTGCTCAAATGATCCCGATCACAATTTGGCATCGAGCAAACCTCCTAAATATTTACACGTATCATGATTGATTGTTTCGACTAGGGTTTTGAAGGAAGACGCGCGTGTAACACACCTAGCTGTGTCATCATGGTGGGTAAATTGAACGTAATGGAGCTGTTACTGACGATGCTTTATCCTCCATCATCCTGTCAAGAAATGCTGAATTTCACCCTCACCCCTTCCCACTTGCCCCACCTCTCATTTCATTAATTGTGAAATACCAGGTTGTATGGTATCGACCATTGCATTTCCAGAAATTGCAGAATTTTCTGTTTAAATAAGCCGCATGTCGGTTGTCATCATCAGATTGCTCCGATTACATTCGGAACAGATGAGAGTGCCGAGTTTGTCGAGTGGCCTTTTAATTTGTCATGAGCACACAAATTGGAAGCAAATGAGGCTGCTTTTGGATAAATCTCGTAATTGTGTTTAAAGGCCAAGTTAATCGTTTTGGCATCTCTGCCGAGAAGAGACAATAACTTTGCACTCATCTGTAATTGGGATTTATTTTTTCTTCCCTCTTCAACAGCCTGTTAATTAATTAATTAATTTTTTTTAAAAAAAATCTTGTCTGGGTATTTCCAGCTTCAGGTAAAGAGGTTTGTACAATCAGGAAAGAGAGTCATTAAAATGCATTCGATGTTTACCATGGCAGAGTTTGATGATGGCCATGTCAACAAATACGGGGTTCGTTTCTGTACACTGGCTGCGGCTCGCGTGCAGCTGGCCCGTTGGGTGCTCCACCTTACGTTCAGATCAGGCGCAGCTCGATATTGATGGTATTGCATCGCTTGCAGCACGTTGTCGACAGCGCATCGCTTGCAGCACGTTACTGACGATTGACGGGCAGAGTGGGCAGGCAAATGAACCTGCCATTGTGGTGTTAGAGCTCCCTCTGTGGCGTTGTTTTTCTTCTTCTCAGCCCTTTTTTGCCTTCCTTTACCCACTTTAACTTGACTTTATTCATGTTTAAACCCCCTGCTGTGGAGTAAAACTAACCATGTCACATTATTCCCTCAGACGAACGCAGACTATCAGGAGGAGAAAAATGAGGTAGGATTGATTTGAAAGCGTGTGCGATGAAGGAGGCTTAATCCAGTGAAAATGTGTGAGCTACATCAAAATGTTTTTACATCTCAACTCTTATTAGCACGTGAATTTGTCCAAACTGTCAGTGATGTGTGTGTGTGTGTGTGTGTATTTGTCAATACAGGACACTAATGTTCTTCCGAGAGGAGATGCATTGAGGAGTAAGCCACACAGAGATGCTGACAAGATCTGCTGCACGCTCATCTCAGTGCCAGACTCGAATGATATCGCCTCCATTTTTGAGCTTGACCCCACGACCCTGCAACGTGGAGATTCTCTCGTTCCTCGGTGCGATATTCTTTGTCGACTCATTTGGTTCTTGTGCAATTTGTGGATAAATCTATCTCGAGCCTTTCCTGAATGTTTGAGAGCCTTGATGTTTCGAACATTTACGTGTTCAGTTTGGAGGGAGGAACGTTGGGTTTTCAAAGTTGATTATTTTGAGTATTTTAATGGCCGCGAGCGCTTATCTGCCGTTTGGCCTTTCGTGGTCGTAGTGTCGCAGGTTCGTTGGATGTCGTACGCAGACATAGACAACAAGGAGTCGTATTCATACAGAAGCCTTCGGCCGTTTATTCATTCCCAAAGAAGCTTCGAGAAAGTTCTTTAATCGCTCCGTGAAATCTCCGAAAAGCTCCGTGAAACTGTAAAGGAATGATGTTGTTTTGGGACGATGCTTCAGAAGTGCATGACAGTTCCACTATAAATCAAATGCAATGAATCCAAAGGAATAGGAAAAAAAACAGACCTCAAATGGCGTCGAAATACGTTGTGCAAATGGCACGAATGTACGTGTGACGTGCAATGCGTTTACATGAAAACACGTACAAAATACATTCCAATCTTTCTCACGACATGAAGTCTTGCAATCAGCGACATAGAGAGATACACTGACCACTTTAATCCTCAACGAGTAGCGCTTGTATGTAGATAAAGACGTTGCAGCTTGTATGTAGCCTGGTCACACCGATGGCTTCGGGGCTTGATATGAACATCGCAATACAGTGTAAGCTTCACAACACGATGTAAGCTTACAGCAGCTGTAAGCTTTGCAGAGAGCCTAAGCTTTTGGCTTCCCAGAATGCATCTGCATCCGTTCAGAACATGAATGGTATTGTAAATCTTTACTAACCGAAAAATGTCATGACTGACATTGCAAGTATTTTATTACAAATGACAGAATTTATTGGTGAAGTCGCTTTATTTAAAAAAGCTAAAAAAACAAACAAACAAACAAAAAATTACAAGTTGTCCTATTTGTTATTCCCATCTGAGCACTCAGTTCATGATGTTAGGATCCCTGGTTCAAATCCCATATACTGCATTGATTAATCCATTTTCTACTCATCTCCATTTTTTATCATTTTATTTATTTTCTTCCACTTCTGGTTTCACCGGAGGAGACTATAGGTTTGCTGTCTGAGCATCTGTCACACCTGTGTTTTTTCAGATTTTTCCCCATTCCCTATGATTTATTCAACTGAGACTTAGAACAAGTTTGAGTTTTATGGCGTTTCATCAATTTTTATATAGTTATGCCCTTTTTGGAGTTACAAAATATCACATATTATACATGGGTCCGTTTTCCGCTGCCCTGACCACCCCACCGCCTTACACCCATTGGCTGGACAGCTGGCCTTACACCACCCCAATAAAATCATGTGCTGCCATTCCATGAAACAGCTCAGATCTGCAGGCCTGAGGCCTGGGTGTTAGTCCATGACCCATTGCAATTGGAATGATCCCAGGTATATCACCACGATGTGATTATATATATATATATATATATATTATAATATATATATATATGCACATAAATTGTAATATGTTTTTGCTTCACATATGTACATCGGAATATTTATATATTTATTTATTTTTTAACCCTTTGAACCTTGAGCTCCTTGGACTTTTGGCTCCCTCACCCTGGGCTCCTCCAGAACAAGCTCAAATGAGCTAAGATCCTCGTCCTCTTAATGATGACGTCATAACGAATATGACGTTATTGTGATGTATCAGGTTTGCGATAAATTATCTGTGCTAATGCCCGGCTTGATTCCCGCAAACAAAATTCAAACAGCTTCCTAGTTTCGGAGATAATGGTATAGGCGATTTCCATTAGCGGCGATATTATGACGTCAACTTTTTTTCTAGGAAGAATTTCCAAAATCGGAGATGGTTACTGCTGCGCGTGGGCTTTCTGCATATACATGGCAAGTTCCCGAAGATCCGATGAAAACTCTGGGTTGTGAAACAAAAAATGTCAAAAAATAGGAATGACGTCCTAAAAATTGATATGACGTCATAGTGATGTATCATATGTGCGGTCATTCATCTCTGCTAATGCCCTGTTCGATTCCCGCAACAGAATTCAAAAAGCTTGCCGAGTTTCGGAGATAATTTTTTAGGCGATTTCCATTAGCGGAGATATTTTGACGTCATAACTTTTTTTCTAGGAGGAATTTTCAAAATCGGAGATCGTTACTGTATGCGCAGGGTATTTTTACATATGTATGCCAAGTTTCAGGAAGTTTAGATGAAAACTGTAGGCTGTGAAACAAAAAAGTCCACAAGAAGAAGCAGAAGAACAACGTGAGTAAGCCTTAGAGATCCTCCACGAGGAATCTAAAAATCCAGCCGCTCGCATATATTGAGGTTTGAATAACAGCTGGTAAAACGGTTCAAAGGGTTAAATGATTATTTTTGCACCGAACGTTCTATTACACACCGCCATGATAAAGGGATAATTCAATGGGACCAGTTGGGGGACATGTATTACAAAGCAATTCTCACTCTTTAATGTAAAAGTACACTGATGCTATGTCCCTGTCATGTATTTAATATACAGTACAAGCTCCTCTGATAGCTGTAGATAAAGTAGAAGAGAAATACGAGGTCATGAACGGCGTTAGTTGGTGGGTTAGGTTTTCCTCGGTCGGTCTGTCATCGTTGCCGACTATTGTCGCCGTACAATGCGTTCCAAACTTTGTCCTTTACCCATGTGTGGAGCAGGAACTCGTTTGTGCGTCTGCGCCACCTGTGCACTAATACCTGGGTGCGCAGCACATCCATCCCCATTGATGTGGAAGAGGACAGACCAGTCATGCTCAAGGTTCCTATCTTCCTGCAAACTAAACTGCATGGGTTTTCTTCAAAGTTTATTATTTCATTTTGATCATTATTTTGCCCTGAAGCTCAAAATCATTAGTTTCTCATTCAACTGGGCTTTTGTGACGTTTGATTTGCTGTTGCTCCAATTTTCAAAGTTTACAAACCACCCATGAAGGATTTATGATGTCAAGTCAAATGAAATCTTTGTAGAAATCCACTTTGTTCCAGTGATTGACGATTTGTGTATTTCTCCATTGCAGATTGGCACATCGCACAGCAAGGAAGATAAGGAGGCATTCGCGATTGTTCCCGTGTCTCCCGCCGAAGTCCGAGACCTTGATTTTGCCAATGATGCCTGCAAGGTCCTGTCTGCGGCAGCGGGTCGTTTGGAGAAGGGTCCACTGCGCTCCAGCGAGCGCAAGTACGCATGGGGTTTGGAGGCACAAGGCAAATAGAAGATTTGTGTTCATCACCATTGCTATTTTCATGCTTAGAACATAAGCTTTATCTCTGTATGGCTTTGTTAACATCCCTAAAATTGCAGAGGCTTTCTGGAACCATCATATTAAGGAGAAAAGGTGTGACGTTGAGGCGTTGTGAAGGACACAATCTTGGAAAATGCTCGGCGGATAATTAGATTTTGCACAGAGTTGTAGTTCTCGGGTGAAATAGCTTCATGATAAGTTAAAGGAGGAAACGCGTTATTTAGAAAACGGTGATAAAAGTGAAGTATCCTTGGACATTACGGTTTGTGTTGCCATGCCTTTTGATCCCCCATTCCTCTCCTCCATTAACTGCATTTTTGTCATATTATTCAACAGTTTGACCTAAAGGTTGTTCTGCACCTCATTACCTCTGCACAACTCAATCATGTTCGGTGGGAACTGGAGATCAATGATCTTTTGTTTTAATGATGTTACATTGGTAAATGGGATTTGATAATCTCATTTATTCTATACATTAATTGCATCCAAATTTCTCTTTTTAATCCCTTTTTTAAAATATTTTTTTTTACTTTTTAACTGATGTGACAAATTGAGACTTATGAAAGAGTGAGTTGACAAGACTTTGATGGATCTAATGGCCTCCTCTTGTGTGAAACTTCTTTGTCAGGAAATGTGTGTTATTCTTATTATTACCACCTCCACCATCTATGATGGACGGAGGTCATGTTTTCACCCCTGTCTGTTTGCTACTTGCAAAAATTGAAGATTTTTCAACTATATCGGTTGGTCTTGTGCGTTTTGTCTGTCTGTCACTCACCTACAGATACAATTTTAAACCGATCTTCACGAAATGTCACCACATGGTAGGATTCATCATACGCAAGAAGCCTATTGTTTATTGAGGTCAAAAGGTCAACATAGGCCAAAGGTCAACAACTTTGTCGTATTTCTAAAATTCTCAATTTTCATCTGATTGACTAGAAAGTTGAACAGCATTTGCATATCTGGTCACTGAATTCAATGAACAAGTATTTTTGAGGTCAACTTCGGCCAAAAGGTCGACGTAGACGAAATTTCTAAAATTGTAAATTTTCATCTGATTGACTTGAAATTTGAAGAGTATTTGTGTATTTGGTCATTGAAAGCTATTTTTAAGGTCAAATTTGTTTTATCGATTTTGCAAGTGTCGTGCTGTGCATGACATCTTTCTTGTTCGTCTGTTTGTTTGCTTTGTGTGCAGGATATATCAAAAGGACTCGAGATGAAGTTTGGTCGACAAGTTGGGTGTGTGACGAGGACAAATTGGATTTAGGTGATGATCTGGCGACGGATCCGTATACTAGAATTTAAGTGATTCGTCACCATTGAGGGATGAGGCCAAAAATGATACATAGCATGATATCTCAAAAAGTTATTGACAAATTCGACGAAACTTGGTGGACACGTTGGGTGTGTGACAAGGACGAATCGATTAGATTTTGGTGAAGATCCGAATCTGGATCGGATCGGATCTGGGTGGCGGTATGCGCTCTACCGAGTGCCCTTCTCGTTATTATCTTCCAGATTACACAATGCAGTGTTGCTTGCAAAAAAAGTAGAAGTGCAAAGCACTTTTCTATGTTTAGTGTTTTAGGTTTTCAAAGCACTTATTTTTATGCAAAGTTTTTGTTTTTGTTGCATGGCAAATTAGGACTCCTGAGGCTGTGTTGTATTTTAATGGCAGGTATCATCACCATTTTGTGTGATCCTGCAATTGTTGCCTTCACTAACAAAAACCTTCAGTTATTACACAAATCGCTCATCCCTTCATTTGGGTGGGGTAAATTGACAATCATTCGTTATGTAAAAAAATAACCCGGCTTGTGTACCGTACATGAAGCAATGACGACTCGGGCTAAAAGCGAAATATTCAGTTATTACGCAAATCGTTCATTTATTACGGAAAGTTGAGCAATGTAAATTTGGAACAGTCCGCTGCCTCAATCGCTAAATACAAAGAACCCGGCTTGCGTACACAAAGCAAAAACATGCCTACTGCTGATGTGCATACGTAATACATTGTGGTTATACAGCTCAGATAATTCAAATTGTGAATATGAGACTTCTGAAGACATCTTGGACTTACCAGAAAACCAACATGGCAGACTCATGATTTTCATGCTAACCATTGTGGGTGGAGTCAAGCCAGCTCTCCAGCCAATGGGTATGAAGGCTTCTTACACATGCAGCTTCATTGCATTTTTCATCCCCCCCCCCCAGCCACTCTTGGAGTGAACAGGTGCTTCTAGTAATTAAAATTATTATTATAATGGCGGTCATGCCACTAACGGACACAACGAGCAAGGGAATGAGCTAACAACCTGAGAGGGGAGAGTGGAGTGAAGGAAACAGTAACCTAAAAGCATGAGGGTTGGTTTGGGTATGATTATTGGGGTAAAGATCATGAGGATAGCATGAGATTGTGGTGTCGCTTACTGCAAGCCATGGAGGGAAGACTGCAATTGAACAGTCCCAGGAAGGAGGTTCCCCAAATGGGAGAAAAGAGCGGAGATGGATACAAAGCCTGGATTTTGGGAGTTTAACCAGGAGAGAGTTACTAGAGGGCCGAAGGAGGGTTGAGAGGAGAGGGAGCAAGACCGAACGAGTGGTGGTACAAAACTGAGGCCACCACGATCAAAGCCACAGGCCTAGTGCTTCGGCCTCGTCACGAGTGATTCCAATTTTCCTGCAGCTTTGTTGATACAGAAGTATGATTGTGTCTTTCCCATAAAGCACTTGCCGAATTGGCCTCCACTATTACCGATTGATCATTCCAACTGAGGATCGTCACTTGATGATTCTTACAAAATGTTGGCTTTTACAAAATAATTGAATTTTGACATTCGTTGTATGATCCGCTATCGACTGTAACGTTCTTGACATTACCTCCTGGTTTCTCACATGGTGAGCAAATTGATCAATGTTGCGAGGTTTCACCGTTTAAAGCAGGTCTAATAGCAGTGGCAATGGCAACAGTGGCAATGGCAACAGTGCCCGTTTTTAATAATCAAATAAATCCCACAAACCATTTTTTTTATTCCAAGACCATTTATGTCCAGTTCCCACCGAACATGGTGCTATTATATAGAGTTACTGCTTGTTTGAGAGATGAGGTGTTATCCTGAAAACTGTAAGAAGTATTTGCAAATAACTTTTTAATTTGCTGCTTCTGGCACCTTATTATGACACATAACGACCAACTATTCATTGTGATGTTATTAGGTTTGTTATTTTGTCTTCAGGGTTGTAACTCGACTTCTTGAGGACTTGATTTTCTTTCTCGCTGAAGTTTCCAACAATGAACAGGAGGCCCTAAAAGTTGTGACAACGAAACCCAACCGTGAGAGGCAGAAACTCATGAGAGAGCAGAATGTGCTCAAACAGGTGTGTACGTGTCCGTGTCTGTGTCTACACACACGTTTTACCTTCCAATTGAGAAACTTTAAGGTTAAACTACTTTTTGAATCTCACATGTGTGCACCTCATCTATTAATTATTGGTGCAAAGACAACAGGCATCTCTTAAACCTTCATTTTAACCAGACATATTTAAACCCAGACCGGACGTATTCAGAATGGGAATGGGATGTGACCACAAACTGCCACCCTGGTGTTTCACAGGCAGGATGTTGGATTGTAGTATGTGCCCAACTTTGTTTATATGGAACGTTAAGCCGGCCGTCCCGTTTGTTTGCATTTGGCCAATAGGTGCTAATACTCTGGACAAAATCCAAATTCCTGCCGTAATCTGTTCAGGACAATAGATAGCCTCCAGTAATGGTGGAACCAAACGCTGTAAAAAAAAAAGCACATGTGGAGGGATGGGAGGATAACAGTAGTTGTGCAGGTGACCCTAACTTTACTTGAGTGGTTCCAAATGTTTTTTTTCCACTCTGTACCTGGTTTACCTGAATTGTAGTTCTTTCTGTTACTGTCTTGCTCTTAGTGAATAAAGTAAGTTATATATTTTTCTTTTTTTCTTTTTCTTTTTGTACATGAAGTCAAAGCTTGTGGAAGAGCGAGAACAAATAATTATGGATCAGAACGAAAGGAACAGCAGAAAGAGAAGAGGGAATTGCCAACAGCAGGGCCAAGGGACAAAAATAAATGGAGATGGACAACAAGGAATGAGTCAGTAAGGAAGAGGGGAAGGGGAGAATGCCAAGGATGGATAAGATTGAGGAAGGAAAAACTGGAAATTTTGGCAGGGGGTAGGGGGTGGTGTGTGGTTAGAGGGGTAGTTTAACAAGGGGTTGAGAATATCATGGTTTTTAAATGGGGATGATCTGAGATGGTGGTAACAAGCCATCTTAAAGACCTGGAGGGAAGGATGAGATTGAAGAGAATGTGGAAGTTGGTTCCATAGGTGGGGGGGGGGGGAACAACAGGAACAAAAAAGTGGAGATGAGCAGTGATTCTGGATTTGGGGAGTTTCACTGGAAGGGGGTTGATGGTGGACCGAGTGTGCCCTGCAGAAGCATTAGGGGGTTGGGGCAAAGCATGGAGAGAGCAGGGGGTGCGAGACCAGAAAAGAGCACAGACCACCAACCTGTCTGCGATGTGAAAATGATAATCCATAGACTTGGCATCATTGCAGGAGATTCCAATGCTCTTCCAGGAGAGCTGTATTGCACCGGGTTGCAGATGAAGGCCTTGTAAGTGGATAAGAGATCAGGTGTTCCAAGAAAGGACTTTGTATGACAAAGGATGCCCAGGTTTTGACTGGCTTTGGAGGCCAACTTTTAAATGTGATTTGCCCAAGAAAGATCATGCCTGAGAGTGAGACCGAAGTGTTTACGGCAGAGGTGGGAGTCATCAGCAAAGACGTAGAGGATTGTCCAGAGTCTGGGATATAGAGATAGAGGATGAAGATTATGAATAGGACTGGGCCCAGAAC
Organism: Eptatretus atami; assembly: GCA_035128595.1. Classification (NCBI taxonomy): domain Eukaryota; kingdom Metazoa; phylum Chordata; class Myxini; order Myxiniformes; family Myxinidae; genus Eptatretus; species Eptatretus atami. The sequence goes on along the minus strand of CM068964.1, from coordinate 18,353,753 downwards.
ACTGGTATGCCTTGTGGCACTCCAGGCTTGACAGGGAGTAGAGTTGAAATAATTCCATTGAGAGCCACACATTGGTTAAGAGAGGAGAGAAAGTCAGTAACCCAAGATTGGAGTCTGCCTTGGATTGCCATAGGCAGAGAGTTTGGAGAACAAGCAGCCAGACTGTTTCGAAAGCTTGAGATGTCTAGACTCCAGAGAGATGGCCCTGATTTCATATGTCTGACATTGTTGGGAGAGTAGAAGCAGTAAGTCCAAGATAGCGAACTGGTCTGAATCTGAATTGATCTGAGATGAGGTCAGAGAAAAGGAATGATTTTATGTCAAATGAAATGATGGATTCCATGATCTTACTGATGAATGGGAGTGTGCTCATAGGTCTGTGGTTAAGGGGATTAGTTTTTTTTTTTACCTTTTCAATGTAATGCAGCAATGTTGGCTGACTTCCAAGCAGATGGAATGTGACTGAGGGCAAATGGCAGGGTGAAAATAGCAGAGAGAGAGAGAGAGAAAGTGAAAGAGCAGCACAACAGGTTTCTGTGAAACGTGAACTGATGTCATCTGGTCCAGTTGTGGAATCAGTCAAGGGTTGTCAGAAACTTCTCCACCTCCTCAGGTACAAAAGACAGAGTCTAGGAGCCTGTTGGGTGCAACTGCATAATATGTGTACAAAGATTGAGGGGTTGGGGACACAGGATTTGGAAGCAAAGACGGAATTGAGGCATTTGGCTTTCTCATGAGCCGACTCGGCTGTGATGCCATTTGAAAAGAGGGAAGATCTGGAGGAGGAGGATATTCCAGGGATGGTCTTAACAAGTTGCCTCCAGGTTTTAATGAGGGAGACAAGCTTGAAAGTTCAATCATGAGGTTAGACAGATGTTTTTTTTTTCTGGCTCTCTTAGAGTGGACACACACTTGGAGCGGGCTTTGTGGAATGAGCCGATAGACTTCAGTCAGATTTGTCTTCCAGGAGAGAATGCAAGCTGTTTCAAGGCAACTCCATCACACCACAGGATTCAGTGTACCATTGGGGAGGATGGGTATAACTGAAGATAAGATCGGATGAATCTGCAAAAGCGAGTGCGGTTTCTGTGCTGGAATTCCCAGGCAGATTTAAATACCAGGGGTGATGGAATTAGCACGATGTCATTGCACTGAAGGTGCTGAGTTTGTTCTCTGAGAATGGCAAGATGGATGTTGGCCTTCACAAGCACATGATCAGATGAACCAAATGGAGTAGAGGACGAGCACGAGACATGGGCGCGGAAGATGCTCATAACCAAATCCAGAAGGGAGAATTTCCCATTGATAGAAATCCAGGTGGGAAAGTTCACAGATTGAGTCAGTCCCATGTCGTCACAGAAGTCCTTTGCTGAAGTGCCGTGGCTGGTGAGAGAGGTACCAACACCTACTTAATTGGCATGGTGACAATTTAGATCACCACATATGAGAGAGAGAGAGAGAGAGAGAGAGAGAGAGAGAGAGAGAGAGAGAGAGAGAGAGAGAGAGAGAGAGAGAGATGGGATGAGTGGTTAAAAGTTTGTCCATGTTGTTTGAGAGAGATGGAGATTGAGTCGTCACTGTTTGGAGGATGGTACAACACAGACAAATGAGGTGGGAACTGAGGGTTAATCACAGTCAGAGGTACTTCTGAGGTTTGGGAGGTGTAACAGCAGTTTAGAGCGAGTGAGAAATCAAGTTTTTGATGTACAGTGCAACTCCATCACCAGGACGGGGTTCAGGTCGATCTAATCGGAGGAGACATTAGCCAAGGGGAGACACTCGAAGGGGGAAACGCCAATAGCAGGGCGGAGGGAGAAAGTAGTCGGAGACTGACAAACAAGGGATGTAGGTAATGATGAGGGATAAGTGAGAACACAAAGGGTGGACAATGTGGATACATAAGCAAAATTGTGATTTTTGTCATGGTCTGAGGAGAGGGGAGAGGCTGCTGCCTGTCTGTCAGAAGGTTGAGAGATGTCACAGCAGAGAGTGGAGTCATCAACAAAGAGATAAAGAGGATTTTACAGAGAGTCAGTGACATCATTGATGAAGATTAGGAATAACATGGGGCCATAGAACACTGCCTTGGTGTACTACAGCTATGACAAGGTGAAAGGGTTCCATTGAGAGCCACACATTGTCTTTGAGAGTAGGAAGTTGGTAATTCAAGAGTGGAGCTGGCCTTGGACTCCAAGGCAGACAGTTTGGAGAGCTCGGCAGAATGCCAGACTGTATCAAAAGCTCGAGATATGTCCAGAGAGACGGCCCTGATCTCATGTCTGATATTGAGGTCCTCTATCATTGGCAGAGAAGAAGCAGCATGTCCAAGGTAGAGTGACCAGGTCTGAATCCCAATTGATGATCTGAGATGAGGCTGTTTGAGAAAAGCAATGATTTAATGTCAACTGCGATGATGGATTCCATGACCTTGCTGATGATTGGAAATACAGTAAGCTAATTGGGCTGTAGTTAAGGGGATCCGTTTTTGCACCTTTATGTAATACTGTAATGTTGGCTGATTTCCAATTTCCCAGGTGGACATAGGAGACCAGTCTTGAAGTGTTAAAAGTAAATGAATAAATAAAATAAAATAAAAAACCCACAAATACTTGAAGTGCGAATATAGAAGTAGGTCACACTTTATGACCCGTGAATACGCAGGGTCCGCGAATAGCGAATCCATGAATCGCCGAGTCCGACAGTATTCTTTTAATTAACCAGAGAGTTGGTGTCAAAGCCACCCAATGCTCGCCTGTTTATACATTTGTCGTTTTTAAAAGACTAGTCTAATAATATTTTTTTTATAAAACATTGCAGTGAAGTCTGATCCAAATAATTTGAAAGCAATATATGTATTTGTATATTGTAATCAGTAAAAAATAGTGTGGTGGATAAAAACATTAGAAAGGAAATAACTTGCACCAAAAACTTTAACATTTTCACGCTCACGCTGACGCTCATGCTCACGCCGGGGGTATCGCTATAGCTCTCTGTCCTTCGAACAGGCGAGCTAAAAAACCCAAAAAAATTTGAGTGTTAAAAAAAAATGTTAATAGCTTTTAAAGTAGAAAGGTTTTATTGAGGGATGTTGAAAAGGAGAATGGATAGGGCATGAAGGAGTAACTGTGCATGGCAGATTGAGTTCGGTTGTTATGGTTGTGGTTTTTGTTGTTCTGTTGGTCGTGGTGTTTTTTTTTTTTGTTTTTTTGGGGGGGAGCAAAAAAAAAATTCTCCCTTGAATCCATTATCTTTGAATCAATTGCAAGTTGCTGGCTTTTCTCATCTTAGCACTTAGCTCGTGATGCTGGTGGCATCCCAGGTTCATATTTGTCCATTGTCCCCTCATGTCCTTATAATTATTAATCTCCTCATACTACTGCTATTACTATGATGTACCATACTCTTCATTTATATACAAGTACACCGATATCTTGTAATTTATTCGTCCTTCATATAATGGATGTATGAAGATTGTTTGAGGAAGTTCAAAGCTAACAGTCTCTTGTAAACTCACTCGATTGTAAAATACCTCGCAGGTTTTGGAATCGTGGGGTTATTAGCTGAAATTGGATTTCGTCAGCTCAACAAATTGTGGATGGTATGAAAGTGCTCAATGAAATGTAGACGTGTGAAGAAATGTTCATTTTGTAATTACGTTTACGTATTGCATGAAGGCGTGCTCTGCCAAGCAGATCACATTTTCGTCCACATCTCCATGTGTATTCTTGAGACAGAGAGGTGAGCAGAAAATTAAATGATTTGCTTTTTATCTTCCTCCCTTGATTTAGATTTTTTGTTTGCTCGAGGAGCCGTTTAAAGCTCACGGCAACGAGGAGCCCTTATCACTGGATGACCTTGCAGACCAAAAGAATGCACCTTATAAGTACATCTGCCAGCTCTGCTATCGTGTTCTACGGCACTCGCAACAGGGCTATCGCAAAAACCAGGTGAACTTGCTGTGCACGTTTTCCCACTGTTGGGGCCACACCGAGGTCGATGACTTGAGCAGTGTTATTCCTGTGAGGCATTCATATTATTCCCTGAAGGGACAGGAAATGTTATTGTAATTGACGTGTGAAGTGTGTGCCTGTGTGCAGATCTACTTTAATATAGATCATTAATTCTCAGATCTAATATACATTTAATTGTAATTAATTAATTCTCCGATTTAATTAATTCTCAGATTATAATCTATATACCCAAGTGACTTTTTTTTTTTGAGTTCGCTTAAAAGGAACTTCAACGGAGGTGGAGGCCATTCGGCCCATCAAGCCGACACAATGTTTCCCAACTTTTGGTTGTTTATCTGTGTTTTCACATTTTTAAATGCCGATGCCAAGGAAGGAAGGAAGCAGCAGGTACCATTTTTAGATCCTCGTGGAGGATCTCGAAGTCTTACTCACGTTGTTGTTCTTCATCTTCTTCTTGTGGACTTTTTTGTTTCACAGCCTACAGTTTTAATCAAACTTCCTGAAACTTGGCATATATATGTAAAAATACCCTGCACAGACAGTAACCATCTCCGATTTTGAAAATTCCTCCTAGAAAAAAAAGTTATGACGTCAAAATATCTCCGCCAATGGAAATCGCCTAAAAAATTATCTCAAACTAGGCAAGCTTTTTGAATTCTGTTTGTGGGAATCGAACAGGGCACTAGCAGAGATGAATTACCGCACATTGATACATCACTATGACGTCATATCAGCTTTTATGACGTCATTCCTATTTTTGACATTTTTTGTTTCACAACCCAGAGTTTTCATCGGATCTTCGTGAAACTTGCCATGTATATGCAGAAAGCCCACGCGCAGACAGTAACCATCTCCGATTTTGGAAATTCTTCCTAGAAAAAAAGTTGACGTCATAATATCGCCGCTAATGGAAATCACCGATACCATTATCTCCGAAACTAGGCAAGCTGTTTGAATTTTGTTTACGGGAATCAAGCGGGCATTAGCACAGATAATTTATCGCAAACCTGATACATCACAATTGACGTCATATTCGTTTTTATGACGTCATCATTAAGAGGACGAGGATCTTAGCTCATTTGAGCTTGTTAGTCTTTGTCTTGACTCGGCTGGGGTTGGGTTTGAATTGCCGACCTTCCAGATGCAGAGTAGAAAGATGCTTTAACCACTCTCGTGATGGGGAAAAAGATTACCTCCATTCTGACTATTACAGAAAGCGTTATGGAAACTAAACATAAGCAAATAAAATGGATGACACAACACCACGATATTTGCATGATGGCACAAATCCTGAATGGTGCCCTAATGAGACATGCTGAGCATGGATCGTGTCTTGATTGTAAACTTAGTGCCACAGGCTTGATTATACTCGAAGGATGTCTTGGGGTGTTGAGATTTGCAAATAAATAAATA
>CM068964.1:18311517-18330569 GCA_035128595.1 Eptatretus atami | reverse complement strand
AGCCCTTTCCTCCTGTCGCGGGATCTGATTGGCCGGGCGACGGTCAACCCACTCGTTGCACGCTGATTGGTCGAGGGCCGCCGCGCGACTCCTCCTTGAACTCTGCCCACCATGACGTCGGCCAGAGCGAGGTGAAGGAAGCGAAGTGAAGGTGAGGGTGATGCGGTGTCGTCGGCGTTGTTGGTGAAAAAATAAACGAAAAGAAAACCTGACTATTAAAATAACTCCACAGCGCAGGAACATTTGATTACCCATTAGATTAGGGTCGGGACCCTAACTGGCAACATGTACTTACCAATATAACTGATCTATAGGACCTGTATGTTGTGTGCTCCTGGCTTCCAGATTCGCAACAATATATGGAGACTTTAAGAAGGTATTTGATAAGTTACCACATCGGAGGTTGTGCAAGTGAGGGCTTGGAATGGCTGGTTGGTAGCTAATTGGATTGCAAACTGGTATAGTGATGGGAAGAAAGAGTGGCTGTGAGTGGGCGGATATCATGCTGGGAGCATGAAGGTTTGTGTCTCAGGGATCAGTACTCGGACCATGATTATTCATGATTTACATCAATGATTTGGAGAGTGGGGTGAAGAGTAGGCTTTCTGGATTTGTAGATGACACAAAGCTTGGAGGTAAGGTGGATAGCAGAGGGGGTGGTAATCAGATTCAGGAAAGTATTGATACTTGCATAGATTGGGTAAAAGATTGGCAGATGGAATTTAACCTGGGCAATTGTAAGGTGTTGGGGATGGGAAAGAATAATGAAAATAGAGATTACATGATGCAAGGCGTAATTTTGGAATATGTCACATGGGAGAAGGATCTGGGAGTGGTTATAGATATGGGAGTAAGCTGGCAGCACAGTGCCAGGCAGCTATAGGTGGAGCAAATCGGGTTTTAGGTTGTATTCGGAGGGGGATCATTTGTAAATCAAAAGAGGTGGTGTTAACATTGTGCAGGAGTTTAGTGAGGGCCATATCGAGAATATTGTGTACAGTTTTGGTCACCACAACTGAGGAAGGACATAGATGCCATGGAGAGGGTTCAGCACAGGGCGACGAGATTGATTCCGGGCCTAGCTAGACTCAGCTATGAAGAGTGGCTGAAGGAGATGGGGCTTGCACACCAGAAAGGAGGCGGTTACGAGGAGATATGATGGAGATGTTTAAGATAATGAAAGGTATTGATAAAATAAGTGAAGATGAATTATTCAGCAGAGTAGACAGTGATAGGACCAGGGGCCATAGTCTGAGAGTAAAGAAGAGGAGATGTAAGAGGATAGCAAGGCAGGGGTCTATCACTCAGCGAGTAGTTAATGCATGGAATGGTCTCTCTGGAAAAGTAGTGGCAGTAGAAACAGTAGATAAGTTTAAATTGGAATTAGATACAGTAAGTGTCTGGAAATTATGGAGATAAAGGGATATAGGGATGTTAGCAAGACTTTTAGTTAGTTTGAGCATTGATGGGTGATTGTATGCATGTGTACAGAGTGCTGTTGGTGGGGGTTTCATCAAGGGGTGTTGTGTGGTTTATGTGTTCTTTTTACCCAAGCCCATGCCCCCTACCCCTTGGGGAAAAGAAAAATACAAAAACTACAAACAACACAAAAAACAATAACACCAAAAACCATTTTTCATTTTCTTTGGCTCTTATGTTGATAAATTAGTGTGGTGTTGATGTGGCGTAGGCATGATGGGCTGAATGGCCTTCACCTGTGTCTAATTTCCTTGTGGTCGGTGGAGTGTGGGTAATTCCAAAAAAATACTTTGGTTATTTGGAAGTTTGAACAAGAGCTTTTGATAGTTGATGCTGAGCTGAAAGTTCTCCATTAAATACTCCTCATCGCCATTCCTTTTATCAAAGCCATTACTTTCCTGCTGAAGGCCCTGTCACACCTTGACGATTTAGCCAACGTATGCCTGACGTATGCAAAATTGGCTAAAACGCCGGCACACGTCGAATACGTTATGGGTAAGTTTGTATACGTTAAGAGCACGCTGAAAAACACTGCCATACGTCGTAGTACGCTGGCTTTCATCGTTGTACTTTGCGGTTGTCCTCAAATTTTAGCATGCTTGAAATTTTACGACGTATGCCAGCGTATGACTCCACACGTTCCCTACGCTGGCCATAAGTTGTAGGCACGTTATACCATCGTCGACACGTTACTTGTAAGTCTATAAGTCAAACACGTCGAGTAAGATAGTACCCACCATAGTTGAGCACGTTATACCATCGTCGACACACGTTACTTGTAAGTTACTCATAAGTCAAAACACGTCGAGGTAATGATTAGCGTACCCGAAACTTATTTATAACCTATGAGTAACGTGTTGTAGGCACGTTACACGATGTTGCACACACGTCGAGGCACGTTATGCGATCGTTGACACACGTCGAGGCACGTTATTGTAAGTTACTCATAAGTCGAAACACGTCGAGGTAATGCTTAGCGTCCCAAAACTTATTTCTAACCTATGAGTAACGTACCTCCAATGCATATTGACGTATGTAGACGTATTTGATTGTCGTCTTCCAGACGACCACAGAACTTACTGAACGTGTTTCTAATTTACAGCTACCGTATAATGGCGTATTGGCAGCGTTTAAAAAAAAAAAAACAACAACAATAACTTCCGATATTTCGTCATGTGCCGTTACGTCACGTCCGATTGCCTCTTCAGTTTGCTCATGTCTTATTCTTATTTCCTCCTCTGTGAATATTTTCTGTTTGAGGATATTGTCACGTCGACGTCGAAACATAAAAGCAAATGTCCGAATATATTTTAAAATTCGTGATAGACTAAAAAACAAACAACAAACAAATAAACCCATATCTGGCCAAAAGGTGACCACGTGTGACTTATTTAAGGTCACACTGAGGTGAACAGAGCTGCTATCCACCAGGAGCGACTCCTTGAGGAATATCTGCCTACGAGAGATTCCGATGAGAATCGTTCTACAGAGTAACCATGAAAAATATGCGTTGCCTCATAACGTCACAAATGACGTCATAATGTCTCAAGCTTGACATATCTAGAAAGCACTCATCGAGGTGTTCAATTTGAGGTACTACACGATATGGTTCCTAAAACTTGAAATTTGACCTTGGGGTCAAATATGTTTGACCTCAGGCACTAACCATGAAGGTCAAGGCCAATCGCCACCAAAAACTAATCAGCTGAGTGCCAGACATATACTACATTCCATAAGTTTGGAGATGATTCGATTAAAATTACTCAAAAATAAGGGTTTCGTCGACCTCCATGATTTACCGCAAAGTGACCTTGACTTTGACCTTGACCTTGACCTTTATGTGTGCTGAAGGGTATTGTAATAATACTACGATATGTGTACCCACAAGAGTTCTGATGAGAATTGTGCTCTAAGAGTGATATAAAGGTGAAAATCCAATGATTACAGACAAACAAACAAAAAAATTACAAGTAACAGATCTTGCAAAAACTTCGTTGGCAAGATAATATGTGTTGCCTCATAACGTCATCAAATGACGTCATAATGTCTCAAGCTTGACATATCTAGAAAGCTCATCGAGGTGTTAATTTGAGGTACTACACGATATGGTTCCTAAAACTTGAAAATTTGACCTTGGGTCAAATATGTTTGACCTCAGGCGCTAACCATGAAGGTCAAGGCCAATCGCCACAAAAACTAATCAGCTGAGCGCCAGACCATATACTACATTCCATAAAGTTTGGAGATGATTCGATTAAAATTACTCAAAAAATAAGGTTTCGTCGACCTCCATGATTTACCGCAAAGTGACTTGACCTTTGACCTTGACCTTGACCTTTATGTGTGCTGAAGGGTATTGTAAATAATACTACGATATGTGTACCCACAAGAGTTTCCGATGAGATTGTGCTCTACAGAGTGATATAAAGGTGAAAATCCAATGATTACAGACAAACAAACAAAAAAACTACAAGTAACAGATCTTCAAAAACTTCGTTTGGCAAGATAAAAAAACAACAAACAACAACACTTCAGATATTTCGGCACGTGCCTTCACGGAGCCAAGGAGAAGGAGAAATAGTTTCGGGTATGCTAAACATACCTCGACGTGTTTCGACTTATGAGTAACTTACAAGGAACTTGTGTCGACGTGTGTCAACGATCGCATATCGTGCCTACAATTATTCCCAGCGTAGCGGAACGTGTGAGCCATACGGCAGTATGTCATAAAATTTTCAGCATGCTTCAAATTTCACGATGTACTAAACGTACCACGAAATATGACAGCGTACTTCATCGTTTTCAGGTGCTCTTAACGTATACACAACTTACCCATACCGTATTCGCCGTGTGCCAGCGTTTTAGACACATTTTCATAGGTCGGCATACGCTGGCTAAATCGTCACAGGTGTGACTGCGTGGTTGACACTTCCAATTCTCAGGCGGTTATGATTTAAATCGGCGTGCGGCAGGTTTTAACAAGGCTACAACCACGAGTTCTTTGGCGATACGTGCAGCGCGCTATCCTAAGTTAAACTATCGTTGGGCATAGGTTGTGAACGCCGACAACAGGTTAAGCATTCGTTGCTATAGTTATCGATAAGACAACGAAACGTTCTGTGCCCGTTACTAATATGTTATGCATACGACCAACACGTTATGAATACGACCAAAATTTTTAAAAAACATCAAAATTTCAGCGACGCCAACTGTTTTTACATACATTTTTATACGTTGCCATTGCTGGCTAAATCGTCAAGGTGTGACAGCGCCTTGAGTTAGATACAAGCATTTGTCTTGTGTTGGACTTTGCAGCTCCATGCTGAGGCTAATTGATAACCTTTGTCATGCAATGGACAATGGTCTCCTTTCCCTTTGCAATGGACGATCGTCTCCTTTCCCTTTGCAATGGACGATCGTCTCCTTTCCCTTTGCAATGGACAATGGTATCCTTTCCCTTTGGAAGTTTTCCTTTTGGCTGAAGCTTCATATTTGTGCTATTTTGTGGAGGGTGGCACCTCTTCAGCTTTTTACTTTGGTGTGTAGTTCTGTCTTTTTGCGAGGTTGAAATCTTCCTCACTGGAGAAGGTGTCAGCTTTATTCTTTTCATTCTGTCTGTAAAGTGTGGCCACACAGACCTTGGTCTCAGCCTTGGAGGAGTCTGTGGTGATGGACACCGACAGACCTTGCCCCCACATCCTTGGGCACAGACCTTAGACCTTGGAGGGGTCTTTGTTTCTTATGAGCTCACCTGGAACATAGTGTAGGTGTGCTTATGGGATGGCGGGTCATCCATCCGTCCATCTGTAAACACTTGCAACTTCTTCTCCAAAACTGCTGATGGTATTTTTTTTTTCTCTTGCATACATAGTTGAGGCTCGTGGAAGAGCTAATACACTGAAGGAGGAAACGCCAACGGCACGGTTTGGGGTGGATTAGCGGGGGGAAAAGATCATGGTTTTGGATGGGGGGAAGATATGACATGGTGGTGAACAGCTGTTTTGAAGACCTGGAGGGAAAAGTGGGATTGAAGAGAGTGTGGGAGTTTGTTCCAGAGGTGGGAATAAAGAGAGGAATGAACGAGTGGAGGTGTGCAGTGATCCTGGATTTAGGTAGGATCACCATAAAGGGGTTGATGGTGGACCATGTGTACCCTCCAGGAACTTGGTTGGGGGTGAGGGAGGGGTGGACAAAGCACAGAAAGAGCACAGGGTGCAAGACCAGAAAGTAGACAGAAGAAGACAGAGACCACCGACCTGTCTGCGATGGCGAAGTGATAAGCCCATTGACTCTGCTTTATCGTGAGAGATTCCAATAATCTTGAAGGCCTTTGTTTCCACAGTGTCAAGCTGAGAAAGATGCGAGGCAGGGGAGCCAGGCCAGAGGGGGAGAACAGTAGTCAATCAAGCTGTGGATGAAGGCCTCCTAGGTGGATAGAAGTTCAGGTGTGTCAAGGAAGGACCTTGAAATTTAAGTACTTTTGGGACCTTTAAATCTTATGAGTAGGGGAAGGATATTGCACTATCTAATTTGGCCACCATTGTGGATTACAGGAAAACCTTTAACAATCTTCTTCTCTCAAACTGCTTAACCGATCAATGCAAAACTTTAAATTTGTGATCAACTACCCAAGGGAAATATAGTTTGTTAGTAATGACATAATCAGTCACGTGGTATGGCAGCCATATTTGATTATAAGAAAACCTTTAAAATGATCTTCTCTCAAACCACTTAACTGATTGATGCGAAACTTTAAATTTGTGATCGACTTCCCATGGGTAACATTATTTGTTAACAATGACATCACATAGTATGGTAGCCATATGGGATCATAAAAAAACTTTAAAATTAATCTTCTCTGAAATCACCTAACTGATCTATGTGAAACTTAAAATATATGGTTAAACTGATCCGAAACACAATATGGCCGCCAGTGAGGTCATAGTACAGAAAGTGGGCAATTTCTCAGAAACTAAGGCTCATTGACAGCAAGGGGTTGCACTACTTTGAACAAACATCATGCCAATACCTCCTGACCTAAAATATGTATTCTAAATCCAGCTCTTATTTTTACCCTGATACATCCATCACTCCACTTTTTGGCAACCTGCCAGATGAGCTACAGAACCATTGGTCCTCTATTTTCAATGGTTTACCATTATTGTTGGATATTTTTGATTACAGCCAGCCATATGGGTTTCCCAAGGGGCTCTGAGGTGCCTTGCTGCCTCTCATGAGTCATTGATGACACTGGGAGTTGTGCCAAGAAGGTAGATATGAATTTTTTTTTGGAAGGGCACTCTTTGACATCTTGACGTAGTCAGATATGCCTCCGCCCACATTATTCAATCATTATACATACTTGTACCAAGTTTGATTTTAATCCCTGAACCCAGATTCAAAATATTAAATAACTCTGGCTGTCAGACCATATGTCCGATCAGGTTGAAATTGAAAACGTATATTCCCTATGACTACTAGATCATAATTGTGACGTTTCACGTCGATTGAAACGGTTCAAGAGAGAGAGAATCTTTTATTTAAAGATTTTTGTTCAATCCAACATGGCTGCCAGACCATGTGACCTCTTAATTATTCGTGGACACCCTGGCCTCCTCAAGGCTTGGGGAACATGTGGGTGAAGTTTCCCCTTGATCTGTCAAACTGTTCTGAAGGAGGAGTTTTTAAATGTTTTTGGGGAAATCCAATATGGCTGCCACACCACATGATCTATGACATCATAATTATCATTAAAACATTCTACATGGGTAGTCGCACCTGTGAAAATTTCATGTCGGTCAGATAAGCGGTTGCAGAGAAAACAGGAAATTAGCATGGACGTACGGACGGACAACCCGAAAACATAATGCCTCCGGCGACTTCGTCAGTGGAGGCATAAAAACATTGTACACTGGGCTGAAATCTGATGATTACCCTTGCATTTGATGTTGAAATGGCCTTGGGTGAGCATTGTCTCTACCATTGCAAATAGTCTACTTGATGTCTTGTGTACTGTACTATTAGAGATTATGAGAGAGTTTTCTGGCCAGTACATAGTGTTGTTGTCCACCGTCGTTGAACTGTATTGGACAGGTTTTTGAGATTTGATGAACGAGGTGCAAACATAGTTTTGTGGTTTCTTAATGATTATTTTCATGGCAAATATCTAAGGCCTTGTTTGAGGGAGGCCTAGTTGAGATCCTTGAAGATGTAATGCATTGGATTGGTGGTGGGTGAACATGTTGGCAATCAGTTTTTATACGCCCGATATATATATATCGGGGCGTATTATGTGATACCGGTCGTCCGTCCGTCCGTCCGTTCCGTTCCTGTCCGCACTCTAACTCCAAAAGTTTTCAACTTTCACGTTTCATATTTGGTACATAGGTACAGACTGTGGGACGGTGTGTCGCGACATACGTTCGTCATCTAAAGTGGTTGCCATGGCAACCAGGATGCTGTTTTCCATGTAGTAGCACAATTCTGTATATACCTTCTTGTTCGGGCGTATATTGTGCTCACTTGCACTCTTGTTTTTTTATTTTGCTCATGATGACCTTTCCACGTTTGAGGACACTATCTTTGTGCAAGTCATCAGAAGAGCCCAGTTGTTAAATTGTTGCAGAGTGGTTGTATAATTACCCTTGCCAGAGGATAGGGTATTGCATTTGGGTCACGTATGTCCTGTCTGTCTGTCTGTCTGTCTCAGTCTTGGTCCGCACTACAATTTTTACACGTTATCTGTTTGCTTTTTTTTTTTCAACCGAGTACCTCTCTAAAATATTGCTATTAGAATGTGAGTACATCTATAAAATATGTACTATAAAACCACGCAAGCACCACACAAAAAAAGTCATGGTGAGGGTCTGCAATCCTTGATTGGTCTTTCTAGTTTGCAGGTTGTATTTGGTGTCAACCTGAGAGTGGTTATAACATGAGCGTTTCTATGATAACCCATTGGATTAAACGAACTGTTTAAGATGTTACAGCATTCAAATGAGTATTCTTTCAGATTAATTTCGATCAAATAGCAAGAAAAAAAAAATTAACATTTTAAAACCCCATTTTAATTCACAATTATCTTCCCATTATTTGTCTCAAAGACTATAAATGTTAATTAGTCTACAGTAGTCCCCTACCTTGATACAACGATTGTAATGTTTAATGGTTCTTTAATTTGCCATTCATTGCCCCATTTTATTCCCCCTCTGTAGCTATGACAACCACTGTGATACTTCAACAGCAGAAAGCCAATCTCGTTTCAAAGCAACTATTGCTTTTGTCGAGGACTACCTGCGCACGGTGGTGGAGCAACAATGTCCCTTCGCCAACTCGAGCAAAAACAAGCTCACTTATGAGGTATTGGTGAGCATGAACAACATTGGTATATAAAGCATGAACAACATGAATGAATGAACAGACAAGTATTAACCCTTTGAACCCAAGCAGCCGTTTTACTGCCTGCTATTCAAACCTCCAAATAACCGAACTGCCGCTTTACCGGCCGCTACTCAAACCTCCATATACCTGAGTGGTCAGATTTTTCTCCAGGCAGACCAGGGTGGGGGAGTCAAAAGTCCAAGGAGCTCAGGGTTGAAAGGGTTAAAAATGAAAGTGACTTTTTGTTCAAAGAAACGTGAAAGGATCTGGCAGATTTGTCATCGAGCTGGTTTCGTCACATGCTTCCTTTATTTATGCCATTGCAGATGTGCCCTGTCATTTGTTTGTTTTACGTATGTTTAATTTTCTTCATTTATTCATCCTTTTACATCATCTGTCTTGTTTAAATACGTGATTATGGTTCTCCTCCTTATACAGGTTGTTCACCTGGCGAAGAACCTGATCTATTTTGGGTTCTACACATTCAGTAATCTGCTGTGCCTCACCCGCACTCTGCTCTCCTTCCTCGATTGTGTTCAGGAGTTTGGTTTCAGGCCTGAAAGCCACAACTCGGGTCTATCTGGTAGGTATCCAAGAGACGTAGCAGTACAATTCTACCTGTTTTTTTTTTCTTTTTCTTGATTAACTCTACTCATCCCTGGTCATTTTCAAGTGACATTCACATGAATACTGTTGCTTCCGAGTACTTTTGGTGAATGTTTGCTCTCCATCCTCCTCTTATTATTATATATATATATATATATATATATATTTTTTTTTTACTAAATGTCTGTCATAAGCACAAAGATTTTTTTTTTTTTGTTTTGGTTTTTTTTCTTGACCAAACCTTGACCCTCGCTGATCCCCACACTCCTTTAAGTGGTGTTGCATTCCTTCACATACTGAAGTACATCTATGTGGTTCTTATTGTCGTTCACCTTCCATCCCTCTACCAATCTGGTGTTAATGTGCTACCTTCTATCACCTTCTTCATGAGTCTAAACTTCTCACAGAGAGAGGGACAACCAACCTTGCTGCCTTTGTGTGTGCAACAGTGGGACAAATTAGACAGGAAATGAATGAATAGAAATCCAGATAGAGATACTCAAAAAAAAAACCAAGAAAAACGCACCGCACACGCACACGCACACGCACACACACAGCACACACGATGGAGACGGGGACTATATTAACTTGCAAGTAAGAGGTTTAGATTTAGGCAGGTAATGGGGAAAGAAAAGTATTATCGGTAGGGAAAGGGGAACACATTAGATGGGTGCACCAATTGTTTTAGCTCGCCTGTTCGAAGAACAGAGAGCTATACGAACGACCCGGGGACGTAGAGCGTACGAGCGTGAAAATGTGAAATTTTTGTATTACGGAAAAACTCCTCGACGGATTTCGACAAAACTGGTGGGGGGGGGGGTTAGGTATGTCCAAGGATCATGCCATAGATTTTGGACTTGGTCCCCCCCCCCCCACAAAAAAATTGTTAGAGAAAAATTTTTTTTTTTTTGCATTTCTCATGTTTTAAGTGATTATCCACCCCCCCCCAAAAAAAATTTTAGAGAAAATTTTTTGCACTTTTTTTAACAAAATTTCGATTTCTTTTTTTTGCATTTCTACATGTTTTAAGTGATTAGGATTTCGACGAAACCTGGTGGGGGGGGGTTAGGTATGATCCAAGGATCATGCCATTAGATTTTGACTTGGTCCCCCCCCCCCCAAAAAAAAATTTTTAGAGAAAAAAAATTTTTTTTTTGCATTTCTACATGTTTTAAGTGATTTCCCCCCCCCCCCAAAAAATTTGTAGAGATATAAAAAATATTAATATTAAGACTCGTCTTTTAAAAACGAAATATAAATGTATAAACAGGCGAGCATTGGGTGGCTTTGACACCAACTCTGGTTATAACCCCTGGTGGGTTGCTATCCTGCAAGGTTCACTTTGGGACTCACTATGTTGAATAAGGCACTTCCTTTACTGTGTCTTATTGTGACATTTTGGACTTTGCCGGCATGTGATGTGACTTTGCCGGTGCGACGGCCCACCTCGCTATTCTCAGTGCTGAGCGTTTTCTGATACCATATTGGAATAGAAGATGTCTATTGGCTCAAAGCTTTTGAAAAGACAGAGTTTTTGACTTTCCTTGTATTGTACTCTGAAAAAAATTACTCGACACAGTATACATTTTCACAAGTCTCCACTCGCACCTATAAATGAAGAGTATGCTTAACCGCAACAAAGTGTTTATAAGTGAAAATTTGTGAGGATAAGAAAATGTGGTATCGGTATTCAACAAAGAGCAGCTTTGAAAATGCCCCTAAAGTCCCAGGTTCTAATGTTGCATTGTTCATCAAGTTTGCCTCTACAATTGTGATCTCCCAGTCTAATAACAGTTTGATATTCTGACTCAGTTGATCTCTAATATTTTCTCCTCCAAGTGAGCAGAGTTGTGAACTCGATTCATGACGTTGGTGAGCTCATGACTCAGATGGTGCTGTGTGGAGGGTTACCCACTCCGACAGAAGCCAGTGCCATGGGTGTCCAGGAGGATGTTAAAAACCAGGCTGAGGATATTGCTGTAATGGACACAAAACTGAAGATTATCGAGATACTTGAGGTATGTGTATACCTTTTGGGTTTGCCCCATTAAGCATTCTCATTTGATTAGGTACTTAGCTCATGATATGGGGATTCCAGGTTCAATTCTCAGACAAAAATAGGATACGGATACGGATATATAACTAACTAAAAATCAGACACACCTCCTGACTGTTATGGTGAGCATCGCCGTGGATTTTGTCTCACACGGTAAAACCGCATAATCCACACAGAACAACCATCCGTCTGCCACCCAGATAATTGTTCCTGCTAATACAAACCATTCAACCAGAAGGCACGTGATGTGACCAGCGGGAAAATCGAAACATGAGGAGTGTGACGAGCACTCCGCTGACCCCCATTGGACAAAGTCCACACAAAAGTGTCACCTCCAACACAGATGCTTCGGCCTGGTGACTCTGTCAAAGAGACAAAGATTATATGGTCATACAACAACAAGCATTTTAAGGCCATTTTCCCTGCTAAAAGCAGTGGTTAGCCTTGTATGGTCATCATCAGTTAAACATCAAACGGAACCACCGATCCGGATTTCGGGCTTATTTGCCCTCGTCAGATGGTATACCGATAAATAGCGAACCAATGACGACCACATTCGTCGTTTACACATCAGACGCACCTCCTGACTGGGAATTCCGACGATTGCGGTCATCATTGGTTAGCTATTTATCGGTATACCATCCTGATGAGGGCAAATAAGCCCAAAATATGGATCGGTGGTTCCGTTTGATGTTTAACTGATGACCATATAATCTTTGTCTCTTTGACAGTCACCAGGCCGAAGCATCTCTGTTGGAGGCGACACTTTGGTGTGCACTGTGTCCATTGGGAATCAGCGGAGTGCTCATCACACACCTCATGTTTCGATATATATATGTATATATATATATATCCTACTTTTGTCTATTTTCCCTTCATGTATTTGTTGTACTTGTAATATATTGATTGATGACATGGATGGAGTAAGTCAGAAAGCCAGTGAGGAAGGTGGCCTTGTTTGGCAAGTAGAGCACAATGCCAGACTGTTATTGCCAAATATATGTCCAGGAAGATCCTCCTGACCTCTGTTCAGATTTAAGGACTCCAACTTGAGAGAAGCGGCATGTAGATTTACTTAACTCCAGTGTGGTCACCCTTCTTTTTACCTGCAACAACGTGTGGCAGGGCAACAAGAGCTCCGTGTGGTTGTTTTTGCTGCTGTTGTTGTGGTTCTTGTTGGGTGGTGTTTTTTGAAATGTGCACCCATTGGTCTGACATCTGCCGGATCCCACCAATATTTTTCGCTCGACTACACCTACCATGGCACCCACACGCAATATGGCCGCCATCTTGGTTTTCTGGTGGTCCTAAGACATCAGGCCTGTAGGTGTCTGCTGATTATACACTGTCTGTGTTTGTTGAGTCAGATTTTCATTCGCCTTATTTGGGTCGGAGGGTGTGAGGGGAGGTGGTGGGGGTGTATATACAAAGCGTTACGCACAGCATTACAGGATGCGTTTTGGTTGGGGGCGGACGGGTAAGTGTTTCCTGTGGCATTACGGAACACTACTTTTACCAATGACTATTTTGCTTTACCTTATAATAGTATCATAGTTTTTGCATTCACATCTTGCATAAACCAGAGTTGGTGTCAAAGCCACCCAATGCTCGCCTGTTTAATACATTTATCGTTTTTAAGACGTCTAATAATTAATATTTTTAAATTCTCTAACAATTTTTTTTTTGTGGGGGGGGGGTGGAAATCACTTAAAACATGTAGAAATGGCAAAAAAAAAAAAATTTTTTCTCTAACAATTTTTTTTTGGGGGGGGGAGGGGACCAAGTCCAAAATCTAATGGCATGATCCTTGGACCATACCTAACCCCCCCACCAATTCAGTCGAAATCCTATATCACTTAAAACATGTAGAAATGCAAAAAAAAAAAATTTTCTCTAACTGTTTTTTTTGGGGGGGGGGGTTGGAAATCACTTAAAACATGTAGAAATGCAAAAAAAAATTTTTTTTCTCTAACAATTTTTTTTGGGGGGGGGGGGGTTGGAAATCACTTAAAACATGTAGAAATGCAAAAAAAAGAATCGAAATTGTTGAAAAAAAAGTTGCAAAAATTTTTTCTCCACAATTTTTTTTTGGGGGGGGGGTTGGAAATCACTTAAACATGTAGAAATGCAAAAAAAAAATTTCTCTAACAAATTTTTTTTTGGGGGGGGTGGGGGAACCAAGTCCAAAATCTATATGGATGATCCTTGGACCATACCTACCCCCACCAAGTTCGTCGAAAACCGTCGAGGAGTTTTCCGTAATACAAAAAATTTAACATTTTCACGCTCACGCTCACGCCGGGGGTATCGCTATAGCTCTGTTCTTCGAACAGGCGAGCTAATAAAAGCGACAAAAATTAAATTGGGGAAAATTGTAGCGTGTGCTTCTGTCTTGCATTTATGTCGCATGTTGCGACCACAGTGCGGTCATTCTTGTTATTATACGTGAAGTCCATTAACACTGCAGGTTCCTGTTTCTCCAACTACATGCTATTAGATTAAGGCATGCTCATTCTCTTTCAGCAAAGGATATTTGCACTGAACCTCAAACAAGATATTCTCTTGAAGGCAATCCTGCGCAACATCTGATCATTCACTGTCTGTTAACATGTTCTGTTCACTGTTACATTACCTCCACTTGACACCACATAATCTTTCTGTGCTGAAACTACATGAAGCAGAAGCAAACTTTATTGCTCCACCAACAAGGCAGATACTCAAGATGCATGTCGTCATTATATATATACATATTCCATATTGTGTTTCTTGGTCAGGATTTAACATAATCACTAATTCACCGCAAGCCACAGCATGCTTTGAGCAATTTTCAGGATATCACTAAACTAGTCTGTAGACTGTCTGCTATGTTGGAATGCTCTGTTGAGTCGAGTTATACCTCGACGACTCTTCTTTTTCCAATCGTGAACAACTTGGTGATCTGCACTGTTACGGAGTACCACTCAGCTGGTAGTCCTGTAACGCATCTTGGACTCAGATGTACAGTAGTTTGCTCCATGGTACTCAACATCTCCATTTCTGAGCACGATTCTGAGGCACGTGGCCTTCTCTCTCTCACTGCACAAAACCACAAACACTTTTTCTTTTTCTTGGTTTCCACTGATAGATGCTCTTCCAGCTGCTTCCATTAGGGTTTTCAGGCTTAATTTTTAGGGGCCACATTTGAAAAGGTCAAATGTCATATATATACAGTGGGGAGAACAAGTATTTGATACACTGCCGATTTTGCAGGTTTTCCCACTTACAAAGCAAATGAAGGTCTTTAATTTTATCATAGTACACTTCAACTGTGAAAGACGGAATCTAAAACAAAAATCTTGAAAATCACATTGTATGATTTTAAAATAATTAATTTGCATTTTATTGCATGAAATAAGTATTTGATCTACCTACAACCAGTAAGAATTCCGGCTCTCACAGACCTGTTAGTTTTGTCTTTAAGAGCCCTCCCTTTCCACTCATTACCTGTATTAACTGCACCTGTTTGAACTCGTTATCTGCATAAAAGACAGCTGTCCACACTCAATCAATCAGACTCCAACTCTCCACAATTGTCAAGACCAGAGAGCTGTCTAAGGACATCAGGGACAAAATTGTAGACTTGCACGGCTGGGTGGCTACAGGACAATAGGCAAGCAACTTGTGTGAGAAGGCAACAACGTTGGCGCATTATTAGAAATGGAAGAGGTTCAAGATAACAGTCAATCTCCTCGGGGCTGGGCTCCATGCAAGATCTCACCTCGTGAAGCCTCAATGATCATGAGAAGGTGAGGATCAGCCCAGAACTACATGGCAGGACCTGGTCAATGACCTGAAGAGAGCTGGGACCACAGTATCAAGAGAAACCATAAGTAACACACTCCGTCATGGATTATAATCCTGCAGCGCACGCAAGGTCCCTCTGCTCAAGCCAGCGCATGTCCAGGCCCGTCTGAGAGTTTGCCAATGACCATCTGGATGATCCAGAGGAGGAATGGAGAAGGTATTTGTTCTGATGAGACCAAAATAGAGTTTTTTGGTTTAAACTTCCACTCGCCGTGTTTAGAGGAAGAAGAAGGATGAGTACAACCCCAAGAACACCATCCCAACGTGAAGCGTGGAGGTGGAACTCATTCTTTGGGGATGCTTTCTGCAAAGGGACAGGACGAACTGCACCGTTTGAGGGGAGGATGGATGGGGCCATGTATCGCGAGATCTTGGCCAACAACCTCCTTTTCTCAACAAGAGCATGGAGATTGGGCGTGGCTGGTCTTCCAGCATGACAACGACTCGAAACACACAGCCAGGGGAACTAAGGAGTGGCTCCGTCAGAAGCATCTCAAGGTCCTGGAGTGCCTAGCCAGTCTCCAGACCTGAACCCAATAGAAAATCTTTGGAGGGAGCTGAAAGTATGTGTTGCCCAGCGACAGCCCCGAAACCTGAAGGATCTGGAGAAGATCTGTATGGAGGAGTGGGCCAAAATCCCTGCTGCAGTCTGCGCAAACCTGGTTAAGAACTACAGGAAACGTCTGATCTCTGTAATTGCAAACAAAGGTTTCTGTACCAATATTAAGTTTTTGTTTTTCTGATGTATAAATAATTATTTCATGCAATAAAATGCAAATTAATTATTTAAAAATCATACAATGTGTTTTCAGGATTTTGTGTTAGATTCCGTCTTTCACAGTTGAGTGTTACCTATGATAAAATTACAGACCTCTACGTGCTTTTTAAGTGGGAAAACCTGCAAAATCGGCAGTGTATCAAATACTTGTTCTCCCACTGTATATATATATATATAAAAAAAAAAAAAAATATATATATATATATATATGTGCATGGCTCACAAAGTGGGTATGCTGTGGATGTTTGTGGGAAATTCCACATAAAACTATTATGAGGTATTTAGACAAACCATCATGGTCAGAAATGAAAGTGGATCTTGGGGCCTGTAGAAACCAGCAATATCATACTTCCATTTCCTGTTTTATTAAAGATGATTTAGCAACAGAGATATGGGTATTGTAACCTTAGAAATGTTACAGTTTGATTGGTATATTTTTTTACTGCACGTTTCTTATGTGACAGTTATTTTGAGTGTGGTGACTCAGAATGGGACTTTGGTGTCCCTTTTATGTTTTGATGATGTTCTGTCTCCCTATTCGGGTTTTCTTGCATCTACCCTATCTGATGAAATAATGGATTCGTATAACGCTTCGTCCACTGCTCGAGAATAAGGAGTCCAGTGTTGATAATGTTTCTTATGATTTTTTATTCCAAATTCCCTTAATTTCTTGGAAATATGACACAGTCTAACGGCAGAAAAATATAGATTAAAAATGTGATCAGAAAATAAAATTCGGACCGCAAGTAATCCCGTCTTGATTTTCGTGTCAGTCCCGTTATGTACGAATCGTCATCTCTCGTCGGACGCAAATAACGCTAGCATTAGAAAATCTTGCCGTTTGCCAACTTCCCCGATTGTGGATATAATAGTACTTGCAAGCGTGTCAGCACATTTCCATTCGCCGTCGAGCGCAGCGTTTGTTCTCGTGTTCGTGTCTTTGCGAGAGCCGTAAACGTACGAATCCAGCGTGAGGACGCCGAGCCGAACGAGGCGACTCGCATTTGTCTGATAATTAATTCTTCATTTCAACCACGCTAGAATTTTTTTGGTGTTCGTGAGGATCCGAGAGGTAAGAATTATGTTTTTCTTTTCATGTTTAAAGTGATATTTTCAAAAGTTCGAAGAAATAGATTTTTTTAACGTTATTTTTCGCTTACAAGTGTGGCTTTTTTTGCAACTGAACTCGTCTGTGTTTTCTTTGTATTTATAACATCGGACTCTCTCAAAATGTGTTTTTTTCTTTTTCCTGTCAGAGTAAATTTATTGTTTCTTATCCAAAATATAATATTTACGTTGTTTTTTTCATCTGATTCCGTACATGACGCTGACGCCAAGTCTGAAATTCGAAGTGTATTTACAGTGTTGTATATATTTCAGTGGTAACTTAAAAACCGGACGTGCTGCAGGTTAAAAATTTACATTTAGCTATTTGAATACATGCAGATTAACATAATGGGTTGCATTTCATGTTTCAACAACTTTTTTTGCCCTTTGTGTAACAGTGGTGTACCCACCTTGTGAGCCATGCACATATACATATTTTTTTATCCTCCAGAACACTCAATTGTACTTGAAGTCTGTTAAGCACCAGCTTTGTGCCTTCAGATTTATCAAGCAGTCTCTCCCCCTTCCCTTTCCCCTTTGTTCATTTGTCGACACAGTTTATCCTGAGTGTCCGCGTGGATTATCGTATTTTCAGTTTGCTATCCATCTTCAAAAAGCAGTATGGAGCTTCACCATCATCTCAGGACGTTGGCAATAAATCTCCCACATTGAAGGAGGCCAGAGGTAAGCATTTGATGTTTAATGTATTTGGTGTTTAAATTTTCATTCAGATGACTTGATTTGTTTCCATTTATGGATATTCAGTGCAATCATTACACACAGTGTACATGTTGTAGTCACAGAATGAAAAGGTCATTCTGTTGGCAGTCATCTGTGTGTGTTGACCTTTTTTGTTTATAGGAGTGGATTTTGATCAGATTGGACAAGAAGCTGAAGCTATTTTCAGTGGAAGGTAATTGCATATTTACTTGAACTGTAGTTGAATTGCATTAAATGGCAGCAATATAGTTGGAAGGGCTTGGGGGGGGGGTGGAGTGTTTTGGGTTGTGAATGTGATGGTCAGCTGGATTCATTGACTGGTGAGCACATCTTGCATTCAGCTAAAAAAATTGGTTTCAACAAATTATTTATTTACTATTATCACTTGTTTTGGCCATTAGTGGTTGCATCCACTAATAAATAGAGGTTGTGTCGTCAGCAATATTCACTCGTTGATTTGTCGCAATCTCAATCAAACTTGAGTTTTATTCACCGGATGTTATATTTTCATCTCTGCGTGCATGCTGTTTGCGTTTTCATCAAAAATTTTCCATGATAAATCATAGCTTGTTATCGATATCGTTGAATTTGTTTTTTCATGTAGCCAAGGCCGACTTGGATAGCCAGGCGCTAAATCTTCTCGTTTTTGAGGTTGTTTTGTCATTCCGTTTATAATGTTTTTCCCAAAATGTTGTCCTGTCTGCCTTTTAAAAGTTATCCTATTCCCTCTCGCTTCAAAAAAAACATAACCGCAAAAAGTCACCCCAAAATACAATCTTATTCTGTCTTCTACTTGTACTTCCTGGACATCTCTCTTTTTCCTCTATCGGTTTCTCAATATCTTCATTGAAAAATGCTTCTTCCTTCTTCCTTTAAAACCTTTTAAAAATTGAAGTGCTTCACTTCCCTTATTTCTCCGGCATCAATACCCCACGTGTTGTTCTTCATCACGATCTAGTCTTCCTCTTCCAAAGGCATATTTTGCAAACTGTCTCACTAAAGTGCTTGGTCTGTCATCCATCCTCCTTTATCTACATCACAACCTCTTTCTTTGCTTTCAACCAAATTATTTCTACCCATCCA
>CM068964.1:18296771-18311507 GCA_035128595.1 Eptatretus atami | reverse complement strand
TGCAGTGTGTACATAGTCCACCATCAGCCCCTTTCTGGTGAAACCCTCAGACTCCAGGATCACTGTTCACCTCCCCTCATTCATTTCTCTTTTCTCCCACCTGTGGAACCAACTTCCACATTCTCTTCAATCTCATTCTACCCTCCAGGTCTTAAAGACAGCTGTTCACCACCATCTCGGATCCTCCCCAATGCAAAACCATGATCTTCTCTTCCCTTGTTAATTCCCTCCAACTCCCAAGCCCCCTCCTCCTTTCTCATTTCCAGTTTTTCCTTCTGGAAAGCTTCTTTCAATATCCATCTTGTTCACACCATGCATTTATTTTCCTGCTCCCCATTCCTCTTCACTCCCATTGTTTGTCCAAGTATCCCTCTATCTTTTCCTGCAACTCCGCTGTTGGTGTCCCTCCCTCCCCTCCCCATCTCCCTCTGCTGTTCGTTTTGTTCTGCTATGTCCTGATCCATTCAGTGTTCTAGCTGTTCCACGAGCCTTGACTCTGCATAGAAAAAATAGTTTAAAAACGTTTGTATAAACACCTTCTTTGGAGGTACATCTTGTCCTGAATAGCACACGGCATTTAAATGCGATAATTTGCTTCATTCGCTGATGCCATATTTGTTGTGTATTAACGGCTCGACTCAACTTGGAGCTTCCAGTTACTCAAGATGATGATGACATTTAAACACAAATTTGAACAGAAGATTATGAAAGATTTATGAAACTGCAAAAAATGATGCAAATGGATATGGAGGATGCTGATAGATAGATACTTCCCATGGAGCGTAGCTAAGCTAAAGTCCTGAATGACCCATGCTTCCCATCCATTGACCGAGATTCACTGACTTTTTATAAACATCGTTGTCGTGAGTTACTGTAAGGTCTGGGTCAATTTGAGCAAATTTGATTGTACAGTAAAGCAGCATAAGCAAATGGATGCGGATGTTGATTGCCACATACTATACATGCCTGGTGTTGGCTTAATGGTTAGGGTGGTGGTGTTTGGATCCAAGCGTCCTGAGGTCAACCCACTCAGCTGTTGAATTAATACAGGTAAGTTTAACTCGGCCCGTCATCCTTCTGAGGTCGGCAAAATGAGTGCCAGCATGCTGGTATCCTGTGGTCGGAGTGGCGACCATCCAGGATTGTGCTCCAATAGCCAAGGAGCTGCTTAGGCAGCACCAATGCTCTGCGCAGAGTCTGGTCCCAATGGATGGATGGATGGACATACAATACAGTAGAAGTAATTGTCCATTAAAAATATATAATATATAATATTATTATATATATATATATATATATATTATGCGGTTTCAGAACCACATGCTTCCACGATGGCAGTCCAACATATCATGGTCCCAAGACAGTTATTCCATTAATATACGTTTAGATAGTCCCTTCCCTTTCGTCTCATGGGTCAAATGGGACGTGCGTTGCGGGGATCTCAGCTAGGTTTGCTTACACCACTAACTTCATTTCTACTCTTCTTTTCTGCTTATTTCTGAGGTAAATCCGAATTTGCGTCCAACACGTGCAGCACGTGCCACGGCTGCGAGGAAACCGCGATACCCTCGGAATAACTTATGTGGGGGAGGGGCATAGAAAGGCCGCGGAGGCACCGCATGAGCATTAACAGTGCAGAGCTCCCGTCCTCAAGCGATCCCTCAACCTAACCTTTGCGGCACAGCGCAGAGCTCCCGACGATCTGGGATGGGATTGCTGGTTGCATTGAAAAGGTATACGAATGAATATCTCTAAAAGAGGCTGCGCGGGTGTTGTTTTTCACAACACAGAAAGCACACCCAACACGACTCCCACGCTGCACGGAACACGTATCGAGGAGATGGAAGAAACAGCACCCAAAATGCTGACAACTTTCAGGACACACGCGGCTCTTCCTTTCGACCCATTTTGGGTTTAATTATATTGGCATTCTTTTTCCCTCCATTTCTCCATCTGACACATATCTATATCCTTATCATTCCACACCTCCATATAGTTATATAACCGATCGTTCCCCTCAATTTCTGACACATATCGGTGTTGGCCCAGCGCACACGATAGCAGAATCATGTAAGCGCTGACCACGTGGGCCATGGCGGATCCGCGTGCCCTGTACGGAACGTGCTCGAAGGCAGACCCGTGAGCCGCTCGCGAATCTTTATTTTCGGACAGAGCAGGGCATGAATGGACACATCTTACCGTCTGTGCATGGGTTTGCCATAACATCTTACCTTCTTGCCTCTCTGGCCAGCGAAGTCGTGATCGGGCAGAGGCATGATGTGCAGTTTGGATCGCTCTAGCCACGTGGCGCATCACGGAGCAGGCATTGATCAGCGCTAACCAGAGGTGCCGGGGCAGGCATGCGGGCCAGACTGACGCCACCCTCGGCCGGTCGTCAGAGCACGGCTCGGGGTTTCTTGCAAGACAATTGGGATCGGAGCGATTCATATCATGTCGTGGGCTCAGAGCGAAACATTTTTCATGGCTCGGTGCCATCTTGCCGGAAGTGGAATGAAGCGGTTTCCGGCCATTGCGGCCGGGCCGCGTGTGGGGGGGGGGGGGCAGAGCGCCTGATTTGGGTGACGACACATTGCTTCGGGGTGCTCCCCACGCCACGCCGTAGGCTTAAAAGGTCGGAGCGGGGCCGTTCGTTGTCTCTCTCTTGTTCTGCTGCCACGCACGTGCTGGACTTCGTCATCGCCTGCACTCCGCCCCTTCGTCATCGCCTGATCCGCCCTCCTTCGTCATCGCCTGGACTCCGCCTCCTTCGTCATCGCCTGGACTCCGCCCTCCTTCGTCATCGCCTGGACTCCGCCCTCCTTCGTCATCGTCCTGGACTCCGCCCTCCTTCGTCATCGCCTGGACTCCGCCCTCCTTCGTCATCGCCTGGACTCCGCCTCCTTCGTCATCGCCTGGACTCCGCCCTCCTTCGTCATCGCCTGGACTCCGCCCTCCTTCGTCATCGCCTGGACTCCGCCCTCCTTCGTCATCGCCTGGACTCCGCCCTCCTTCGTCATCGCCTGGACTCCGCCCTCCTTCGTCATCGCCTGGACTCCGCCCCTCCTTCGTCATCGCCTGGACTCGCCTCCTTCGTCATCGCCTGGACTCGCCCTCCTTCGTCACTCGCCTGGACTCCGCCCTCCTGTCGTCATCGCCTGGACTCCGCCCTCCTGTCGTCATCGCCTGGACTCCGCCCTCCTGTCGTCATCGCCTGGACTCCGCCCTCCTGTCGTCATCGCCTGGACTCCGCCCTCCTGTCGTCATCGCCTGACTCCGCCCTCCTGTCGTCATCGCTGGACTCCGCCCTCCTGTCGTCATCGCCTGGACTCCGCCCTCCTGTCGTCATCGCCTGGTCCTCCGCCCTCCTTCGTCATCGCTTGACTCCGCCCTCCTTTGTTCATCGCCTGGACCGTTCGCCCTCACTCCGCCCTCCTATCGTCATTGCCTGGACTCCGCCCTCCTGTCGTCATCGCCTGGACTCCGCCCTCCCAGCTCAAGTCCCTCCTTCACACCGACGGTCGCATCTCGACGCCTGCTGCACGAAGCCCCACGAAGCGAGAGGCGGCACACCAGCTGTCAGGGAGGTATCGCACCACGGAGCAGCCCCACAAACGTATTGGTGGTGCGTTCAGGCAATCAATTGTGCAAGGTACTGAGAAACCGTAGCCTCAACTAATCTCCCTTCTTGCTTCAATAACTTCTCTTCATCGGGGTGTGTGTGTGTGTGTGTGTGTGTGTGTGTGTTGTCCTGGCGCCTGTCCCCATAAGTTAATATTGCAGAAGATTATTGCTTTGCGTTAAGTCTGCTCTGTGTCTGCTTTTGTAAGTTGCTTGTAATATTGCCGCACTTTTCACCGTTCTTTATATCCCTGCATTACACACCCCAATAAAACTATTAAATGTGCCACATTCCTTTCCTCGCCCAATTGTAAATAAATCATCATTAGAAATGTTCCCAGCTCGTTTTTGTCTTTGCTTTCATTGATCCAGCATGGTCCGTATCCTCGCTTAGCCGGGACTTTATTCCCAACGATCCGTTCCTTTTAGCCAGTACGTCCTTGGCAGTGTCGCTCGACTGCATCCGATCCGGTAAAGTGATCCGGTTCGGACAAGGCGTACCGAGGGCGTGTTCCCCGGTAATTAAATCACGCGATTAATTTGGTAACACGGTTAACCCATAGACGGGAGGACCCTCGGTCACGCGGTTGAGTTATTGGCGTTCACGGTCGCTTAGCGACCCGCCGCGTCATGGAATTATCCGTGTGCGACGGCCTACAATTCCGGGGAGTCTGGTGGGAGCCGAGATAGCTTCCTCCCCTGGTGGTCTTCTCACCTGACCCCCGGCCCGCAACAATATATATATGTATATACACCTATTCAATTTGGCAGTATTTGAATTGATGGGAATGGTTTACACAGGACTCTTCAAATTTTTGCATTTGCAGGTCATCAAATTATCTAGTATCTTC
Source organism: Eptatretus atami (assembly GCA_035128595.1). Classification (NCBI taxonomy): domain Eukaryota; kingdom Metazoa; phylum Chordata; class Myxini; order Myxiniformes; family Myxinidae; genus Eptatretus; species Eptatretus atami. Next base: position 18,307,038 of record CM068964.1, on the reverse strand, counting down.
TCTAATCATTTGATCAACATCTCCATTTCATCCGCGCAGGCCTTTAGATTTTGCCTTTAACCTTTATCAGCCTCACCAAATGCTTTCTCCCTATTTTCACCCCACACATTCTCTTGAATCTTCATGAGAGCAGCGATGTGAGCACACAGCTGGATCTTGATGGTAATGGTGGTCGACTCTTCCTGCGGGCATTGCTTCACCTCACAATGCACGACTACCCTCCACTGGTCTCGAGTGCCCTCAAGCTGCTCTTCAAGCATTTCAGTCAACGCAATGATGTCCTGCAGGCTTTTCGTCAGGTAAGGTGGTCAACTTGATTTGCGATTTAAGCAAAGACCTTTTGGTTTTTTTTGTGATCGATCAGTTCTACAGATGTCTCTTCCTTTTACCATATTTAGTCCAACGTCCTTTTTATTGTCATTATTTTTTTCCTGCTAGGTTCAACTCCTTGTAACAAACCAGGAGGTGGAGAGTTACAAACAGATAAAAACTGATCTTGACAAGCTACGCCTCATGGTGGAAAAGTCCGAGTTGTGGGTGTACAAGGCTAAGCCCACAGAGCGGCATGCAGACCCGAGTGGAACCGCCGAGAACCTCAACAGCATGCAGGTACGTTAGACGATTACAATCATCTACTGTAATTTATTAAATCTGATTAGATTTTCATCCAACTTTAAGAGGTAAAGTTTTAAGAGGGGTGTAGAGAACTTCAGTGCAAGTTTTTTTTTTTTTGGCCTGTTTGGAATTCCCATCTGAGTGCAGAGCTCATTATTTTATTTCTGAGGTGCACAGGTTCAAATTTGGGTTGGACTTGATTCTCATCGTAACCGATAGCTCATGATGCAGTGAGCCCAGATTCAAATCCCAAATGCTACATGTATTTGTCATTTGTCTACTAATGTCCTTGAAATTTATATAAAAGTACAATAACGTCAACTCGTATCTTTGTCCTGACATCTGGCAGGATGGCTTAGACTCTTAGAGGTTCGCACGCTCACATCTCAGCCGTCTAGCTTGGGTTTGAATCTCAGTCCGGCTATAAACTGTCATCCCGGTGTCTCGAAATTCCAAATTCCTGCCTTAACCTATGGCATATAGAGGGCATTGCATCAGCAGCACAGGTGCGCACTCAGCCAATGGTGCTATCCCCACAGCCTTATGCTGCATGCAAAACTAGAACGGTACCTGGTTGAGCGCATACCTCCACCAGGTTTATGTTTTGCATCCCACTGATAGTCCGGATCTGAATCCGGACTTGAACCAAAATCGAATCGGTTTGTTTGTGTCACCTAACCAACTCCATCCACCTAGTTTTGGCACAATCCATCCATAATGTTTTGAAATATCGTGTGATACTCTATATCGTATCACACGGGATATCCCACTCAGCTTTTGAATTAATACCAGGTGGGGTTAACTCGGCCTGTCGTCCTTCCGAGGTCGGCAAAATGAGTGCCAGCATGCTGGTATACTGTGGCGGAGTGGCGACCCGTCCAGGATTGTGCTCAATCGCCAAGGAGACTGCTTAAGCAGTACCAACGCTCTGCACAGAGTATAGTCCCAATCTCTTCTCCTCCTCTCCTCCTCTCATTTGTGAAGAATCAATTTTTTATGATTAAATTGTTCTCGTATCCACATCTCTCAATGGTGAGGAATCACTTCAAAAATTCTCGAATCTGGATCTGCATCCTCACCAAAATCGAATAAATTCGTCTGTTACACACCCAACCTGTCCACCAGGATATCGTGCTATGTTGTCCGAATCCATCCATAACCTTTTGATATACCGTGTTGTATTTCGTTTTTGGCCCTATCACTCAATGGTGAAGAATCGCTTTGAAATTCCTGGACGCGGATCTTCACCAAAATCTAATCATTTCATCCTTGACGCACACCTAATCTGTCTGCCAAGTTTTGTCTGAATCCGTCCATAACTTTTTGAGATATCCTACTCACTGATGGACAGCCAAAGGTGAAAACATAACCTCCTTCCACCGTCAGTGGCGGTGATAATCAATTGATCAATAATTTTGGTTTATCGGGAATGTCGAACACTGGACAAGGCAGTCCAAAGACCGATATTTGTCAAGTTTACAATAATATAACAATGTTTCATAAAACTTGCGTTTACATAAATATATATTCATATAAAAATTACATTAACATATGTATTATGCATCAAAATAAATCTATGGAATAAAAATGCAAATTAGCCAGAAATAAGGAAACATTTTAGATTACAACAAAAGGTCTTACATGAAGGAGCATTGGAAAAGAAAAAATATAAAAAACGATAATAATAATAAAAATACTAAAAAGAAGAGGGTTGAGTGACTGTTGCTCCTGATCCAGGTGAGCTCAGGATGCACGGTCCTACTGTTTTTTTTATAATTGATACAACTCGTACTTTCCCACATCATCTTATTTTGGAAACTGTAAATATCTGATTAAAACGAAGGTGAGAACCCTGGTTCAGCGTCTGAGACCAATTAAGGTTCAGCTTCCATGATGATTTGCCAACATTGAGATCATCAACTGCTCTGAAGCGTCTTTATGATTCCGTCTGGATCACTTGATGTTTGATTTATGGATGTTTTGGGGGCAGTTTTTACATGGCTTTTTGGACATTGTGTTTCTTATGCACGAAGTGTCGTTTGTGACACGTTTGACTGTGTGTGCAGCAAAGCAGTGTCATGGAAGACGTTGACAGCGCTGGGGTTTCTCAAAATTACAAGTCCATCAGTGAGGTAATGTGGAGAGCATTTTGATGATATTGAGCCTCGGTTTTGTACAAACCATCCTTGTGTTTGTTTATTAATGAAAATAACATCGACACTAAGTGTACTCTAGATTGGTGATGTTGATGCCAAAATCAACGCAGTTTGGGTACCTCAATGCGTTGCATATTTAAACGAGTTTCTCAATTCTGTGATGTGTGCATCGGTGGATCACTTGGCTTGCCAAAGGTAACCTGACATTCCGATTGCTTCATTGATCGTGTTGCTTTGCAGATCTTAAGTCGCATGTCACTGATGTGTGTCAACGATGGCTCTGCACAAAAGCACAACCAGAAGCAGCAGCAGAGGCTCCTCAGGAACATGGGTGCACATCTGGTGGTGCTCGATCTTCTCAAGATACCTTACGAAAAGGTTGTCTTGTGGCGTGTTTGTTACTGAATATGTTGATAACTACCTTAAGTTTATCCATCTGAAGATAGGTGTCATCTAAAGTCCCATATGATGAGAATGGAAATAGGATTTTAGTTCTGAGACCAGTTCAGAGTAACAGTGTGAGGTTTTTGTAAACATCAGTCCTTTTGCTTGTTCTCTCCATTGATTTGCTCTGTCTGTTCATTCGTAGAATGATGACTTGAAGATGCAGGAAGTGATGAGTCTTGCTCATAAGTTCCTCCAGAATTTTTGCCTGGGAAATGAGCAAAACCAGGTCTTGCTCTACAACGACCTGTCACTCTTTCTCTCACCGGAGGTACCATGGTTTGTTTGCATCTCCTTCATGTCGTCTAGTTTGCACAATACTGAGTTTGGTAAGACGGTGAGAGACTACCATTGGCAAACATTGGTGAGCTGTAGTGAGTTTTCTTTCACTATCATCAAACTAGTTTAGATAACGTGTTAAGTTGCATCGAAATAATTAGGTAGTTGCTTAACTCGGTGATTTGCTTCCTGTGGGGTTAAAAGCAATTTGCCTAGTAGGCAATAAGGTAAATCCCCCTAAGACCGAGAAAACGGGTAACTGAGGTTTGAGATTTTTATACATGCCGTGTCATGTTTCATCGAGTACACGTGACATCGCGTGTTTCACAATCAATCGTATGGCTAAGACCTGGCTACCTCCACAGAAAGAAAAGACAAATTCACTAAAATAGATGCTGCTGTTTATTCCTGCATTTCCTCTCCTTCCATATAAGGATGGAAATTGTAAATAAATAAAAAAAGGAAAAATAAATGAAACGAGCAGATCGAACAATTCTCATTTTGATCGATTTTTCTTGTTTCACTTCAAAGAATCCATTTGCAGATTTGCTTAAAGCTGGGCCCAACGGATGGCTGAAGCTGCGCCATCGCGTGTGTCGATTCCTCATTGACTCTGACTTTGTACCTGGCAGCTTCAAGCAGCCGAGACCATGCAGCACATCTTTCTGGACAACCCTGAGCTGTGCGGCGAGGTGACCGAGAGTGTAGTGCAGCACTTTGTGCACTGTATTGAGCGGCACGGCCGCCACGTGCAATACCTGTGTTTCCTGCAGACTATTGTACGAGCCCGTGGCAAACACATCAAGAAATGTCAGGACCTCGTCATGGCTGAGGTTAGGAATGGTTATACACAATTGTTTTATGGTTGTGTGGTACATGGAATGTTTTCGGTGGAACAATGACATTGGTACATCACTGTACTTTAGTTGACTAAAAGGGTGATCGGATAAATGACATTAACAACAAATAATATTGCTCGCGATGAAGTTGCATCCTAAACTCGGTGGTGCAATGGTTAGAGCTGTCCTGAGTCTGGCAGGTTGGTGGTTCGAACCCCGGCCGAGCCGTACCAAAGACTAAAAATGGTACGTCCTGCTTCCTTGCTTGACGCTCAACATTTAAAAGGATAGAGCACGGCCAAACAACCATAGGTTGGTAAGAATAGCATAGGCTTTGATGGGCCTGCATCAAAAGTTCCTTAAAAGGCAATTCGTATGATATTATATTATTATTATTATTATTAGTAGTAGTAGTTGTATTATTATATCTGTCCTGAAGAGCCATCTGTGCTTTCTGGCTCCTTGACGCATCTCCAGGAACCATCGAAAGGTTTTTCAATGTTTGTTTTTTTTCAGGTGTGCCTCGTAAACGAAATTTAATTTTGCCCAAGAGGAAGGTTTAAATCCTACTCTTGATTTGCCATGTTCAAGCATTTTTACGACAATGTGAAAACCGGCATTGGTGACCACATATCGGATAGTTTGTGTACCTCATCCCCTTTGCATGTCTGCCTTTTTGTCAGAAGTACCGCAGAATCAGCTTGTAAAGACCTTCGTCTGGGCAAGCAAAATGATAAAAATTGACATTGGTGACCTCTAATCTAATTGACGTCAAGGATCTCGACTCGACAATGGGGAATCCATTCCATGATTTTGCAGAAAACTCCACTGTGCAGGACTGCATCTCACCTCTGTCGGCAGGTTGCAGAAGCATCCCTTTTATGTCACTATACAGACAATGAGGAATTGGTCACGTATCAGGAACCTCTGTTAACGCAGGAAGGTCCCATCCTCTCACTCTGTCACTCCATAAGGACCAGCAGGTTGATCCCCAAATTTATTTATACGGTCAGCCTTTGGGAGAGGTATCATTTCTGGAGGTTCGAAGCCTCACTATCTGTTAGAACCTATCTTGGGCAGATCACATTTCCAATGTTGACCTTTGCCTTGAATGCTAAACATAGTAAATTCCTTCCTCGACTGTCTTTAGTTTATAATGCTGTGCAAGGCTTTCATCTTCAAGGCCTTCATGGAGTACTGCTCTCCCCTCTGGGCTGGTGCTCCTGCCTCCCACCTTTCTCGGCTTCACGGTGTCGAAACCAGGGCATTTAGGATCATCGGCATCTCCCACAATGAAGCTGAGTCTTTGGGCCTCTCACTCAATCACCGCAGGTGGTCGGTGGTCTTTCTGTCTTCTACCGTCTCCTCTCCAGCCTTGCCCCCCCTGCTCTCTCTGCGATTTGTCCCCACCACATTTCCACAGGGCGCTCAAGTTCCGCCAACAACCCCCTTCTGGTAAAACTACCAAAATCACGAATCACTGCTCACCTTCACTCTTTCATTCCTCTTTTTCCCGCCTTTGGAATAAACTCCCTCACTCTATTCTTTCCCATTCTTCCCTCCAGGCTTTCAAAACAGCTGTTCACCGCCACCTCTTATCATCCCCCATCCAAATCTCGATCTTTCTTACCCCGATAATCCACCCAAGCCACTTCCTTCAATTCCCCTGCTTTCCTTCCTGAAAGTCCCTGCAATGTCCATCTTCTCTTCCCCATGTTCCCAGTCCCATCCCTCTCCCTTCCACAGATCTCCTAATGTGTCTGTTCCCCACTGTTTTGTCCCTCCCACTCCCACCCCATAAAGAAATGCCCCCTTGCTGTACGTTGTGTGTTAGCTCTCATACGAGCCTCGACAAGGTATACAAAAAATAAAAATATCTGCAGTGCAATGGAATATTCATCCCCTTTATGGGCTGGCCCTTCTGTTTCCTATCTTTCCCTCTTTGAGACTGTTGGGTTCGACCCTTTAACACCGATTGATTCTCACGAAAGTCTGAGTCGCCACATCTTATCTGCTTCTTGCTTGTTTTGAGCAGGTTGTTGTCCTTACGGAGTTTTACTATCTTTTCCGGTTTTGCTTTGCTCAGTCCTTGCCCCTCCCCCAGGTTACGTTGTACTGGAACCCTTACCTTGTTTCCCTCTCCAAGTTCAAGCTTAACGCTCACCTCCATTCTTTAGTCCCCCTCTTCTCTCACTTATGGAGCAGTCTTTCAGGATCTATTGCCTTTGTGCTTTTACTTTCAGGCCTTTAATTTGGAGGCCCAACACCACCTCATGGTCTCTCCTCTTTCTACCTCTGAGTTTACCTACCCACTAAAACCTGTCCCTCTTTCATTTACACCTCATCTCCTACTGTGATCCGAAAACTACATGGAGCACGATATCTCAAAAAGTTGTAGATGGATTCGGATGAAACTTGGTGGTCACGTTGGGTGTGTGACAAGGAAGAAGTAATTCATTTTTGGTGAGGATCCAAATCAAGATCTGGACACGAGAATTATATAATTTTTTAAGTGTTTCTTCACCACTGATCGATAGGGCCAAAAACTATGTAGAGCATGATATTTCAAAAATGTATTGGGCCCAATTATGTTCTCGCGGATCAGGCATTAAATAGCGGAGGTATGTGCTCTACCGAGTGCCATCTATTACATATCATGACATCTCAAAAAGTTGTGGATGGATTTTGACAAAACTTGGTGGATGAGTTGATTAGATGACGAGAACAAGTCATTTAGATTTTGTTTCATGCCCGGATCCAGATCCTGCCTTTCATTGGGATGCAACACACAAATTGTTCAGCCTGGCAGAGGTAGGCACTCTACCGAGTGCCGTTGTCATTTTAGTTTTGCTACTCATCGATTTTTAACTTTATGCTCATTTGTTGAACAAAATAAGTACAAGCAGGAAATGATACCACTGAATAAAGCAACAATAACAAAGTGCTAGTGATGTTTGTTACCAGTTGACCTTTTTGACCCTGTCCCAACAGCTTGTTAATGCAGGTGATGAACTGTTGGTGTTCTATAATGACCGTGCATCATTCCAAGCACTTGTAAACCTGATGAAAGCTGAAGCGGAAAAGGATTTGGGAAGTTTGGACAGTGCGTTGCAGTACCACATCGAGCTGGTGGAACTCCTCGCTGCCTGTACAGAGGGCAAGAACGTGTACACTGAGATAAAGTGCACGTCGCTGCTTCCGCTCGAGGACATCGTCCGTGTGGTCACTCATGATGACTGCCTCATTGAGGTGATTACTTAACCGTGCATAAAGACTTGTATACCCATTGTTGGATGTTTGACTGATGTCCATTTTTTGATACAACCGAAATCCCCCCCCCACACCCCTTCCCATTTCACTTACCATTGGAGAAGACATTATTTTACAGATAGCAATGATGTGTGCAGGAATAGATTCCAGATGAGTATGACTTTAACTTGGGATTTTGAAAACTGCATAACCGTAAAGGCTCTAAAGGAGCTTGTTCAGCTTTTTGTTGAGAAGAACAAGGGATGATGTATATTTACAGGAAGATGAATTGTGATCATATATCTACTTTGGGAGATTATTGGACGGGAAAGGCAGTCGGATCGGGTGGAAGGTAATTCAGAAGGTAGTGAAAATAAAAATGGATTTGAGGTCTGTCTGTTAGTTTGTCATGAGTACACGAAGAACTCTTCTTCAGGGCCTTGAGAAATCTTGCCAATTTATTCCAACCCCCCCCCCCCCCAACTTACTTTATGCTCACCCCTCACACATCACTTACTCTCCTGCTTGCACGCGCTCCATCCCCCTCCCATCTCTCCTCCCCCAGCCCTAAACCATACAGTGACACTACCCTTTCTTTTGTGATTGTAACAATTGCTTTCCCACCTCAGATTAAGACGTCCTATGTGAATTTTCTCTACCATTGCTACGTGGATACGGAGGTGGAGATGAAAGAGATTTACACCACAAACTATATGTGGACCGTTTTTGAAAACTTCCTTGTGGATATGGAGAAGGTGAGATTTCCAGGCCTGTGTGGATTCTGAGAGGTGCATCAGTTTCATTCACTTATAGTCCCATTCCCTTATATTTTTTGTTAAAATCTGCATCTGCATTTGCAGGTTCAGGGAGATTAAAAATAGTTTTTTGAACAAAAAGATTTTTTATTATTATTTATTGAGGGGTATGTAACAGCATTATGTATGAGGGAAAGCTCGGGGAGTGCTTTTTGGACACGAAGGCGAGAGTAATACAAGGGTGTGTCGTCTCACCAGAATGAACATATTTATGGATAAGGTGATGCGTAAGGTGTAATGGATGATGTACATGAAGATGAAACAGTTGGCGAAGAAACTGTGGAAGACCTGGATTTTGATGGTTATATAATACTGTTGGCAGATATGATGGAAATCCTTACCCCATTGGTATTGAAGATGGAAGACAATATCCCATTATTTTGGATTAACATTTGGCAAAGAATATAGTGAAACATGTTGGTTATGAGATGCGAAAAACAAATACCCCACATGAAAATAAGAACACAATCTAAAACAGATTATATTATGTTGTATTATATGATCTTGGGTTTATTGTACCATCTGATTGAATAATAACAAAAGACAGACGAAGAAAGGCAGGAGCTGTGAGAGCCTCTAACACACTCCGAAGCCTCAAACGCTCCAAGGCCTAAGAGAGAGATCGAGTGATATAGCTTTGGAGAGTGTTTTAGCTTTGGAGAGTGTTATAGGCTTTGGAGAGTGTTATAAGGCTTTGGAGAGTGTTATAGGCTTGGAGAGTGTTATAGGCTTGGAGAGTGTTATAGGCTCTGGAGAGTGTTAGAGGCTTTGGAGAGTGTTATGAGCTTTGGAGAGTGTTATAGGCTTTGTAGAGTGTTATAGGCTTTGGAGCGTGTTAGAGCTTTGGAGAGTGATATGAGGCTTTGGAGTGAGTGTTAAGAGGCTTTGGAGCGTGTTAGAAGGCTTTGGAGAGTGTTATCGGCTTTGGAGAGTGTTATAGGCTTTGGAGCGTGTTAGAGGCTTTGAGAGTGTTATAGGCTCTTGGAGAGTGTTATAGGCTTTGGAGAGTTTAGAGGCCTTTGGAGAGTGTTATTAGGCTTTGGAGAGTGTTATAGGCTTTGGAGAGTGTTATAGGCTTTGGAGGCTGGTTAGAGGCTTTGGAGAGTGATATAGGCTTTGGAGAGTGTTATAGGCTTTGGAGAGTGTTTAGAGGCTTTGGAGCGTGTTAGAGGCTTCGGAGAGTGTTAGAGGCTTTGGAGAGTGTTATGGCTTTGGAGCGTGTTAGAGGCTTTGAGAGTGTTATGGCTTTGGGCGTGTTGAGCTTTGGAGAGTGTTATAGGCTTTGGAGAGTGTTATAGGCTTTGGAGAGTGTTTAGAAGCTTTGGAGAGTGGTTAGAGGCTTTGGAGAGTGTTATAGGCTTGGGAGTGTTATGGCTTTGGCGAGTGTTAGAGGCTATGGTAGAGTGTTATAGGCTTTAGAGTGTTGGAGCTTTGGGAGTGTTGGAGGCTTTGGAGAGTGTTATAGGCTTTGGAGGTGTTTATAGGCTTTGGAGAGTGTTATAGGCTTTGGAGAGTGTTATAGGCTTGGAGAGTGTTAGAGGCTTTGGAGAGTGTTAGAAGGCTTTGGAGAGTGTTTAGGCTTTGGAGATGTGTTATTAGGCTTTGGAGATGTTATAGGCTTTTGGAGAGTGTTATAGGCTTTGGAGGCGTGTTGGAGGGCTTTGGAGAGTGTTATAGGCTTTTGGAGAGTGTTAGAGGCCTTGGATGCGTGTTAGAGGCTTTGGAGCGTGTTAGAGGCTTAGAGCGTGTTAGAGGCCTTTGGAGCGTGTTGGAGGCTTTGGAGCTTGTTGGAGGTTTTGGAGCGTGTTAGAGGCCTTGGAGCATGTTAGAGGCCTTGGAGCGTGTTAGAGGCCTTGGAGCGTGTTAGAGG
>CM068964.1:18280105-18293619 GCA_035128595.1 Eptatretus atami | reverse complement strand
GTTTGGAGTGTTGAGGGCTTGGAGTGTTGGAGGCTTTGTGAGTGTTGGAGCTTTGGAGTGTTGGGCTTTGGAGTGTTGGAGGTTTGGCGAGTGTTGGAGCTTGGAGTGTTGGAGGCTTTGGAGTTGTTGGAGGCTTTGGAGTGTTGGAGGCTTTGAGGTGTTGGAGGCTTTGGAGTGTGGAGGCTTTGGAGTGTTTGGAGGCTTTGGAGTGTTGGAACTTTGGAGAGTGTTGGAGGCTTTGGAGTGTTATAGGCTTTGGAGAGTGTTATAGGCTTTGGAGTGTGGTTATAGGCTTTGGAGAGTGATCTTGGCTTTGGAGTGTGTTATAGGCTTGGAGAGTGACATAGGCTTTGGAGATTTATAGCTTTGGAGAGTGTTAGAGGCTTTGGAGTGTTAGAGGGTTTGGAGTGTTGGAGGCTTTGGGTGTTGGAGGTTTGGAGTGTTGGAGGCTTTGAGTGTTTGGTGGCTTTGGAGTGTTATAGGCTTTGGAGAGTGTTATAGGCTTTGGAGTTGTTGAGGTTTGGAGTGTTGGAGGCTTTGAGTGTTGGAGGCTTTGGAGTGTTGGAGGATTTGGAGAGTGTTGGAGGCTTTGGAGAGTGTTATAGGCTTTGAGAGTGTTATAGGCTTTGGAGAGTGATATAGGCTTTGGAGTGTGTTATAGGCTTTGGAGTGTTATAGGCTTTGGGAGTGTTATAGGCTTTGGAGTGTTGGAGGCTTGGAGTGTTGGAGCTTTGGAGTGTTGGAGGCTTTGGATGTTGGAGGCTTTGAGTGTTGGAGGCTTTGGAGAGTGTTGGAGGCTTTGGAGAGTGTTAGGCTTTGGAGAGTGTTATAGGCTTTGGAGAGTTTATAGGCTTTGGAGAGTGAGTTATAGGCTTTGGAGAGTGTTATGGCTTTGGAGAGTGTTAGAGGCTTTGGAGAGTGTTATAGGCTTTGGAGTGTTGGAGGCTTTGGAGGTGTTATAAGCTTTGGAGAGTGTTATAGGCTTGGAGAGTGATATAGGCTTTGGAGCGTGTTAGAGGCTTTGGAGTGTTATAGGCTTTGGAGCGTGTTTGAGGCTTTGGAGTGTTATAGGCTTTGGGCGTGTTAGAGGCTTTGGAGCGTGTTAGAGCTTTGGAGAGTGTTATAGGCTTTGGAGCGTGTTAGAGGCTTGGAGAGTGTTATAGGCTTTGGGGAAGTGTTATAGGCTTTGGAGCGTGTTGAGGGCTTTGGAGCGTGTTAGAGGCTTTGGAGACGTGTTATAGGCTTTGGAGAGTGATATAGGCTTTGGAGCGTGTTAGAGGCTTTGGAGTGTTGGAGGCTTTGGAGAGTGTTACAGGCTTTGGAGAGTGTTATAGGCTTTGGAGTGTTGGAGGCTTTGGAGAGTGTTATAGGCTTTGGAGAGTGGTATACTTTGGAGCTGTTTAAGGCTTTGGAGAGTGATATAGGCTTTGGAGCGTTGTTAGAGGCTTTGGAGTGTTGGAGCTTTGGAGAGTGTTATAGGCTTTGGAGAGTGTGAAAGGCTTTGAGAGTTGTTATCGGCTTTGGAGTGGTTTGGAGGCTTTGGAGAGTGTTATAGGCTTGGAGATGTTAAGAGGATCTCTCTCTCTCCAACACTCCAAAGCCTATATCACTCTCGTCACTTTTGTGTGAAAGGAGGGACATATCAGAAGAGGTAAAATGATTGGCAGATATTCAATGACATCGTTAAACCAATTTTGGTGTCCTGATCCATCCACATGATCCTCTGGTCAAACTAAAATGTGCAATTTGGTTTCTCTGTCGGTCTTTCTGTCTTCCTGCCTGCAATACATTCGGTAATGGCTTAACCAATTGACTTTGGGGTCACACGAAATTGACTATGGAGTCGCACAACGAAGGTTGTAGCAACTTAATTTGTCCCCCTCCCCAAGAGGGTTTTTATCCCCCGCCGCGTGGCGGAAGGGGGATATTGTTGTCACCCGGGTCGTCCGTCCGTCCGTCCGTCCTGCTGGCTGGGCGTCAACATTTATGGCGTCAACATTTATAGCTGTGAGTGCGATAACTCATAAACTGTTCGTCATATCGATTTGAAATTTGGATCACACATGTACCACCTGAAAAGGAAGAACCCTATTGATTTTGGGCGTGGCCGGATCCAAGATGGCCGACTGGTTCAATGGCGGGGGATTCCCCATCTCTGATGGGTATATTTCCACTTTGGACGAACCCTGTGTTAAGGTGTATAAATAGCTCGTCGTCGTGTTTCTTCAGGGCACACATACCGGAGGTAAAAGTTATGATGACCACAAATTATTCAGTCAATTCTGTCCAACGTAAGGTGACCTTTGTGAACAGTCGCTACTGTTGTTTAACACGAAACTTGATTAAATTTGGAGGAAACCCGACATCCTTGAAGCATTCGATATGCTCATCGCACCCCCGCCCCCCAACAACGAACGAAATCTGAGCTTTCGAACAACTTGTTCAGCATCAAGGTCACTCACTTGGCCGCAATGATCTTCAGCTAATAAAGGTGCTTAAATGAGACTTAATGTATGAATGACGCGTCCCATTCCCTGTCTGAGTTTTCTTGCCATCAGGTTATATCTGGTTTGTGTAGTTATATTGAACATGGATTGTTTATAACTTGCGTCTTGGGGCCTCACACGTGATTTCTCCCGGCCACGGCTTCGAGTGTGACGTGCGATGTTGCTTCCGACACCCTTACGGTCCATTCGTGGCCTTTATTCGATGCACAACCCCGTTCCTAATGGTAACGAGCATCGAGTCATACTCACCTTCGGGAAATTTGGACACAGTTACACGTGGGAGGTGTATAAGCCTCAGAGTCGTTGGTCCACACACGTACCAGATGTAAAAAGTATTATAACCATTTATTCAGTTCCGTCGAGTCGTGGCCGACTTCTAGTGGCATTCATGATCAAATTTCCCCAAACATCCCTGTCCTCTATTGCTTTCTGAAGCTCTGGCAATTTAACACTCCTGGTCGCTCGGATTTAACACTCCTGGTCGCTCGGATTTAACACCCATGACTTTATTTTCCTTCAGGGCATTAATAGCTGTGTGCTCTTACATAATCCACCAAACACACAAGTAGTGTGACAAGCTCTTGTTTAATAACTCGCACACCTTCCTCTCGCTTTACGTACACATTGGATTAGTGAACAAATGGCTCCTAATTCCCAAGGTAGGACCAAATGGGATGAATATTTTCGATTTTATTTTCTATATTATTTATTTATTTATTCCATCGCTAAACTCTTAAAATTTTAAATAACTAGTACGTGCCGTATGTACATGCCCGTTACGGTACACGTTGCCGTACGTGCAAAAAAAAAAAAAAAAAACCAATGTCACCCCCAGGGTGACCAGTATCTTGCCAAAATGTGAACATGAGTGACTTATTTATTCGATTAAAGTTACTCAAAAAATAAGGGTTTCGTCGACCTTGATGCTTGACCTTTTTGTGACCTTGACCTTTGACCTTGACCTTTATATTTTCGTACGGTTAATGGTATCTCTCCAGGACCGTTGTACATGTAATATAAAGAGATTTTGATGAGAACTGAGGAAATAAATTTTCATGAAAATCCGTTTTTTCGTCATGACGTCATCAAATGACGTCATAGCGTCAAACTTTTGACAGATCTGGAAAGCACTTATCAAACGCTTTCATATGAGGTATTACTCGATATGGTATCTAAGATTTCAAAATTTGACCTTGGGTCAAAAACTTTCGACCTCCAGCGCTAACCATGAAGGTCAAGGCCGATCGCCACCAAAAAATAATCAGCTGAGCGCCAGACATGAACTATATTCCCATGAAGTTTGAAGACGATCCGATCAAAATTACTCAAAAAAGAAGGGTTTCGTCGACTCCCCTGATTTGCGCACAAAGTGACCTTGACCTTTGACCTTGACCTTGAAAATTTTATGGCTGAAAGGGACCTCTATAGGCTCTGATATGCGAAGTTACAAAATTTCCAATGATAAACTGTGCTCTGCAGAGTGATTTATACGTGATTACAGACAAAAAAAAAAACAAAAAAAAAACATACAAGCTGACTAACATATCTTGCAAAAACTTCGTTTTGGCAAGATAAAAACTTTCAAACCGCGTGCCAGAAACAATAACCACACAGGCCGTTCCTTCGCTCGCTCGTCGTCTTGTCCCGCTGCGTGGAGTCGTATGTGCAAACCAAAAAAAAAAAACTTTCAAACAACTACACAGGCCGTTCTTCGCTCTCGTAAATGACGACTGGATTGGGCATTGTGTTTATCTATAAATGCGCAATAAGAAGTCGAGAAATTATTAGAATACAGTAAGTCATCACTATCCGGAAGTCCATAGTTGTAACCCGTAATGGGGAACGCGGCTGAGGATCTCTTCCCAACGGCCACGCCTACGCAGCAACGTGTCTGTCATTGGTAACTAAATGGCAATCGCCACGCCTACGCAGCAACGTGTCCTGTCATTGGTAACTAAATGGCACATCGGCCACGCCTACGCAGCAACGTGTCCTGTCATTGGTTTGGTAAATAAATGGCCATAACTTGGGAACTTCTTGTCCGATTAATATCAACCTTGAAAAGGCACATACTCAGGTCCCCAGCAATATAGCTGGCAAGTTTAATTAGATCGGACCAGTGGTTGTCGAGAAACAGCGGTCACAACACACACACACACACACACACACACACACCACACACACACACACAGCCACAGACAGGCACACACACATTGCTGGAATTATAGATAGATAATTTTTGTCATTGATCATGTGTTGTTCACGTGTGCTTCTCTAGACTTTCAACATGGTGCCACATAAGAAAAGAGCAAACACTATTTTGGAGAAATACATTACGGAGACGGTGATGAATGCCATCATTCTTCAACTCGCCGTTCTTTGATCACAGCACCAATGTACAGGTTAGTGTGAGACCGCCTTGGTAGAAGAAATGTGTGAATCCAAGGAATGAGATTGCTTTGGTAAAGGGTTGATGTTAATAATCACAATAAAGAGGGTGAGAGATTATGGGAGACAATAGAATGGGGAAATCTCGACATGGGAGGACACCAAGAAGCCGTCATGCCTGTGCTAGATCCACTCACCTCCCCCCTCTCCAACCCAATCGTTCAAACCACGAGCACACTCGAACTCCATGGCACTCACCATACCGACACTTTCAAACCCAATCCAACATTTTTCCCTCCACGGTTTCAAGCAGGTAGTTTACTACCTTGTCATGTCAGTCCCCATCCCTTCTCATGATCCTTTTACCCCCCATTCACCCACCTAATCCAACCCTTTTACTTGATAGTTACTGTGTTCCCTGCTCTTCTCTCCCCTCTTTTCCTCTTTGCTCATTCCATTGCTTGGTGTGTCTAAATGTGGCCCCACTGCCTCACTATCGGTCCGTTACCTTGTCATCCTGTCACTTTGCTCTTACATGAGTCTGTCTTGCAAACAAGAGAACATGCCATGTTGATTTATAATGTGATCTTATGTGCAGTATTTGTGGTCGTTTCATTGATTGGTCAGGGTAGTTTCATTGAGCATGTCTCAATCTTTAAATGCTGATGCACTGGTATCTGATTTGTCGGAATATGCTTGACAATGTTTTGAATTTCTGTATTTCCGACATGTAGTTGAGTTGGCGGTTGTGATGCCCTTTAAACAAAGTGCTGCATCGTGATAAACGATCAACAGGACTCGCATCTCTTCTCCATCGAAAAATGCCAACACTTTTTCTAAGACACGTATAGTGTCCAAATGTTATTTATTCAAAGACATCCAATCGGTGTTTAACCGTACAACTGTTAACAATTTGCACAAATGTATAATTTATGCTTTTTTTTTCCAATTAAAGGACTGTAGTTCGCTTCCCATCGCTACTTTATGGTGTCTCCCATACCCACTCCTAAACTTTTCTGTACTGCCTGATCTACAAATAATTTCCATATCCCTCCAATTCACATACCGTCCTGCACCTATAAATTTTTTAGCTTATCTGGAATTGGAATTCCAGATAAGGTATCGTCATCGCGCACCGTCCATCTGTCCATCCATCTTCTATTTCGAGTTCTCCGGCCAAACCGCTGGGCCGATCCGGCTGAAATTTGGCAGCAAGGTTCCGCTCCTGACTTGTAACAGGGATCGCAAAGCTCGTTCCAGTCACATGACTTAAGTAGATCAAAATGGCAGACTTAGTAAATTCCTTCAAAAATCTTATTCTCCAAACCCCCCAGTCAGAATGCTACCAAATTTGGGTTACAACATTAGGCCCGGGTAGGGATGTTCAATTGCAGAGGTCATGCTCATCACATGACCGAAAGTGTGTCAAAATGGCGGACTTAATAAATTATTGGGAAAATCTGTAAATTCCTTCAAAAATCTTCTTCTCCAGACCCACCAGTCAGAATGCTACCACATTTGGGTTATAATATTAGGCCAGGGCCCAGAAAAGCTACACATCCAGTGGTCCTATTTTTGTTCACCTGTTGGGCTTTTGACCCACCATCATCTGTTTTGCACTCCCATGAGCCTCGACTTCAATAGAGAAACAAAATCAACGTCGTGGCCTCATTAGAAAAGTGTTCCCCCTATTGGATAGCGATGTTCTTTCAAAACGGCATTGTCAGAGAATTTACTGTAATAAGCAAAGTGCTCGAACCCGGGATGTGAGGGAAACATTCAACACCATGGGACATGGATTCGAGTATTCATCGCTGCAACTACAGTTGCTCGACAAACACATTTGATTTTGGTTTAGCCTAAAGCAGTGGTTGTTGCAGTTCTAATGTTAAGGTCGAGTACAACAACATCACTCGGCTTGTTTTGCCTGCAGACCCGGCAGCCCGTGTTTGTGCAGCTGTTGCAGAAGGCACACCACATCCACAATTGCCCGTGGTTGGCGAACAGTCAACGGCCAACCGTCGAGGCCTGCATCAAGACTCTCATTACCGTGGGTATGTAGGGCTCAAGGGCTAGTTTTGGCCTAGTTAGGAATGTTTGGTGTGATTATTGTGCATCACGATTTGAGGATTTTTTGGTGTCAGGGTTGTGGGATTGTTAATCACAGATAATTGTGTCCTGTAAGATAACTGTTTTGCTAGTGATTTGCTAATATTTGATCTACGCACGTTTGTGGAGTTTTATTTTAATTTTAATGCAGAGCAACTTCCTGGTTCCCGAAGATCATTGTTCTGGAATAAGATCGTCTACTGTAGCTGACCCCTCCCTACCCACCCACAACCCACACCTTTTCTGTGCGTTACCTTTATGTTAGTGTTCCTTTGTGATCCTCTGTCAGTCTGTGAACCTGCCATCTATCGTTTAGCTCCTCCATTCATGTAAATTTCTGTATTAAATAAACAAATACGTCGATCGTTGAGACAGCTAAATTTCTTCATCTTCCCTCGGTTAAAAATTGGAAATGTTATCAGGGATGCACAGAATCTTTATGGACTCTCTTCCTTAAATTCTGACACCTCATTGGCTTTCAAGCATCTACCTTCTACCTGGAGACACGGTTGCAGTAACATGTTCACCTGTTTCATCCGTGTCTAATGACTGTGAATCATCCCATGTGGAAGTGACTCCCTTCACCAAGGTACAATGGACTCTTGCCAATTGAAATAGGGGACCGTGTCGACCAACTTTACCAATTCTAACACCGCCAACTCCAATAGGCCAGGAGTGTTTATTGTTGTTTAATTATTTATTAATTTGTTGTACTACTTTGTGTTTGGCAAATCAAACCGGCATCCATTCATTTATACCCGATTACTGTGTATTCAAATTGGTGAGAGGAGATTTGGAAGTCATGTCTCACTAAAAACTTACTGAAGCAACCGAGGAGTGAGTGGTGGAGCCATTTGAAAACTTAATTGGCATAGACAGTTTTGAAGGACAAATTGGACAACCAAAGCTTACTTTTGTCTTGCTGATGATGCATGAATGCAGGAAACAGCAGCACTTCAGCTTGTAAGATGAGATGCAGTTTGGATTTTGAGCCAAAATTGCATTGGCCTGTTTCACCTTGTCATGCAAATCAATGGCTCGTGATGATTGGATCCCAGGCTCAAATGTATTCGTCCATTGTCTACTAATCACCTCGTAATTCACATTAAAGTACACTGATGTTTACTCGTTTCTTTGTCCTGCAAGCGATTTACCTACAAACTCCTTCATGAGTCTTGGATCAACATGTAAAGAAAAGACCTTGGCCAAGTGCATTGTAATCAGAGGACACTAAAAATTTGATATTATGGTTTGGTGTTCATTCAACTTTTGTGGAGGAATCTCGGAACGCAAATTGGAAAAGAGGGAGGAAACACTGACATGTGCAAGTAAGAGGATTTGAGTTATGTCGGGTTCTTGGGGATAGAAGAGGTTGTGTGATATGAAATGGGAGCACAGTACCTGCTTTAGAAACCCTGGAGACGCTTCAAGTCAGGGAGAGATACTGAATAGGACCAGGAAGGTGGTTCTACTAATGGAAGAGGAACAAAAGATTGGAGATGGACATAAGGCCGTAAGATTTTGTTAGTTCATCTAAGAGAGGGTTAGTGGAAGAACATGTACATCTGGGAGGGTCAGAGGGTTGAGAGAACGCAAATTGTAATTGAGAGAACTTCTTTTCCCTGAGACCACGGAGGCCTGGAAACTCGTCAGCAATGGGGGATTTATTTCCAGGTGAGGTTGACAGCTTTCCCTTTCTGTTCTTCAAGCCCCTTTTTGTTGTGTTTGAGTTTGTAACCTCAAACAGTTTTTGAGTTTGTTTGCGTTTGTGTGTTAACCTTAACCCTAACCCTAACAGCTAACAGCCCTAACTTGTTCATCCCCTGTCTTCCTCTTCATCCCCTTACTCTGTCATTCTTCACTTCGTCCATTCTTCTTGCAAGTGCCTCTGTTGTGTCCCTCCATATTACTGTTTGGTGTTTTCCCCCTTTACCAGCTGGCTCCTTCCCATTATATTCCATTCTCTTTTGTTCTGATCCATTCTGTTCTGTATTTTAGCTCTTCCATGAGCTTCAAGTTTGCGAACAAAAATATTTATTATTTGCTGTCGTTTGCTCAATGTAATGCTGTGTGTTGTGTGATTGACCGACGCAACTATAGAATGAAGAAAATTTATAAGATTTTCCATATGATTTACGTTCTTCCATTTCATCAGTTTGTTACGAAGTGTTTCAACCTACCTGGATACATGCACCTGTATAAAATAATTCCGTTAAATCGTGGAATTTATTTTTGGTTCACGAGCGCCAGCCAGAGTGACCACTATATTCGTTATGTCTGTGTGTCTGTCTGTCCAGAGCATAACTCCGTGGACTTTATCCGATCTTGATGAAACTTGGTTATGTGTTCGATATCAATGTCATGTTGTTTTTTCTGGATGAGGGCGTGCTACGCCCATTGTGTGGAGCACGCAAAAAATAACCATTTTAGGGGTAGTCGGATTAAAAATCTATCTTCTCCTCGGAATTGACTGAATGGAATGGGTTCTTCGGTATTTGAATAAAAAATGAATTATCTAAAACTGTCATTGTCCGATTTTTCATTTGTCCCAAGGTCAAGGTCACAAGGTCAAAAACTAGAAAATTGCGAAATTTTGACATAAAAATCATATGACCGCCCAACTTTGAGAGCTAGGATGCAATATTTTTATGCATAATCTTGAGGTCATTCCCCACTCAAGTCTTGAAACCATTTTGCTCTATCTCAACACCTTGCCCGTGGCGCCCCTTCAATGTTTGCTTTTACGCTGATTTCATCAAGTATGGATAATCCGAGGAGTGCGAAATTCCATATAGCCTATATGACGTTATATTGTTCCTGGAATGTTCCAGAAGAAGTTTTGCACCAAAGGTCATAATCCTTGACCTTTGACCTTTAAAGGCCACAAAGGTCAAATTTTCAAAGTTGTGGGAATCGAACCGGTTTTCGACCTTCTTCGACTAACTAACTCCAATAAGCTATGCACGTATCTGTTTCCTTATTTTAATGTCCACAACATTGTTCTGTGACCTTTAAAGGTTATGCAAAGGTCAAATTTTGAAAGTTGTTGAACAAACCGGGTTTCGACATTTTGCAGCTGTTGATTGAAGGCCACAATAATTAATTATAACTTGGTCAAAATTATCACTTTGTCTCATCCTTGACTTCTGAAAAAATCTACATCGTCAAATACCGCTCGTGAACCATTGTCGTCTTCAGACTTGTTCTTGAACTCTTTTAATATACAGGTTTTATTGTACAGTATTACAATAATTAATGTCATTGTATCTGTATGTGCTCCATCATTCTTCTGAGTCAGTGTTTCCGCATACCATAGCGGGCAGGGGCGAGGGCAGAGGGGAAGGGACGGAGGGAATGCAAGAAATTTATGGGGTAAAGTAACTTGGGCTACCCTGTGTGTGTTATACATTATATATATATATTATATATATATATATATATATATTATATATATATATATATAATATATGTATATATGAGCCCTAAGAACCATACCGGGCATCCCATCTTGTGTACTTTGAGAAAAAGGGACTCAAAGTTCTCAGTCTGAATCGGTTGGGAGAAAATCGGAGTCCTTATCACCACTCCTTCATCGTCATCATCGTCATATCCATCAACTCAGCATCTGTCAGATGTCTTGCGCATGTTTACATGGAATCATGGGAAAATGTGGATGGCCCATTCAGGCTCTGGCAAGTCAGATGCATATTAACAGAGCCAGAGAGGTTTTTTGCTTATATCCTTATCATAATATTCTGATGGATTGGCCATTTTGCCCTGAAAGGTATCAGTTTTGTGCACCTGAAGACGTTCATAATCAATTTACAAAAAAGGTGATGGCCGGTATGTTCTTCGGGCTCATATATATATATATATATATATATATATATATATATTAATATATATATATATATATATATATATATATATATATGATATATATATATATATATCATACTGAAACGCAAAGAACTTACCACCTTTTAAACCTTCAAATATCAACAATAACACTGCGTGTAGTAAATGTGTGAACTTATTGTGGACAATAGTGTCCTCACTGTCAGACAAAACGGTCATGGATGGTCACTTGAACCTTCAATGGTCACTTCATAGCACAGCTGTTGAACAGCCGTTTTGACTGTCAGTGATTAGCCAAGGGGTACGGGATGATTTTAATGAGCCACGTGATGTCTTGATATTGGCTTTAAAAAGGCCAGTGCAAAATGGGCATTTCAATCAACATGCCACGATTGTCAAGGGATCAACGGCAGTGTGCCTTGGGCATACTGCAAGGCGGATGAGCTACCGTGAGGTGGCACGTCGCCTTGGCTGTTCACACCAGACAATATCGGCCCTGGTGGACAGAGACACCCTCCACCACTCTGCAGATGACAGACCTCGATCAGGGAGGCCAAGAGTCACCACTGCAAGGCAGGACAGGCAGATGGTCCTAAGTCAGATGGCTTCAGACATTGAGGACTGAGTGGGACAGAATCCAGCAGCAATCCATCCAAAGACTGGTAGGCAGTATGCGCCGACGATGCACTGTCTGTATCCAAAACAATGGTGGCCACACACGCTATTGAAAGGGGACTGACATTGCACCCTGTGCTGTTCTGTACTGTAGAACCAACATGAGATGGTGTATCTTGGTCAAAAACTTGACATGTCATCAATAAAATGCCAATGTTTCAATTAGCAATTGTTGGTTTGTTTTATTTTGAACTGTTACAATTTTATTACATTTCAAACAAGTGGTAAGTTTCTTTTGCATTTCAGTATATGGTATATATATATATATATATATATATATATATATATATATATATATATATATATATATATATATATATAGATATGTGTGTATGTATGTTTGTATGTATGTATAATATATATATATATATATAATTTTCCATCGGTGGATGAGTTTCTCGACATTGGAAAGAAGTCATTTGTTGGCTCATGAAACACTAATGGCTTCTCGTATACCTCCAAATCGCTTTCCACTTCCAACTCATTAGCCGGCTTCATCTGTGGTAACAGACGCATGAAAACCAATCTTTTGGATCAGCCTTGCACAAAACACGAAGTTCTGAGACACTCTGCTCCGAGAGCCTGCTGCTGAGGTGTCACCACCTGGGGAACCTGTTGAGCTGCTGCCTGGTCATTGAAGTTCGGTTATTAGTATCCTACAGGTTTCACCGGAGGGGACTATAGGTTTGCTATCCCTCTGTCTGTCCGACCCACTTGTGGTTTTTCAAATTTATTTTTTTTTCCCCCAATATCTTTTAACATATCCAACTGAAACTTGGTACATGGCTTCATTATGATAAGTTGGAGAACAAGTTGGAGTTTCAGGGCGTTTCATCAATATTTCAGTTTTATGTCCTTTTTAAACATATAATATCACATATTATACATCGGTCAGTGTTCAGCTGCTCTGACTCCACCCTACTGCGTTACACCCATTGGCTGGACATCTGGCATGACTCCACTCAAATAAAATTATGCTCCGCCGTTGCATGAAGCAGCACAGATCGGTAGGCCTTGCTGCTTTAGGCCTGGGTATTAGTCCATGGCCCATTGCAATTTAAATGATCCCAGGTATATAACCACAGTGTATTATATATGCACATCAGTCATACGCATGTTTGTACATCTGGTTATTTTTATTATGAAATGGGCAAGGCCTAGAAACGAATGAAACACGGTGGGTTATAAAGGTTCTTATTTATTTATTTATTTATTGTAAACTATGTCGAGGCTCGTGTAAGAGCTAACACACAGAATGTTCAACAATGGGAGCAGGACACAAGAGGTGGGAGAGGGAAGGACCAAACAGTGGGGAACAGAGACATGAGGAGATCTGTGGAAGGGAGAGGGATGGGGTGGGGTACACAGGGTAAACAAGATGGACATTACAGGGACTTTCAGGAAGGAATGTAGGGAATTTGGAGGAGGTGGGTTTGGGGTGGATTAGTGGGGGTAGAAAAGATCGAGGATTTGGATGGGGGAAGATAAAGAGATGATGATAACAGCTGTTTTTAAGGCCTGAATGGAAAAATGGGATTGAAGAGAGTGAGGAGTTTTGCAAAGGCAGGAGAAAAGAGGAATGAAAGAGTGAAGGTGAGCAGTGATTCATGATTTTGGTGGTTATCCAGAAGGGGGTTGTTGCTGACCTTGAGTGCCCTGCAGAAGTATGGGGGGGGGGTGGACATTATCACAGACAGAGCAGGGGGTCGAGACGCGAGAGGAGATGTAGAAGACAGAAAGACGCACCGACCTGCCTGCGGTGAGAGAGTGAGAGGCCCAAAGACTCAGCCTCATCGTGGGAGATATCAATGATCCTAAATGCCTTGGTTTCCACAGCGTGAAGCCGACAAAGGTGTGAGGCAGGAGCACCAGCCCAGAAGGGAGAACAGTACTCCATCAGGCCTCGGATGAAAGCTTCGTAAGTGGTCAGGAGCTCAGGTGGGCCAAGGAAGGACTTTGCACGACGGAGGATTCCCA
>CM068964.1:18257405-18275408 GCA_035128595.1 Eptatretus atami | reverse complement strand
ATAGGGTGATCTTTTGTGTTGTGCGTTTTGTTGGTCTACCTTGTACGAATTGTGCACTTGGCCACAATTATCGAGCCAATTTCCATTTGCATCGTCGGATTTACCGTTTCACCAATTGCAGTGTTCTGCCAATTTTTTGTTAATTTGCGTGAAATAATTTTAAATCATCATGTACCGTTAGATGTGTCACCTTCTTGTCTCACGTTCGGGTGTATTCATGTCTTTGCTCATTCATGAGTTTCTTCAGTGGGCCCAGGGGCCAGAGCAAATCAGCGAGGTTGAAAGGTACTCCCACTGGAAGATAATGCAATGTATCTTCACCTGTGGTGTGTGTTTACTATAAAACATGTTTATACATTGTTGATGTTAAACCAACAGTTTTAATTTGCAGATCCAATTGGCTTTAAACGCTCAGGACTTGTTAACATCCAGAGAATCTGTTGTGCTTCATGGGTTAATTCAAGAAAGATGTCGACGTTCAAAAAGTTACACACACACACACACACACACACACCACACACACTACACAACACACACACACACAACACACACACACACCCACACACACACACAACCACACACCTCCTTCCCTCCCTCTTCAGCTTGATCGATATGGTACGGAAGGGAATTTGAAGTGGAGACAATCTTTCTGAAGCTTAAGTGACTACATTGAATGTCGCGGGTAATTTCTGGTTCTATAGTGTTTTGCCAAGAGTATGTTGACAAGAGCGCCTTATTAGCCCCTGTTGGACTTGGTCTGAAACGGGACTTATGGATTTGCTCTCAGATTATCGTAGTCCTGTGTGTGTGTGTGTGCTGTGGTCCACAACCATATCATGCGAGATGTATGGATCCGATTTTATATCTTGTGCTGGCACAAAAAAGACATATATTGATGGTAAACGTTGACACAATTCTTTGTTCGTGATGAATCAAAGATGGCCGAACTGCGGCTATTTTAGTTGTTAACCCAGTGTCGCACACTTCCTCAACCCATGCTTCCAGTCATGCATTTACCGATTTGTTCAAACTGGCACAGATAATGAATGGTGGATACTATGAGCACGTCATTTTTTTTTTTCGACATCAGCTCATGATGGCGACTGGCGGCCTTTTAGTTGTAAAAACAAAACTCGATGTTGAACACGTCCTCAACACATTCTCGGACATGCATTTTACCGATGTTATTCAAACTTGGCACAAAGCTTAACTAATGTGAGCTTGCATTGTGCACGTCTTTTTTTCGAGATCAGATCCAAGATGGGCGACTATGGCCATTTTGTTACTTAAACGTTGCCCCAAACCATTTGCCTCGACATGCATGGTCCAATTTTGTTCAACTTAGCACAACAAGGTGCAAGGTACACATGGCCATACTTTTCGCCCTAACTTCATTTGCGACCCGATCAAGGAATCGTCACTTGGAGACTGACGGCCATTTGGTTTGTAAAAAACACACCCATGTTTGAAAACGTTCTCAACCCATTTTCTCGACATGGCATTTACCGATTCTTGTTTCAAATTTGGACCAGTAAACGAATGGATGGCTTACAGATGCACGTCATTTTTTTTGCGAGATCAGAATCAGATTGGCCGGACTGCGTGCCATTTTGTTATTAAATGTGTCCCCAACCATTTCTCAGACATGCATTAGGCTGATTTGTTCAACTGGCACAAGCAGTACATTGATGGCAGACAAGTATACCTCACTTTATTTTGCGATTCCCATCAAAGATGCCGGCTGGTAGACTGGCGGCCATTTTTGTTGTACATAAATATTGGGCTCGACCTTTAACTCCACACAGCAAAATTACTAAAACAACGGGGGCTATGACACTTTGTCTTTTTTCTTGTTGACTATTTGTCTACTACTGATTTAACATTTGTTCTAGTACAAACTTTGCAGACATGCTCAAATTGTATTGATATTGTACATACTTTACAGCATGATCTAACATTCTAAACAGTTTCGTACTTTATATAAATAAGGTGTGTTTGTTGTTGTTGTCTTTTGGTGTTATGTTCTGCCCTGCACGAACAAGGCAGTGGCACGGAGACAGCCGATCGAGCCTCCGGGAGTGACCTAGAATACATAGTATAGAAAGTCTACAGACTTCCTGATAATATTCCACTGTTAACCACACCCATGTAGGTCTTGATTGGCCCTTGAGCAATGTGTCTAGCAGCCCCACCCCCATCAGGCTGATTGACAGTCATAAGTCCTCCCACCCTTCTGGTTCAATTCTCATGCCTTTGCAAAGAATGCAGTTTGCATACTTTTTCATGGAATCCTTTCAAGCTATTAAAATTTGATCAGTTTTGCACCTTTGCCACTGTAAAATGCCAGTAGATTTGTGTTTTAAACAAAGTTCACAGCTTAAACCAATTTTGAATTAGTCTGTCAAAAGGAATAATACTATTGAGGTTTTTGTAATAATAACAATAATAATAATTATTTTTTTTTTTTGTAATAATATTGAGATATCTACAAATAAGAAGGAAAAATGGGCATTTTTGTCTCGTTTTTCTAGTTCAGCGATTGATGTCCCAAAGTTTATATGAGTGATTATGGATGGGGAATTCTCCGTAAATGACTGGAGGTAATTTATAGGTTTTATTAAGTTATGTTAGTCGATTTTTTTTGAGGATTTATATTGTATTGAGCTAATGGAGTGTCCAGGCATCCCGCGACATAAGACGTCAACTGACTTCTTGATAATAGGAAGGAAAAGTTTCCGAAAAAGACCTATGGAAAGCTGTAATGTGCCGTGGGATATTGAAAAGGATTATGTGGACAGAATACAGAATGGATGAGTTAGCATCCAATGAAGAACAGATGTAACAAAGCAAAGAATCAGGATGATAAATGAAGAAGTAACACAACATTGATAACCTTACAGAACGAGGCAGTGTCCAAGGGGTAGAAAAAGGCCACGAGGAATTGATGAGAAACTGCCAGATTAAATGAGATGTCTGCTCCAAAGAGTCATGTTTTGGCACACTGATAGAGCCATTTCTTATCTGTCAGAGTAAAATGACAAGTTTATTCATCCACAGAGAATGAGAACAAAGTTTATTCCTTGCCGAAACACATAGTGAGCAGTGTGTGCCATCAGTTGACTTTGTGTTGAGTTTTAACAGGAAGGAAATGGGATTCAACTGATGTCTTGCTTGTGTGTAAAGAATGACAAAGCAACCGAATGACATGTAAAAATGGCTTGTTGAAGCGTTAGAGACTTCTCAAACAATCAAAGTAGCACACACAAACCACATATTCATGAAACTGTTGGGACACCAAACATAAATGGTGTTTTTACGCCAAACACAACAGACCAAAATTCATTTATGGCTGGACCCAAAGCTTCAAGGATGCAAAACTAACCGTCGCACTTACAACTCCCCACCCCTCCGCCCCCACCTCCACTTTCCAAAATTTCTTGTGAGATGTATTTTTAAAGAACATTTATTTTTTGTAATTTGTGAACTCCCAAAATTCCAGGCTCACTACTCACCTCCACTCGATTGGTACTCTTTTCTCATTGTGGAACAAACTTCCTCAGCCTCTTCAATCTTTTTCTTCTCTCCAGTGATTAAAGATGGCTGTTCACCACTACCTTTGTGTCACCTACAATCCATTAATCTGATATTTTTGAACATGGGCTTTTTGGACTTTTTCAATATAATTTTAAAGTGATTCTTCACGATTGACAGATAGAGCCTAAAATTATGGGCCAAAACGAAATCTCGAAATGTTGTGGACGGATGACAAAACTTGGTGGATGAGTCGGGAAGGTGACAAGCATTGAGCCAATTAGATTTTGGTTAAGGTCCAAATGCAGATCCCGGCCCATCAGTGGGATACAAAACGTCAACTGTCAGCTTGGCGGAGGTAGCGCTCTAGAAATGCCAATATGGTTCATTTTGCTTTTGCCACTTTTTATGCAAAATACGGTGTCAGTGAAAAGCTAGATGTTATGCCAGTAAGCATTGGTTGTGCGTATTGTGGATAAGCATTTAGTAATGCTATAAATGAAGATTAAAATGATGATACATGTATAATTTGTTGTTAGCACACATCGCGTGATGTCATGGATAATGAGCATTTATATGTTTCTCGACCTGTTCTCGATGCATGCAATATTGCACTGCTAAATGTGTGAGATTCATGAAAATGCTGATTTTACAAGACAGACGAAATCTGCCAGTATGCAGAATAGAACTGTATATTTTTTTGGACAGTGCCAACGGGATTGTATCATGTGCCATTACTGATAAATCATCTCGATTTGCAGTGTATAAGTGTAGTATGAGATAATCGAGAAGAGACGGTTATACACTCGATGTAGTATACCAGACACGTGTCGTCAATGTACTCCTGTTCTTCTATTCTTCACGCGATTAGTATCGGATTATTTTTAGCACAGTCGACACCAAATTGGGGTTATAAGAACATTGCAATGTTAATATACCAGTCGTGATATCATAATGCGAGGGTAATGTCCAGAGTGGTGGTTAACGCGTGGAGCTGATTATAATCAGTTGATTAAAACTCATCAAGATTGTGTATCGGGAAAGTAGTCCCTTGAGCTCTTCAATCATCCTGAAATTGCCACCGCACGAGAGAGAACAACGTGATGCGAATCGAACGTTGGACAGCCTCGACGATGCTGCAAGGACATCGAGTGAGAACGACACGACCGGAATCGATCGTTCGACAGCCCCGGTGCGATGAGGTGAACACGCATGAGTTGAGCCGGCAGGACAGGGACACTGGGCAGAAAACAAACTCAACGTAGGAATCTGAGTTGGACATTGTATGTAACGGTGAACTTCCTCATTTGACTTTGTATATGTTTATTTGAAATACACGTTTCATAAAACGTTATACTGTTGATGGGGTCACTGTAATGTCACTCAGAAGTCAGAGACCCCAACTGACAAAGATCCATTCGATTGGTAGCCGACCAGTTCGATTGTTCATAACTCATGCAAGCGCAAACCTTGGGTTGCAGTCATTGGAGAACGAGCTGGATTCGGCACCATGAGCAACATGCATACAATAAAAGGAAGGAAACCCAGGTGTATACTGACATATGGCATCAGCTTCAATTAAGAACAGAATTCTCACATCCATTGAAATGTAAAGACAACACACACCTCCAATTAACAAAGAAAATGTCTTGGAAAAACTAACTCTGGATAGGAACTTCAACCAGATTTGGTGAGATAATAGTCGAGGCGTCCTCTCAAGGTCTGGGAGGACAGCGGTTCAAATCCCGGTGAGTCATACCAAAGACTTTAAAAAATGGTACAGTACATGCTGCCTTCCTTGTTCCTGCATTGAAGTTTCCTTGCAAGGGAACTTGTAGTAGTATTATTATTACTTACTGTCTGGTTGAACGAAGCCACCTGCAAACCAAAATCCCATCACCCCCAACCCTCAGCAACATCTTCCTTTATATCCCAAACTCCCCGACCCATGCACGTGCAGCACCCCATCAGCGTTGAAAAACACTAACCCTGTAGCTGCCGTTGCCACTCCATTTCTCGATAGAGTGGCTTGCCATGCTGGAAGAAGCATTGATCTTGGCTTCCCTGCTCGTCGAGCCAGTGCTGGTGTAAACCCGTGCTTTCGACTCACTTGTAAGGTAATGGCAATAGAAGACACGGAAAACGATCTGCTCCATCGTCCGGTCTGGTCGCACAATCTGTGTGCCACGGAAATAACAGCATAGTCTATGGACACATTGCCTATGACGGTGGTGAAGGTCAGAATATCACCATCTTAAACCCCCCCCCCCCACCCTAACGTATACTACTTCAGTACAAATTAACTTCACCAATTTGCATTACATTGTAACAAGTATGATGATTGTGTTGGATTTCCTGCACAGCCTTTCAAAATATACATCATCAATCGTTTCCTTTTTGCTCCTGAATTACAAGAGGATAAAACTAGATATATTGATGCAATCGTACAAAATGAATAAATTGCAAATACATAAATAATTCTCGAGTTCAAAAGCAATCAATTACAGTTGAGATTTAAGCGACGGCGTTTTCTTCTTCGAGAAGGTAGACATCAAACGCTGGGTTGCATTGCACAACATGTGTTGCATTCATAGCACCGATTCCAGAGGTGGACTCATAAAAAAGCCATGTTATTCGGCTACAGGTCAGCGAAGAGGCCATGAGGGGTTCAAATCCTACCTCGATCTGTTGCATGTTGGCTGCATAATACTCCAGTGGGTCGTCTTCGCTTTCACACGAAATATTTGCCTGAAGCTCTTTGTTGTGCTGTGAAAGCTAAAACACATCCAGAGGTGGATTAGAGCAAGACCAACTTATTTACACAACCATTATACACATGGTATTCCCATCAAATATAGGTCTTATCCCAAAAATATAGATGGTGTGCACATGTGTAACTGCAGGTGCAGGATGTCCAACAGGAAAGTGCAGAAGTGGCGTACTTGCATATGAGCCAGGCTTGTCCGAGTTTGAATCTCGTCCTAATTTTAAACCGTTGGATTGTGTTTTGCAGGCAGGGCGTTACAACACACAGTGTGCCGTCGTTCGATAGCTTTTAACCTTGGGTGTCTGAACTGCTATTATTAGTTGGTGGACGTAAAGGATCGCACAGCATCTTTTTTGTAAAATACACAAGGTCAAGTTTTGTGGAAGAGTAGAACATAGATTAGATAAGGACACAACAGAACAAAAGGAACAGTATAGGGTGGCTTGAAAGTCGCTTTTACCCGTGCTTACTTACTCGCAACTCCCTCCCTTCCCTTCCACCTTCCACAAATTCAGTGGTGCAAGGAGAATGATGGGGTGCATACAGATACAATGACTGATTAATTACTGTACGTACAGTATCGCACAATAAACCCATATATATTAAAGATTTTAAAACGAATGCTTCACGAGAGAGGGGTGGTGGGGGGACACCAAGGGCAGGGTTTGAAGGACAAAAAATAGAGGTAGGCTTGACAAATAAGGGATGTGGGGAGGAACAAGGGTAGTTGTGGTGCACGCATGTTGTGGAGCATTTTCATAAAGCGTCCGGCAGTTATCGCCAGCACCTTGAACAAATTGCAAATTTGTGCGAAATCACCTTCAGTCAACGTCAAGCCTGGTTGGCCGGTTCGTGAACGACTTGGGCCAAAACGTACCCTGGCCGACCCCACAAGGAGGTGGGAATAAATGGGCCATTAAATAAGTGATAGTCGTATGCCAAGTGCACAGACAGGGATGACGGCGACCAAATCATTCATTTGTCCTCCTTTGCATCGTCCGCTTGCAAGCACCACTCAGTTTCATGAAGAGCGAAACAAATAGATTGTTGAAGGTTGACAGGACAGACATGTCCACCTGGTGTGCGAGGATATAGATGTTGTGACCGACTATCGCGAGGCAACACAGCTCCATCTCCACTGTCACCACATGCAGATCATCTGCTTTGGTAGTAAGCTTTTCGTATTAATCCACCTGTAACACAAACACAATAAACGCTTGTAGCTTGTCGCGGACACACATACTGGTCTGCAGAATGAAATGAAAGGACTCTGCACCCAAGGCTCAGATCGAGCACAATACCAGTTCTTTGGGCCGCATGTTGAAAAGGATCCTTTCGGCATTCTCACTGTCATGTCTGCTCTCCATGATTGCCAAGAGAAGTTTGGAGGCATTGTTCTGAAACGTGAACAACAAGCTTCACTCATATGAGCACATGGATGTCCAAACATCCTGCTTAGAAATCCCAACACAGTTGTTATGAACTTACAAACATAGAATGGTCATTAGATCCTGAAACTTCATCTTTAAATATTTGAGTCCCATAAATAAAAACAATATGATAAACCATGTTTGGATTCCTTCTATTCTTCGTTCGTATGCAGCACCAGACTGTGGGTAGCATCATTAGTTGAGGATGTGACTGTGCTGCTGATGCAATGCCCTCTTCTGGTTAGGGAAATAATTTTTAATTTGTTCATGGTG
The DNA here is from genome assembly GCA_035128595.1 of Eptatretus atami. NCBI lineage: Eukaryota > Metazoa > Chordata > Myxini > Myxiniformes > Myxinidae > Eptatretus > Eptatretus atami. The sequence continues at coordinate 18,267,407 of CM068964.1, read as the reverse complement.
CTGGCGATAGCTCGCCGACTCTTCGCGAAGGACACCATAGGATCTTTAACATACCCACAAAGCTGGCAGACGGGCGCCGTTTAACGTCCATCCGAGGGACGGCACACGCATTGTTGAATCACCCTGCCTGTGAACACTGGATGACAGTTTATAGCCGAGTCGGGATTTGAACCAGCTGGACAGCCTAGAGGCGAGTGCGCATACCTCCTGGCCATCCTGTCAGCCCTTATGTTTGCATTGAAGGCTTATGAAAGAAATTGTCCATATAACAAGGACAAGGACATTAATGACCTCTGAAGATGAATGAAGATGTGACTTCAACAATGGATAAATAAACATCGTCATGAGCTATGTTCTCAGATTGAACCAACAAAACAATTCAACAGCTTGTATTAACAAAGTTCACAATGCCTTGAGCTGCAGAACATGGTCTGATTGAGTCTTAGAAAGCGGGTTGATATCGTTGAGGATTAGCGCGATGATGGTGTCAATTCCATTGGACTCGTGGCTCGCAATGCAGCTCTGCAACATGGGGAAACAAACAGCGGTTGCCGATTGAGAAGTAATAGTTGCAGGGAAATCTGAGCAATGTTAATTGAGGGTGGGTGGTCAACTGCACAACTGAACGGGTCATTCACAAATATTCACGATTTACGAGCACATTTAACACCTTCATCTTTATCGTCCTTGTGCTGGAGCTTTAAACAGACCTGGTTGGCATGGCAGGGACCTTGGCAGTACTCAGTTAGGTCTCCAGTGTCTGATTGATCAGGTCAACGTTGTACTGATTTATGTTAGAGCCAAGCAGACCCAGACGGCCTGTGGTGGATCCACAGATGCAATCGAGGAATTGAAGCGTTTCACACACCAGATTGTAATTTGTCTTGTTATTTTGGCAGCGCAGAAGTTCTGTTGGAAAAATATAGTTGGCTAATTACAACAAGTTCACATAATCTGTAATATTGTAATACTTTTAAGTATCTTTGATTCAGGCAACTATCAAATGTGTGCCACGTGACAGCTAGTGCATTGCATTCAAATTTTCACTCACCACACAGTTTAAAATCAAGAACTCAACTACGTTGATGCGGAAGGACAACAGTGGTCTGCAAGGTGCAAAAACGTACGGAGCTACCACAACTTGTATCATGCATAAAATGGTCTTATATGATGATGGCTTCTTTGTTCATATGCAACACAAAGCTGCCGGGTAGCATCTTTGGCTGAGGGTGCAGCTGTGCTGCTGATGCAATGACCTCTGCTGGTTATGGCAGGAATCGGAATTTGTTTCGGGTGCCAGCGATAGCTCGCCTGCTCTTCGCGAAGACATCATGGGATCTTTAACATCCACCAACGAATGTTGGCAGAAGCGATGCTCGTTTAAAGTCCATCGGAGGACAGCAAAGACATTGTTCAACCACCTGCCTGTGAAACACCGGGATGACAGTTTATGCTGGGTCGGGATTCAAACCCAGGCAAGAAAGCTGAGAGGCAAATGTGCGAACCTCTCGGCCATCATGTCGCCCTATATTACAACTGTCTTGTGCCATAAAAAAAGAAAAAAAAAAAAAAGGAGACGTCTGGCTCATGGTAAAAGAATAAACCCCAAGCATTACCATCTGTTGTACGAGAAAAATGACAAACCATAACAAATAAGTGAAGCGAGCGATGCCGCATGGTACTCGGCCCTACTCACCTGCAGCTCCAGATTGTGGTTCTCACACAACAGCTGCAGGAACCGAAGCACATGTTGGATGAGTCTTCCCGTCTCCCAAGTTGCTCGTGCTCGTCCATCCACCGACTCACTCAGTGGTAAATCGTGAATAACAATATCGTCGCCCTCCATCCGAGAGAAAGCAGCTCGAGCTGCTAACCCAGCTTCCTCCAGTTGTTGCCGCAAGAGACTCGTTAAGGCTGATGCGCGGCTCGACTCTTGGTGGAGATCAAGCCAAAAGGTGAAAAGTAAACCAATTGAGCATGGAACGACCCAGACAAAACACTTTTAAAGCATTTATTATTACTAGAAACACACACTCCCTACTGGAGCCACCAGGGATGGGTGGGGGTGGGGGGGGGGGGTCATATGCTCTCAGTCCTTTTTCCTTCATTGTACATTTGTTCACACTATGGTGTGTGAAAAATGATGCTTTAGACACAGCCGAGGTAATTGACGGAGGGCGGGGGTGGCGGTGGAAAATAAAGTTGCTAGAACCTCCATCATGTGACCCTTAATCCTCCTGTCAAGCTTGGGTTGAGATTGGATAAGTAACAACCGAATGTATCACAGTTAAACAGACAGACAGACAAAGACACAGACATCAAATTGCTACTCAACCACATTAGCTATGTGGTGCTGTAACGTGGCACATAGTTTGGTGTGATTGGGAAGCTGTACATCCAGGTGAGATTGGAGTCACTAAAATCTTTGCGTTATGGTTGGGGTTAGAAGAGGCCAGAGTATGTGCATTCTGGTCGCAAAGCAACCACTACGACGGAAGTGGAATCTCACTTTGCTTGCGTTGTTGTGCCTGTCGCAGTAAGCAAGCATTCTCGTCCTCACGAGTTGAAGGCAGGTCTGAATCTGGTGTGATCAATCCCATGGCAGCACCAGATTTTAGCTCTTGCTCAGCAGCAGCTATACTGCTGGTGCAAGCCGCTGGAAGCAAGACTCTGCACGATGGTCCTCAGACAGGAGATGATAGAACGATAGCTGCCGGACCAAGTAGGGTGTGTGTGAGAGAGAGAGAGAGAGAGAGAGAGAGAGAACTGCAAAAATGACCCGGAAATACACCTTCAAGTCAAACTATCAATGCAAGTCTTGCTCACCTGTATAGGTGTGTTGCCACCCTTGAGGAGGGCTATTCCCAGCAAGATGCTTTCCTTGAAACTCGGTCACTCTTGGTCTCGTAATAAGTCAACAACAAGGTGTTGATGCCCCACGCTCATCCAGGTGAATCTGGATGTCAGCCTGTTTCAACTGATTTGCGAGTAATGACCTTGTACAACCTGGCGTACACACCGATGGTTTCAACACCTACTTTGTCCTTTTTCAAGGTGCTTAGTTAGCTCTTTAAGCATCTAACCATTTGTAAACCACCAGTCACAGATTTTAATTATTTTTAATACTTAATGGTGATCTGCGTGCACGCACATGCGCACGCGCAAAGGAAGTTGCTGGAGATTGTCACTATCAGGTCCATGAGAGAGGATGCACCATTTGTAGACATACGAGTTGGGAAGTTATGATTAAATATACTCAAACATTTTAAAGGGGATATTTAAAAATCTTGCACATTATCCTTGTTATTGGATTATAAACATTACAACTTTGGCAATCAGGAAAAATTGGACAAAGGGTTCATATATTAAAAGTGCAGCCAATTGTTCCTACATTTTATCACCTTTAGAAACCCGACAGAATTGTTCATTGTAACACGAACAAGGTTAACACTATATGAAGCAACAAATCAACAACAACAAGGTGCATAATGAAAAAGTGCAACAATTTGATTCCACCGCCTCGTGCTTTTGGTTTGCAAACCAACCTTGGATTCCACTTCTCTGCTAGTGTTCTTGTTCTCTCCATAGTAATGCAGAGCAAGTTGCTGTAGAGGCCTTGTCCCTGTTAAAGCAAGTGTGTCATGCAAAAGATAGCGTTTGACATTTTCATGACACGGTAATCAAATGTAATTCGATTGGCAGCCCTTTGCCGTTAAATACCATCTGATACATGCTATGCCTGGTGTTGGCTTAATGGTTAGGGTGGTGGGCTTGGGATCCAAGGATCCTGAGTTCAAATCCCCTTTGGCTGTTGAATTAATACCACGTGGGGTTGAACTGCTTGTCATCCTTCCGAGGTCAGCAAAATGAGTGCCAGCTTGCTGGTATCCTGTGTCGGATGGCGACCCGTCCACCAACGCTCTGTACAGAGTATTGGTTCCAATGGATGGATGGATGGATCTATGCTGGCACAAAATTTATCCAAATAAATTTGTCAATTTGACGAGGTGTCAGGAGAGGTACATTCAAATAAATAGGAAACACCTACCTTGTTGTAACGAACCGTTTAGTGGAGTTTGTTCAAACTTGTACGAAATATGCATAATGATGATCTGAATGGATTTTGGGGTCGGCAGGTCGAAAGTCAAGGGTCAGAGGCATGTTTTGGTAAAAATTATGTCACTGTGCTAACTTGTGAAACCGTGATGAGATTTTGACCAATTTTGGCATAAGTATACAGAATGATGCAGAGATGAACTGATTAGAAGGTGGTGTCGAAGGTCAAAGGTCAGAGTCCGTGATAGGTTTTCTTTCCCCGGATAACTGAACGGCTGAAAGGTTCCTCGTCAAACTTTGGAACAGTATGTATCATGACGCATATATAAATTGATTGATTATGGAGCCAAGAGGTCAAAGTCAAAGGTCATGTCAGGTAAAAATGAGATATTTGATAACAGCTGAAGGATTTAAATCAAACTTGGTACAGTATGCCGGTGTTGGCATAATAGTTCAGGTAGTGGCTTGGATCCTAGGATCACTGAGTTTCAAATCCCCTTGGCTGTGTTGAATTAATACCAGGTGGGGTTGACTCTGCTCGTCATCCTTCGGGGTCGGCAAAAATGAGTGTCAGCATGCTGGAATCCTGTGTCGGGAGTGGCGACCCATCCAGGATTGTACCCACTAGCCAAGGAGACTGCTATAGGTACACAACGCTCTGCACAGAGCAGGGTCCCCCAATGGATGGATGGATCCATGCTGGCACAAAATGTATCCGAATAGATTTGTCATTTTGACGAGGTACTAGGAGGAGAAGGGTGTTTAATTATAAAGCTGTGGTCAAGTTGGAGGGTACCAAGGAAGCAATTCAAACTTCAAAAAAACAAAACAAAAGAGAACTAGAAAACATCTGAAAATGCAAAGCCTGTCCACGTCCACTTTGGATTCGGTCTTCTTCTTCCTTATGCTAAACATGAAGAAAACAGCTAAATAAAGAGTACAAAATAAATGAACCGGCATCTGCGCATGGCGTGCAAACCTAACGACGCCTGTTGTCATGGAAACTTGACATGTTAAAACAGCAAAAAGCGATCGTTGTGATTGTTGGGGTTAACCATTCAACGATGCAATACGCAAATTTTTTTTATTTTCAACTCAATCGGATGAAAAATGGCAATTTTATTGCAACCTTGAACTTTGATTTAAAATAACAATCGGCTTCTAGCTTTCGAGTGGTGAACCAATTCAGTGACCCAATATTGATAATGCTTGAAATTTCAGGTCAATCGGGTGAAAATGGATGATTTTATGCAACCTTGACCTTTTGACCAAATTCTTAATTTGTCGTCTTCGTATTCTCATAATAAAGATTTGTTGAAAATTTGATGGCAAAAGCTCAAATGGATTAAAAAAAAAAAGTTATGGGACAAACAGATAGACACACAAACACAGAAGTGATTGAAAAACCAGTCTCCTGCTTGCGTGGGGGACGGGGTTAACCAGAACAGCACTCGGTAGAGCGCACACCTCCATCAGGCTGAACATTCACATTTTGTATCCTACTGATAGGCCGGATCTGGATCCGGACCTGAACCAAAAATCGATTTGGCTTGTTCTTGTCACATAACCAACTAATCCACCAAGTTTTGGCATCTCGTCCACAACTTTTTGCAATATCGTGCTATACATAGTTTTTTGGCCCCATCTCTCAATGGTGAAGAACACACAAGTCTTTCAGCAGAATCGATGCACAGTATTGCATTGTTGAGCAATGAACAGATATCCTGTAGCATCAAAATAAGGAAATCGTTTTGTGGAGTGACAAGTCTATTGTTCAAATCTGATGGGAATGCGGGATGTATTGGAACTCAAATTACAGGCTCGACGACGACTCCATGATCTGTAAGAATGAGGGGATGTGTTATACGAATAATGACGGAGAATCCCATCTCCAACCTCTTAAAATCACAACCCTGTGAGGGATTTCACAATAGGGATTGGCAAGGAGAACAGCATCTATACAATGAGTGTACATCAACACATTTTAGAGAGAGATCGGTAGCAAGTACATTATTAACAACTAGGTTGGATATGCATCTTACTTTGTCATCAAGGGCAGGCTCACTGGAAATCATATCCCTCAGAGTCTGCAAAATCTTCAGGCAAAGCTCCTCGTTCTGTTTGTGCAGGTGCAGTTGTGTGTGTAATGAGCCTGGAGAAAAGAAAGAAAAATAAATAAAAAGGAAGGAGAGAGGAGAGAGAGAGAGAAAGAGAGAGAGAGAGAGAGAGAGAGAGAGAGAGAGAGAGAGGAGGAAGAGAGAGAGAGAGAGAGAGAGAGAGAGAGGCCCACCAAGGCACCGTCAGTGTTGGGAAGATCTCGGTCTTTCTACCCTCTCCGACTCTGAACCCCCACCACACCACACACACACAACCACACACACACACCTTTTTCTTTTCTTCCTTTAAAGGAAAATTAAACTTTCAACTCTCTCTCTCTCTCTCTCTCTCCTTCCTTTTTTATTTATTTTTTCTTTCTTTTCTCCAGGCTCATTACACACACAATGCACCTGCACAAACAGAACGAGGAGCTTTGCCTGAAGATTTTGCAGACTCTGAGGGATATGATTTCCAGTGAGCCTGCCCTTGATGACAAAGTAAGATGCATATCCAACCTAGTTGTTAATAATGTACTTGCTACCGATCTCTCTTCTAAAATGTGTTGATGTACACTCATGTATAGATGCTGTTCTCCTTGCCAATCCCTATTGTGAAATCCTCACCAGGGTTTGTGATTTTAAGAGGTTGGAGATGGGATTCTCCGTCATTATTCGTATAACACATCCCCTCATTCTTACAGATCATGGAGTCGTCGTCGAGCCTGTAATTTGAGTTCCAATACATCCCGCATTCCCATCAGATTTGAACAATAGACTTGTCACTCCACAAAACGATTTCCTTATTTTGATGCTACAGGATATCTGTTCATTGCTCAACAATGCAATACTGTGCATCGATTCTGCTGAAAGACTTGTGTGTTCTTCACCATTGAGAGATGGGGCCAAAAACTATGTATAGCACGATATTGCAAAAAGTTGTGGACGAGATGCCAAAACTTGGTGGATTAGTTGGTTATGTGACAAGAACAAGCCAAATCGATTTTGGTTCAGGTCCGGATCCAGATCCGGCCTATCAGTAGGATACAAAATGTGAACTGTTCAGCCTGATGGAGGTGTGCGCTCTACCGAGTGCTGTTCTGGTTAGCCCGTCCCCCACGCAGCAGGAGACTGGGTTTTTCAATCACTTCTGTGTTTGTGTGTCTATCTGTTTGTCCCATAACTTTTTTTTTTTAATCCATTTGAGCTTTTGCCATCAAATTTTCAACAAATCTTTATTATGAGAATACGAAGACGACAAATTAAGAATTTGGTCAAAAGGTCAAGGTTGCATAAAATCATCCATTTTCACCCGATTGACCTGAAATTTCAAGCATTATCAATATTGGGTCACTGAATTTGGTTCACCACTCGAAAGCTAGAAGCCGATTGTTATTTTAAATCAAAGTTCAAGGTTGCAATAAAATTGCCAATTTTCATCCGATTGAGTTGAAATTAAAAAAAATTTGCGTATTGCATCGTTGAATTGGTTAACCCCAACAATCACAACGATCGCTTTTGCTGTTTTAACATGTCAATGGTTTCCATGACAACAGGCTCGTTAGGTTTGCACGCCATGCGCAGATGCCGGTTCATTTATTTTGTACTCTTTATTTAGCTGTTTTCTTCATGTTTAGCATAAGGAAGAAGAAGACCGAATCCAAAGTGGACGTGGACAGGCTTTGCATTTTCAGATGTTTTCTAGTTCTCTTTTGTTTTGTTTTTTTTGAAGTTTGAATTGCTTCCTTTGGTACCCTCCAACTTGACCACAAGCTTTATAATTAAACACCCTTCTCCTCCTAGTACCTCGTCAAAATGACAAATCTATTCGGATACATTTTGTGCCAGCATGGATCCATCCATCCATTGGGGGGACCCTGCTCTGTGCAGAGCGTTGGTTGCTACCTAAGCAGTCTCCTTGGCTAGTGGGTACAATCCTGGATGGGTCGCCACTCCGACACAGGATTCCAGCATGCTGACACTCATTTTGCCGACCCCCGAAGGATGACGAGCAGAGTCAACCCCACCTGGTATTAATTCAACAGCCAAGGGGGATTTGAACTCAGGATCCTAGGATCCCAAGCCACTACCTGAACTATTATGCCAACACCAGGCATACTTGTACCAAGTTTGATTTAAATCCTTCAGCTGTTATCAAATATCTCATTTTTACCTGACATGACCTTTGACCTTTGACCCTTGGCTCCATAATCAAATCAATTTATATATGCGTCATGATACATACTTGTTCCAAGTTTGACGAGGAACCTTTCAGCCGTTCTCAAGTTATCCGGGAAAGAAAACCTATCACGGACTCTGACCTTTGACCTTCACACCACCTTCTAATCAGTCATCTCTGCATCATTCTGTATACTTATGCCAAAATTGGTCAAATATCTCACGTTTCAACAAGTTAGCACAGTGACATAATTTTTACCAAACATGACCTCTGACCCTTGACTTTCGACCTGCCGACCCCAAAATCCATTCAAATCATCATTATGCATATTCGTACCAAGTTTGAACAAACTCCACTAAACGGTTCGTTAGAACAAGGAAGGTATTTATTTGAATGTACCTCTCCTGACACCTCGTCAAAATGACAAATTTATTTGGATAAATTTTGTGCCAGCATTGATCCATCCATCCATCCATTGGAACCATACTCTGTACAGAGCGTTGGTGGACGGGTCGCCACTCCGACACAGGATACCAGCAAGCTGGCACTCATTTTGCTGACCTCGGAAGGATGACAAGCAGTCAACCCCACGTGGTATTAATTCAACAGCCAAGGGGGATTTGAACTCAGGATCCTTGGATCCCAAGCCCACCACCCTAACCATTAAGCCAACACCAGGCATAGCATGTATCAGATGGTATTTAACGGCAAAAGGGCTGCCATCGAATTACATTTGATTAGCGCGTCATGAAAATGTCAAACGCTATCTTTTGCATGACACACTTGCTTTAACAGGGACAAGGCCTCTACAGCAACTTGCTCTGCATTTACTATGGAGAGAACAAGAACACAGCAGGAAGTGGAATCCAAGGTTGGTTTGCAAACCAAAGCACGAGGCGGTGGAACCAAATTGTTGCACTTTTTCATTATGCACCTTGTTGTTGTTGATTTGTTGCTTCATATAGTGTTAACCTTGTCGTGTTACATGAACAATTCTGTCGGGTTTCTAAAGGTGATAAAATGTCGGAACAATTGGCTGCACTTTTAATATATGAACCCTTGTCCAATTTTCCTGATTGCCAAAGTTGTAATGTTTATAATCCAATAACAAGGATAATGTGCAAGATTTTTAAATATCCCCTTTAAAATGTTTGAGTATATTTAATCATAACTTCCCAACTCGTATGTCTACAAATGGTGCATCCTCTCTCATGGACCTGATAGTGACAATCTCCAGCAACTTCCTTTTGCGCGTGCGCATGTGCGTGCACGCAGATCACCATTAAGTATTAAAAATAATTAAAATCTGTGACTGGTGGTTTACAAATGGTTAGTGCTTAAGAGCTAACTAAGCACCTTGAAAAAGGACAAAGTAGGTGTTGAACCATCGGTGTGTACGCCAGGTTGTACAAGGTCATTACTCGCAAATCAGTTGAAACAGGCTGACATCCAGATTCACCTGGATGAGCGTGGGGCATCACACCTTGTTGTTGACCTTATTACGAGCACCAAGAGTGACCGAGTTTTCAAGGAAAGCATCTTGCTGGGAATAGCCCTCCTCAAGGGTGGCAACACACCTATACAGGTGAGCAAGACTTGCATTGATAGTTTGACTTGAAGGTGTATTTCCCGGGTCATTTTTGCAGTTCTCTCTCTCTCTCTCTCTCTCTCTCT
>CM068964.1:18228150-18244387 GCA_035128595.1 Eptatretus atami | reverse complement strand
TGCCAGCAGTTATAAAGTGGCAGTTCTAGTTGATCTTTAATCACCTTAAACTTCAGTTATTTATCTCTTGGAAAAGATGCAACATTGGTGGTGGTGGTGGTGGTGGTAGTGGTGATGGTTGAGCCCATCCTTTTGACAGAGCGTTAGTCAATTCACAAGTGGTGAACATTTCCATGGCTAAGAACTGACTCTGGGGAGTGACCACTCAGTTACAGGTTGGGAAAACTTCCACCCTGAACAGATATGGACATGGAGTGCACACCAGTGATGGAAATGAACAAAGCCTTAACCATTCAACCACCTGGCCATCACATGGTTATTTCATTGTTAGCTCATCTATGACCAGTCGAGATGAGCTTTTAAAGCCAATAACAATGTTGGGATTCGCTAGATATCTGTTATTGTCGGGTTTTCCGTGTGTGTGTGTGTGTGTGTGTGTGTGTGTGTGTGTGTGTCTGCAACGCGAGGCTCCACAGCACAAACCAGCAAACCGATTTCGATGAAACTTGGCGAACAGGTGCCATATGGGCTGGGAGTGTGCGCGTTTGAGTTTCGTTGCTAAGCAACCACCCGTTGCTATGCAGCGGCCGAAAAACCGCGTTTTAAGAACCCAAGCAGAGAGGTGACATTACTTTTAAGACCCTTTATACCCCGTAGACTCCATAGACCCTTTAGACCTTCAGACTTCTATTGGAATGTACCCTTGTACCTTTCGACCCCATCGACCCTTTAGACTGTTAGACCCCTGAAGACCATAAAGACCCCTTTTGACACTTTAGACCATATAGACTCACTAGATTGCTTAGATCCCTTGACCCTTTAGACCCTTAAACCCCTGTGACCTTTTAAGACTCTTTCGATGCTATTAGACATTTGCATTATTTAGACCCATTTTTAGACCATTTTGACACTTTAGACCGTTACACCCTTAAGACCTCTTATACACTTATACCCTTTTTGGGGTTTAAGGGTCCTTTCATTTGGGAAAAACTAATGGAACGTTTTTCATAAATTTCTGACCCTCTCCTACATGGTGTTCACTACATGAATACAATTGTGCTGTCAGGCCTTTCAGCCACCATGGACCCCTAATTTTCCTTCAAATCAACTTTATCAGCAAATGCACCCCAACTATGACCTCTCCCCCCCCCCACCCCCTCCATCAGGAGACGAGAGTCTGTCCCATTTGGGACTATTCATTTTATATTGCCTCTGAACCCACTGTTTTCTTTGTTTGAGGTATCGGTATCATTTACATTCAGTGTTTTCATTTGTTTTCATTTGTTTCATAACAAATTGTTTTACATTAATCTTATTGTATTGTCTGTACAATTTATAATTAGTATTTCAAAACTCAGATTACCATTTAAAGTTATGAACTGTTTGATCCAATTTTGTTTTTCTTTGACTTCATAACTACACTTGAAGTTGGAGAAGTTCAACTGTAATGGGGACTTGGATAGTTATCGGTTCTGGAAGTTTAATTATGTGAGAATAAACTCGTGGATAACTAGAATGGCACTTGGTAGAGCGCATACCTCTGCCAGGCTAACAGTTTACGTTTGGGATCCCACTGATAAGCCGGATCTGGATTCGGTCCTTAACCAAGATCCGATTAGCTTGATCTTGTGACCGAACCAACTCATCCACCTGGTTTTGTCATAACTCGTCCACAACTTTTTGAGATGTCATGCTATATATCGTTTTTGGTCTTTTCTCTCAATGGTGAAGAATCACTTTTTAAAATTATAGTATCTGGATCTGGATCGTCACCAAAATCTAATCAATTCATCCTTGTCGCACACCCATCCTGTCCACCAAATTTTGTCCCAATTGGTCCATAATGTTTTGCTATATCCTGCTCACAGACAGACAGGGGTGAAAACATTACCTCCATCCTCCTTCGGTGGCAGAGGTAGTATCAAGGAAAAAGTTTTTGTTGGTGTGAGAGTTTACGTGGACATTGGGTCCATTGGCCTAATTGTGTTTTACCAAAAATATTGATGTTGCTTCTTCTGCAGCAAAGATGGAGGAATTTTGTACTTTGTTCATTTTTTGAATCGTCCTTATTGACCAATTGCCTACCTTTCCCTTTCCCCCAGGTGTTCAACAAACTCGTGTTCTTGGTGAGCTTTGCGGGAAACAGGGGAATCTTTGTGCTTGGTTCCAGGGCCGTCCTGACAGATGTGGAATTCTTGTACCACATCGTGTACCTTGTGACCTGTATTCTGGGCCTTTGTGTTCACGAGTTTTTTTACAGTTTGCTGGTAAGACTCGTACCATCTGTTTGTTTATTTATTATGAGCAAAGGTACCCGGCGTTGCTGGGAAACGCCGGGTCCCTCCTTCCACCCCTTCCCCTCTCTCCTCCTCCCATCCCATACCACTTTCCCTCCCTCCAGACTCACGCCACCTCTTCCCCTCCCTCATCCCACCCCTTCCTCTTCCCCTCCCTCATCCACCCTTCCCTGCCTCCTCCCACCCCACCCTTCCTCTGCCTCCTCCCACCCACCCCTCCCTCCGATCTCCCACCCCTTCCCCATGACAGGTGGTGGCTCGTGTCTTTATAAGTTATGAATTGTGGAAAATGACTTTAAAAAACCCTAGTAAAGTGTATCGTGGTAAAAAATAATAATAAAGTGATCCTATAAAGTTTCATGGCAATTAACCTTGGGCGCTCAGAGGATTAGCATCACAAACAAACAAATGACATCTCATTCGCTTTTATACAGAAGATAACATCACTCCAAGCTCCTAATGAAATGAAATAACATCCCAAATGAAAGCAGAGCTCACAAAAAGGTGAAACCATTCAAACCCAGGCTCGACAGCTTGGAGCGAGTGTGCGTACCTCTCAGCCATCCTGCCGTGGTGTGGGGATTCGTTGCTCAGTTATAAGAATTGCTAGTTTCTTTAAAATTTCAGATTTCATTCCAGAGTTCCACACTTTCTTGTCCACGAGATCCAATCCTCAAATCTGAAATCGTATTTAGATTATGTACTTTAATCAGTCCGTGAGAGTAGATCATATTTCTCAGGCAAGGCATTTTTTTAGTTGGCCGAATCAAAATGACCTCTGCAAGGTGAAGTTGAGCTGACCAAGGATATGCTTTTCATGAAGGTAAACCATGAATTATCTCCAAAAGGGGTGTTTAAATTTCCCTAAATACCCAGTTTTCATGAATGCATTCCCTTGGAGTCGCCTTAATATGCATGCAAAGTTTCGGGCCACTAGGTTTCATAGTTTTGGAGTTGTGGAAGAGATGCACACTGACTGACTGACTGACTGACTGACTGACGAACACTGACATTTATTATTATAGATTACTTGCATTGTTGCAATTTTTTATTTTATTATTATGCCAAAGGTTTGCAGGATATAACATTGTGGTGCATTCATTTGTCCACGACTTCCAATAATATTGAACAATGGTGTTGCATTGGTGTAGAACGGTTGCAACTTGGTGCACTCTTCCTGATGTTACTTTTCTGCGTCTTTCCTCTAAAATTGCTACATCCTGTACTTGTTTTACCTCCCATTATTGGAATGAGTAAAGAGGATCTGATCTATCCTTACTTCACCCACTGTTTGCCCAAGCTTTTTGATGTGATATACCGTGAGGAGACCCTGCTCAACGTCATAAAAAGCGTGACTCGAAATGGTCGATCCATATTGCTGACCGCCGTGCTGGGCCTCATCCTCGTATATCTCTTCTCCATTGTGGGTTTCCTTTTCCTGAAGGATGACTTCATCCTTGAGGTTGATCGACTTCAGTCTTCTGAGCTGCCATCTCTTGGTAGGCCGACACTTTACACTTACTGTATCTTCTGAAATGATGTGAGGTGGAATCCAAATGTCTGTCCCTCCCCTCAACCATGAAGGACCAGCATCATCAAAACTCACCAGAAATGTTAGTCCTTTCCTGTGCGGTTTCAAACCAGTGTCACAAGTTTCTTTGTGCTAATTGCAACAGAAGTCGTGTGATTGGCTGTGATACTTTTTGAAAAGGAAAATCATTTTCACTTCTAGCACACCTTTGGGGGATGTGGTGGGGTGGATAAGCTTTAAATGAATGCTACTGAACAAAATGGACAAATGAAAAATGTCATGTGAAAGTGTGTTAAGCAATTTCTCCTGCTGGAAAGTGACCACTTCCTGTGAACAAAACTATTTTGCTTTATTTTAGTTTTCCACTTCCTGGCATCTTATGGAGCACAATCTACTTGTGGTTTTATTTTGGTACTTGAACACCCTGCGGAAGTTAACACCGAAGAGTCATCCCCTTTCTTTTTATGTCCTCTTTATAAGGGGTTTGGGTTAAAGTTGGGCTGTGGAACTCTGAGGCCTATGCATTTATATCCCTGACCTGAACTGCATGCTAAAAATGTTCAGAAATGAGAGACAAACTAACCAAAAGTTCTGTTGATCATTTTTGTTGAATTTTATCATCCTCCTCCCTTGTTTATATTTTCAAAATATTGCAGCTGGAGGTGAAATTGCTCAGACATTTGCACCACACTGTTACCATGACATCACAATTATCTCAAGCACTTTGTGTATGGCTCCTTGCATTCACAAAGGGCTTTAAATATTTGTGACGTTATGGTAAAAGTGTGGTGCCAATGCTCTCAGCTTCTCACTGCCCGACGATACTCTGCAACTTTTTTCATTCAACAATGTACCATGCTCTATATGGAGGGTCGGTTCGACTGAAACGGTTTCTTGGTTTGGGGTTACAACCCTGGACGGGTCACTACTTTGACACAGGATACTCGACTGAGTGTACAGGAATTTGGAACTTGGCCAGGTCGCCAGTTATAACTCGCCTACTCTTCACGAAGGACATTGTGGGATGTTTAACGTCCATCAACCAATGCCACCAGACGGGACTCCCAGTTTAACGTCCATCCGATCTATGGGTACAACATTGAATAGCCTTGCATGTGAAACACCAGGATGGCAGGTTATAGCTGAGTCGAGATTCTAACTCAGTGTACATACCTGTAGGGTGTACTGCCAGCCCCTGATTGTAACTGTTACCAGATATATACATATGTGTATATCTTGTATGTTAAAAACATAATGAAGCTGTATGCATATGAAGCTTTCAAGCCTATTAGCTGGAGAGCTGACTTGACTCCACCCACAATGATCAGGAAGAAAAATAACGTTTCCGCCATGTTGGTTTTCTGGAAAGCCGACGATGTCTTCGGAAGTCCCATAGTCACAATTTTAATTATCCGAGCCACATATCCACAATGTATTATATATGCACGGAACCGGTGGGCATGTTTTTGCTTCATGTACGTAAGCCGGGTTATTTGTTTTTCGGAAGCGATCGAGACAGCGATCTGGCCAAAACACCACTCAAGTAAAGGGATGAGCAATTCATATAGTACAGTGTGAATTGGTGAGACTTCTCAAGGCTGGATAGATTGAGTGTATCGTGTAGTCATAAAACTAATTCCTGGTGGTAGTGGCCATTACAAGTCATAATGTAATGCGTATACTGTATGTTGATTCTCTGCATGAAAACTATAGACACTGGAAATTATCATTTGGGGTGTTTGTTTGACTTCTATGTACTTCTGCACTGCTGAATTGAATCAACTTAAAACTGCAGCTTCTGCTTGGGGGTGAACAGGGTAGAAAAGGGAAACAAGTGGGAGTGTGGATGTAGGCTTTAAGAGAAATGTGTGAATGGGGTAGAGGGGAATGGGAGAAGGGGTTGCTGAGTTTGTCTATTTTAAAGGGAGTAGGTTTGCTGCAGGCGTTAGCTGCTGTTCGTGCGTGTTTTTTTAAAATTTTATTTAATTTTTTAAAAACATTTACTGCTTGCTTACAGGCCCTGCATTCCAAAACGTGGTGCTCTCTGATGCTTGCTCCAAGGAAAACTGCTCTTCTCCATCACGCCAAGTTTTCCCTCCTTTAGGTCAATCCGGTACTGTGGATTCAACTCTTCCCTGGATGTTTTCACATTATATGACATTGGTTTTTCCTTCATCATGCACAGAATTTCTTTGAATGTAATTTTTATTGCTTTACTTTGCTATTTTCATTGTGAGGAAGTATGATTCTTAAATGTTTAAAAAATATTTCTGTTCAAGATCACTTGTGAATATCTTCAGTCATGTATTGACCTTCTTCCTCTTGCATACGATGCACTACCCTTGAATTCCATTATCAGACAAGGTGGATGTTCTTGCCAGTGATGGCGGAGATGATGAAGGTGAGCGGTCATGTGACACGCTTATCATGTGCATTGTGACTGTGCTCAATCATGGTCTACGTAACGGAGGCGGCGTCGGTGATGTTCTTCGCAAACCATCGAAGGAGGCACGTGGTCCTGTATCTTGTAACCCCATGAATCTTTGATATCCTCATTCCTGCTGTTTTTAGTACATACCCGATGGCCTTTTCCTTGAGTATCTCAGGGTTTGAGTGCTGTTACTTATCTGTAATGGGAGGTGCGAAAATAAATCTCGGTGACATTTATAGGTATAGATATCCGTTAGAGTGGGGAAATGAAGACTGTGTGTCCGTTAGTTCGTCCAACCGTCTCCTCCTTAACTCCAAAATCAATGAAACCTAGCGGCTCCAAACTTTTTTATGCAGACTGAGGAAACTCCAAGATGGTGCATAAATGAAAACTCAGTGTTTGGGTTCATTTAAACACCCCTTTTGAAGATAATTAAGGGGGTGCTTATCATGAAAAACCAAAATAAGCCTTACAAAGATGGTGGTGTGCCATCTTGGTCGGCCCTCTGTCAGCTCGCATGAGTCTTAAGCCGCCATTTGTTTTGGCCTGCTCAACAATGCCTTGACTTTGAACAGGCCGCAATGCTTTATTAATGATAGTTTTTTTTCTTTAACTTTCCTCATTCACATCGTGGAATGCCTGATCATCGTCCCTACGAATTGCTGAATACATTGCAATGCTTAAAAACGCCCAGAGATGCCAGCATTCATGGCTTTATTTCATTTCCGCACATGCCATAACCTCAAGAATCTCTTGATCTCAGCAGAATTTCAAAATTTAACCCTCTTTATTGACTTCAGCAGTAGTTCCGACTGCTTTAAAAAAAGTGTTCATTTGTCCAATTTGGACATCGCTTGGGCGTCTTCAGGTGCATTTTGTTTATATGACTGATCAGTGATTGGTAATCACTTGCCAAGCCAGCCGTTCCTTATGACGCTTGCCTCCCCTCCCCTCACGCTGCCTTCCCCTCCCCTCCCCTCCCCGTCACACTGCCTTCCCTTCCCTCCCCATCATACTGCCTTCCCTTCCCCTCCCCCTTGCACTGCCTTCCCTTCCCTCCCCTCCCACTGCCTTCCGTTCCTCTCCCCTCACGCTACATTTCGTTCCCCTCCCCCTCACGCTGCCTTCCCTTCCACTCCCCATTGTGTCTGCCTCCCGTCCCTCCCCTCTCATGCTGCCTTCCCTTCCCTCACGCTGCCTTTCCCTCCCCGTCACGCTGCCTTCCTTCCCCTCCCTGTCACGCTGCCTTCCCTTCCACTCCCCCTCATGCTGCCTTCCCTTCCCTCCCCCTCGTGCTTCCTTCCGTTTCCCTCCCCCTCGTGCTGCTTTCCTCCCCCCCTTGCACTGTCCTCCTACCAAACCCCTCCACTACTGTACAACTTCTGCTGAGTCGCAGAGAGGAAAGGGTGTCAAAGAATGTGCAAATTGGAGAAATGAAAGCTGTTTTTTATTATTTCTTTTTTTTGTATCAGTTGGAACTGCTGCTCTGATCAATTCCACAATTCGTCTCAGGTTAAGATACAGGAGTTTATCGTATGTGCAGAAATTAAACTGAAGGCATGAATACTGGCACAGCTTTTTCAATGATTGAAGAAAACGCCCTTCCTTCCATTCCCCCTTCCCTCATGTTTACTTCCTCCTAAAGCCCCTCCACATCCCACGGACGTCTCTGGGCACTGTCGGGGTGATCTTTAGTGACCCATTTGATGTGCTGTTTTAACCTCCCCAATTTCGTTCAATCTTGTACTAATGCTGCATAAGGGGGACCATTCCCCCCTGCTTTTCCTCAAGTCCCCCTATCAAGGTCCCCTGTCCAAAACACTACCTCCCCCCCCCCCCCCACTACCCCTTCTCTCCCCCATCCTCCTCGCTTGCTTCCCCTTCCCGGAGTGTATTGCAGCGGGTGGTGAGGCCTCGCTCTCCCCCCCCTTTCCTCGCTCACCTCTGACTCACTCTCCCACCCCTCCTCGCTCCTCTCCCCCCCCAATGTTTAATGTTCCCTCAGCGAAGTGACGGTTTGTATTTGCTCGTATTAAATGTATTCGCCTGGTCTAAAAGCCCGTCAAAAATAACCTGGTGAATTATCCTTACTAAAATTCACTAACTGGTGTTTGTGTGTTTGTTCACATTACTCCTACAGTTCTGGGCCAATTACATCCAGACTTGCTACAGAGGATCAGCATGACCCCAATTAATGTATATGAATGATTTTATCTTTGCCAGTGGTCTTGGGAGGCGGGGGGGGGGGGGGGGTGTGAGGAGGGGATGCAAATTCTCCATGTAAATGTGAATTGTGTAGTGCTGCCTCCAGTGGAGAGGGTATTAACAGTCTCCATCATTTACAGTGCAGTATTTCTGTCCCATGTTTTCCAGTACAGTGAGGTTTAAAATATAAGCAGCACTGCAGGTATATTTTAGCTTCATGCACAGAAACCCGGGTTATTTTTTTTTGACTAGACAGGGCTGTCAGTTGCCTATACACTGCCCAAGTAAAGGTATGTGTTGGACGAACGTGTTGCATGCTTGGAACAAGATCGCCTTAGGGTGGGTACTCTGCTGGTTTTATTCAAAATACTGTATTCAAGGAGACTGGAAGATATGATGCTTCGTATCGAGAAGCGTTATTTTCAAACACAACATGTACAAATGTGACCCTATTTTCTTTATCTTCTGAGATATTTCATTTTGACGGTACAGCCTCGTGAGCGTGCCAAAGACTGAAGCCTCGGCCTAGCATTGGTTGCGCTTATATCTTCTTTATTTATTCAACATCCTACCGACGTAAATGAGCACTCCTTTTACTCTGCGCACGTTACACATTATGTGCAACAAATTTCACCTCCATGTGCCTTGTATTTGTTGTTACCTTTTTTTAAATGCTTCTGTACACCGCCCTTGAGGCCCGGTTGCAAGTCACCATCTACATCTCCGAAAGAAGAGACGTAATTACTCTTTTATGAAAAATGTTTTCCAAGGTTTTTTTTTTATCCTGAAAAATAGACCGTAGTGAACACAGTCGTGTTAAAAGATTGGCCTTTAAAACCTTTGTCAAATCATCGTTACCGCTCCTCATTCATTTTCACTTTTTCTCCTGTTGTCACACTTGTGCAGCTTTCGCACACTTTTCTATCCATTCAACATTTCATGTGCAACTCCCTTTTCCTTACATTTGTACTTTTATCCCATTTTTGTCTTCCAGGAGCCTCTCTTCGCCGGACGCATAATATACGACCTGCTGTTCTACTTCGTCGTCATTATCATCGTGCTTAACCTCATCTTTGGCGTTATCATCGATACTTTTGCTGATCTGCGTAGCGAGAAGCAAAAGAAAGAGGAGACCCTGAGGACAACATGCTTCATCTGTGGTATGGGCTCACTCCATATGATTTGGTGTGACTTTGTTTAATCGCACACTGTGGAGATGGTCGATTGCTAGTTTTCAGTGCTAGTGTTAGTGGGTACACAGTACTCTCCTCATGTTTTTATATGGAAGCCTTCAGGGGTGTTCGGAAAAATATGATTCAACAGCGAGGTGACAGGATATGGGTCTGAGTAAGAAGGTTAGGTGACGTAGGGTGATGGTGGATAGGGATGGGGAATGGTGTGAGATAGTAGTGCACTACCTGCTTGAAGACTTGGAGGGAGGAAGGCAATTTGAACAGTCTGCAGAAGAAGATGCTCCAAACAATAGAAAAGAGGAATAAAAGTATTGGACGGAAAGCCTGGATATCGGGAGTTTAACCAGGATGGGTTTCCTGGGAGAACATGCTTCATCCTCGAGGAGCTTTGGAGGGCCGGAGGGCTGAGCTAGACCGGAGGAGAGGTGGTTAAAAAACAGAGAAGACACGGATCTGTTTGCGATGAGAGCAACGGGCCTTGTTTTTCAATGACATCATGAGAGATGCCAATACTATTGAGAGGTTTTGATTCCACAGATCCAGGAAAAACAGATGTGATACTGGGGCCAATAGGGAAAAGCGGTACTCCAATGTGCTCTAGCCACCTGTAGACCGAGTAGTTTAGTTTTTCAAGTAATGATTTTGAAAGCTTGAGGATGCCCAGTCTGTGACTGATTTTGTAAGCCGGCTTTGCTATGTAGTCAGCACAAGAGAGGTCATGGCTGATGATGAGGCTGAACCATTTCCATTGGCTCACTCATGAAATAGGTAGGTTGGTTTAATGATCCATCCAGAGCGACAGAGTGAGACTGAGGTTTTCTAGGATTGAAGGATCCAATCAATACCCGATCAGCAGAGCGTGATGCAACTGCATTCTCCCCTGTCACTCGAGAGAAGTGCTAAACAACGCAACGTGGAGTAGAATTGATGGTTCTGTTGAACTAAACGTATTTCTGCTGCTCTGTAATGAATCCTGAATCTCTGAGGATGAAGTACATCGATTACATTGAATGTTCAATCAATTGGTCAATTTATTGTAATCATCCAGCTCTTTATTTTGAACAGAATCTGAGTGCTTTCCAAAAAAAGGGATAAGAGCAACAAGAAAATTGAAGAGAAAAACAACTAAAATGGGGTTTCAATCGGTTTAAAAACTGGAAATGATGAGGCTGTGCATCATTTAAAAGGTAGAAAGTTCTTTTGTTGAAAAGCAAAAATTATGCTCGACAGCTCAAAGTGTTCCTCCTTGTATGAGCAACTACCAGAACATCCCCATTGCTAGACTTCTCTGTTCTTGCTGAGGGGTGTAAGGTGTGATTAAGCCTGCTAACAGTGTGTTACAGTGATCCAAGCACAACCTTGTGACAACATGAACTAGAACGGCACACGGAAGAGCGCATACCTCCGCCAGGCTGAACATTTTACGTTTTGTATCCCACTGATGGGCTGGATCCGGATCTTCACGAAAATCGAACCAATTTATCCTTGTCACACACCCAACATGTCCACCAAGTTTCATCCGAATCCGTTTATAACTTTTTGAGATATCACGAGATACCTATGTCATTTTTGGCCCTGTCTCTCAATGGTGAGGAATCGCCAAAAAAAATTATTGGATCCGGATCTTCATCAAAATCTTTACAATTCGTCTTTGTCACACACGCAGCCTGTCCACCAAGTTTTGTCCGAATTTGTCGATAACTTTTTGAGTTATTCTGCTCACAGAGAGACGGATAACCAGGGGGTGAAAACATAACCTCCATATACCTTCGGTCGTGGAGGTAACCAGAGTTGTAGTAGGTCCCTGATTTAGACACGAGTATATTTGAACAATATTGTGCAGACAGACACAAGGTAATACATTAAGAGATTTTTTACAACATTGTGGGTCCATCGTGACACTTAGATTTGAAACCATGGAAGCAGACATCAGTTGATGATCCCAAGTATCACTATCTGGGCTTGAATCGTTTTGAGAACGGATGGGAGAGCCAAGGATGAGCATGTCAGTCTTCGCAGCATTGAGTTTGAGGAAGTTCATGAGCATCCATGTTTGTAGTGTTAGACAGACAAGAATTCCGAGTTGTGAAAGAGAGTATATCATTAAGTTCAATGGGAAAGTATATCCGTGTATCATCAGCATAAGAATGACATTGACCATGCATAAAATTGAACCAAGTGGATGCAGATAAAGATAAAACAAGAGTGGACCAAGACAGAATTTATAACATCAATTACAGTCATCCTTTGTCTATGCTATGACGTTAATCACCTGTCTGAATCGTTAGGCCTTGAGCGGGACAAGTTTGACAACAAAACCGTGACATTTGAAGAGCACATCCGTAAGGACCACAACATGTGGAATTACCTCTTCTTCATTGTGCTCATCCGTGTGAAGGACCCCACGGAATACACAGGTCCAGAGAGCTACGTGGCAAAAATGATCACGGTAAGTGCCCGCTTTGGATATTGTGCCTTGAGATTAATTATACGGCAAGCTTGGGCCAAAGTTTGACTCTTAGGTTGTAGGTGATGGATAGTGGATTAATTTGCAAAGTGTGTTATGTTGCTTCAACAATGCCTCTGTAATGTCAAGCGAGTGCATAATTTGTATCATTGTGGACAGCCGTGAAGTGTGTCACAATGTAATCTCTCAGCATTGTCGTCAAGTACTTTTAAAGGAAGTATCTGAATTTTTTTCCCACTGGAAAATTGTTTCAAGCGGTGTTCCTTACAGGATAGCAACTTGGATTGGTTTCCACGAATGCGAGCCATGTCGTTGGTGACCGGACAAGCCGATGGTGAGACGAATGAACTGCACAACCTCCAGGAAAAGCTAGAGTCCACCATGAGTGTGGTATCTTACCTGTCTACTCAGCTGAACGAGCTCAAGGAGCAGGTAGTGTCTGTCCGAGTGTCATTTAACTGTTTGAATCTGAATATTTGGCCCTTCTTCTTTTCTGTGATGAAAATTACTTTTGTGGGCCAATGAAACCAGCCTCCAGCATCATGAATGGTCTCAAGCAGATAATCCGCTGTCCACAGATGACAGAGCAGAGGAAGAAGCAGCAAAGAATGGGTTTTATCTCCAGGAAGAATTCCAACCTGAATGCACAAGCACCTGTTTAAGGTTTTCACCTGCATGTGAGAGCTAAAGGGAAAGACAAACCTCACAGCAGTCTGCTGCACCCTGGAGCTGTTTACATCTTCCATTTCTGCAAACCTACAAGTACCAGCGTTTGAACCTGTTTGACAATTAAATCCATCACTGGAGCGTGCGCAACTGTGTGTGCATGCTTATGCACATAGGGATATGCTCACACACACACACACACACACACACACACACACACACACACACACACACACACACACACACTGTCTTCCCTTTTCCCTGTTGATGCCTGAACAAATGCGATCGTGTCTGTGTCTGCACTGCATAGAGGTCAAAGAGCATCAAGATGCTGGTGAATGTTTGCACTTGGTTTCCAGATTGGTACATGAACAAATGTTTGTTTTTAGAGAAGGCGATGTTATTATATAGAATGCTTTCTTGTTGTTAATAAATTTGAGGTACTATGGTGAAATGGAAAGAGGAAGAGAGAATCTTCGGTCCGGATGCGACGCTGCCTCGCGGCGGTTCCTGTATTACAAATGGACTTTTAAAAATGGAATCGTATAGGTTCATGAGAATCGAGGATTGTATCGAACAAAATGCAAATGTGACTGCCACAGTAATGCCTCCTGATCTGATAGCGAGCTGTGGAGGCCGATTGTTCTCAATTAATGCGTATCGTTCTTGTGACCGTTTTTCCTGCCATAAACCCCAACCCTAATCTGAATTACATACATCGGTAAAGAATGGTCACTCGACACAGTTATGCACTGCCTGTTTTGCTGCAACTGCCATTTGGATAGATAACATACACCGACCTGGTCGTTTTAAACTCAGGTGTTCATCTGGAATGTGAGTCATCTGCAGAGTATGTTAACACGTTCAAATAAGTTTTTTTTTATATTATTATTATTTTTTTGCACTGCCCTATTAAGGAACCTGTCATCCCAAATTCTTATGCGCAAAACGAATTCTGGACTTTCAACATGGTTTTTGTGAAAATGGCAGAGTACCCAGATGTAACTGAAGGGTAGAATTTTTTTTGATTCAGAGCCCGGCGTTTATCTGTGAACACAGTGCCAAATATCCAGGGTCGGTGGGAGCCACACATACCTGTTTCCTTTGTAGCATTTCCCCCCCCCCCCTTTTCCCAGATTTTGAGACAGTTCCTCAGGATGGCCTCGATACCATGATTGTTCTGTTCACCTGTGCCTTTTGTTTTGTTTACACCTTTGTGTTTGTTTTCGTGCAAAAACCAAAGCAGTACCATCTTAGGGTTGGCTACTTGCCTACACTCGTTTGCACATTGTAGTCATTGGTCTTCGGTCGCGGTTATAAGGTACAAATGATTTGCCTTCATAAAGAAGCAAGTTGAACTTTTTGGGGTATTTAATTGTGTTGATTATCTTTTGGGAAAGTCATTTTCAGGTGGAAATTAAGTTAAAATGAAAGGTTTGTTTTCTTCGTGCAAAGACATTCAGGGTGCTTCCTGGTCGTTCTTGCCTTAATGCCATGGCCTTAAGATTTAAAATCATAATAAAATTTTTCCAGGACTTGTGTTCAAAGACTTTTTTTTTATTTTGTGACAAAAAGGATTCGAGTACCGTTTCTCCATCACGCATCAAAGTTTGGAATTAAATGGGAATTTGCTGTCCCTTATAGCATATGAATGAAGCAACAGGTTATATATGAACGATAATAAGCGATAATTTATGAATAACATAAATGTTTCAACTCTGACACCACATCAGCTGTGAGTGTTATTCCTTTAAAACATTTATTTGAAACTTCAAAGCAGAATATCCTGAAGGAAGTGCACTACTTGTATTTGACTGGCTGGTCTGGTTTTGATTCCCCAGCAAACAATGAACTGTTACACTGGGAGTGTTGCATCAATGGGTATGCTCTGATGGTCCTTTGTATGGGACATTAAGCCAAGTGTCCCATCTACCAGCATCGCTGGTGGACGACAGAGTAGGTGAGTTAGGCCTAGGTCACATTTGCCACGGCGGCCGTGGGGACTTCAAAATCTACGGCCACTAGCAATTATACGGCGGCCAGACGGACGGTAACGAATAGGTTAATTTTTTTATTTTTTTTACCATTTATTTTGTTTCGGCTTGTCCAATTGCTACGGCGAACGTAGAAATGAAAAAAGTTATAACTCCGCGTTATAATTCCACGGCGACCTTACGGCCTGTAAAATATAGCCAAACGGCGTAGGGCCACCCTGAGGCCACCACAGAAACTCTGCGGCCGCCGCACGTTTCTGTCAATTTAGAGGGCGTACGGCCGCCGTATCCTCGCCGTAGAGCAAATGTGACTGAGGCCTTATCACCAGCATCCTGAACAAATTACAAATTTCTGCCTTAAGCAGCTCCAGTGCAACATCAAGCCTGGCCGGTCGACTCGTGAAAGACTTGGGCCAATCTTACAGGCCCTATGAGACCCCAACCCTAAACTAATGGGATCTGCTGTGTGATGGTGATGAAAAAAAAAATTGAAACTCTTTTGGAGCTTTTGACACACTCACTGATACTTTGGCAAGGCAACACACTAAGCACAAGCATTCGGAAGCAGTACTCGCGCAATCCCTATACCAAGATCTTCCTAACACCAGCAAAGAACACCTGGTAACGATGCTTCCACATGATGAAGCATGCAAGCAGCGACAGGAGTGCAATTAGGATGTTGAGAGCTACCTGCAGAAGCAGCAAGGCTTGTGGTGAATCTGTGGCCTGATCGCAGTCCTCTCCCAGATAGTGGAATGTGCGTGCGATTGGATCGTTGGGATCTAAACGGCAGCGGCAGGTTCCATCAAGACGATGCCCATCTTCACACTGCAGTTCGGTGAGTAATGTGTAATGATATCCGCAGTAGGCAACTGCAGCCAAAGCAAGAACCATGGCCAGGAAACATAAAATGAAGTATGTGATCTGGGGAAAGTATGGAGGTGCATAACAAACCAGAGAGTTGGTGTCAAAGCCACCCAATGCTCGCCTGTTTATACATTTATCGTTTTTAAAAAGACCTTGTCTAAGAATTAATATTTTTTTTATAAAGCATTGCAGTGAAGTCTGATCCAAATAATTTTAAAGCAATATATGTATTTGTATATTGTAATCAGTAACAAGAGCGCAAGTGAGCACAATATACGCCCGAACAAGAAGGTATATACAGAATTGTGCTACTACATGGAAAACAGCATCCTGGTTGCCATGGCAACCACATTAGATGACGAACGTATGTCGCGACACACCGTCTCCACAGTCTGTACCTATGTACCAAATATGAAACGAGAAAGTTGAAAACTTTGGGAGTTAGAGTGCGGACAGGAACGGACGGACAGACAGACGGACGGATGGACGAACGGTATCACATAATACGCCCCGATTTATATATCGGGCGTATAAAAAATAGTGTGGTAGATAAAAACATTAGAAAGGAAAAAAATAACTTGCACCA
>CM068964.1:18194069-18204567 GCA_035128595.1 Eptatretus atami | reverse complement strand
TGCATCCGATCCAGTTAAGTGATCCAGTCCGGTGGAGTGATCCGGTTCGGACAAGGCATACCGAGGGCGTGTTACCCGGTAATTAAATCACGTGATTAATTAGATAACCGGATTAACTAGAAGGAGGACCCTAACTCACGTGGTTGAGTTATTGGCGTCCACAGTCAGGTAAGCGACCCGGCATGTCATGGAATTATCCGTGTGCGATGGCCTACAATTCCGGGGAGTCTGTTGGGAGCTGAGATAGCTCCCCCCCTCGTGGTATTCTCACCCGACCCCCGGCCCGCAACAATATTGTCCCATGACCCACCACACATTGTTGGATCATTCTCACCCAGGTCTAGCCATCATCATCTTATTTTACCTTAAACATGGGGAATTTCAGTTTAAAGTGCCTTGAAAGTGGGTTTTCTTTGGGTCCAACGAACGGATTAATTTCACTTTCTTAAATTTCTTAATTGGGAAAATATTTTTTGGAATCCGAACATTTTGCCAAATCCGAACAGCCTCCTGGAAACGAATTACAATTCGGATTCTGGTAGGGCACGCAACTTGTGTATAGGCAAACAACTATACTCCGTCTCTACGCGGTAGTTCGGCACGGTGGACACACCGGTCGACGCAGACTGCCACGTGCAGGTGTACGGAGGTGGCACGGCAGGGCGATAGTGCGACGCGTGCGGTCGACAGAGATGCAGTCAGCTATTGATGGTTTTCTGTACCATCACTGTCTGAACTTTTTCTCTTTCTTGCTGTCCATTGCCTCCTTCAGAGAAGCCGAGTTCACGGGCCAGACTGACTCCCTCGTCTGTTGCTGGCTTGTGCTCTTCATCTGCGTCTTGTCAACGATATGTCATTTTCATGGCTTGACTTAATCTTTCCAGATAAAGGGAAGCACAACCTCATTCTTTTCAACCCTCACTGACCCACTATTTCCATACTGTCCAAAGTTATTGTCTTCCTGTTTCCTTTATACTCAGTGATTGAGCTTGTCAGGAATCCACACTTCTTAATATAAATACAAAATACACTCAATTTATTTTATATCTTTAATTATTCACCACTCCTTCACAGATAATTTGTTTTGGTATGTAAAAAATGTTTTATTTTAACAATATCACAGCTTGCTTCCAGAGTTGCTGGATCACTGCCCAGACCTACTAAGGTCTCAATAACATGGAGGAGGCAACCTTGCTAATCCAGATAAGGGAAGGAAGGGAGCTGATTCTGTACTTTCTCACGGTTCGTACGGGTCCTTAAAACCCATAAAAGTCCAACATTTCTGAGTTGTACAATTTAAGTACTTAAATGTCCTTAAATTTCAGGAAAATGTTCAAAAGTCAATAAAAGTCAATAAAAAATCAGATTTTCCTGTTATTTGGTAAAGGGTGTTTCATTTTCCTCGCACTAGTATTCTAAACAAGGACAAATGTGTCCAAGAGCAGCGTCCTAAAGGTTTTGTCGGCTAAAAAAAAAACAACAACTTCCAATATTTCGTCACGTGCCTTGATTAAGCCAATAGCGAGACCCGTCATAATGTATTTACTTATTTACAAAATAAATATTATATTTAGGAAATTACAATACGATAAATGGAATAATCTTTAAATAGTAACGTGAACTTTTCGAAACTTTAAAGCAAATGTCCGAATATATTTAAAAGTTCATGATAGATGCTCTCAAAAGGCACCGTCAATGCGAGGATGTGTACATGTGCTTAGTATTTAAGGAGATCCGGATCTTGTATATAAAAGAGCAGAGTCCTTGAGGTCAAGGTTTTGTCTTCATAAGAAGAAGAAGAAGAAGAACAAGAAGGAGAAGAAGAAAAATAAGAACAACAATAACAATGCCAGCTCTCTATGAGCAGCGTTCGCTACGCGAGACGCTGCTAAAAATTATATTTTATTGAAAAAAACCGTTTACCAGTAAAGCGGCATGGTCGCATTTCATTCCCGCCCGCCCTCATGCCAGAGCACGTGGCTTTGTTTTTGCGCGGCTGCCGAAGTGGTCACGTGTCTGCATTCGGGTCATCTCGGCAAACTTCGGCCGCCATTGTGATCGCTGTCATCACGATAAAAGACTGAACAATACGCCTATTATATCCATTATCATCGGCATTTATAGAATTTGTTGACCCAAATGTATATGTACAATAGATCAAAGGATGACTGGACAATGCTATTTCCAAGCTACCTGGCTTGATAAACCGGAATTCAAAGGATGGTTGGAGAAAGATCCCAGATGTCGATCTTCTGCTCGTTGTCGTGTGTGCCGCAAATCTTTCTCTGTGAAAAGCTTGGGAGTTTAGAAGCAGTCAGGAGCTGCTGCAACTTTGTAGGTGGCACACCTCAATAACATTTTAACATAACAACACATCAACATTGAGAGTGCTGCCATCTGGAAACTTGTGACTGCTCCTGGCTGATTCTACAGTAACTGTGAATGGAATTTGCCAATGGCTGTGTGGCGCGTTGTGCCTTGTCGACTGATAAGCTCCTGCTGTGTTCTCCATGTTCATTATTAAAATAGATTTTTTGAAAACTTACTATCTTTGTTAATTTCTAGGTGACTCACCTCAATTTACCCTGGAATTTCTAGGATGTGGTCCATAAAAAGGGTTATTTTAGCCCTTAAAAGTCCTCAAAAAAGACATCTCAAAATAAGTGGGAACCCTGTATCTGTGCTCTCTTATTAGCAATACAGGCTGGAGAATGCCAAGAACTAATGAGTGGTAATAAATCCTATTGACAAGCAGTCATCTAAAGGTCACAGTAAACTGAATACAAGGCGGTGCTGAAAGCAAGCTTGCCAGAGGATTGGGCTGACTGGACTCTTGTGTTCAAAGCCATTTTATCTCCATATGCATCTGTCTGATGTGTAATAAAACCTTCTCTACCAAGATCGGTGGGAACAGAGCTTGATCTCAATCAGTGTGGACCTCACTTTGATCTCAACAAATATACACCTTTACATATATATATATATATATAATATATATTATATGTACATATTACACACACACACACACACATATATATATTATATATATATATATATATATATTATATATAATATAATATACACATATACATATATAGATATATACATATATACATATTGTTACGAATTGGAATTCAATCGCACTCAACATACAGGTTCCTTTAGTCAGCTATGTCGGTAAGCGCTTGTTCCCGAGTTAGCTCACCTTTCATTGTTTAAATGTTCAGAAATAGATTAGATGCGCTGTGGATCGATTTAATAGTTAGGGAACGAACAATGAAGACATCCCTCCCCCTCTTCTGCGAAGAGGAAGAACCACCCTACTGTCCCGTGACTCATGATGTCAACAACTCCCTCCCACCCGTGGTTGAGCGGGGGAATGGATCACGAGGACATGAGTCACGCCAGGTGCGGGGAAGGGGGTGGAAAAGAATAAAGACAAGATTCTTTTCGGAGTTCCTGTGCTGAGTCCCGTGGGAGTAGTAAGCTTTTTGCTTCAGCAGAGAGTAGTCGCTCGGCAGGCCGTCGAGTCCAGCTTGGCTTGCGTTAGGGTTGAGGCCTTCGGAAGCTTTTTGCTTTGATGGTTCCGTGAGCTTCGGCTTCTGCTTGGCTCGGGAGAGCTTTTTGCTTCAAGCTGCCCTGTTTGGAAGGAAGTTAAGCCGGTCGCTCGGCTCGAGCTGCGAGTGGTGGCTTCTTCTTGGTTCGTGGAGCTCTTTGTTCTCCATTTTGGTTCCTGGCTTGGTGCAACTCATCGACCTCTTCATGGAGGTGGTTCCTCGAAGGATCGGCTCCTCGTCTCACCAGCACGTGTTGAGAAGCTCGGGAAGGATCGCGGCGATTTGGATCGCAGCTCACGGCGATTTGGATCCAGCTCGCTCGCTGGAGCCCGGGTCCGAAAAACTTGAAGACCACACGAGGTGGAGAGGTTCAAGATAGGCTCTGGGTTCCAGCTCACCTGTCCTCGAGTTGGAGCCTGTATTAAAGGCCTCTGCCACCATTTCTTGGGTGTGTGTGTGTGTGCGTACGTGTGTCCGTGGGCCCGTCTAATAAGTAGGAAACTGTTAAGTGCTTTGTGTGCTGTAAATGATTGTATTGCATTTCGTAAAGTCGGTATAGTTCTGCTCTTACGTGCTTCCGAGTTCCCCATATTATTAGTAAATACCCCAATTGTTAAATGTTTCCAGCTCATCGCGTCGATTCTTTCATTGACTGAGCATTTCGTGTGTTGGGAGTTCTAAAGCCGTTGGTTTGCCGTAAAAGGGGACATTTGGACCGACGGTTTTCGGCGATTACGCCGCTCGAATCGCGCACGGGACAGGCTCGCCTTGGCGGTTGTCCGTACGAGTTCCGTCGGAGGTGGAATACCCCGGTAGTTGGATCACGTGGGTATTTAGGTACATTGAAGATTGTCAATCGACCCTACCCCACGTGATCTGCCCATTGGCATATTTCGGTTTTGTACAAGGACACGTCGACTCGGACTTCTCCGGGCGGCGATCGATATTCTGGGCGATCGGTCGGGCCGACTCGACTTGCGGCTCCGTTCAGAGCGGTCGGGTGGCGGCCGACCCCCCGGCCACAAAATATTATACTGTTACGGTTGTGGAAATTCGCATTACACCATAAAGAGTCCTCAGGTGAGATATCTCGATAGGTCCATGTGTAGTTAGCCCAAACCCGTTGTGTAAAGGGAATTGATGTGATCCATCCGGGCTGCGACGCTTTGAGTTCGCCATTTTTCTGTTCTATCTATTATTTCAAACAAACAGCATCTCAACAACCACGCCATCCCCACCACAGCGCCAACACACTACAACCACGCCACCTCCACCATCTACACGCCCACATCTTCGCCACTCGCCATTCAATAGGCCCCGTGCGGTTACGATCTCCGCGGAGGAACAAACAAAAACCAACAACGGTGCTCAGGGGATTTCCCGCCTGTTTCTCCCGTCGAAATTCTCCGCGCTCGCGTGTGGTGGAAATGCGATCTGAGCCGGGGTCAAAGGTGAGAAAAGGTGGGGGCCTCTTTTTGGGGGAATATTCTCTGGCCCCAAGCCAAAAACTGACTCCCCCGGCCCCCGCACGGGGCGGGGTGGAGGGAGAGCGAGAGGGCACGCCCCCTTCGAGAAGCTTCTCCAAGAAGCTCGAAGGAGGTGGAGCCAGAAACGGGTGGGCAAAGGGCGGAGCCCCGCGCTTCAAAAGGCGGACAGCACGGACCTTGAGTAAGTTGAGTTGGTTTTTCGAGGCTTCCTGTCTCCGAAGAGTTAGTTGTATTCGAGGTTTCCTGTCTCCGAAGTTAGAGAGTCTTCGAGGCTTCCTGTCTGCTTGTCTTGTCAGCGGAAGAGGTCCTGCGCTCGCGGCTTGGCGAGCGGCCTGTGAACGGAGGCACGGACGGGAGACGCAGCAGCGCTGGTTGTGAGGTGGACCTGCACGTCCGGACGAGTAGTGCCGGAGAGGGTTCGCCGGCCGCAGATAGGTCGGGGCCAGGCGCGACCACGCTGACGGTCGTGGGAAAGGGACTCACCAGCCACAAAAAGGGAAGTCGCGACTTCTTTTCTTTTTCCTTTGCTTTTTGTGTAAATGCTTGTGGTGGCGCCGTCCGTCAAGTAGTATTGTTTTAAGTGTTGCCGGTGTGCGGTCTTATTCGGTTTTAACTCTGCATTTGCTTTTGTTGCACAATTGTATGGCTGTGGATACGTGCTTGCTTTGTGTCTGTGTGTGTGTAAATAAAATGCTTGCTTGTTGAACTGTTCCCGCTCTGCTTCGTCTCCTTCCTTTTTATTGAATCTCCATCCTGCTTCGCGTAAGAGATTTGTAGTGGTTTAAAACGCCCGGTAATTAATCTGAACTGTCAAGGCCGACGATAACTCCGCTCGGTTATCCCTGTAATACGGAACGAACCGCTTAAGCGGTTCGTGTCCGGAGTCGGCCTGTGGCGTGGTACGTTCGCCCGGTCGACCACTTGTGCAGGTACTTAGGTAGGTCGAATTTGGCGAGCAACCCTATCCTGCGCGGGTGGGCAATTGGCACGATTGTGGTGAGGTTAAACCCCCACCCGTGATTGGCTCCGGGCGATAGTTCCCGGATGGTCACGACTGAATTGTCCGTCCGGTGGGCGACGTGTCGCGATTTGAGTTATGTGGCCGATCGCACGCCGCGCGGGCGCGAATTCGCCACAATACATATATATATATATATATATATATATATATATATATATATATATATATATATATACATACACAAACGAGAATGGCACTCTGTCGAGCGCATACCTCCGCCACATTATGCCTGATCCACGAGAACAACATATCTGGCCCAATACATTTTTGAAATATCATGCTGTACAGTAATATATCATTTTTGGCCCAATCTCTCAATGGTGAAGATCACTTTCAAAATTTCTGGAGTCGGATCCAGATCTGGATCATCACCAAAATCTAATCAGTTCTTCCATGATTATAGCATGATATTTCAAAATATAGTCCATAGAGCATGATATTTCAAAAAAGTAATGGGCCCAATATGTTCTCATGGATCGGGCATTGTGCGGTGGAGGCATGCGCTCTACCTCGTGCTCTTCTAGTTTATATGTATTCTTGTAAAAAATTCACAATTCAGCCTTGAGAATGCTCCAAATATTTTTTAAATAAACCATTTCCATTCGATCCATTCAATCAATCATCATCGGTATTGATCTTTGCAGGGCCATTGGCCCCATGATGATCATTTTCATGGATGGGGTTCAGAAAGTACTTTTGCAGTACTGCACCTATTTTAAGGCACTAATCACAATCCTAAAACAAACAGACAATAGAAAATATAAATTCCATTCCATAACAAAAATAGTACAGTGCCCATCTTGAAATAGGAACAGGGGAGTGCCCTGCCATCCCACAGCTGCCCAAGCCATTCACAAAACTAGCCGATCAGCCGTCATTGGCCCAAATCAAGCGAGAAAACCTCTCCAGCAAGAGATGGAGGAAACCATCGACCATGAGCAACGATCCAAGGATGAAGGTCGTCCTCCATGTAGTCAGACCTGCGTGAAGCGAGTGAGTCCATGTGAAACCAACTCTGCATACAGCGCAACAGCGCTGCATAGAGCGCAATGAAACAGCTCAGTCGGTTCAGTCAGCACGTTTACCAGGCAGTTCCAAAGTCCTTTATACTTAACTGCAATAACCACCATCCATCTCCACGAACACCAGGGTTGTGTTCAGTTATCAAGTTTACCGAGCCGTTTCATTGAAGGCGTCAACTGGGGCCATGGGTTCGCCTTCTTCCTGTTCACTGTTGCGCTGTATGCAGAGTTGGTTGTGCATGGACTCACTCACTTCATACAGGTCTGACGACATGGAGAACGACCTTCATCCTTGGATCGTTGCTCATCAAAATCGTTGCTTAAGCACTCAACCAAGCACTCCATTTTAAACAGTTGATAAGTAATGGCTGGATTGTAAGTGTCACCTACTACTTGCTGGTTGGTGACTATATACACCAGCTTACTTATTGCAGCCATATTGTGACATGACACATGCATGGGGTAATGACCAAACTAAATCTCTGACTGCATATCGATATATTGCATGGTTCTTGGAAGTATTAAGATGTCAATTTATGCTCCAGTGCTCAATATATTAAACTCAAGTTGAGTAAAGGTTTGAAGAGGTTTAAAGGCATATAAATAAATTAATTCTGAGTTTCACGGACGTTTTACCCATTGTCTATTACATCACCATAATCAAACACATTAGATTATTATTAGTGCCTGTTGTTTGTGTCATTTATGTCTTTAAAAACAGTAAGTTTGATGTTTAGAATGATTTTCACTTTTGTTTGATTGCCAGGCAGGCAAACAGAGTAAAAAATATCCCACTCCTCTCTGTGCATGTGTGATCGAGAGAATTCAGAGCCATGGTCCGGTAAAACGAAAGACTGGACTTCAGATTCATGTTCAAACTAGAACATTCAATTGAAATGAATTTTTCCTCGATCATAAACTGATGATCATAAGCTGATTAGACAGACGTTCGGATGGACATGAAGCAATTCCTGAACCTCACTTTTCACTTCGTGTGTGCGTAGGGCAATTAAAAACTACACAACCGGAAGCTGTTGCAGAACAGATTAATGGTCTATCCAATGGTTTCCACCTCCACTTCATATCCATCTCTCCTGGAGTCGTGGAATCTAAAACTATCAATATTATTGTTATCTCGCATGACAAGAACAAAACACAAAGACCTGCTGCTCTCACATGCAGAGGTTGGTGGACCCTCTATTATTTCCCAATTACTCCTCTCTTCAACCTCCTCTAAGACCTACAACCATCGTTAGTTTATCGAGGACGAACCCTTCTTACAGTATCCCCTTCCAGTCAAACTCGCAAAAATTCAACAAACTGCAAATATCCACTCTTTTATCTGATTTGTGTAACTGCTTTCTGGAGATGATTCAATCCTAATTTCCATCCAGGGACTTCATCTTCGTGTTGACCAGCATATCGTGTCATCACCTCACACCCTATTCGTGTCAGGTTCAGATTAGATCTGTGATTGCTTCAGGTATCACGTAAACCTGTACTAACTGTTCCATGGTCGGATTGTCGGCGACTAAACCGTCTCCCCCACCAGGTTTTTGTGAGAAGGGTGTTTGGATATGGACACCCAGCAGGATGAAAACAAAAACGGTCAAAGGTGGAGGAGCTCCTTGTGAGCCAACGTCCATCCCTATCTAGTGCCCAACTGTGTCTGCGGACATCCTCCTGCAGTTGGGTTACTTCTTATTAGGAGTTGGTGGCAGGATTTGCACTCCTGCCACCGTAAAGCCCTTCATTCCGCAAACACAAAACACAAAGAAATCTGAAAAACAATTCAGTGGAAGTACCTCCTGTGCAGCTTCCCTTTGCAGGGCAGCACACCAGATGATGGGATTTGGGACAAGCCTTCAGGACCCCCAATCTTTGATGAGGAGGGAAACCTCAGGGTAACTTTCCTGGGACAGATTGCAGGAGAGTGTGTCGGAGTGGTGCTGAGGTGTCGTCCACCAGACGGGTCTCCTTGGGTTAACCTGAGGGCGTCCTTTCAGGTGGGTGCCTGGAATATTCCTATCCCTCTGAGAGGATGATCACCTGTCTCTGTTGTCATCTGAGCTCAAGCGTTTGGACATCAGTATTGCAGCACTCTCTGAGGTTCGGAGACCGGATTGTGGCGAGATCATGGTGGTTGGTTACACCTACTATTGGTCTGGGAGCTCTGCTGGTACCATCCCCAAGGAGTTGCTGTCGCTTGTGTCCAATAAGCTGACTCCAATGATAATTGAGGTAACACTGGTCAACGAGCGTATTATGAGACTAAGGAATCGTCACTCCTTCGGTGTCATTTCCCGCGTCTCTGTTTGTGCTCCGACTGAGGCAAGTGATCTCACCATGAAGGATGCATTCTATGCCAACGCTCGAGTCTGTGGTTGATCAGCCCCAGATGAGATACACTTCTAGTCTTGGGGGATTCAAATGCATCAACTGGAACTGTTAGGATGGTTATGAGCACATGTGTTTGGTCCCCATGGGTCGAGGAACTATGAACCAGATAGCACCAAGTTCCTCGACTTTGCAAGAAGTCATGGACATAGGGTGGCGCGTTCATGGTTTCAGCACCCACAAGCTCATCGCTGGACTTGGTATCCCAATGCTGGCAGTGTGGCAAAGGAGATTGACATGTCCTTGGTGAGGTTGCTGAGGATGACTCAGAACTGCAGGGTCTCCAGAGTGCTCAGTTCCTCAATATTTGAACAGCTTATTTGTAGCAACTCTGAAGTTGACCATAAAATCCAGGAGAATGTTACCATCCCAGCCTAGGCTGGTTGTTGGCAAGCTCAAGGATAGAGGGTAGCTGAGGAGTTGCGAACAAGCTGAGTGGAGATTTGGGGGGTCTGGGTGCTTTGGGAGGTTCTGAGGAGTTGTGGATGCCTTCAAGACCACCATCCTTGATGTGCCGGTGGATGTCTTGGAACTCACGGGAGGACAAAAAAGAATATTTTCTCTCAAGGGACACTGGATACCATTGACCAGAGTCGCAGGCCAGGCTGAATGGCAGAGCTGAGCTGTTCAGGGAGCTGAGGCGTAAAGCTGTAGCATGCGCAAAGGGTGGACAAGAGACCTAGTGAGGAATCTGAGGTAGAGCATCACCTGTGGTCAAGTGATTCTCATCCTGCTTATAGAGGAATTTGCGCATTGCGTTCATCCAAGCCCATCCCTCCGTGTACTGCAGTTGGAGCAGAGGGAGTCCGAAGTGAAAGTCCCGCTGCAGCCGGTTACTTTGAGTGGTTGTACAGGCTGATCCAACAGCTGTTCGAGTTGGATGTCAGTGGTGTTACAATCCCTGTGCTGACCCTCCAATCAACTGTTGGCTCCACCTTCGCTTGTGGAAACCACAGCTGGGTGAACCCGATGAAAATGGGTAAAGCTCAAGGAATCTGTGGTATCTCTCTCTTT
>CM068964.1:18107343-18119843 GCA_035128595.1 Eptatretus atami | reverse complement strand
AAGAGTTTGTTGAGGGGCTGGGTGTGTGGCTCATTATATGCTGGAATTTGGATCAGAGCACCCTGGGTGCTGGGAATGCGCTGGCCTGGAGCAGAACAGAGACCCTCAGGGGCATCCAGATTTGTGGGCCCGGGTACCCAGGAAGTGGACCTGAGGCACCATATGCCAGGAGTGCACAGGGAAAAGCCAGATATGGCTTCCCCAGAATCTGACTAGTAGCAGCTAAGCTTGACTGGCCCCTGCGTCCTGGGGTTGTCGCATTTGAGTCAGGCGGGGGAGCCTGCAGAGGGAGCCACACAGCCCAACCGCAAGATTATGCAAAGGCACAGAGAGAAAATTTGAGGACTAGGCCCAAACTTAGAAAGGACCAGCATGTGGAGCGGCGGGAAGATGGGTTACATGGAATCACAGTCAAGAGGGGTTTAAGTTAAAAATAATTTAAAACTTGTTTGTTTTTGATGGTTTTAGGATAGTTAGGGATGTTCCCCAATCACACCATTTTTGATGTCTCTAGCCGCTGGAGTTAAACAGAGCAGTGAAACTGGATTTTGAGCAGACCCATTGCGTCCCAATTGTTAGTACAGGGGGTGGCATTTTACCCCCCCCCCACCCCTCCTCATTGGGCTACTCCACTGGCAAGCCTTGTGAGGCCACACCACCTCATCCTGTTTGCCATGGTACATGCCATGATTCTCCTCCTAGGAGCTAAGTTATTTTAAGTGTCTGTGGTACCCAAGAGGGAGATATTAAATTAAAAGGATATAGAGGGGCAGGAGGTTATATTTAGAGTCGAGGTTTTAGCGGGACAGTTGGGTATAGGTTAGGGCCGAAGCCAACTGTCTCACCTGATGCCACTAGAACACCTGCTGTCAGCCATACTATTTATGGTACTTACCTGCCCGTTCAGTCAGCCTTGCCACCTTGGTTGCCAGTCTTGTCAGTGAGCCATGCCATCTGCTCAGCCATGCCATACCTGTCACGTTTGGCACTCGCTGCATTGTTCTTTTTGTTGTGGGCCATATGAAGGCTGAAGACTCACTTTGAGTTGAGCAACCATGTGAGCCTTTGTGCAATTTTTCTGGGCCCTCCAGGCCATTTCAAGAACTCCAGTGTGGAGAGGCCATATAGGCTATTGGGGAGTACTGGGTGCTGAAAGGCCTTGTGGTTACTGAAGACACTTGTCATGCCAGGACCCAGGGCCTTGATCGACTATGTTGGGGAAGTGGTCTTATACTGGGTAGGTGGGGCCAGAGACTTCATAGACTTCGTAGACTCTTTAGAAAAAGAAAAAGAAGAAGCCCTCTTAGTACATTCCCCCTTTCCTAAGCCAAATGTTGTTTCAAAATTGCATCTGACGTAACAGTTCAAGTATGTGCATAGCGAGTGAATTAGTAGCCTTAGTGGTGCAACACATGAGCATAAGAACTGAACCGTTTAAAATTTTTGGACATTTGGGTTGAGAACAGGGAGGGGAGCAGCACTGTATGGTAAGTAGGGCCAGATCCCAATGCTTCTCCCCCTTCCAAGCACAGCCTCAGGAGAGGCAGAAGAGGAAAGTGGGGGTAGTGTTGAGGGAATGACTCTTAGGGGTTAATAAATGCTTCATATTTGTTATCATTTATCAGAAATATCAGTTCACTTAGTTCAGTTATCTCCTTAATCTTTGGTTGAATTAAGCAGAACATCATTAATTGTGAGATTAGATATGCGTATAATCTATTGACAAGTTCAGTACTGTGTGTGGTTGCTCTCACGGTAATTATTTACGTTATATATATATACATAATATATAATATATATATATATATATTATATATATATTATATATTTTATATATATATATATTCATCATGAAGGTGATCAAGTACAAACACATCATTAATTCATCGAAAGATGTTTCCACACCTTTGTGCAATTGCTAGACCATTCCTGCACATATATACAGTATGTATGTACAATAATATTATATACATATACATATATATACAGTATATATATATATATATATATATATATATATGTATACATTTTAAATTTTTTAACAGAATATATATATATGTATAAATTTTTAACAGAATATATATATACGTATAAATTTTAACAGAATATATATATATACAATTATATATATATATATATATATATATATTAGCTGAAGTACCCGGTAATACCCGGGAAATTTGCCCTATTTTCCTCACGCTAGTTAGACTGAGGCATAAGTTGTATGGAGAAAATTCGGAAGGCTTCTTTTATTCCTCAGATTTATGGAAGGAAGGCTTTATGCTGCCGTAATCCTCAGAGAGGTCATAGTTGAAGGCGGCCTTGAGCCACTCAATGTTTCTAGCAGCAGTGGCAACTGTCCTTGATGTCCTGCCAAAACTCGGACCGAGAAAGCTGGAACGTGAGTTTTGTACTTCTCTCGCCCGTCGTGTGACGCTCTATTTGCAGTTAGGCGACGCTCTCTCTCTGCAGCCGACTCTGCTTGCCTGGCTCGTTCATGAGCAGATATATCAGCAGTAAAACGACTCTCTCCTCTCTGCAGCTGACTCCGCTTGCCTGGCTCGTTCATGAGCAGATATATCAGCAGTAAGACGACTCTCTCTCTCTCTCTCTCTCTCTCTCTCTCTCTCTCTCTCTCTCTCTCTCTCCTCTCTCTCTCTCTCTCTCTCTCTCTCTCTCTCTCTGCAGCTGACTCTGCTTGCCTGGCTCTTTCATGAGCAGATCTATCAGCAGTTAGCTGTTGCGTGCGCGTGCAGTTCGAGAATTCAAATAACAGGAGGAGAATGTGCATGTTTAAAAAGTCAACGAATACGAACATTTTGTATTTCAAAAAACCCTAGCGTTTTAACCATGAAGCCTTTTGTTACGATGAATACGCCGGCGCACTATTCAAAGCCTTTTTTTTAATGGGAATTTTTTTTTTTTATATATATATTTTTTTCATTTTTATGGAAAGCCACTTAGCGCATCCTGGAGCTGAATGTTAGGTCTATATGTGTGTAAAGTTTCATCAAGATCGGTTCACTGGTCTAGGAGCTTATTCGTTACAAACAAACAGACAGACAGACAAACAGACAGAAGGACTGCCATTTATATATGTATATATATATATATATATATATATTATATATATATATATATATATACAGTATATATATATATATCGCAATCACAATCTCAATCAGACTGATTCGTACAATCAGACTCGTTCTGGACCCAATCAGACTCATACATGTGCAGGAATAAATTTGCAAAGAAAGGGGCCAGATCTGAACCCATGGGTATCCCACTGTCTGTTGGAGTATTTTGTTGTCAAATGTAATAAAAAAAAAAACCTGTTCTTTTGGAGAAATCGAATACCATCCTTTCTTTAAGTTTTTTTTTTGAAAAACTACATGAATATTGATTTTCGTTTATCGACCAGTTTGCTCTTTTTTGAGAGACTTTAATGTGTACTTTATTACCTCCTGTAAATGCTTTATCTACCGCTCTGCCCAATGCATTTATGAACTTGTCATGTGAAGTGTTTGTGTGTAATGTGGAAAAATCAGTAG
The DNA here is from genome assembly GCA_035128595.1 of Eptatretus atami. Lineage (NCBI taxonomy): Eukaryota > Metazoa > Chordata > Myxini > Myxiniformes > Myxinidae > Eptatretus > Eptatretus atami. The sequence continues at coordinate 18,116,289 of CM068964.1, read as the reverse complement.
TTGATCGATATTTAGCCTCACCCTTGTTATTAATGTTGTGGATTCTGTTGTTTACTGGTTTGGAATTATCAATGATCCATAATTTCTTAATACCAGAATAAGACCTCACCTTTTCATGGTAGGCCTGGTGTTGGCTTAATGGTTAGGGTGGTGACCGGCTTTGGATCCTAGCGACCTGAGTTCAAATCCCACTCAGCTATTGAATTAGTACCAGGTGGGATTAACTTGGTCTGTCATCCTTTCGAGGTCGGCAAAATGAGTACCAGTATGCTGGTATACTGTCGGAGTGGTGACCCATCCAGGATTGTGCCCAATAGCCAAGGAGACTGCTGAAGCAGCACCAACACCCTGCACTGCTTCGGCAGCACCAACGCTCTGCACAGAGTACGGTCCCAATCTCCTCCTCCTCCTTTTCATTGTAGTGTTTTAAGCATTTATAAATCAGTTTCATCACTCCTGTAATCCTCCCTGACAATGGTTTCAAACTGCATTCTCTACTTGCATGAACCTCATCTTAAAAAGGTTTTTGTGCATTTTTGGGAACTCGTGAATGAATGGTAATTTATGGTGTTTCCCTGGAACTAACAGGAAGTTGTTCTCACGTTTGAATGATTTATATGGTGTTGTCTTTGGTCTATTTTCTTGTCGTTACTTATTTTGTCGGTTTTTGAGAGTCCAGTCTGTAAGCCTAATTCTTCCAAGTGTTTGAGTGTGGAATGTTTTGCATACAAATGCAATATTATTATTTGCTTTGTCAACTGGGCAATAATATATTGGTTCACGAAAAAATATTTTCACGAAAAAATAAGTGACCACTATATTTGTTATTGGTGTGTGTCTGTCTGTCTGTCTGTCTGTCTGTCCCGAGCATAGCTCCGTGGGTTTTGATCCGATCCTGATAAAAATTTTGGTGGGAGGTTTATATCATGATCTAGTTGTTTTCCTGAGAATGGCGTGGTGCGCCCTTATGGGTGGAGCCACGCCCAAAAAACGTGTTTTTCGGGGTAGCCGATTTCAATTTGCATCTTCTCCTAGGGGGTTTGTCGAATCTGATGGGGTTTCGGTATTTGTTAGCCCAATGGCACCTGCATAGCCCCACGGAGCTCGATTTTTCATTTTCGTCCCAAGGTCAAGGTCACAAGGTCAAGAACTTAGAAAATTGCGAATTTTGACATAAAAATCCATCTTCTCCGAGGGTTTGTCGAATCTGGCAGGGTTTCGGTATTTGGTTAGCCCAATGGCACCTGCATAGCCCACGGAGCTCGATTTTTCATTTTCGTCCCAAGGTCAAGGTCACAAGGTCACGAACTTAGAAAATTGCGAATTTTGACATAAAAATCCATCTTTCCGAGGGGGTTGTCGAATCTGGCTGGGGTTTCGGTATTTGGTAGCCCAATGGCACCTGCATAGCCCCCGGAGCTCGATTTTTCATTTTCGTCACAAGGTCACGAACTTAGAAAATTGCGAATTTTGACATAAAATCCATCTTCTCCGAGGGGGTTTGTCGAATCTGGCAGGGTTTCGGTATTTGGTTAGCCCAATGGCACCTGCATAGCCCCACGGAGCTCGATTTTCCATTTTGGTCCCAAGGTCACGAACTTAGAAAATTGCGAATTTTGACATAAAATCATACGACCGCCCAAACTTTGAGAGCTAGGATGACAATATTTTTTATGCATAATATTGAGGTCATTCCCACCTAAAGTCTTGAAACCATTTTGCTCTATCTCGAATACCTTGCCCGTGGCGCCCCCTTCAAGTTTGTTTTTTATGCTGATTTCATCAAAGTCTGGTTAATCCGAGGAGTGCGAAATGCCATATAGCCTATATGACGTTATATTGTTCCTGGAATGTTCCAGAGGAAGTTTTGCACCAAAGGTCATAATCCTTGACCTTTGACCTTTAAAGTTCACAAAGATCAAATTTCAAAGATGTGGGAATCGAACCGGGTTTTCGACCTTCTTTGACGAACTAACTCCAATAAGCTATAGCACGTTCTCTGTTTCCTTATTTTAATGTCCACAACATTGTTTTGTGACCTTTAAAGGTTATGCAAAGGTCAAATTTTGAAAGTTGTTGAACGAAACCGGGTTTCAACATTTTGCAGCTAATAACCTGTCACTCGTACCACATCATGTTGATCATTTTATGACTTGGTCAAAAATTATCACATTGTCTCATCCTTGACTTCTGAACAATCTACATCGTCAAATACCGCTCGTGAACCATTGTCGTCTTCAGACTTGTGTTTGAAGTCGTTTTAAATAATGCTTGTCTTTGGATTTTTAAAATTACTTTTAGATTCTTATTTGAAATTCTTGTCAAGCAACAATTCTCATTTTTACATGTTTCTCTACCTTCTCCAACCATAAAGTCATTTGTGTGTTTGGTACTTTGTGTTTATCAATTTGTTTCCTATCCATTCCATCAGTCCTATCATTGTAAGTTCCCTTGCTTTATTCCAGTTAATCCTTTTATCTTCTCTATAATTTGGTCTTTTTATAAGTAATGCAAGTAATTTTCTATCTTTCACTATTATGAGATCACCTTTGATATAATGTGTTTATGATGTGGATCATTAAATAGTGAATGGTCATAATTTCAATGATGTGTGTGACGACCATTCTTCTTCGTCTATCGATTATACGGTTTCCTTGTAGTTCAATATTTTCCCATAATTGCATCTTGTAAAGTGTACACAACCCTTGGTGGCTCTCTCTGTTGTGTTGTTTCTGGAAGTTTACTCCGCAGTTCCTTCTGTTGTAGTATTTTCTCCATATTGATCATTTCCAACCCTTTGTTCTTAATGAACTGAGGACTGCCATGCTGGATAGGTTGGTCTGGAGGTGCTATGTTCATGGAACCCGAGATGGCATAGGCTAAGGCTAATATATGCCCTCGCATTAGTAGTAGTAGTAGTAGTTGTTGTAGTAGTAATTATCGAACACAATTTTGATGACGTAATTGTCTTTTCTCCGATTAACTTCTTTAGATTTCTCTTTATACATTATATGGTCAATCATGACCAGAATTGCTTGCATGTGTTGGATTGTGAGTTCCACTAGATCATCCGTTTCCATTAATCTGTTAAATGATTTGCCAAACTTCTTTCAGTTGTTGTTTTTTTTAAAGTATTGATCTTAATTATACTGCTGTTAAGTAATCTACAGATATTTGATTTGTTGAGATCGAACCACTCATTTACTATTTATTGTGGTGTGTTTGTAACTGGATGTTTACGTCCATCATTTATGTACTCTGTGTCTCTAAGAGTCTCATAGTAAGATGTTTAAAACAGTGGCGATTATGTTTTGGCCATTATCAAGTATGTATATATCATTAATTCTTTCATTTAATCCCAATGGGTAAGCAGTTCTTAATTCTTTAATCAATAAAAGTTCTCTACGCTTACCGGTACGTATTGTGTGAATGTTTTATCTTCCACCACATACATTTTTTTGCCATTACCACTTATCTTTTCTAAAACCTGAATACTGAAGCTTGTATTGTGACAGTATCCATAAGTAAAGTGACGAGTGAGTAGTGGACAACGAGTAGTTTTATCTGGGTTTCTTGTGCCACTCCTGTGTGCATTCATTTTTTCATCTCTGCATTGTTTCACCAACATATTGCATCGCACATTTGCTACATGTCAATGAGTAAAGTATGTTTGAGGTTTTATGTGTACTTAATTATTTGGTTTCCTTTTACTTGTAAGATCTAGCCGTTACTGTACAATTAATTATATTGTTTGTGGCAAATATAGGTCAAGTTTTGCTATTGCAAATCCCACATTTATGCACTTCACATTCGGATAAGTGTTCCACATTGGATGGTGGAAAAGCCCGATTCTTTGCATATGTCCCGATTATGAACGTACGTACACATGCGCGCACACGCACACACACTTTAATAGAGCAGGATTCCACCTCCTCCGTTACCTTTCAGGGGAGACCACTCCATGCATTAACCACTCTCCGACAGAAAGATTCTGACCTTAAAACGGTCTGAACTCATCTTCTTTACCCTTAAGCTATCTATGGCTGTGGGTCCAAACACTGTCCACTCTGCTGAGAAACTTCACTTCACCTATCTTGTCCACACCTATCCTTATCTTAAGCATCTCCATTAGACTTAAAAACATGTTTGCTTCCTATCACTAATCCAGTTAGTTACCTGACAGACAGACACTTCACAAGCCCTCACCTTGGCAAATAAACTTATCAAATGCCTTCTGAAAGTCTAGATTATACGACATCCCCTGTCTTCCTTCATCGACCCAATCAGAAACTACTTCATATAACTTTAATAAATTTGTTAAACATGATCTCCCTTTGGTTGATCCAAGTTGACTACCAATAATTAGTTTGAAATCATTCACATGGTTCCCTATCTGTTCCTTAAGTAATGTCTCCAACACCTTTCCCACATCTTAAGTCAGGCTAACAGGTCTAAAGTTCCCCAATTGGGCTTGGCAAGTCTTAATGAGGTTAGAAAAGATCATACTTTTGGATGCGGGATGATCCGAGATGGTTGTGAACACCTGTCTGGAAGACCTGGAGGGAAGAATGAGATCGAAGAGAATGTGGAAGTTGGTTCAACAGGTAGGGAAAAAAGAGGATTGAACGAGTGGACATGAGCAGTGATCCTGGATTTAGGTAGTTTCACCAGAAGGGGGTTGATGGTGGACCTCATGTGCCCTGCAGAAACCTGGGAGAGTCAGAGTACGGAAAGGGCAGAGGGTGCAAAACCAGAAAGGAGGCGGTCGAACGAAGACGAGAGAACCCAGCGACCTGTCCGAAATTATATCCAACATCATTATTTTCTTAAAGTCGCTCAACTCCAACCACAACACCCCACACAAGCCGCAGCTGCTTATTTAACGTACAAAACAGAATGTACCTTTGTTGAGGTCTTATTGTGACATTTTGAGAGGGATGTATCTGCCCCACGCACCTCACCATATTGCGGTATCTCTTCGGAATCGGTTTGAGTACAACTCCGATAGAAAAAGAAAGAAAAAAAAAACACCTGTGGTCTTTCATCTACAGCACAAACAAAGCTGCGGGGTGGCATCATTGGCTCAGGGCACGGCTCACTGTACCACTGATGCAATGCCCTCCATCGGTTCGGGCAGGAACCTGGATTTTGGCTCGGGTGCCGCCGATCGCTCGACTGACCACTCATGCCGGCAACAGGACTCCCAGTTTAACGTCCATCCATGGGACGGCACACACATTGATGAATCACCATCCATGCCTGTGAAACATCGGGAAGACAGTTTATAGCTGGGCCGACATTCAAACCCAGGCGAGACAGCATCGAGGTGAATGTGCGTAGCTCTCGGGCCTACTAGGCCATCTTGTCAGCTTAAAACCTGCGGTTCTGTCACGTGAGGGTAAGTCACTTCAACCCGGTCAAACCACTCTGTGTGACGCACCAGGAGTGCCCCCTGAGGGTAAGAATTGCATTACTGTCCTTTTGTAACCACTTTTCGACATAACAGACTACCATCTATTTACACATTGAACCAGCCATGTATTACGTACCTCGTCAAACGTGACGGAAATTTTCAATGCGCTCCCCCACCTTGGCAAGAGACAAACGTGGTGAATGCATCAAGGCCGCTCCGGCGCCAAACAATGACGATTGAACAATTCCCCGCCCATTAACCGCGCCCAACCAACCAGCAGGCAAGCCCCGCCCCCATTTGAACTTCGCTCCGATTCCGCCGCCATGTGAGCGTCGAGCACAACTACTCCCATTTCGTGAGACACGGCATTGCATTTTCGACCCTTCCTTGTTATCTTAATCCCTGCAGTTGTTTAATATTGTCCATTAGACGGTACAATCTGCACGATATAGGTTTGTTTAACTGTTCAAGATTCACAAGCAGTTATTTTGGCCACCTGTGCTTTTGCCACTGTGCCGCGCATGCACGCACTGTTCAATTTCAAGCTGGAGATCACCGTCTCCTCACCCGCTGAGGGACCTGGGCCGCGTCTCCTCACCCGGCTGAGTGACCTGGGTCGCGTCTCCTCACCCGCTGAGGGACTGGGTCGCGTCTCCTCACCCCGCTGAGGACTGGGGCCGCGTTTCTTCCCTCCCCTCGCCCTGAGGGGACCTGTGGTCGCGTCTCCTCACCCGCTGAGGGACTGGCGGCTCTATGTGATGTCGCGTCTCCTCACCCGCTGAGGGACCTGGGTCGCGTCTCCTCACCCGCTGAGGGACCTGGGTCGCGTCTCCTCACCTCGCTGAGGGACTTGGGTCGCGTCTCCTCACCCGCTAGGGACCTGGGTCGTGTCTCTCACGCTGGTGACCTGGGTCGCGTCTCCTCACCCGCTGAGGACCTGGGTCGCGTCTCCTCACCCCGCTGAGGTGACCTGGGTCGCGTCTCCTCACCCGCTGAGGGACCTGGGTCGCGTCTCCTCACCGCTGAGGGACTGGGTCGCGTCTCCTCACCCGCTGAGGATTTGGGTCGCGTCTCTCACCCCGCTGAGGGACCTGGGTCGCGTCTCCTCACCCGCTGAGGGCCTGGGTCGTGTCTCCTCCCCCCGCTGAGGATTTGGGTCGCGTCTCCTCCCCGCGTGAGTGACCTGGGTGGCGTCTCCCTCCCGCGCTGAGGGACCTGGGTCGCGTCTCCTCACCCCGCTGAGGACCTGGGTCGCGTCTCTCCACCCGCTGAGGATTTGGGTCGCGTCTCCTCACTCGCTGAGGGACTGGGTCGCGTCTCCTCACCCGCTGAGGGACCTGGGTCGTGTCTCTCCCCCGCTGAGGATTTGGCTCGCGGTCTCCTCACCCCGCTGAGTGACCTGGGTCGCGTCTCCTCACCGCTGAGTGACCTGGGTCGCGTCTCCTCACCCGCTGAGTGACCTGGGTCGCGTTCTCTCACCCGCTGAGGGACCTGGGTCGCGTCTCCTCACCTCGCTGAGGGACCTGGGTCGCGTCTCTCACCCGCTGAGGACCTGGGTCGCGTCTCCTCACCCGCTGAGGGCACTGGTCGTGTCTCCTCCCCCGCTGAGGATTTGGCTCGCGTCTCACCCCGCTGAGTGACCTGGGTCTTGTCTCCTCACCCGCTGAGTGACCTGGGTCGCGTCTCCTCAACCCGCTGAGGGACCTGGGTCGCGTCTCCTCACCTCGCTGAGGGACCTGGTCGCGTCTCCTCACCCGCTGAGGGACCTGGGTCGTGTCTCCTCACCCGCTGAGTGACCTGGGTCGCGTCTCCTCACCCGCTGAGGGACCTGGTCGCGTCTCTCACCGGCTGAGGGACTGGTCGCGTCTCCTACCCCGTCCCCCTGAGGACTGGGTCGCGTCTCCTCACCCCCGCTGAGGGACTGGGTCGCGTCTCCTCACCCGCTGAGGATTGGGTCGCGTCTCCTCACCCGCGTGAGGGCTGGGTCGCGTCTCTCACCCCGCTGAGGGACCTGGGTCGTGTCTCCTCCCCGCTGAGGATTTGGGTCGCGTCTCCTCACCCCGCTGAGTGACCTGGGTCGCGTCTCCTCACCCGCTGAGGACCTGGGTCGCGTCTCCTCACCCCGCTGAGGGACCTGGGTCGCGTCTCCTCACCCCGCTGAGGATTTGGGTCGCGTCTCCTCACCTCGCTGAGGGACCTGGGTCGCGTCTCCTCACCCGCTGAGGGACTGGTCGTGTCTCTCCCCCCTCTGAGGATTTGGCTCGCGTCTCCTCACCCCGCTGAGTGACCTGGGTCGCGTCTCCTCACCGCTGAGTGACCTGGGTCGCGTCTCCTCACCCGCTGAGTGACCTGGGTCGCGTCTCCTACCCGCTGAGGTGACCTGGGTCGCGTCTCCTCACCCCGCTGAGGGACCTGGGTCGCGTCTCTCACCTCGCTGAGGGACCTGGGTCGCGTCTCCTCACCCCCGCTGAGGGACCTGGTCGCGTCTCCTCACCCCGCTGAGGACCTGGGTCGTGTCTCCTCCCCGCTGAGGATTGGTGCGTCTCCCCACCGCTGAGTGACCTGGGTCGCTCTCCTCACCCCGCTGAGTGACCTGGGTCGCGTCTCCTCACCCGCTGAGTGACCTGGTCGCGTCTCCTCACCCCGCTGAGTGACCTGGGTCGCGTCTCTCCCCCGCTGAGGGACTTGGGTCGCGTCTCGTCGCAATGGAGCCATTTCTTGTGCCTGATGATGAAGAGTATGAGGATCAGCAACTGATCAGAGAGTACGATGTCGACAGCAGGGACTCAGAAGGTCCAAACACCAGGTAAGCACGCCACGCTTGCTGGATGAGGGTCATGTCGATTTTCAGATTTGCCAATCAGGACGGTGTAAAGACTTCAAGTTACCCCGCCCCCCTTTCAAGTTACCCCGCCCCCCTTTCAAGTTACCGCCACCCTTTCAAGTTACCCCGCCCCTTTATCCCCGCCCCTTTCAAGTTACCCCGCCCCCCTTTCAAGTTACCCCCGCCCCCTTTCAAGTTACCCCCGCCCCCCTTTCAAGTTCCCCGCCCCCCTTTCAAGTTACCCCCCTTTCAAGTTACCCCACCCCCCTTTCAAGTTACCCCGGTAATGGTAAATCGATTTCAGATACCCCCTCAAAACATTTATTTATGTATGTTTATTTACAAAAAATAGTAATAGACATACTGGTATATCTTTTTAACCAACTCAGACGATACAGGGGGGCTGCAAAAGTAGGTATACAGTAATGAATACCGGTATAATCCTTACTGTATACCTACTTTTGCAGCCCCCTGTACACACATGGAACTGGTCTGCATTTGCCGACCTCGAAGAATGACAGGCTGAGTACAACCGCCACCTGGTATTAATTTCAGCGGCGACGGGGCTGAACTCAGGGACCCTTAGGATCCAAGCCGGCCACCCTAACCAGTGAGACAACACCAAGGCTGCGCACTCAGCCAGTCAATCCTTCCGAGGTCCGCGAAATGAGTACCAGTTCCATGTGTGTTGTTACGGTAATCTCTCTCT
>CM068964.1:18067647-18081413 GCA_035128595.1 Eptatretus atami | reverse complement strand
ATCTCACACTCTCACACTCTGTCTTCCAAAAGAACTGTCTGGACCCCCCCCCACCTACTTTCTCAAAATCCTCTTCAAGAAGTCTTTCATTCATGCTTTTGGGTCTCACTATCTGCCATATCTTTTCTGGGAACATTTCCAAGCTGGCCTTCAAAGCCAGTCGCCGACTGGGCATCTACATCGTGCAAAGTCCTTCCTTGGCACACCTCAGCTCTTGACCGCATACAAAGCTTTCCTCCACAGCCTGATGGAGTACGGCTCTCCGTCTGGGCTGTGCTCTGCCTCACACCTACCTCGACTTCATGCTGTGGAACCATGGCTCTTATGATCATTGGTATCCCCACGATGAGGCTGAGTCTTTGGGTCGAACACTCTCTTACCGCAGGCAGGTCAGTGGTCTTTTCTGTCTTCTACCATCTCCTCTCCGGCCTCACCCCCCCTACTCTGTCTGTGATCCATCCCTCCATATTTCTGCAGGGCGCTCATGGTCGGCCAGCAACCCCCTTCTGGTGAAACTACCAAAATAAAGTATTACTGCTCGCCTTCACTCTTTCATTATTATTTTCCCGCCTCTGGAACAAACTCCCTCACTCTGTTCAATCCCACTCTTTCTCCAAGTCTTTCAAAACTGTTGTTTCCCACCATTTCATATCTTCCCCAATCTAAAACCATGATCTTTTCAACCAGATTAATCCACCCTTACCCACTCCTTCAAATTCCCTGCTTTCCTTCCTGAAAGTCCCCCCCCCCCAGTCCTCTCCCTTCCCCACTGTTTTTTGCTTCCTCTTCCTCCTCCCTTGTCTCTGTTCCTTTGTTGTATGTTCTGTGTGTTTGCTCTTACATGAGCCTCGACAATGTACATAAAAATATATTGTTTGTGGATTCTCGCCCACCTGCGTGCGGGCGACCGCCTTTAGCTCATTGCGGGCCGCGCGCCCACCGAACGAAGCAATCTAGTCGCAGCTTTCCGATCAACGCCGAAACCCAGCTACGGGTGTTGTTAACCACACCATAAACCAGCCAACTCTTCTGTCGCGCACTACAGGGTCGATCGCCGAATTGTCGATGTACCTAATTATTCGCGCAGACAGAAATGCCGGGGATTTATACCTCAACGGAGCCTGCACGAAAACGAGCCGCTTTAAGCAGCTCGTCCGTTTGCGATTGCGAGCGGTTTTATATCGCCAAGCCCCAAGCTCGGACCAGATGTACGTTTTATCGGCTTATAATCAGCCAGCTAATTATTCTGAACGCAATTATGGCAGTCAATGGAGGAAGGGACGCAATGAGCAGGTGACATTCAAAAATGGGAACATTTATTTGCACACGTAAGCAATGCAATGAATGGGGATAGGGACATGACACGAGCAAAAACCTACACGCGATATCTATTTATTACGTACATGCACTTACAACAATTCTACTTACGGACAAGGCGCCACAGACTTTCATGCAAAAACCCCAGAAAAGAAAGATAGAACTGGCTCATAAGCCTTTAATGTTCCTCGGAGCTGGATGACCGAAGGAGCTCCGCGAGGCCGGGGCAGGTTCCTTTGTCGCCCTTGAGGCGACTCGATGGGTCTTTTGGTCGGCGACCCTCCGTATGTCTCGTCATCCACGCGCAGCTGTTGTAACGGCGCTTGGTTGGTCCAGGCCTAGCAGCGCGGCCTGGTCGATTCAAGCCTGGCCGACGACGCTTCAGAGGAGTGAACGGGCCTTGCTCTTTTAGAGTTGATGCTCTTTAAGAGCCCGCTCACACCTCGCGTCGCTTCGACCGACTCGGGGCTCGATCGCTCGGGACCGTTACGTAGCTTGCTGGCGACTTCTCCTCCGACTCCAACTCGCCTGCCTCCACCGACCACAATGACCAACAACTTGGTGACTTGGCTGCTGCCAACGACGAACGAACTCCACTCCTCCGACCAACAACAACGCTCTCGGCGTCGAAACGTGCCTTTTTATAGCCCGGAGGGGTGAAGCCGCTGTAGGCTTCGCCACCCGAAGGCGGCGCTTGCCCCTTTCACCCTTGAACTTTCACCCCTGGCTGGCTCCGCCCCTTCGTCGTTCTGATCCGATCTCGCCGTCAAACGCGGCCGTGTTTGAAATCACTCTCCCAACGCGGGCTGTGTTTGAAATCACTTTGCCGCTGTCGAGGATGCATCATGTTTGTCTGTGAGATGTTGTTGTTGAGGATGTTGTTGTTGGTGAAAAGATGGCGGCGCCGTGGAGATGCTGGTGAGGAGATGTTGGCGGTTGTGAGATGCTGATGAGGAGAAGTTCGTCTGTTTGTGGATATTGTGTTGAGGAGATGTTCGCGGTTGTTTGTGGAGATGATGGTGAGGAGAAGTTTGCGGGTGAGGAGAAGTTGGCGGTTGTGGAGAAGGTGGTGAGGAGATGATTGTTTAAAATAAAGATAGAAAAGAATAAATCACTACCTCAAGATTCACAGCCCGGCACACAAATAATTCCCGTTATACATCGGGGGGGGGGGGGGGAAATCTACCTGGACACACACTTATCGACATAACTGATCTTCGGGGAACCTGAATGGTGTTCTGTGAATTTCCACAACCGTAACAATAATACAAAATGAGAATACAAGAATCTCAAGAAACTAAGGTGCTTCATGCCAGATTCAATCACAGATTGGAAAGGGACAAAAACCGGGGACTTGGTTCTGTTGGTAGCAGGTGGAAGGATGGCAGCAGAGCAGGAGGCCACGAGCAGGCGATGAGATGATGAGCAGGACGGTGAGGAGACGAAGGCGCACGGGCAGGTAGATGAATGGGAAAAGGCAGGTAGGCAGGACAACCTCCTCTCCTCAGCAGTCTTTTCTCCTCAGACTCTTTTTTTTTTTCATCTGTTTTTACCTCAGATTTGACTCTCCTTGTCATGTTCACTGTTCTCAGAACAATGGCTCTTTACGTCCTCCCTCTTCTCCCTGGGCAACGAAAAACTCCGCCCCTCGGAGGCGTCCAGGATCTGGCCCTTGGGAGACATTCATAACTCCGCCTCTCTCTTGTCAAGTTTCCTGGCGCCCCCAATAGAGGTTTACATCAGGGTTTATACACACAATTTCCTTAGCCATAATCCCTAATTATTACCACGCACCACCCCCATGTGGTGCCCATATACAACACAAGACATAACTTAAGCTGATATGTCCCTACTTATTACAGTGAGATTGGTTTAACTACCCATACATGGACCATGCTACTCTCTATACATTCCTATCTGCTCTAAAGTGATATCTAACCCCCCCCCTTCAAAACATAAACAGCCCCCCCCCCCCACCCCAGAACTGCAGCTCTGCAAGATTCAATGCAAGGGCAACAGCTCCAGCCTTAACACTTACAGACCCATACCTAATTAACCTCAAAAAAATAAATCAGGAAGGGCTGTGGGAGTGAGCTGTAGCTAACTTACCTAACCTCCTTGCTGTACTACCCCCTTTGTTGCAAACAAAATTTAAAAAAATGTACAATTATGGACAGCAGATTCTTCCATTTTGTCTCCTTGCTCTGATGTCCTGGGGTAGGGGAGATTGGCTGGCAAAAAAACACAAACAGGCCTACCTTATCCACAATTTACTTTAACCAATCAAACCCCACTACTTGACCACATCCCCAGTAGATGTCACCTGCTCCAGCTGTCAGCTGAGCCCGAATACCAATTTAGAAACTACCTATCCAATTTCACGGACTACCTACCCTCCATAGCACATTTCAAGTTGCATGGGACTAAGTGGAACATTCCCACATTCAATCACAAGAAGAAGAAGAAGAACAACAACAACCATCACATTTTCTGTAAGGCATGGCTTCATCTTTTAACACACTGTAGGTGTGGCCCTCAATCGGCAGTGGGGAACTCCTGCACAAAACATGATGGTGGGAGCGCTTCAGGCTGTGGTGCCCGCAGTCCAGGCGCAGTTGCTCGAGATGATTTTAGCATCAAGTGGCAACCACATTTCCGCTTCCATCCTAGCCATTAATTGTCTCATGTAGCTCTGTGGCCATCTATCTTATGTTTTCATCAGCTCCAAGAGTTCTGATTTCATGTGTCCATCCGCTTGTTGACAAAAGCATTGTTTTGATGTTGATGGTCATGTTGACAGGCCATTTTGCTCATCAACTGACACCAAGGTCGTTTCTCTCCAGATGAACTATCCGCTGTGGTTTGATCCCTCTCTCGCGTTTTAGTAGCTCTCACCAGGTTCTCTTTGCTGAACTTCACATACCAAGATTTTGCCATGCAGCTTGATTTTGGATCAGTTCACCTACAGTCATGTCTTCTCCAAAATGAAGAGCTACCGGTAATGTGCTCAGGTTTCCGAAAGCACTGCCATTATTCAGAAAGGAGCTGTATGGTTCTGACTTCTCCCCACTCCCTTTACTTTGAGTGGGCATTTTAGAGGCTCCGCAGTCTTTCTTGGCATATGAAACACTTGTTCAATCCATGTTGCCAGTCTATCTGAAAAGACATAAAACTCAGAAAATGCTTAGAGATTATCAACTGATCTTACCACAATGAGCCTGTTGATCTTGGAGCAAATAATATCTGGTAATATTACGAATGTATAATTGCATTCTTTGCCCCAGAAATGTATGTTTAGACACCCAGATTGAGAGCCTAAGTGGTTTGGATGCTGATGTATTGGTACTTATATTGGATTTTACATTGCGGTCACCTTGAAATCCAAGATGGCCACCGTACTTTATCTTGAGAAGTGGTTCCTATTAAAACTTGAAAGCTAAGGCAATGAGTAGCCAGTGTAAACAGTTGGTGCTTTTGTCCGGAACGTCCACATCATTCTCAAATCGGTCCAAAGCTGCTGATTATATGTGTGGTAGCAGTTTATGTTTACTTTTTGTGGATCCTTCAAAGTTATGGAAATTTTGAGTAGTCATGGACCTTCCCACTATAAAATGCAGTAGATTCATGTTTAAACCGCATCCTTAAGCTGAAACCCATTTTGAGTTAGGCTGTCTGAATTTAGAATGAGAAGAATTACAGTTGGGTGATTTTCAGTCAGTCAGTTTTGGCCTTCACTGATGCTGTTCAAAAGTATAATGAGTGTTATTGGATGTGAAATCCTCCACAGACGACTGTTCGGTACTTTTCGATTGATAAGTTTGTGTCTTGGTAGATTTCTTTTTGAGGATTTGTATTGTATAAACCTATGGAGTGTGCATGCCATCCCACATAGGAAGTCTCGCGACTTCCTGATTACACAGGTAGTACAAAAAATGTATCCGATTTGAAAAAAAAAGTAATTAAAAAAATCTCAGTCAGTATAAATGTAAAATATAGTGAATTATGGGTCGGGTAAGCATTCAAATTGTTTGTAGCAAATGTATTTTGACAGAGCTGAGATCAGTGATTGGGTGCAGCGTGCACCTCAAGACAATTCCCTAGATGTAATCTAATGCACCAACCTCGAAGATGATACGTCATACGGTTCAAAGGGGAGAGGGATGGGCTCTGTGAAGAACAATAATGGAGGACACTAAGACATCCAAAGAATTCAAACTCCAGTGACCATAACAGAATTAGCAAAGTGACTGCGCATCACCCGAGAATAAATAAATGCGTATCACATGAAATTGCAGTCTCAAAGCAGTGTCGTGAGAGTGTTAAAGTCTGATCTGAGGGCTTTCCCTTACAAATTCAAATGATGCAGCAGTTAACTCAGATGACGACGTCGACGTTATGAATCCTGTGTGTGATTCAGTAGGATAACAACGTTATGTACACATGTTGAACACATTTTTTTCTGGAGTCACACGAGGAAACGTTCCCGGTGATTGGTTTCAAGAGGACGGAGCGACTGCACATACCAGCTCACTTGTCCACTTGTCCAGGGGGAGGGCGGGGGGTAACGAGGGACAAAATAGAATAGTTTTGGATGGCGGATGATCTGAGATCGGTGGTGAACAGCTGTCCTGAAGATTGGAGGGAAGAATGAAGACATTCAGTATACACAAGCATTTTAAGGCCATTTTTTTTCCTGCAAGAACAGGGGTTAGCCTTGCGGGTCCCATGACAATCTTCTATCATGGTTCCCTTTTTGAGGAAATGTTTTTTATGGCCAGATGCCCTTCCGACGCCAACCCTTTTTAGTCGCCTTTTATGACAGCGCAGGAATGAGACATTCAGTATACTAAACACATAACTGGACGGAGGAGATTGAAAATGGGGCTTGGCAGCATCTTGCTCCACATTATTCGAATGTGGATTACTTTGGAGGCAATGTGTCTCCTCTATTTTCCCCCTTCTATCTAATGCATGTGTTAGAAAACGTTATTTTCATGAAAACTGAATGACTAATCTAAATGTGCGTACAGTAACACCCCGACATTCGTGGGAGATGGCATTCCTGAAAAATGTCACGATGTCGAAATTGAAGGAGTATGCAGATGAGGCGCTGAAAGGGACGCAGGTGAGGGTGCTGATGGTGTTGAGGTGGAGGGTGGTGGCAAAAAAAAAACATGATGAAAGAGCTGTTTTGCTGAGTGCTGCAAGTTTCTGTGCAGCTTCTCTATATGGCAGCAAAACATCATCCAACCCCTCCTGAACCGGAGGTACCACTCAATCACTGGATCAGCATCTTTCAACCTGTGAGCTACTGTCCTCATTTCCTGCAGCCCTCACCCAGGAACTTGACCGTCAGGTTGGGCCTTGCCACCTCTTCCTCCTATTCACTGCCGTCCTCCCCTCCCCATGCGAGGTGATGAGGCTCCAATTTGTCAGGCTCCATTTCGTCGAAGCCTTCCTTTCCCATCTCCCGTGCCAACCTGACAATTTTTCGGCGCCTCTTCTTCCGTGTGTCGGGAAAGCCTCTGAAGTCGTTGACTGCTGTGGCCATAGATTTGCCAGCAAGCATTGATGGTGGAGGCTTTGAATTTGTCCAAGAGTCTTGATGGTGTTGATGTAGTGGGCCAAGTTTTCCCTTCCAACATTTCCAATAGTAAGTTCGGGTCAGACTCCATAGCATTCCAAGATGTGACGGAAGGTGAAGTGGGGTAGTACATTTTTAAATGTTGAAATTACCCCTTGATCGAGTGCTTGGATCAGGGAGGGCGGTGTCGGGTGGGCAGCAAGATGACCTTGACATTGGGATGGGTCACCTTCAGTATCTCAGGGTGGCCAGGAGCACTTGTTCACCAGCACGAGGACCTTGAAGGAGAGGTCCTTTACTGCCAGGTACCTCTCCACTGAGGGACCAAACGTTGTGGAACCAATCCATTAAAGATGGCAGCTGTTACCCATGCCTTTCTGTTGGCCCTCCCAAATATGGGCAGAGTTTTCTTGTTTTTGCCCTTGAGAGCTTGCAGGTTTAGGGAACAATCAGCATCATCGCTTAATCATATAGTCCCCTTTGGCATTGGGGCATAGAGGAGAAGAGTATGCCTGGTCCTTAGCAACCTTGAACCTTGATGCTGTCCTCTCTCGCTTCGAGATGAAGTTCTCGTGGGCATTTTCTTCCAGAACAGACCGTCTCATGTGCATTGAAGACTTGCTCCGAATATAATCCTTTTCCTTGATGAGTTGGTGAGTTGAGCAGGGAACGTATCAAATGCCTTGTGGTCCGCTGAGGCACTCTCACCAGTGAGCTTATACATTGTGGAGTCCGTCCCGCTTCTTGAAGCGGTCAAACCATCCCCTACTAGCTTGGAAGGACTCTGGACCATTCGTAGTCACATCACTCATACCCTCATCACCCGTGTATGGCAGCACCACCCGTGCAGTTCAGATGATCGTACATGCGCTTTTCCTTTCCACGAATCAAGCGTCCACTTAAGGCACGTTTTCTGAGCATTGTCTCTACCCACACATTTAATGCCTCTCCATTGCTTCGTGTGAGCGTCCTGCTAGGTAACCCACTTTGGTGCTGGGCACTGCACTAGCCACGACACTTTCGCGAATCACCCTCTCCTTTATTTATGTAGCACACAGTCGACTCATTCGTGCCATAATACCTGCCCACAGAGGCTGCACTCTCACCCTTGATAGTTGGTCAAGCAGCTCCACTTTGGCTCAAGCTCATGACTTTTTTTCTGCCTCTTGGGAGCAGACACATCTCCTTCACTGCTCATACGCTTAGGACCCATGATTGGACAATGTGTGCCAAAAATGAGAGCCAGGACACGCTGCACATAAGTAGTCATGTCTGGTTGTGGGTAGCTGGAGGAGGGGTGGGTAGAGTGACCATTGGCACTGGCATAGCGGGGGGGATGGAGCGACCACCCAAGTGTCACTTTTGGGGTGGCGAATTAATTTTGTTGGCATTACAGTATTTGCATCTCATTCCTGTGTTCGTAGCTCATTCCATTTCACCGTTCCCATCTCATTCCTGTGTTCACCTGTCATATTATCGATCACTATCAACACTTCTGAGGACAATTTTCATGTGGCGTGTGAAGCGCAAGCGAGGGAGGGGGAGGGGTTGAACTGTCAAATGCCCGCCCTCCTTTTGCTGACAATGTTATGGCAACGATGTCTCAAAGAGAGGGGGTGGCAAAAAGGACTGTGCGGCATGCTGGGAAACTAAAGTCAGAAGATGAGGCAGCGCAGCTTGGTGTCTCATTCCAGTTCGTGTCTCATTCCTGGTGTTCACGTAGAAGAAGTTTGCTTCACTGAAGGCTCGGAAGATATGAATCAACAGGTCACAACAACACCTGAACGCTTTGGCCGATGACGATTTCCCGAACAGTGGAAAACAAAAGGTGGTAACTGTTTACTGCAATGTGCTGTTGGAATCCGATTTACAATAACGTTATTTAATTAGGCTTTCCTGTTTAGTTCGCATGTGAGTTAACGAGGGGGCGGCGATTTTGACTATCTCACCCTGAGCGGCATTTTTCCTCGATCGCCACTGACCATTGTGGTGGGGGATGGTTTATGTGTAGCGTAGCAGCTGCTTTAATGCGCAGTTGGTGGAAAGATTGTTTTCGAACAGTTTTGTGTGCGGCTTTGGGAGATGGTCTATGCGTGGCTGGAGGTGGTTTGTGCAGTTGGTGAAGATGGGTTTTCAGGTGTTACTAGACGACCCGTGAACTCGTTGGATTCCTTGTGACCAGCGGTTGATGAAAAAAAAATAATTTCAAGAAAATTAAAAAGATAGCTCAGCGAACTATACCGCTGAGGTTGTTTTCATAGATCAATATTCTCCGAGACTACTTGACTGAATTGGGAATGATTTTTTATATTTTTTTCTTTGCCGATTTGAACAGAATATGAAACTTTATACTGGCACACTGCAGGAGAATTGTGAGTAAGGTGGGCGAAATTTTTGCGCTATTGTGTACCGTTTTAGCTGTATTTCGGAACATACATACATAACATATAAGATTAGAGATTAGTAATATATAGATGTGCGTGGCTGGAGGTGGCTTATGCACGGCTGGTGAAAGAGATTTTTGCACCCTAAAAAAACCACGAATACGTGAGCAGGCAGGGCCACAAATGTAGAACGTAGGCACATTTTATGAACTGTGACTACACGGGGTCTGCAAATGTTCGGAACTGCGAATGTCGGCGGTTTCATGGTACTGTTAAATTGAATTGCTTAACCACCAGAGGGAGGCAGTGTTATTTCAGACTCGACGAGCCCTTGTCCAATTCCTTGATTCAAAACGACTGAGTCAAGCCAGGGAACAGCAAAATAGAACTCATCTAGGTCGAGTCTGGGCTCTTGGATTCAAGTGACACATTTTTGTATTTGTACAAACTTAACAAACGTGAATGAAATTCGATAAATGTTGTGGAAGGTGAATTGTTCTGTACTTATTGTGCTTATCTTTGACAGAATGGACAATCCGCACACAATCCATCGGCTGACTTGAAAAGCGGCGGCGAGATCGCATCAATGATTATATTCCTGGCAGTATCAAGCAAGTAACTTCCAGATCACGTCAAAAGACGGTATAGACATCAACACCCAACCAAATTTTTTGCTCATGGTGGGATTAAAGACATCTATTTATTACATATGCAATGATGGAAATCAATGGCCTTCTTCGGAAGGTATGGGCACCAGCTGTTAGCTGTTCTAGTCTTGGGGGATTTCACATGCATCAACTGGAACTGATAGGGATGGTTATGAGACAGGTGTTGGTCCCCATGGGTCAGGAACTATGAAGCAGAAATAGCACGAAGTTCCTTGATTTGCAAGAAGTCATGGACTTAGGGTGGCCGGTTCATGGTTTCAGCACCCAAAGCTCATCGCTGGACTTGGTATTCGCAACGCTGGCGGTTGTGGCAAAGGAGATTGACCAATGTCCTCGTTGATGTAGCTGGAGGTGATCCAGACACTGGCAGGGTCACCGAGTGCTCAGTTCCTCCCTCAATACTGACCACCGCTTATTGTAGCAACTCTGAAGTTGCACCTTAAAATCGCAGGAGAATGGTACAATCCAGCCTAGGCTGGATGTTGGCAAGCTCAAGGATGAAGAGGGGTAGGGCTGAGGAGTTTGCGAACAAGCTGAGTTTAGAGATTTGGGGGGTCTGGGTGCTTTGGGGGTCCTGAAGAGTTTGGAAGTGCCTTCACACCACCAGTCCATGATGTTGCCGGTGGATGTCTTGGAACTCAAACCGCAGGGCAAAGAAGATTTTGTCTCTCAAGGGACCTGGATGACCAGACCAGTCTCCCCAACCATTGACGCAGCAGTCGGCAGGGCGCAGGCTGAGTGGGCAGAGCTGAGCTTTCAGGGAGATAGGCAATAAAACTGTCGTGCGCTAAGGGTGACAAGGAGGCCTATGTGCCGAGAAATCTGTGAGGGGGTAGAGGCATCACCTGTGGTCCAGGCTGATTCTCGTCCTGAGCTTACAGGGGAATTCGCACATTGCGTTCATCCAGCCGCATCCTCGGTGGTACTGCAAGTTAGAGCAGAGGGTGGGAGGCTCTTGACAGAGGAAGTCCGAAGTGAAGGCCTGATGGGCCGGTTACTTGAGCAGTTGTAACAGGCTGATCCACCAGCTGTCGAAGTTGGACGTCAAGGGTGTTACAATCCCTGTTGCTGACCCTCCCACTCATCGTGGCCACCTTCGCTTGTGGAAACACAGGCTGCGGTGAACCGGTTAAATGGGGTAAGCCTCCAGGGATCTGTTGCCATCCATGCTGACTTCTCAAGGCTGTGGAATCTGCACTCTGTCGTTGGATGCAGTTCTGTGCTCTGCTGGACATGGCATAATCCCAACTGACTGGAGAGGACCTTGTTGTCCCGCTCTGGAAGGGAAAGGTGATCCGCAAGACTCAACAACTACCGAGGGGATATTCTTGATAGGGTTCGCCACCATCTGCTTTGAGCACCAGCATCCAGAGCAGTCAGGCTTAACACAAAGATGTCAACGATTGACCGTATCCTTTGCTTTCGGGTCCTCACGAACGCAAACGAGAGTTTCGGCAGGGGCTGCTTGCACTTATGTTGATCTCTGTAAAAGCTTCGGATTCAGTGAATCGGGATGCTTTGTGGAGGATTCTAGGTCTTCTGGGGTGCCACCAAAACTGATCGATCTGATGTCTGAACTCTAACTCTGTCTTGAGAGTGTGTGCAGATGTGGTGGTACCATCTCTGACTTATTTCAGTTGTTACTGGAGTTCGTCAGGGTGTAACTGGCCCCCACAATTTTCAGGCACTTGTATGGACTGGATTCTAGGGAGGATGTTGGAGAGATCAAAGGCTGTGGTGCATCGTCTTGGGAATGTCAGATCTCTGAACCTTGATTTCGCAGAATGATGCAGTCATCTTTGGCGGAGACTTTAGATATCCTTTCGGGCCGCTCGAGGTGGCTGAATGAGGAGTCGGAGCGCCTGGGTATTAACGTTTCCTGGGGTCAAAACTAAGTCCAGGCCTTTCAATGACATATTGCATGCTGCTGTCCTGTCTGTGCTGTTTGTGGTGAGCAGTTGAGTCGTGGAGAGATTCACTACGTTGGCAGTGATATCATGTCTTGCGGCTGTGAGTCAGAGGTCAATAGACGTCTGGGTCGGGCCTGGGGAAGTCACTGATTGAACTGGATAATTGGGGTGTGGCGCTGCGTACCCTGTGGCGGGAGACGAAAGTCCGAAGTCTTCAGGTCCTTGGTGCTTCCAAGTCCTTGGTGCTTCCAGTTTGGCTCTATGGATGCGAGACTTGGACTCTGACCAAGGATCTGAGACGGAGACTTAATTCCTTTGTACGCAGGTCTCTTCGGAGAATCCTTGGCTATCGTGGTCAACTTTGTGTCCAGCGAGCGGTTGCTGAGAGAGACTCAATGAGATTGTTACCTGCATAGTCCGTGAGCGTCAGCTGCGACTGTATGACATGTGGCTCGTTTACCTGATGCTGATCCTGCTCACCAGATTCTCTGCAGCGAGAGAGTCTCCTGAGTGGAGGAGGCCAATGGGCGACCACGTGCTCTGTTGGCAGCAGCTTGATCGGCATCTCAAGGAGATGGGGAGGGTCAGGCATCTGCCTGGGGGATGGCCAGACGGAGGCCCCTGGAATACCAGCGAAGTGGATGGCAAGGCAGACGCACGCTTGCTCTGGCGGCATAGCTCCCATACCCTGACCTGACCTGACTTGCACCAGAGCAAATCCCACTTCCTCTTCCATGAGGTACACATTGGAAAGTTGATTTTGTGTTTTTTAGGTCCACCAACATATTCGGGATTATCCCTCATCGTTCCTCCCCGCCCTCCTCTCCTCTCAATGCATGTGTAATACTGAGATGGAGCTGCATAAATGGCTACAGTTCTTCAAAAAAGTGATGCTGAAATCAGGTATAAAAGAAACAGGAGAATGTTAATTTCACAGAAATACAATGATTCTGAGGGAACTATGAAGAGGTAGCTGTTTTTCGCCATTATCTTCTCACTTGTTTTTTCATGTTTAGCAAGACTTTGTACAAATTGAGGTTCCAAGAATCTCTTATTTAATGTGCTTGTTTCCCTCCCAAAGGAAAGGGTATTGCGTTGGGTCCGTTTGTCTGTCTTTTCCATGTCCTGTCTGTCTCTGTTTGTTTGTCCGCACTGAACTTTTGTGTTTTTATCGCCACACCCGCTTGTTTGGATCAAGACGAAATTTTCCACCATAGGTGGAGACTACTCATGTAAATGTTTTAATGTAATTATGACGTCATGGCACGTGTGTGGCTGCCATGTTGGAAAAATGGAAAAATTGGACCTCTGTATCTCTGAAATTGCACCATGGAAAAATTTGAAACTTGGCACACAACAAGTACTCCTTGTGGAGTGTGATTTTTTTTATGATGTCATGGGTGTTCCTTCATTATGACGTTCATAATTGCATATTAGAACGCTAACAATCTGTCAGTAAGAAAATTTTTTGAGGGTCTCTAGCGAAAAAATGGTCGACAGAAAAAAATTCATGACGTCATCCGGGTCACATGATTCGGGCAGCCATTTGTTTTTTGTTGTTTTTTTTACCTTTCAAAAATCTTCTTCTCTGAAGTGGTTGAAGCAGATCGAGGCGAACTTTACAGGGTGACCACCTATCGCGGAGGAACAAAAAGTTTCACACATTATGATGTCATGGTCAATGTGGTTTGGCAGCCAATATTGGATTACCCTAGTGCGGGCGACCGCCTTTAGCTCAATTGCGGCCGCGCGCCCACCGAACGAGCAATCTAGTCGCAGCTTTCCGATCAACGCCGAAACCCAGCTACGGGTGTTGTTAACCACACCATAAACCAGCCAACTCTTCTGTCCGCACTACAGGGTCGATCGCCGAATTGTCGATGTACCTAATTATTCGCGCAGA
>CM068964.1:18052445-18066073 GCA_035128595.1 Eptatretus atami | reverse complement strand
CGACATAACTGATCTTCGGGGAACCTGAATGGTGTTCTGTGAATTTCCACAACCGTAACAATATATACAAAATGAGAATACAAGAAGTCTCAAGAAACTAAGGTGCTTCATGCCAGATTCAATCACAGATTGGAAAGGGACAAAACCGGGGGACTTGGTTCTGTTGGTAGCAGGTGGAAGGATGAGCACAGAGCAGCCACGAGCAGGCGATGAGATGATGAGCAGGACGGTGAGGAGACGAAGGCGCACGGGCAGGTAGATGAATGGGAAAAGGCAGGTAGGCAGGACAACCTCCTCTCCTCAGCAGTCTTTTCTCCTCAGACTCTTTTTTTCTTTTTTCATCGTTTTTACCTCAGATTTGACTCTCCTTGTCATGTTCACTGTTCTCAGAACAATGGCTCTATTAGCTCCTCCCTCTTCTCCCTGGCAACGAAAAACTCCGCCCCTCGGAGGCGATCCAGATCTGCCCTTGGGGAGACATTCATAACTCCGCCTCTCTCTTGTCAAGTTTCCTGGGCCCCCAATAGAGTTTACATCAGGGTTTATACACACCAATTTCCTTAGCCATAATCCCTAATTATTACCACGCACCACCCCCAGTGTTGGTCCCATATACAAACAAGACATAACTTAAGCTGATATGTCCCTACTTATTACAGTGAGATTGGTTAACTACCCATACATGGACCATGCTACCTATACATTCCTATCTGCTCTAAAATGATATCTAAACCCCCCCCCTCAAACATAAAACAGCCCCCCCCCCCCACCCAGAACTGCAGCTCCTGCAAGATTCAATGCAAGGGCAACAGCTCCAGCCTTAACACTTACAGACCCATACCTAATTAACCTCAAAAAAATAATCAGGAAGGGCTGTGGGAAGTGAGCTGTAGCTAACTTACCTAACCTCCTTGCTGTACTACCCCCTTTGTTGCAAACAAAAATTAAAAAAATGTACAATTATGGACAGCAATTCTTCCATATTTGTCTTCCTTCTCCTCATCGCGATGTCCTGGGGTAGGGAGAGATTGGCTGGCAAAAACACAACAAACAGGCCTACCTTATCCACAATTTACTTTAACCAATCAAACCCCACTACTTGACCACATCCCCCAGTAGATGTCACCTGCTCCAGCTGTCAGCTGAGCCCGAATACCAATTTAGAAACTACCTATCCAATTTCACGGACTACCTACCCTCCATAGCACATTTCAAGTTGCATGGGACTAAGTGGAACATTCCCACATTCAATCACAAGAAGAAGAAGAAGAACAACAACAACCATCACATTTTCTGTAAGGCCATGGCTTCATCTTTTAACACACTGTAGGTGTGGCCCTCAAATCGGCAGTGGGGAACTCCTGCACAAACATGATGGTGGGAGCGCTTCAGGCTGTGGTGCCCGCAGTCCAGGCGCAGTTGCTCGAGATGATTTTAGCATCAAGTGCAACCACATTTCCGCCTTCCATCCTAGCCATTAATTGTCTCATGTAGCTCTGTGGCCATCTATCTTATGTTTTCATCAGCTCCAAGAGTTCTGATTTCATGGTGTCCATCCGCTTGTTGACAAAAGCATTGTTTTGATGTTGATGGTCATGTTGACAGGCCATTTTGCTCATCGACTGACACCAAGGTCGTTTCTCTCCAGATGAACTATCCGCTGTGGTTTGATCCCTCTCTCGCGTTTTAGTAGCTCTCACCAGCTTCTCTTTGCTGAACTTCACATACCAAGATTTTTGCCATGCAGCTTGATTTTGGATCAGTTCACCTACAGTCATGTCTTCTCCAAAATGAAGAGCTACCGGTAATGTGCTCAGGTTTCCGAAAGCACTGCCATTATTCAGAAAGGAGCTGTATGGTTCTGACTTCTCCCCACTTCCCTTTACTTTGAGTGGGCATTTTAGAGGCTCCGCAGTCTTTTCTTGGCATATGAAACACTTGTTCCAATCCATGTTGCCAGTCTATCTGAAAAGACATAAAACCCAGAAAATGCTTAGAGATTATCAACTGATCTTACCACAATGAGCCTGTTGATCTTGGAGCAAATAATCATCTGGTAATATTACGAATGGTATAATTGCATTCTTTGCCCCAGAAATGTATGTTTAGACACCCAGATTGAGAGCCTAAGTGGTTTGGATGCTGATGTATTGGTACTTATATAGGATTTTACATTGCGGTCACCTTGGAAATCCAAGATGGCCACCGTACTTTATCTTGAGGAAGTGGTTCCTATTAAAACTTGAAAGCTAAGGCAATGGGTAGCCAGTGTAAAAAAGTTGGTGCTTTTGTCCGGAACGTCCACATCATTCTCAAATCTGGTCCAAAGCTGCCTGATTATATGTGTGGTTAAGCAGTTATGTTTACTTTTTGTGGAATCCTTCAAAGTTATGGAAATTTTGAGTAGTCATGGACCTTCCCACTATAAAATGCAGTAGATTCATGTTTAAACCGCATCCTTAGCTGAAACCAATTTTGAGTTAGGCTGTCTGAAATTTAGAATGAGAAGAATTACAGTTGGGTGATTTTCAGTCAGTCAGTTTTGCACTTCACTGATGCTGTTCAAAAGTATAATGAGTGTTATTGGATGTGAAATCCTCCACAGACGACTGTTCGGTACTTTTCGATTGATAAGTTTGTGTCTTGGTAGATTTCTTTTTGAGGATTTGTATTGTAGTAAACCTATGGGAGTGTGCATGCCATCCCCACATAGGAAGTCTCGCGACTTCCTGATTACACAGGGTAAGTCACAAAAATGTATCCGATTTGAAAAAAAAGTAAATAAAAAAAATCTCAGTCAGTATAAATGTAAAATATAGTGAATTATGGGTCGGGTAAGCATTCAAATTGTTTGTAGCAAATGTATTTTGACAGAGCTGAGATCAGTGATTGGGGTGCAGCGTGCACTCCCAAGACAATTCCCTAGATGTAATCTAATGCACCAACCTCGAAGATGATACGTCATACGGGTTCAAAGGGGAAAGGGATGGGCTCTGTGAAGAACAATAATGGAGGACACTCAAGACATCCAAAGAATATTCAAACTCCAGTGACCATAAACAGAATTAGCAAAGTGACTGCGCATCACCCGAGAAAATAAATAAAGTGCGTATCACATGAAATTGCAGTCTCAAAGCAGTGTCGTAAGAGTGTTAAAGTCTGATCTGAGGGCTTTCCCTTACAAAATTCAAATGATGCAGCAGTTAACCTCAGATGACGAGCGTCGACGTTATGAATCCTGTGTGTGATTCAGTAGGATAACAACGTTATGTACACATGTTGAACACATTTTTTTCTGGAGTCACACGAGAAACGTTCCCGGTGATTGGTTTCAAGAGGACGGAGCGACTGCACATACAGCTCACTTGTCCACTTGTCCAGGGGGAGGGGCGGGGGGGTAACGGAGGGACAAAATAGAATAGTTTTGGATGGCGGATGATCTGAGATGGTGGTGAACAGCTGTCCTGAAGATTTGGAGGGAAGAATTAGACATTCAGTATACACAAGCATTTTAAGGCCATTTTTTTCCTGCAAGAACAGGGGTTAGCCTTGCGGGTCCCATGACAATCTTCTATCATGGTTGCCTTTTTGAGGAAATGTTTTTTTATGGCCAGATATCCCTTCCTGACGCCAACCCTTTTTAGTCGCCTTTTATGACACGCAGGGAATGAGCCATTCAGTATACTAAACACATAACTGGACGGAGGAGATTGAAAATGGGGCTTGGCAGCATCTTGCTCCACATTATTCGAATGTGGATTACTTTGGAGGCAATGTGTCTCCTCTATTTTCCCCTTCTATCTAATGCATGTGTTAGAAAACGTTATTTTCATGAAAACTGAATGACTAATCTAAATGTACGTACAGTAACACCCCGACATTCGTGGGAGATGCATTCCTGAAAAATGTCACGAATGTCGAATTTGAAGGAGATGCAGATGAGGACGCTGAAAGGGACGCAGGTGAGGGTGCTGATGGTGTTGAGGTGGAGGGTGGTGGCAAAAAAAAAAATGGATGATCAAGAGTTGTTTTGCTGAGTGCTGCAAGTTTCTGTGCAGCTCTCTGTATGGCAGCAAAACATCATCCAACCCCCTCCTGAACCGGAGGTACCACTCAATCACTGGATCAGCATCTTTCAACCTGTGAGCTACTGTCCTCATTTCCTGCAGCACCTCACCCAGGAACTTGACCGTCAGGTTGGGCCTTGCCACCTCTTCCTCCTATTCACTGCCGTCCTCCTCCTCCCCATGCGAGGTGATGAGCTCCAATTTGTCAGGCTCCATTTCGTCGAAGCCTTCCTTTCCCATCTCCCGTGCCAACCTGACAATTTTCCGCCTCTCTTCCGTGGTGTCGGGAAAGCCTCTGAAGTCGTTGACTGCCTGTGGCCATAGATTTTGCCAGCAAGCATTGATGGTGGAGGCTTTGAATTTGTCCAGAGAGTCTTTGATGGTGTTGATGTAGTGGGCCAAGTTTGTCCTTCCAACATTTCAAGTTCGGGTCAGACTCTAGCATCCAAGATGTGACGGAAGGTGAAGTGGGTGTAGACATTTAAAATGTTGAAATTACCCCTTGATCGAGTGCTTGGATCAGGGAGGCGGTGTCGGGTGGCAGCAGAGACCTTGACATTGGGATGGGTCACCTTCAGTATCTCAGGGTGGCCAGGAGCATTGTTCACCAGCACTAGGACCTTGAAGGAGAGGTCCTTTACTGCCAGGTACCTCTCCACTTGAGGGACGAAACAGTTGTGGAACCAATCCATAAAGATGGCAGCTGTTACCCATGCCTTTCTGTTGGCCCTCCCAAATATGGGCAGAGTTTTCTTGTTTTTGCCCTTGAGAGCTTGCGGGTTTAGGGAACGATACAGCATCATTGGCTTAATCATATAGTCCCCTTTGGCATTGGCATAGAGGAGAAGAGATGCCTGGTCCTGAGCAACCTTGAACCTTGATGCTGTCCTCTCTCGCTTCGAGATGAAAGTTCTCGTGGGCATTTTCTTCCAGAACAGACCGGTCTCATCTGCATTGAAGACTTGCTCCGGAATATACTCCTTTTCCTTGATGAGTTGCGTGAGTTGAGCAGGGAACGTATCAACTGCCTTGTGGTCCGCTGAGGCACTCTCACCAGTGAGCTATACATTGTGGAGTCCGTCCCGCTTCTTGAAGCGGTCAAACCATCCCCTGCTAGCTTGGAAGGGACTTGGACCATTCATAGTCACATCACTCATACCCTCATCACCCGTGTATGCAGCACCACCCGTGCCAGTCAGATGATCGTACATGCGCTTTGCCTTTCCACGAATCAGGCGTCCACTTAAAGGCACGTTTTTCTGAGCATTGTCCTCTACCCACACATTTAATGCCTTCTCCATTGCTTCGATGTGAGCGTCCTTGACCTAGGTAACCCACTTTGGTGCTGGGCACTGCACTAGCCACGACACTTTCGCGAATCACCCTCTCCTTTTATTTATGTAGCACACAGTCGACTCATTCATGCCATAATACCTGCCCACAGAGGCTGCACTCTCACCTCTTGATAGTTGGTCAAGCAGCTCCACTTTTGGCTCGAGCTCATGACTTTTTTTCTGCCTCTTGGGAGCAGACACATCTCCTTCACTGCTCATACGCTTAGGACCCATGATTGGACAATGTGTGCAAAAATGAGAGCCAGGACACGCTGCACATAAGTAGTCATGTCTGGTTGTGGGTAGCTGGAGGAGGGGTGGGTAGAGTGACCATTGGCACTGGCATAGCGGGGGGGGATGGAGCGACCACCCCAAGTGTCACTTTTGGGGGTGGCGAATTATTTGTTTGCATTACATATTTGCATCTCATTCCTGTGTTCGTAGCTCATTCCATTTCACCGTTCCCATCTCATTCCTGTGTTCACCTGTCATATTATCGATCACTATCAACACTTCTGAGGACAATTTTCATGTGGCGTGTGAAAGCGCAAGCGCAGGGAGGGGAGGGGTTGAACTGTGCAAATGGCCCCGCCCTCCTTTTGCTGACCAATGGTTATGGCCAACGATGTCTCAAAGAGAGGGGGTGGGCAATAAGGACTGTGCGGCATGCTGGGAAACTAAAGTCGAAGATGAGGCAGCGAGGCCTTGGTGTCTCATTCCTGTGTTCACGAGAGAAGTTTGCTTCACTGAAGGCTCGGAAGATATGAATCACACGGTCACAACAACAACTGAACGCTTTGGCCGATGACGATTTTGAAAGGTGGAAAACAAAGGTGTAACTGTTTACCTGCAAATGTGCTGTACTGGAATCGATTTACAATAACGTTATTTAATTAGGCTTTCTGTTTAGTTCAGCATGTGAGTTACGAGGGGGCGGCGATTTGACATCTCGCCCTGAGCGGCATTTTTCCTCGATACGCCACTGACCATTGGTGGTGGGGGATGGTTTATGTGTACGTACAGCTGCTTTATGCGCAGTTGGTGGGAGATTGTTTTCGAACAGTTTTGTGTGTGCGGCTTTTGGGAGATGGTCTATGCGTGGCTGGAGGTGGCTTTTGTGCAGTTGGTGGAAGATGGTTTTAGGTGTTACTAGACGACCCGTGAACTCGTTGGATTCCCGTTGTGACAGCGGTTGATGAAAAAAATCATTTCAAGAAAATTAAAAAGATAGCTCCAGCGAACTATACCGCTGAGGTTGTTTTCATTGATCAAATTCTCCCGAAGACTACTTGACTGAATCGGGAATTGATTTTTTAATAATTTTTTTCGTTGCCCGATTTGAACGAAACTTGATACTGCACACTGCAGGAGAATTGTGAGTAAGGTGGGCCGAAAATTTTTGCGCTATTGTGTACCGTTTTAGCTGTATTCCGGGAACATACATACATACATATAAGATTAGAGATTTAGTAATATATAGATGTGCGTGGCTGGAGGTGGCTTATGCACGGCTGGTGGAAGATGGTTTTTGCACCCCAAAAAACCACGAATACGTGAAGCACAGGGCCACAAATGTAGACGTAGGTCACATTTTATGAACTGTGACTACACGGGGTCTGCAAATGTCGGAACTTGCGAATGTCGGGGTTTCATGGTCCTGTTAAACTTGAATTGCTTAACCACCAGAGGGAGGCAGTGTTATTTCAGACTCGACAGAGCCCTTTGTCCAATTCTTGATTCAAAACGACTGAGTCAAGCCAGGGAACAGCAAAATACGAACTCATTCTTAGGTCGAGTCTGGCTCTTGGATTCAAGTGACACATTTTTGTATTTGTACAAACTTACAAACGTGATGAAATTCGATAAATGTTGTGAAGGTGAATTGTTCTGTACTTACTTGTGCTTGTCTTTGAACAGAATGACATCCGCACACTCCATCGGCTGATTGAAAAGCGGCGGCGAGATCGCATCAATGATTATATCCTGCAGTTCAAGCAGCTCCTTCCAGATCACGTCAAAAAGACGGTATAGTCCTCAACACCCAACCAAATTTGCTCATGGTGGGATTAAAGACCATCTATTTATTACATATGCAACATGATGGAAATCATGGCCTTCTTCGGAAGGTATGCACCAGCTGTTAGCTGGTTCTAGTCTTGGGGATTTCAATGCATCACTGGAACTGATAGGGATGGTTATGAGACAGGTGTTGGTCCCCATGGGTCAGGAACTATGAAGCAGAATAGCACGAAGTTCCTTGACTTTGCAAGAAGTCATGGACTTAGGGTGGCCGGTTCATGGTTTCAGCACCCAAAAGCTCATCGCTGGACTTGGTATTCCAACGCTGGCGGTGTGGCAAAGGAGATTGACCATGTCCTCGTTGATGGTCGCTGGAGGATGATCCAGAACTGCAGGGTCCACCGGAGTGCTCAGTTCCTCAATACTGACCACCGGCTTATTGTAGCAACTCTGAAGTTGCACCTTAAATCCAGGAGAATGGTACAATCCCAGCCTAGCTGGATGTTGGCAAGCTCAAGGATGAGAGGGTAGCTGAGGAGTTTGCGAACAGCTGAGTAGAGATTTGGGGGTCTGGGTGCTTTGGGGGTCCTGAAGAGTTGTGAGTCCTTCACAACCACCGTCCATGATGTTGCCGGTGGATGTCTTGGAACTCACCGAAGGCAAAGAAGAATTTTGTCTCTCAAGGGACACTGGATTGACCAGACCAGTCTCCCAACCATTGACCAAGTCGCAGGGCCAGGCTGAGTGGCAGAGCTGAGCTGTTCAGGGAGCTGAGGCATAAAACTGTACGTGCGCTAAGGGTGGACAAGGAGGCCTATGTGCGAGGAATCTGTGAGGGGGTAGAGCATCACCTGTGGTCAGGTGATTCTCGTCCTGCTTACAGGGGAATTCGCACATTGCGTTCATCCAAGCCCATCCCTCGGTGTACTGCAGTTAGAGCAGAGGGTGGGAGGCTCTTGACAGAGGAGTCCGAAGTGAAGGCCTGATGGGCCGGTTACTTTGAGCAGTTGTAACAGGCTGATCCACCAGCTGTCGAGTTGGACGTCAGGGGTGTTACAATCCCTGTTGCTGACCTCCAATCAACTGTGGTCCACCTTCGCTTGTGGAAACACAGGCTGCGGTGAACCGTTGAAATGGGTTAAGCTCCAGGGATCTGTGCCATCCATGCTGAACTTCTCAAGGCTGGTGGAAATGCTGCACTCATGTCGTTGCATGCAGTTCTGTGCTCTGCCTGGAACAGGCATCATCCCAACTGACTGGAAGGAGACCTTGTTGTCCCGCTCTGGAAGGGAAAGGGATCGCCAAGACTGCAACAACTACCGAGGGGATAATTCTTGATAGGGTTCGCCACCATCTGCTTGAGCACCAGCATCCAGAGCAGTCAGGCTTTAACCAAAGATGTCAACGATTGACCGTTTCCTTGCTCTTCGGGTCCTCACCGAACGCAAACGAGAGTTTCGGCAGGGGCTGCTTGCAGCTTATGTTGATCTCTGTAAAGCGTTCGATTCAGTGAATCGGGATGCTTTGTGGAGGATTCTAGGTCTTCATGGGGTGCCACCAAAACTGATCGATCTGATGTCTGAACTCTACTCTGGTACTGAGAGTGCTGTGAGATGTGGTGGTACCATCTCTGACTTATTTCCAGTTGTTACTGGAGTTCGTCAGGGTGTACTGGCCCCACACTTTTCAGCACTTGTATGGACTGGATTCTAGGGAGGATGTTGGAGAGATCAAGCTGTGGTGCATCGTTTGGGAATGTCAAGATCTCTGACCTTGATTTCGCAGATGATGCAGTCATCTTTGCGGAGACTTTAGATATCCTTTCGGGGGCCCTCGAGGTGCTGAATGAGGAGTCGGAGCCGCTGGGATTACGGTTTCCTGGGTCAAAACTAAGATCCAGGCTTTCAATGACATATTGCATGCTGCTGTCCTGTCTGTGCCTGTTTGTGGTGAGCATGTTGAGGTCGTTGAGAGATTCACTTACCTTGCAGTGATATTCATGTCTCTGCTGGCTGTGAGTCAGAGGTCAATAGACGTCTGGGTCGGGCCTGGGGAGTCATGGATTCACTGGATAATGGGGTGTGGCGCTGCCGGTACCTGTGCGGAGGACGAAAGTCCGAGTCTTCAGGTCTGTGCTTCCAGTCCTTGGTGCTTCCAGTCTTTCTCTATGGATGCGAGACTTGGACTCTGACCAAGGATCTGAGACGGAGACTTAATTCCTTTGGTACAGTCTCTTCGGAGAATCCTTGGCTATCGCTGGTCAGACTTTGTGTCCAGCGAGCGGTTGCTGAGAGAGACTCAAATGAGATTTGTTACCTGCATAGTCCGTGAGCGTCAGCTGCGACTGTATGGACATGTGGCTCGTTTTCCTGATGTGATCCTGCTCACCAGATTCTCTCAGCGAGAGAGTCTCCTGAGTGGAGGAGGCCAATGGGCCGACCACGTGCCTCTTGGTTGCAGCAGATTGATCGGCATCTCAAGGAGATGGGGATGGGTCAGGCATCTGCCTGGGGGATGGCCAGACGGAGGCCCCTGGAATACCAGCGGAAAGTGGATGCAGCGACGCGCTGCTCTGGCGCATGCTCCCATACCTGACCTGACCTGACCTATGCACCAGAGCAAACCCACTTCCTCTTCCATGAGGTACACATTGGAAAGTTGATTTGATTTGTGTTTCTTAGGTCCCACCACATATTAGGATTATCCCTCATCCCTTCCTCCCCCCCTCCCTCTCCCTCCCCAATCATGTGTAATACTGAGATGGAGCTGCATAAATGGCTACAGTTCTTCAAAAAAGTGATGCTGAAATCAGGTACAGGAAGAATAGTTAATTTCACAGAAATACAATGATTTCTGAGGGAACTATGAAGAGGTGATGCTGTTTTTCGAATTATCTTCTCACTTGTTTTTCATGTTTAGCAGACTTTGTACAAATTGAGGTTCCACAGAATCTCTATTTAATTTGCTTGTTTCCCTCGCCAAAGGAAAGGGTATTGCGTTTGGGTCCGTTTGTCTGTCTTTCTGTCTGTCTGTCTCTGTTTGTTTGTCCGCACTGAACTTTTGTGTTTTTCTCCACAACCGCTTGTTGGATCAAGACGAAATTTTCACCATAGGTGCGACTACTCATGTAAAATGTTTTAATGATAATTATGACGTCATTGGTCACGTGGTGTGGCTGCCATGTTGGAAAAATGGAAAAAAATTGGACCTCTGTATCTCTGAAACTGCACCATGGAAAAATTTGAAACTTGGCACACAACAAGTACTCCTTGTGGAGTGTGATTTTTTTTTATGATGTCATGGGTGCCTTCATTATGACGTCATAATTGCATATGTAGAACGCTACATCTGATCAGTATGAAAATTTTTGAGGGTCCTCTAGCGAAAAAATGGTCGACAGAAAAAAATTCATGACGTCATCGGTCACATGATTCGGCAGCCATATTGTTTTTTGTTGTTTTTTTTAACCTTCAAAAAATCTTCTTCTCTGAAGTGGTTGAACAGATCGAGGCGAAACTTTACAGGGATGACCACCTATCCAGGAGGAACAAAAAGTTCACACATATGATGTCATGGGTCACGTGGTTTGGCAGCCATATTGGATTTACCCTAAAACCCCTAAAAATCTTCTTCTTCAGAACGGCTTGACGGATCGAGGGGAAACCACAAAAAAGTTCCCAAAGCCGTGGGTGTACAAGTTTGTTTAGGAATAATTGATCGGTCACATGGTTTGGCAGCCATATTGGTTTGATGAAAACGTATTAAATCATGTTTTCTCTGGAAACGCTTCATCAATCAATGTGAAACTTCACATTTTTGATCTAGTCGTGATGGGGAACACATGTTTTAAATTTCAACTTGATCAGACACATGGTCTGGCAGCCAGAATTATTTAAATTTTTTGATATGGGTTATTTATTTATTTATTTATTGAAAAAGGCTCACTTGGCTATGCATGGATGGGTTTAAGGGTGGATGAGTAGCAGCTGAAATGTGAATCCTATCCAGGTTCCTCCTGATTAATTACTTCATCTTTGCTTTTTGCTTGTTCGGATGCCTTCCGATTACTCCAATGCAGGACTGTACCTATTTGGTCTTCCAATTGATTTGAATTGAATTAATTTTAATCCCATTCTAAATTCAACTGAATAATAATAATAAACGTCATGGGTCAGGATCAGGTGTCCCATCAAATCGGGGTTGCATCAAAGCGGGACATCTTGGTACCCGGTTATCACTGCCAGCAGTTGTAAAGTGGCAGATCTAATTATGTCTCATTAATTACTTAACACATCAGTCCACAAACACCACACAAAATACACCACACAAAACAAGTCCTGGCGAGGGTCTGCAATCTCTGATTGCTCTTGTTCTTGTTTTGTTCTTCTTTCTGTCTGACAGGATGGTACAGAGGTCAACACACTTACCTTTAAGTTGTCTCGTCTAGGTTATATTCCGAACATGACTTTAAACTCTCAGATTGGTGCTTCACAGGTAGGCCATTGTATCACACAGTGGATTGCCCCTCAGACATTAAGCTGAGTGTCCTATCTGCTAGCATTGGTTGGTGGATTCTAAAGACCTCACACAGCCTATTGTGAAGAGCAGGTAAGGATTTTCCGATGCCTTGCAAAAATCCAAATTCCTGCCTAAATGGTGTGTTGCAAGTGGTTTCGTCGTCTTGGATAATCCTTGACACCAGAATACACTGCTTGCCATGTCAGACTGTGGTTGCTGTGAGGGAAGCAGGGCCCACATAAACAAATTCATGCACCCAAGTGTGTGAACACCTGAACAGCCATATTCGGTGAAGAAGGGAAACCATTACATAACTGTTTTCTATTTGCTTGATCATATTAATTGTTTACATGCAGCAAGCTGTTTTATTTGTAGATCAATTGCAATACCAATGAGAGAATTGCAGTCACATAACATGTGGATTGAAATGTCATGTGCTGGCATGTTTTTCTTCCTCACTATTTCTCTCTGCAGAATTGTGGCCACATGGACAAGGCGGTTGTGTTGGAAAGGACTTTGACCCACATGCGAGCAATCACGAAACTTTCTGAGCAGCAGCAAGCTCGCATCCAGAGCCTCCAGATGGGTAAGAATGATATGGCACATAACTTTTGGGCCATATTCAGGGTTAACACAATCCTTGAAACTCCTTGAAATTCCTGGAAAAATGGAAAAGCATTTTCTAGTACTGGAAAGCCCTGGAAAACCTGTCTAAGTCATTGAAACTCCTGGAGAATCGGCAAAATTGCACAAATATAAATTATCTGCCAAACACCCAGTTGGAATTGTTAATTCTGCCGGTCTCTTCAAGAGAATGTGACCAATTTTAACCTCCCTTGGAGATTTAACATTAAAGCTGCATCAAAATACCACACGAACCCCCTCCCCCTCCCTATATGGTGCTAATTTGGCTGCTAGATTATTCCTAAATTAATTCGCTCTCATGTTCTTCTGTCCTATCTGCCCCTAATTATGTGTTAATGGCCTCACATTCAAAACAAACAAGGTTTCATTCTTTTTCTTGTGGTTTATTCCAATGTCATTTGTGACATAAGACATATGTTTTAAAAACCCCTTGAAAACTCCTGGAAATTCGATCTTCCATGGTGTGCAAACCATAATATTACATGAGCAGACGATCTTCAAACGTTTTCAAAGCGCAAGCACCAAACGCGGGGAGGAGGGGGGGTGGGGGGTCGACTTGCATCTTTCATATATTGTATTAGTGTATTACAAATTGTGGTGTCTGTCCGTGTGTTTGTCTGTCTTCCGTTTACGACGGCCACTTGCCGTGCTGCATTTGGAAAGCTGCACAGGCACTGGAAAGCACACAGGCAAAGCTCAACATTTACTATTTTATTGTCCCTTCCAGTAATCTTTAAAATCAATGTGAACATATGTATTAAAGTACATTCAATACAGATCTTCATGCAGTAACACAATTTAAAATAGCTATATTTTGCCTTCTTTGAAGACAAATTCAACCTCCGCCACACGATGTTGCACCACAATTTTGCGTTGGGTGGTATAAGTAGCTCAGAGCTTTAGCTTTCCATCCATCCATCCATTGGGACCATACCCTGTGCAGAGCGTTGGTGCTGCCTAAGCAGTCTCCTAGGCGGCTGTTGGGCACAATCCTGGATGGGTCGCCACTCTGACACAGGATACCAGCAAGCTGGCACTCATTTTG
>CM068964.1:18027492-18047961 GCA_035128595.1 Eptatretus atami | reverse complement strand
GTCTTGGGGCTCTTGAGGTTCTCAACGGTTTTATGGTCTTAAGGGGTGTTTGGGGTGGCAAGGGGTCCAAAGGTATAGAAGGGTTTGGAACTTGCATGCATGGCTCCTTTTATATACAAGATTCTGTCCAGTCATTTCAAGTTATGCATTAGCAGGTATGATAATTCACCCACTTCTTATGATAATTCCCCACTTTAACACGAAAGTAAAAATAAATAAAAATCCAATTTGAAGGTGCCCATCTCAACTTAGTAGAACGTTCCCATGAACACCCAGAGTGCAACCTCCACTTTTTATCTTATTTCGTCCAGCGTTTTAGGCGTGCGTAAAATAGAGAGCTTGTATGTAAATTGGCCAAGTAGTTTTCATAATCTCCAAGATTTTCATACAGAGATACTTTCAAAATACTGAAAACCACAGGTACTTGTAATGCACTCTCCTTCCGGGAGCATAAGTCAGAGTACAACTTCCACTTTTTATTATAGTACAACACAATACATATTTACAGAGAGATTTTGCATCATTGTCCCCCCTCCCGAACCCACACGACTGATTTATTTATTTATTTATTTTTAAAATCTAACACCTAAAACCTTACCGGGCACATCACAAATTTAAACTCATTTTCAAAACTATAACTACCAAGTTTCCGTCTAGCAGTTTAAGAGTGTATACAAGACACACACACACACACACACACACACACACACACACACACACACACACACACACACACACGAGTCAATCACACAAGTTGTACGTTCTGCAAGGTAGAAACAGAAAGCACAAGTCACCTCCTATCGAGATGTAAAAAACCCGTGATCGAACACCTGTGCACATAAAGGCACAAGAATGTGTGTCGAGTAATTCACTCGCACATCGACAAAAAATTTCATCCAGAAACTTTCAGAAAATAAGTGGAATCATGAACAAAGGTGATCATTGAAAACAAGGAAGTAACACTCACATATGACCCGATGATCCCATCGAGCGTGAACATAGAAAACAAAGTATTGTGACCAGATATAGTACATATGTATTAAAAAAAAGAAAAGAAAAGAAGGCATTGCTAATTGAGGTGTCAGTACCCAGCAATTTTGGCCAAAACAACACAGAAATCAAGAAAATGATCAAATAACAGGATTTCAGAAATGAAGTCAAAACATCGTGGAAGCTGAAGAGATCCGAAATTGTACCAGTGAGAGTTGGGATAATGGGAATGATAAAGAAGAACCTAACAGAGATCTTAAATACCATTCCTGGGAATATGACTACAAATGAACTGCAGTTGGAAGCTGTCCGGGGCTCATTGACGATCCTGAAAAGATCCGTCGGAACAAAACTCTGAGAACAAGAAAACTTCACAACTCCGTCCGAGAAAGGTAATCCCTCAACAAAACGGAGGTGGAAACTTCGAGACTTGGGAGGACCCTGTTCCATCTTCTGAAACTCGTATGTGAAGATAACATCCCCTTGTGAATGTTTGTATACCATGGTTGCTCCTCGCAATCTTCCAAAATTATCCTCTAAACAGGTGCAGTTCCTCTTGCCAGGGCGCCACCAGTAATACAACTGCTTTTCAACTGCCGAGAGCATTTTCATTCGAACATATAATAATTGTACTTTACTCATGAAATTCAGATTTTTTACCCCAAATTCACAACCAAATAGCAGTCGTAAAACCCGACGTTTGTGAATTTCTGCAACAACATCCAATTTCTGTAACTATTGGGGCTTGTCCGTATCTCCGTAATTTCAACATGATTTGTGTAGGAAAAAAGGTAGGGAGGTCTCCCTGCGTCCTGGCACAGTGAAGCACCATGGTAACACAATTGAGCAGCTGAAATACACATTTGAGTGTAATTATCTAAACAGAGAATAATACGTTTTTTGTTTTTATCTTGTGATGAGCACTGAAGCATCAGATTTATACACTGCTGAAACCCCTGCAGGCCACCATTTGACGCAATTCCATCATGTTTTGTTTGATAATGGCATCGGACCTCACTTATTATGCATTCACTAGAAAGGACTTGTTTTGCAAATATAATGCACAATTTTTTTTTAAACAATAGAGTGCTAGTTCATTTTACAAACCGTATTGAAAAGTCTTGAAGGATTATCTAAATGTTGGAGGATTTTTCAGCATCTGGTGTTCAGAGGATGACATTCCCAAGGCTTGTGTTGAGATGAGCAGGGGTTTGCATTGGACAAGATGCTGGGGTGTGCCAAAGAGGAATACAGAATCAACAGGAGTGGAAACAGATGTGGTTGCAGTGACATAGTGGTTGGGATGAATGATAGTCATTTTGGAAAATTGATGGCGATGGCAGGGGAAGGAGGGGGAGGGGGGTGATATTGCCTTTAATGGCTTGCTCGGTCTCATACAGTGAAAGTCAATGATGACATTACCGTTGCGTGTTTTAACATTTGGTGAAGGTTGTAGATTAACTGAAAATCATACTTGTTTTTCCTTCAACATATGTTGCAATTTCGTGATAACAGCCCATTTTATGCAATAATTGCTTGACGTTGACACAGCACAACTCATACATACATTCTATTTTTATTTTCATTTATTAATCATGAACATTGCTTCTTTTTTTTAAATCCCTAATTGTAGAAAAGGATTCAGCCGAGTCAACATCCACTCAACATTGCGCACAGAGTGCAGTCGCCACATTCTGCGCAGGCTTCCGGGCATGTGCTGCTGAGGCCCTGCATTATCTCGTCCTGCATGAAGCCTGGTCCGAAAGAGATTCACACTACATCCATCTTGCTTCCCACTTGGAATGTGCAGCCAGTTCTGGCCTTCCTAAAGGTCCCTGCATTCAGCAGAAAAATGCACATGACCGGAAGCCCATGGTCTTCCATGGATGGTTAGGTAGCGGAAGATCGAAAAGAGCACCGGACTCAAAGAGCGATGGGAGGAAGAACAGGGGAAAGCACACATCTCCATCATGCAAAAACATAAAGCTGGAGTGTGCAGCTTTGGATGAAGCATCCATCAATGTCCAGACGCTCCCATGAAAAAAAACTTTGTGCCGCTCCTGCTTATTGATTTCAGCGTGGCCTGCCTTGCACTAATAGGCATTGGTACCTGCCGAAAACCGTGAAGCGTTTCCACTTGTGGAAGCCATGAAACCAATGCTGATAGGTATGTGCATTCAATTATGCATGGACTATCCAACTTCATTCTAAAAAATGTGCTCATGATGCATTGCCAAACAGAAATGGCAGTTCATATTGAGGTTGCTTTGTTTCATTTTCATGTTGCATGCAGCGACTGCAGGATCATGACAAGAGGCTCTCCTTTGTGTCTGCTCTGTCGCATGTAAAACTGCAAAGAAAATATGATGATGTACGAGAAACCTTGCATACTCAAACCCGACTCACGTTTACACACTTGTCCGATCGTTTTCGCTTTTTTTATTTTTATTTTTATTTTGTACAACTTTCACAACTACGAAGATGTCACACTGTCGACAGTCAGATGTACATTTATGAAATATCTCTCCTTATTACCTCTGCCACTCAAGGGAGATGTAGGTTATGTTTTCACCCCTGTTTGTTTGTCTGTCTGTCTGTTTGTGAGCAGGATATCTCAAAAAGTTACGGAGGGATTCGGACAAAACTTGTTGGAAAGGTTGGGTGTGTGACAAGGACGAATTGATTCAATCTTGGTGAAGATCGGCATCTGGATATGAGAATGTTTTTTTTTTTTTTCAAAGTAATTCTGCATAATTGAGAGATAGAGCCAAAACGATATATCGCATGATATTTTTAAAAAGCTGTGGACAGATAAGTGACAAAATGAGGTGGATGAGTTGGGTAGGTGACAAGAACAAGCCGATTCGATTTTGGTTCAGGTACAGATGCAGATCCGGCCTATCAGTGGAATACAAAACGTAGACTGTTCAGCCTGGCGGAGGTATGTGCTCTACCGAGTGCTGTTCTAGTTGAAATGTGTGAAGGAAGGAAGTATCTGGTAACGTTGGGTAAAGCTTCGGAGCCAATTTTACTCCACAACATAGCATGCTAAACAAAAACAAAAAAATTGAAAGCTGGAACTCTGTAGCAGCCTCAAGGTACGCTTGCTCAGACGCGTTTTATCTTTGTCTTCCGAAGCACTACCGTCGTCATCCGTTGATTTACAACATTGCTTTTTTCAGTGACAATGTTATAAGGATAATATCAAGAAAGGTACAGATATATGAAAAAAGCACAGGTATGTAGTGTAGAAAAATACATGAGAAACATAGCTATGAGGGTAGTGAGTATAAAATATAAAGATTGCAGTGAAACATGTGAATTGTATTTACGGAATGATTGCAAACCATTTGAATGTAGGACGGTATTTGAGTGGAAATACAATGCAAACAGATGAGGGGCGCTGTCTTGAAGGTTATATCCTGAAATGCTGAATGAAGTGGGAAGATTTGGGAAAGCAGGTATCCTGTGAATACCTGACACACAAAAGTGATCTCAAACATAGCCGCAGACTACAAGCTGTCAATTCTCCTTCTTGATCAGGAGTCTTCCATTATAGAGACCACTATCCTGGCAGTAAGAAAATCTCTCGATCGGATCCTTTTTCAAACAAATCGACCAAACCCCGTTTTTACCCCAAAACAGAATGTAAAGTATTTTCAGCAGCATGGCCTCCGGTTCACTGTTTCCCTGTCCTCTACTTGCAATCACTTTGGTCGACGAGTACTAATACTACTACAACTACTAGTTTAACATCCCAAATCATTCCCACCTTCTTGTGGGGTCGGCTTGGGAACATTTTGGCTCAAGTCTTTCATGAACTGGCTGGCCAGGTCTGACGTTCGACTGAAGGGCATCCCTTTGGTGGCATTAATTGGTGGAAGTTAAAGAACCCATGGGCTCCTTTGTGAAGAGTAAGCGAGTTATCACCGGCACCTTGAACAAGTTACAAATTCATGTTCTAACCAACTGGGGGCGCACTGCATCAGTGGCATAGCTGTGCTCCCAGCAAAAAAAAATTTTGCAAACCTACAGCCCTGTACTGCATACCAAAGAAAAAGAAGAAGTATCCACAAAGTATCCACTTTAACAAATCCACAAATATCGAATTAATTTTTTCAAAATCTTTAACATTATGTGTTTCGTCACAAAGAACAAATTAGACAGAAACACTGCTCGTGTGCTCTAACGCCAAAAATATCATGATCAACTTTTCCATGAAATTGACAGTTATGGCAAGAAAGACAAAGAAAGAAAAAAAAACAAAAAAAAACATCCATCGTCTGACTTGATTGTACACATGAGAAAAATGTTGAGCTCCACCATGGGTGCCGGGATCTATCGGGCGTGTTGAGGGTCACTGTGCATGCTGAGGTCCACCGGGCACGTTGCGGTTCACGTTGCATGCTGTGGTCCACCAGGCATGTTGAGGGTCACTGTGCATGCTGTGGTCCACCAGGTATGTTGAGGGTCACTGTGCATGATGGGGTCCACCGGGCATGTTGCGGTTCACCTTGCATGGCGCAGTCTACCAGGCATGTTGAGATTCATCGTGCGTGCTGGGGTCCACCAGGCATGTTGAGGTTGACCTTGCATGCCGCGGTCCACTAGGCTTGTAGATGTTCACCGGGCGTTGTTGGATCTGTGATAGCATACACAGTAATTGGGAATTTAAAATTAGAGACAATCAACCGCCCCTAGTAAAAATCTATGATTTTCTTGTGAGATCGGTATGGGAGGTGGGGGGATTCAAGGGTCAAGTCTACATTGAAAGGTGCATTCTGAATTTTGATGAAACATATTTACACCATGATTTGGAGTGAAAACGACATCATATGCAAGTCATTATTGTTGGTGGGGATGGGATGGTGGTTGATATTTGTGATAAGTTCATGTGTTGGCTGTTTTTTGTTATACCCCCACGTGTTTCATGCCATTTGGTGCAGGTGTAGCAGTACTGTACTGAATATACACCTGACCTATTAGTCAGCAACAGGTTTTGTTAAATGAATTACATTTTAATTGTAAATAGAATTCCCCCACCTTCCTCATCCTCCACGATGTCATTGAAAACATACTGTACTGTGCTTTCTTCTATCAGCTTTAATAATTACAAAGAATGCTACGACACTCTGTTGTTCAATGGTGGAGACAATTAGTTTCAATTGTTACATTGTTTATGTTGGCAGGGACAGGGGGTAGTTGGGAGTGGTTGGGGGTGGTGGTGGGGGGGGGGGGGTTTGGGTTATCAATTCCCCTCTTAGATATATCGCATGTGTAATAAATCAATTGTTCCAAAGGTATTCCGCTGGTGTTATTTATTTATTCATATGTAGTCTGTGGTTGCTTGGCTGCATCATTGTCTAGGGGCGTGGCTGTGCATCTGGTGCAATGCCCCCGATTACCGGTACACTGGTACTCACTTGGCCGAACTCGGAAGGATGACAGGCTGAGTCAATCTACCTGATTGACTGGCTGGCCTAAGATCTTAGGGTCTTGAGTTTGAGCCCCTGTCGTGCTGTTAAAATAACACCATGTGGGTTGACTCAGCCTGTCATCCTTCTGAGGTCGGCAAAAAGAGTACCAGTTTACTGGTAAGAGGGAGCACTGCATCAGTGGCACAGCTGTGCTTCCAGAAAATGAGGCAACCAGCAGCCATATGCTGCATATGAAACAACAACATCAACAACAACCATCTTTACTCTTGCTGTTTCATTTGGCTTGTGTGTAGCATGTACCTTGTTCACCCCATGTGTCCTCTCTTTTTCTCTCCCTTCATCTCACTTGCACTTCTACTTTGCTGTTGGTGTTTCCTCCTTTCCATTTTGTTCCCTTCCATTCTGCTTTAGCTCTTCCACGAGCCTCAATCACATCAAACATCATGGGTTTCAGTATCCATGTTGCAGTGCTTAGGCGCCATACTGGTTGGCAAGCTGAAAAATCGAGAAAAGGTAAACAAGGCCAAATAATTAGCGTAACCCTCCATTGCATTAAGTCAGAATAACAAGATAAATGTGATAGATTGTAGAGCTACTGATGCTATCGTTGCCAGTGAAGTGAACACAACCAACATGGCAGCGTGCATGGCATTATGGGATAGCTCTGAAAACCCTCCATACAAAAAATGATTTCTCAAAAAATGGTTGGTGAGTTGCTGACCAAAGCATCAGTGAGTTGCTTGAGAATCAGAAAAGTTTCAGGTGCCGTCTGACTCAAACATATCCTCATCGCAAGTGCTGCGCTGAAGCTCTGATGTGCGAGTACAGTCAAAGATTGAGGCTTGTGCGAGTGCCGGACAATCGAGGGTCAAATGTTAAGACTGAAAGCGGGACAGTGGAGGACACCTAAACATAGGGTTTACAAACGATCAGCAAGAGAAGGCATATCAGGGACATGATTGGAGCAGAAAAAGCTGTGGACGTGTATTGGGGGTGACTGTAAACCCCTACCTCGAAGGAACAGAGTGGAGATGTACAGACACAGGATGACTACTGAGACGAGACCAAATAAGATCAAAGGATCCTTTAAAGAAAGGTCTGCTCGGATTTGGAAAAGTACGAGCTTGGGGGGTTTCCTTCACTCCCATGACATCCGATAGACAAGCTCCTTATCTAATTGTGAGGACTTGCCTGGTAAATTACCTCGATTGACAGAATAATCTGGTGACGCAATAAATGACTAAGATGATTCGCCTTTACATGTGGGATGTGTGAGTCAAATGCACGAGGGTGAAGCCAGTTGTACAAAAGATAGAAGTCCTGGATTTTTTTTGTTCATCATAAATCGACAAACTCAACAATGAATGTTCATACAAAAGCTTAGTCAGTTATTCTTGGCAAGTTGGGAGGAATTAAGGACACAAACATTGAAATTTCACAAACAAAGAGTAATG
Organism: Eptatretus atami; assembly: GCA_035128595.1. Classification (NCBI taxonomy): domain Eukaryota; kingdom Metazoa; phylum Chordata; class Myxini; order Myxiniformes; family Myxinidae; genus Eptatretus; species Eptatretus atami. The sequence goes on along the minus strand of CM068964.1, from coordinate 18,040,079 downwards.
AAACTTGTTTACTCATGAGTTCCACGTAAATGAACTGTTATGACTCGATTAGTCAAATTAGATTGGCTCGTCAAGTCCTGAAATAAACTAGTTGAGTCAAAACACAATCCATTATTTAATATTCCAAAGACAGCCTCATCACGGGAGATACTCATGATCTTAAATGCCTTGGTTTCCATAGCGTGAAGCAGAGAAAGGTGAGAGGCGGGAGCACCAACCCAGTGGGGAGAGCAGTACTCCATCAGGCTGTGGATGAAAGCTTTGTATGCCCAGTCGGTGACTGGCTTTGGAGGCCAGCTTGGAAATGTGGCTTTCCCAGGAAAGATCATGGCAGATAGTGAGGCCTAAAAGTTTGAATGAAAGGACTTCTTCAAGAGGATTGTTGAGAAAGTAGGTGGGGGTGGGGGGGGTTCAGACAGTCCTTTTGGAGAGACATAGAGTGAGATTTGTCAGGATTGAAGACATGTTTCACGTGTTGGACCAGTTTGTGATTTTATCCAGATCTGCAGAGAGTGAAGAGGCTGCTGCTTGCCGATCTGGGGGATGGCAGATGGTACGACAGGGGTGGAGTCATCAGCAAAGAGATAAAGAGGATTTTCCAGAGAGTCGGAGAGATCATTGATGAAAACGAGAAAAATAACAGGGCCCAGAATGCTACCTTGAGGAACTCCAGCCTGGACAGGAAGAGGGGATGAGAAAATTCCATGAGGGGCCACACGTTGACTGCGATAGGAGAGGAAGTCTGCGAGCCAAGAGTGGAGATTGCCTTAGGAAGGAAGGAAGAGAGTTTGGTGAGCAGCACAGGGTGCCAGACCGTTTCGAAAGCACACGATATGTCTAGGGAGATGGCTCTGATTTAATGTCTGGCATTGAGGACCTCCATCCATTGATGGAAGAGCAGACTCAGCATATCCAGGGTGATTGACCTGGTCTTGAATCCAAATTGATGATCAGAAATCAGGCCATTGGAGAAGAGGAAGGATTTAATGTCGGAAGCGTTTATGGATTCCATAACCTAGCTGATGATTGGGAGAAGGCTGATTGTAGTTGGAGGGATCTGTTTTTGCACCTTTTTATGCAGAGCAGTAATGTTAGCTGATTTCCTCCAAGCAGATGGCAGATGACCTTGAGCAAATGAGAGGGTGAATAGAACAGAGAGAGGGCGAGCAAGAGCAGCAGAGCAGGTTTTTAGGACACGTGGGCTCGTTTAAGAGTACCAGCTTCTGAGGTTATGCCGAGCCGACATGCTTCACTTGCCTTCTGGACCGGTTGAAGTGAGGAGCTGTATCCGATGACAACTTTGTCATCATTCCATTCAACTGTGCAGTACTTTCTGAGCGTGCAATGATGATATAATGATCTGACTGAAAATATGCCCATTGTAAATTGCTACATACCAAACTGTTTCAACATCGAACATCCAATTCGTAACTCCCTCCATCAGGTATCACACAATCCTCAGTGGTGGACGTTAGGATGAGCTCCATTCAAACTGAATTTAAATTATTGTGGATCAAATGATAATATAGTATACGTACATCTTTGCACGTGATCTTATAATATCTGAAAGATATATTATCTGCACATACCTTGACTCTTTATCCACCTCAACCTTGCTAATCGCCTTTAAGAGGCGGGGGTAGAAACAAATTGTCTTGAAGGTTGTTTTTTTTTGTTTTTTTTTGCATATACTGTTGAGGCTCGCATGAGAGCTAACACACAGAACATACAAGAAGTGGAGCAGGAGACAAGAGGGGTGGGAGAGGGAAGGAACAGAGATATTAGGAGATCTGTGGAAGGGAGAGGGGGGGTCCAGCCGCGGTCCTTTCGGAGAGACATCGTGAGAGCGTGAGATTTGTCAGGATTGAAAGACATGTTCCACGTGTTGCACCAGCATTGTGATTTTATCCAGATCTGCAGAGTGAAGAGGCTGCTGCTTGCCGATCTGAGGATTGTCAGATGGTACGGCAGAGGGTGGAGTCATCAGCAAAGAAACATCAGAAACAGGTTCTGTGCAACATTGAGAGATTAGGCTTTGTGGTTTGCTGCAAGTAGAGGCCTTGGACTGGGGTTGTGGAGCTTTGACAATGTGTCATCTAATTTGGTTTTTTGTCTGATACATTGGGTTTTCTTCATGTCTCCTTTTGTTATGCAGAGACGACATCTTTCCAAAAGGCTCTTAGCATGGTGATCAGTTTTTGCTCCATTTTCTTCGTTGGAGACAATGTTGCACTCCCATAGGCCATTCCTGGTATTCCACACCGAGAAAGCTTTTTCGTTTTCTGTCAGACACAAATGTCAAATGCTTCCTCTCCTGCTCTACCACAAACCTTCACTTCTTCAAAGTGATCCTCTATTTTTATAACTTGACCTCCATAAATATTATTGGTAGATTCTTTGTTCTTATTTTTCATTGATCAATCCTAATCTTTTGTTTTAGTGCATAACGGTTGAAAACATCTTTATCGTACAGTATTCACTTTTAGTTCAATTGTATTACTCTTCAAACTTAACTCTTCAATCTTAATTTTCAGTTCCTTATCGATATCTGAAATGTAAACAACTATCTGCTGATTGTAGGTTTAGTCTTTCTCCATCGACATCCTGTATATTTCTTTATTTTCCCAATTTAACTGTTGGAACACTCTTGAGGAATGCAGTGAACATTTTTGGTGAGATTGTGTCTCCCTGTCTGACACCTTTAGACATTGGCCTTGCTCCTTGTGGCCTAATTGTGAGGTTGCTTGAGGTTGACCCTTTAAACCCATGAGACTTTTTAAGACCCTTTAGACACCTTTATACATTTACATCCTTTAGAACCCTCCTATAGATCCGTTACATTTGAAACACACCTTTATACCCCTTATATCCACAGACATTTAGACCCCTTATGACAATTTCAACCCCTGTAGACCCCATACACCTGTAGCCCCTTTTGACATTGAGACTCTTTAGAACCATTTAGACCTTTTAAGACACTTTCAACATGTTAGACCTCTTAGACTCACCTCGGTGCTATCATTTTAAAATAAAATATCTTTTGTGTTGAAGTTTCTTTTGTTTTCTCTTATTTCTTCGATCCTCATTTGGTTCACAGTTGTCATTGTTTTCGTTAATTGTGGTGCCTCATTTTAATTCTCCTCCTCCTCACTAGGTGTCTGGTTATTTTTAATAACTTGTCCTTGTAGTTACCTGTTCTTTCTTTGCAGTTTCCAAGGCTGTCTTTTATCACCTTTGTTAGTTTCTGGTTACGAGATATTCGTCAATTTTCTCCAACATGTTAAAAGCTCTTGTTAAGTTAGATTTGGAATTATGTTTGTCCTTATTGCAATCTGCTTGTATCGATTTTTTCCTCCTAGAATCCTCCCCATTCTTCTTCCTATTTCTAGTATGAGGGTGAATACTGGTTTACTCCTTACTCGTTGATGGTCACTACCATTGTTGGCAAGTTTTAACTGTCATATCTGTTGCTAGATTCTTGTTATTGAGCAAAATTAATTACTTTTCTTTTTTGTTCTTTTCTCCTTTTGATCATATGCATTTCCATTTTCTTGATTTTCCTCCTTCAAAGAAGGTGTTAATAATGTATAATTTATTTTCCAGAGCAAACTGCACTAATCTGTTTCATTTTTTCATTCATTTTTGCCTATTTCTGAAATTCCCAAAAACTTAATCTTTTTGCTTCTCCCCATTATTTCACTTCAATTGCAGGGCTGACAGCATATCTCATGAGCTAATGTACCTGCCTTACACCTGTCTCCTATTTCGTTTGCTTCCAGAACTGACTCTAAAATATCACATTGGTGCTTCACAGGTCGGGTGTTCAACCCCTTTGCTACGACACTCCAAATAAAGCTCAAGTGCATCCAATTTCCTTTAATCATCCTTGAGATGTCTCTACAACTTGATCGGAGTCCACCTGTGGCCAATTCAATTGATTGGACATCATTTAGAAAGAAACACACCTTTCTATATAAGGTCCCACAGTTGACAGTGAATGTCAGAGCAGAACTCGACCATGAAGTCCAAGGAACTGTCCGTAGAACTCTGAGATAGAATTGTGAGGAGGTATTGATCTGGGGAAAGGTATAAAACAATGAGCGTGCTGTCCCTTGCAGCAGTGTTGAACTGGGTGTTCCGTCTGCACTAGTTGCTGCGGTTGGACGTTAAAGACCTCTGCACAGCATCTTTTGCAAAGAGTCAGCAATTGTCACCAGCACTCTGAAAAACTTTCAAATTCCTGCCCTTACATGCATCGGCACAGAATCATTCTTTAGAACCCGAGATAATACATCTTTAGAACCTTTAGAGTTTAGATAATACAACGAGCGAGTCAAATTTATTATTGAATCCTGGTGCAATATCCATTTGCTGAATAATAATTAGTCACCAATACTAACTGTGTATTTTGTTGTGTGTGTGTGTGTGTGTGTGTGTGTGTGTATATATATATATATATGTATGTGTATAAATATATATGTACATATATATATGTATATGTATATATATATATATATATATATCCCTCATATTGGTCGTGGATTTGTTCCTTTTGTCATCATGACTTGTCCATGAGGTATAAACTTGAATGATTTCCGGATGACATTGATCATAAATTTCATAATCATTTGTGCAGTTCAGTCAGACATTTAAACAACAATACTTCCAGAAAAATTGGGTTATTGACTCCATGAGTATTTTGTTCCTCTTTTCCCTTTCTGTAGAACAAGAAACCAATTTTTAGTTGCCGTATATCTTGCCTTTTGACTGACTTTACCGAGTCCAATTGTATCCCATTGATTGTTACGTTCTTCTTCATGAGTTGTCAGATTTTATTCTCCGAAATGGTTGTGTCCACTTTCAACCGAGCTATGACTGGTATCCAAAGAAAGTCCAGTTGAACCAAGAGTTTCTCATCACTCTGCTCTTTTATTGGAACTACTTCTCCCAAGGGACATTTTTCAGATTGCGGCGTGTCATGTTGGGTTTTTTTGGCAGACTTGGCAAACTTTCCGATGCACAAAGTTTACGAAGAACTCTTTTCATCCGTGTTCCTACCTTTTGACCTCTCCAGCATTTGTAACCCTGCTGGTATTAGCACAAAGTGATAACACCGTTGGTTTCTCTCCCTCTCTTTCTCTCTCGGATCAATTGAGGCACGGAAATGACAGCATCGCAGCAATATGGAGTTCCATTCCTGTAGTCCTTTATAACTTACAATATTGAAATTTCACCAACATTAGAAAGGTTTAAGTGTCCCTGGTGATGGCAATATAATGATTACTTTCAGATATTGGCCCCCATTAAAAAAAAAAATATGCAGGTGGGTTTCTCGCATTGTTCTGGTAAACATCTGGAAAGAAATATATTGAGATAAGGAAGTAAAATAAATAAATAAAAGAGTACAAGGGAACATAAGAAGAATTCTTATTTAAAGAAAAATAAAGGAGCCGAGGAAGCAGCAAGGTAAAATGATAGTAGAAACTTGTATCAGATTGCCAAAGTAATGTCAGAAAAGTTTCAAAATGCAGCACTTTTAGTAAAGAGCATTTTATCGTCCAAATATTTAATCGTCCAAAGAGGGTCAATTGCAGCGATGGATAGTTAACTTAGAGAAGAGCCATACAACACTCCAGATATGGATGAGAACATGCTTGTACCACCAATACTCACAAGACATTTAACAAAAGAGGTGGTAAAACAAACTAGAATGAGACTAAAATAATAAGGCAACAGGAGAAGATGAAACAGTGACAGAGATGCTGAAGACTTTACCAGAGAAGATGACCGAAGGATTGGAGAAGTTGTTAAAAAATAAATGGGGTGATGAGGTCTTACTATCAGATTGGAAGAAGGGTCTTATTGTAAAACTGGCAAAGAAAGGAGAGTTTGACAATTGGATGACAAAGTGTGCTACGCTTCACCAGAAGTCAAGTTTTGACAAAGTGAAAATATGTTTTCAGAAATTTTTACAAATCTATTAAAAATGAAAATCTGAAATGTCTTGAGTCAATGAGTGTTCAACCCCTTTGCTACGACACTCCAAATTAAGCTCAGGTGCATCCAATTTCCTTTAATCATCCTTGAGAGGTCTCTACAACTTGATTGGAGTCCACCTGTGGCCAATTCAATTGATTGGACATCATTTAGAAAGAAACACACCTTTCTATATGAGGTCCCACAGTTGACAGTGAATGTCAGAGCAGAACTCGACCATGAAGTCCAAAGAACTGTCCATAGAACTCTGAGATAGAATTGTGAGGAGGTATTGATCTGGGGAAAGGTATAAAACAATTTCTGGAGTGTTGAAAGTTCCCAAGAGCACAGTGAGCTCCATCTTTGGGAAATGGAAAGAAGATGGAACTGCCCAGAGTCTTCCTAGAGCTGGCCGTCCAAACAAGCTGAGCACCTGGGCAAGAAGAACCTTTGTCAGAGTGGTGACCGAGAACCCAATCATCACTCTGACAGAACTACAGAGTTCCTTGGCTGAGATGGGAGAACCTGCCGGAAGGACAACATTCTCTGCAACATTTCACAAATCTAGGCTTTATGAGAGAGTTGCCGGACAGAGCCACTCCTGAGAAAAAGGCACATGACAGCACACCTGGAGTTTGCAAAAAGGCACATGAAAGACTCAGAGCATGAGGTAAAAGATTATGTGGTATGATGAGCCGAAAATTGAACTCTTTGGCCTGAATGCAAAGCATTACGTTTGGTGCAAACCGATCACAGCTCATCACCCATCTAACATCATCCCTACCATGAATCATGGTAGTGGCAGCATCATACTACCGAGAGATGCTTTTTAGCGGCAGGGACTGGGAGACATTTAAGGATGGAGGTAACAATGAATTTTGCCAAATGCAGGCAAACCTTGAAGAGAACCTGCTTCAGAATGCAAAAGACCTGAAACTGTGGTGAATATTTACATTACAACAGGACAATGACCCCAAGCATTCAGCCAAAGGAACACTGGAATGGCTTTAGAACAAGAATGTGAAAGTCCTTGAGTGGCCCAACCAAAGCCCAGACTTGAATCCCATTGAGAATCTGCAGAAAGACTTGAAGATTGCCTTTCACCGATGCTCCCCATCAAACTTAACAGAGCTTGAGAAAATCTGAAAGGAAGAATGGGAGAAAATCCCCAAATCCAGTTGACAGACATATCCAAGAAGACTCGAAGCTGCAATCGCTGCCAAAGGCACTGCGACAAAGTGTTGACTCAGGGGGTTGAATACTTATTGACTCAAGACATTTCAACTTTTCATTTTGAATTAATTTGTAAAAATTTCTCAAAACATGTTTTCACTTTGTTATTATTGGGTATTTTGTGTAGATCAGTGACAAAAAATTAATTTTTATCCATTGTATCTCCTGCATGATCGACAAGCTTAGCTCAAAGCTGTATTCTGTACAGAAATGCATCTACAATGCTCTCGGCACACAAAATGCTCATACAGCATTCTGTTGATATGAAGGAGAAGGCTATGATGTAACAAACAATGCCAGCTCGCAACTGCATGACACTGGAGGGCAGGTAAGGCCAACTGAACTGGTAATATAAATTCAGCAAACATAATAATGTTTCAAGTGCTACATATGCAAAATACTTCTCGATATAACAAGATGACGTGTTCAATGATTTTTTTTTTATCCTCATAGGCAATGCTTTCGATGGCATAACAAAAAGGATTGCAGCAGATCAACATGGGTGCATCCAACGGTACGGAGAAATGTGCTCAACTGGAGACATCAGTTCCTGTTTCCTGTTCTCAATGAACGCAAATGGCCAGCAGGGAGCTCTAACTCACAAAGTGCGTAAACTTTATACCTAAACAAGGCAAAAAATCTCTCTTTTTCTTTCTCTCTTTCTCTCTTTCTCTCTTTCTCTCTGGCTTTGTTCCTCATGCATGGCCATGTCTTTTAAGTTACAAACTCTAAACTCAAAGTACAAATAAAACTCTGTGTGTGTGTTAAGGGGGTAAAACATTTGTGGCCACAGCCTCACGCAGTGGTGTTGGGTTGGGGTGCGGGGGGGGGGGGGGGGGGGGGAGGAGACATAAATTATCTATGTAAATGTGCACCGTGTAGCACCACCTGGTGGTGGCAGTAGGTATTGCAATTACCTATTTTACCTGGGCAACACTGAGGTTGAAGCACTCTCTTCACACTGGTAAATTTGACGAAGAGGACGACTAATGGTCGTCAGCGATACGACAGGTAGGCTCTGCTAGTATATACATAAAGAGCAGAATAGTAAGCCCATTTGGGAGTGTCATACAGTATTCACAATCGTCATGCCCTCCCTATAATTTTTTCTTTTTGGTGTAAAACAACCTAAGCGACTGTGAAAAGGATCATGAAATATCGAACTGTTGAAGCCGATAAGCATCATGAGCCTTGCGCAGGTGACAGGTATGTTTCGGCCGTCGGCTGAAGACATCTGGTGTTATTCTATGGGCCAGTGCAGTTGGAATTATTCAAGCAACACAACCAAGATGTATTATATATGTACTTAAGCAATAAGCATGTTTTTGCTTCATGAATGTAACCCGGGTTATTTTATTTTTCATTTTTTTGGAGTGATTGTGGCAGTGGTCTGTGTGGCCTATATACCACCCAATAAAGATATTGGTAAGAAGAACGTGGTACCCACTTGGAACAACATCACGCGTAGTGCGGGTACTCTGCTAGTTTGATTAAAGAAGCCATGTTTTGGACACCAGTGGGGAAAAGGAAGAGGGGGAGACCAAGGAATGCATGGAGGAGCATTGCTGAAAATGAACTTCGATGACAAAGGGGAATTGCCTTGAAGTTTACAAAAAGGATTGCTCAAGACCGAATAGCATGAACCAATCTTGTTTGCTCTCCAATGTGCTGAGAAGCATGACAGGTTTTAAGTAAGTAAGTATGTTAATCAATTTCGAACATTGTTATGTTTGAGGAATATGCAAATCTGTTTATCAAGGCAAAATTGTCATTTTTGTTTTTTAAAATCACATTCTCATGGTTGCTTCAATTTTGTTTTTAATGTAGTTTAATATTATGCTATCATTTTTCAATAAAAAAAAACTGTTGAATGTTAGGTACTACTTTCAATAAAATATACAGTACGATAAAATACACAATATAATATATAAATATATATATAAAATAAAATATACAGAATGTACTGTAATCTGTAATGACACTGATTTCAATCAGCCGATTACCGAAAAACTGTCGATATTGGCCAAGCATTAAAAAAAATATGTTTGTGTGTGTGTGGTGTGTTGTGTGTGTGTGTGGTGTGTGTTGTGTGCGCGTGTTCTTCATAAAGCACAACATATTCTCTCTGCTAACTCTCTTCACCTTGCTGGTAATGGCGACCAGTGTTTTTCTCCGGACGGTGTTTGTCTCCGCATTTTCTGGGCGGTGTTTTTCTTCAGATGTGTCTGGGGGGTGATTGTCTCCGGACATGTCCGGCGGTGTTTGTCTCTTGACCTGTCCGGATGTGGTTTGTCTCCGGAGTGTCCGGGCGGTGATTGTCTTTGGACGTGCCAGGGTGGTATTGTCTCCGACATGTTCGGGCGGTTATTATCTCCTGACGTGTCCTGGCTGTTCATCTCCGGACGTGTCTGGGCGGTGTGCGTCTCCGGCGGTGTTATCTCTGGACGTGTCCGGGCGGTGTTTATCTCTAGACGTGTTCCGGTGGTGTTTGTCTTTGGACTGTGTTTATCTCCAGACACGTCCGGGTGGTATTTTTCTAGGCGGTATTTATAGTATGTTGTAGTAATGGATTTCAGAAATTACTTTGTTTCCATCTTCACTGTTATTCCATGAAGAATAATTTTGACGAGAAGGTATGAATCGTAATTAACGCTCCACCGCATGTCTGCCTTCCCTTTCTCTCACCTCACGCTGCCTTCCTTTTCCCCACCTTCTCACTCTCCTCCCTCCTCGCTCCCCCACCCTCGTCACTCCCCTCCATCTCCTCTCTCATCTCTCCTTTCACCTCCACCTCCTCTCTCTCTCTCCTCTCTCTCTCTCTCTCTCTCTCTCTCTCTCTCTCTCTTCCTCCCCCTCTTTCTCCCTCAAACTATTCTTGTCACCAAAGCAACGGGTTGTATTTGCTCGTACAACAAAAAAAAAAAAAAAATATATATAAATAATATATATATATATATATATAATATAGTAGTTTCTCTCTTGCAGGTGATATAAAGATGCATCATGTCCAAGATATCAAACCTCGACGAGATTAAAAATAATAGTTTTACACCAACAAGGCAATTCCAAGAGAGAAATATCCCGCAAAACAGGTATTTCCAGATGTGGCGTTCAAGTACCAATACAGAAGCATAACTATAAAACTCGGACGGCACTTGGTGGAGCGCATACCTCTGCCAGGCTGAACAGTTTACGTTTTGTATGCCATGTTAGCCCGGATCTCCAACGGATCTGAACCAAAATCGAGTCAGCTTGTTCTTGTCACATAACCAACTCCTCTACCACGTTTTGTCATAACTCATCCACAAATTTTTGAGATATCGTGCAATATATCGTTTTTGGCCCCATCTCTCAATGGTGAAGAATCACTTTAAAATTCCAGGATCTGGATTCGGATCTTCACCAAAATCAAATCCATTCTTCCTTGTCAGACAGTCAACCTGTCCACCAAGTTTCTTCTGAATCCATACACAACGCTTTGAGATATCCTTCCCACAGACAAACAAAGAGATGAAAACATAACCTCTGTCCGCCTTCTGTGGCGTTAGATAGAAAGTGGATTGGAAGGTAAATGAAACTCAGCGAAACGGATGAGCAATACTTCATGATAAGTTCCTTAAGGAAAAAAAAAACACATTAAATGCTGAATTTACACAAGAATTGACAGAGGCATCTAGTGGGCTCCTCCACTGTCAGAAGGTCTCACTTCAAAAGTGGTCTGTATGGGAAAGTTGCTGGCAAATGTCATTTTTTTTTCATCAAGGTAACAAAGTGAAGAGTGAACTCTCTCCAAGAACATCAGAGTTGGGATGATAACAAGTGGGGAAAGGTACTTTCGATTGACGAGTCAAAGTTTGAAGTTTTTGGAAGAAGGAGAAGGCAGGATGTCAGGAAGGTTGGTGAGAGGTATAAGGATATGTGTCTACGGCAGATTGTGAAGCATGGTGGACGCTCTGTTTAGGTTTGGGGAAGTATTTCTGTTGCTGGTGTTGGTGATTTTGTGAGAATTTAAGGAACAATTAATGCTGACAAGTCCAAGCAATTCCGAATCCACCATAGTGTTCCATAAGGAAGGAGGCTAACTTGTAACAACATTGTTTTCCAGAATGACAGCGACCACAAACGCACCAAGTGTCGTTAGAACCACCACAAACGTGGACCGTCCTCAGCAGGTGAAGGTGAATGGTAGTTTATCAAAGTTATCATTCTTGAATACTGGTACTTCACAAGGCTGTGTATTATCACCTCTTCTGTTCAGCCTGTACACCAATGGATGTGCGGCTCTCAAAAGAGTGTGTAACTTTATGAAGTACACGGACGACACGATACCACCCTTGTTTTCTGTCTTTCTGATCAATCGTCCGATGTATCGAAGCTCGATGAGATTGACACGTTCAATATAAGTGGTGTTTGGGACTTCTGTCTCACTCTGAATGTGCGCAAAACTAAAGAGATGATTTTGGATTTTCGAAAAGGTCACAATCATGAACCTGCAACCATAAATGGTGAAAAGGTGGAAATTGTCAACAAATTCAAATACCTGGGTACACTATTATTGATAACAAGCTAACTATTGATGAAAACACCGCTGCTGTGTATAATAAATCAATGCAAAGATTTTTCTCAGGAAGTTGAATTAATTTGGTGTTAGGTCCGCGTGATGCGAATGTTAACTAAGTCTGTACTGATCAATGTTTTATTCACTAAATTGGTTTCTTGGTGTAGTTATCTAAATGTGCGGAATAAGTCAAGACTGAGAAAGGTCATTACTCTGGCATTTAAGGTGTGTGGACCTTCAACCACCATGTATTCAACCACCTTGGTGTTGTAGACAACATCTTTGAACCCCCCCCCCCCCTCAGAAAAAAAAAAACATCAAGGGGGGTTTATGTCTGATGATCACGAAGGCCAGGCGGTTGGTCCGTGTTGGCCAATCCGGCGACCTGGAAATTTTTCATTCAGGACGGCTCGAACGACGAAGGCCCAATGAGGGGGAGCACCGTCCTGTTGGAAAATAAAATCAGGTTGCAGGTCTTCAATCTGTGGGAAGGCGAATCCTTCCAACATGTTCCTGCAAATTGTTGAGGTCACTGTATCCTCCACAAAGAAAAACGGACCCAGCAAGCAGACATGGAGAAGGCCAAACTACACATTGACCTTTGGACTGTCGCGTATCTGTTCAATGACTCGCATTGTGCCGGTTGACCTTCCCCGATACATGAAAGCAAGCTTCGTCTGTGAACATGACCCCTTTTCCAGGTAATCTTCATCTCCTCTGTGCGAAAACAAAAATTTGTCATCAGGAAAGAAAACAGGGAATTTGAAGGAGGTGGGTTTGCGGTGGATTAACGGGGGTAGAAAAGATCATGGTTTTGGAT
>CM068964.1:17997173-18014230 GCA_035128595.1 Eptatretus atami | reverse complement strand
TGCGAATTTCAGTTTTTTAAATTTGGCCGCGCATTATTCCGAATTGAGCGGCCACAACGTATTTTTGCGTTTTACGCAATGTGCATCCGCAAGGAAAAACACAACAGAGAAGAGCCAAGACGCAGAAAAAGAAAACCAACGGTAGCGGTGCGGAAAACCCACGCTCACCCCTGCCCCACCTCCAATAAACAATATTCAAAACGAACACCTGACACTAAGGCCGTCGCCTCCTCGCTCGACTCACAGGGGAGGTCAATGACGGACTCGGTTTGGGGGCATTGTCGTCTTCATCTATCAGCAATCGGGCGCATAAGAATGCGAGACACTCTATAAGTGTCATCGCTCCAGAAATCACAGACTAATCATCACTTACTTCTCGGTCCGAAGTCCGTCCTGTTGTACACCCCGGTATGGGGAGCCAGGCGCTGAGGTTGCTCTTGCGGACGCCATCGGCCACCGCCTTTACGCACCCAACGGTCTTTGTCATCTCAGGTTTGCTAACGCTAGAAAATTATGCCATAACGTGTGGGGTACCGCGAACTATGTCCGATCTTATTCAACACTGAGGCAAGCGCAGCATGACTCCAGGTTCCAGCATATGGCCGTGGCAAGTTTCAATTAAGGATCGGACGCGAGAGTGGTTGTCGGAGAAACAGTCGGTCGACAGACACATGACACAGACACCAGATAACAAGACACAGACACTAGCTCACACAGGTTGGTTGGCAGCACATTTGCTTTGCGGAGATTATAGATAGCATGAATAGAGTGTATTACAGGCAATGCGTAATCGTATGGTATATAGGGTTACGAATACGTAGCTTATAATGCCATATCTGGCTGCTCAGATCTTATGCCTACGGCTCATTGCTGTAGAGTTTAGTGCAATTGCCACACGCATTTTTGTTAAAAATGGGCGTCGGTGGGGAAGGATGATGACTTTGAATAGTTGTGCGGGCAAGTTGATCAGGTGAGTCAGAGTGACAATGCCTCGATCATCTTATTGCACAGGAGACTTTGTCAGACCTTCACAAAAATGAGATGGGAAAAGCGCGATGAATCCCTCGTAACACTAGCTGCCGTGTAGGAGGCACATCGACACCGACGATGGATATGAGGGAGTCTTTCTCGCGCAAAGTAACTTCTCATGTACGAACTTTCAATGCGACTAGTGGATGTTCATCATGCGGACGAGACAGGATTGTGGATTTTGTCCGCAGGATGACATCGTTACCACAAACCCTAACCCCCTCCCCTCCCTACGCATTTAAAGGGAAGCCATGAGAATTCAAAGCAACTGGTATTCAACAATTGATCTCAGTCAGTGGGAGTGAATTTAGACATTAAAGACTGGACACAAAGAAGATAAATGACATGAACCCAATGGACGCTTCGTGATCCGGTTATGTGTATGGGACAGAATGTTTTTGGGATATTTGTTGGTATCACTAGGAATGGAGTATATGTAAATGAAGAATTATTTTCCGTTTCAGTTAAAATTCTAGACCAATCTCGCTTATTTAGACTGTCCTCACATAGTTCTCCTTAGGACCATGATCATGGGCTTCTCCCATAGATGATGATTCGACTTGCCCCAGGGGTGGGGCAACGTTGAGCATTCGACCACAAATTTCTGAATTGCCGTTTAGTATTGAGCATTCAGATTTGATTCTTCTGAATATTCTGCGAGGGCGGGAATTGGGGCGTACTCGCTGGGATGATAAGATGGACTTACACGAATGGCAAGTCTGAATGGCTGGTTTGGCATGGCAAATCAGATGCCGTGCAGGGCAAACGGGACAAAAGCAAACAAAAGGCGAAGCATGCTTGCGGCCGGACTCTCGCACCGCTACTGCATCGTTTGGCCGACACACATCAGGGGAATGATGACAGGTTGTTGATTCAAACCGCTGCCGCTGAAATTAATTCAAGCGGGCCAACAGGGACTCGACTGCTAGGAATCCTGGTGGGATTCGAAGCCAGCCAACTTAACCGTGAAGCGCCCACCCCCATGCCTCTCCGCTTCCACAGATCTCTCATGTGTCTTCCCACTACTTTTGTGCTTCCGCTCTCACGCGCCCTCTTGTCTCCGCCTGCTCCTTTGTTATAGCGTTCTGTGTGTTTCGTTTTATACGAACCTCGACATTGGTGTTAGAAAAAAATAAAAGAAATAAAATAAAGCCACAGCAGGACAGATGCCTTAATCCTTATTCGAGAGCAACAGCGACACAATCGTGTCAATATGACATCACTGAACACCAGCGGCAACAGCCAGTATGGCCCCCCGCAGCAAGAGGGATGCAACCGGCAGTCATGTGCTGCAAAGGAAAGGAAATCACGGCGAACATCTCCCTTCCACGCGGTTTCAATCTTTTTCGCAAGACGCGTCTTTATAGAATTGGACAGCGGCAACCCTACCGATTCCAAAGACTACTATTCTGAAACCTCCACAACTAAAGCGATGGGAAGAGAACGCCCGAACCTCACACCTACATTGACGTCAAATATATACTGTGGCAATATATACCAACACCGGTTGTCTTTGCTAGACGGGAATACCCAGAGGGGAAGAAGAGAAAGAGGGCAGGAGCATAGAGAGCAGAGGGAGACTGCGAGAGAGTAGAGAGAGAGAGAGAGAGAGAGAGAGAGAGAGAGAGAGAGAGACCGACGAGAGAGGAGAGACGAGAGAGAGAGCTGGGGATAAGAAATGAGTTATAAGGGCAAATAGATGGAAGCTAGGGGGTGGAGGCCGGAAAAGAGAGAGGTGGGGGGGGGGGTGAGAGGGTTCGTGGCAAGGCAAGTCAGGTGTGAGGTGAGAGGACGGGAAAGGCAGACATCGGGCTGTGGAGCCATTAATTACGTCAATTCATGACCATTTCATCAATATTAGTTATGTCATAGAATAAGCAGTGAAGATGGAAACAAAATAATGTCTGAAATCCTTTTATCTCTGACGCCGTCAGTCGAACTAAAAATAGCCGGCCGCAGGCGACAAAGCATTTCTGGCCGCAGAACACGTCTGGGGACAAAAACTGCCGGTACGCCTCTGGAGTCAAGCCGTCGTCGGAGACAAAATACCCTCACGGGCGGCCCACGTACGTCGAGACAAAGGCTCCCGTCCGGAACATGAATAACGTGCCCAGGGGATATCGTTCAGAGACAAATGCCGGGACCCAGATGCATCAAGAGCATGCTGGTTCCCAGCAGGAGCTCAAACTCCATCTGACACGTATCTGGAGATCAAACTCCCGCTACCCTGCTCATCACCCAACACCGCCTTACAACGGCCATCCCCGGAACAGACACGCACGACGCACGACATGTCCCGGAGACACACCACACCCAAGCTCGGCGTCGGCCAGACCACAAGCTCACCGTACTGGAGAACTCCTGTCCAGACATAAACACCGACGCGGCCACGGACACTCCGCCTGACTCCAGCCCACGACAAACACTCCGCCCACCGGACAAATTCCTAGAGCCCACACGCTGTCCGAGACCTAACAGCGCCCGCCGCGCTCACTACACGCTACCATCACTGGCAGCACACACCTCCCGCTCTGCGCGCATCAACCCGACCACCGTTCTGCAGTGCCACTCCACCATCCGGCACCACGTCCGGGCAGCACACAACGCCGTCCAGACTAACCACCGTCCGGATGCCCCTGGCTCCCAGCCAGACAGAGAGAGCAGAGACGCACGGAGCGAAGAAGAGAGCGAGAGAGAGGAGAGAGAGAAGAGCAGGGAGTAGAGAGATAGACGAGAGGGGGTGGGGGAGCAGACGAGAGAGAAGTGGACGGTGTCGGAATGTGCAAGGCGTGCTCTCGGCACTGCTATCGGCGGACGGGATGCGGGGGGGTAGTAGCACCGGTTGGCGAAACACAGAGGAGAGAGGAGGAAGAGAGAGAGAGAAGGAGAGAGAGAGAGAGAGAGAGGAGAGAGAGAGAGAGGAGAGAGGTGGGTCAGGGAGATAGCAAAGAGAGAGTATGTTATGCCTTCCATCCGCCAACAATAACACCACACACACCAGCCACCCACACACAGACTCGACGACAAACGGCGCCACCGGTGTTATCCATCCGCCGTGGCCCGATTTTAGCCAATCTTTCCAGGAATCCGGCCAGGTTGCGAGTCAGTGCTGATTACGGACTCACGTACATCCTGTTCCAACGGCAAGCCAACACCAAACTCGAGGTAGCTCTTCACGACAAACAAGCTCCTGATACGTTTTTGCATTATATACGACTTTCCAACGGGGAGCACTGTCACAAACATCCTAATGCTTTATAAACAGCTAGCATTGTGGACGAGGGTTGGTATAAAACTAGAATTGGCTCAGTGAGTAGATTTCGTACGGGGATAGACGATTGTCAAAGAGTTCAAACCGGCCTCTGAGGGGAAGATGTGATCGGGGTGTTTAGTTCCTGCCCGAGCCACACTCAAGCACCTGCAGCTCGCAAGAGATGACAGACGCAACGAACCACACTCCGCTCAACGGATGACGCTGGCACCTCGAGTATCGCTATCAACCTGCTAGTGCAGCGCTCGGCCCAGCCCAATGGCCTTAAAGCACTCAAGCAAGTGCTCCCAACTTGAATGGCGTTGAACTCCCAGGACCGCACGTTCGGCAGGGTCCTCGGCTGGCCATACATACCCATAGATGCCCTGTTAAGCTCTAAACGCCACGTCTTGCGAGCTGCCACAGGCAGCAAAGAATTAAGCACACTGTGCGTCACCACGTAAACATCGCACACTTTGTCTCCACAGTCAACTGACTCTTATCGCACACACATCACGTTGCTGCCTCTCTAACTGTCACGCACGCCAACGCGAGACCATCACAAGCTTTACTTCGGTCATGGCATAATACATCGTAGATAATCTGCCACGTTTGCCTGCTCGTCTGACACGGCCTCACATGGTACATCGGCTTGCGGTCGCGCGTGCAAAACCGTCAGTAAATTAATTTTAAAACGTCGTTTTTTATCAGATTTTGCCTTTGATTCCTTCCAGAGCACCTCGCAAAACCAGCTGTAAATAAGACATAGATCTGGCAGTTGCGCTGTGAAGGAGCGAGTTTTGTTTCTGGGGGGACAGGAGCGTGATGTGCAGAGGAGTGAATGCAGTTAAATCATAAGGTACGCTGCAATGAAGCTGGTTAATTTGTGGCACGTTCAGGAAATTTTTTGTTCAAGCGCTGGCAATAGTAGATCTGTACGCAAGGACAGTAGAAGAAGAAATTTTAATGCCTTTGGAACCACTGTCACATTTTCTTGTGTGCATATATGGGAGAAGGAGTGAACACGCCTTGCCTGTGCCTTGAAAGTTAAAATAGGGCTATATGTCAGGCTTAGTATAAAGACTCGCTATTCTTTAAATTATCCAGATGTAGCACAACCAGATTTTTGATCATTTATTTAGTCCTTGACTGGCTGATCCGGAGTCTCAAAGTACAACTTCGATGATATCCACTTTTAATTAGAGTCCAGACGAGGGTGAGGATTGTTGGAAATAGCCATACACACTGACTACCAAAGATGCAATGAACCACTCCTCCAAGCCTGCCTCAGTTGTGGAACAAATTATAGCATCTCACCAAAAGCGCGCATGCTCCTCGATGTATACGCAGCTGTATCTCATAGCTAATCCGATGTAACTTGAGCCCGCCATTCCCTACCATCAAACGATGGAGTGACGGAAAGTGAAAAAAAAGTACTTTAATTGTCAAGCAAATCATTGGCGGCGCTGTGTCGCCAAGCACAACGCGTCAATGGTTCACGCAGGTCGGCCAGAAAGATCATGCGGGTGGCTTCAGACCCATCGGCGTGGAGGTTACCTCAGGACCAGGAGACACCGCGCCTTGAGACCTTAGGCCGCCCTCCCGAAGACTCAGACAACCATCGCCGACTAGGATCTGCGCCTCGCATCACAAGGGATATAAGTTTATTAAGGCCGGTTACATATGGTCTTTGAAAAGGGCGATGTTTTAGATTTAAGTCCCGAAACCAGCAACAAGTTGTTTCAACTCAATGCACTTCTCTTGGAGTTCCTTCTAGTATTTCGCAGTGCAAAGATTTTCAAGCTCCGCTTGGTGTGTACCGTGGTGGTTGCGTTCACTGGACGGGGGACAAGACAGACGACATTCACAACAACAGCACTGTGCCACTTTACTTTTGAGTCTTCAGAAGATATTATATTAAGATAAATGAGCTAAGAGGTTGCCAGTCAAGAGGAAAGTTTGGTGTTTTGTACCCAATCACTCCCAATTGCAAGATGAGGTGCATGGTGCACATATGCCATCGGGCACAAGTCTCTCTTGCTTCTGGGGGTTCGTCTGTCTAGAGTGAGGGCACATCGAGGGGTCATGGCTGACCCTTTAGCCAGCTTGTCGAAAACATATTTGTCGTATGCTGCTGGAGGATGAGTTGGGCTAAGAGCTCAGCTCACACACACTCAGTTGAGCACACCCGTGGTAACGAGGTGCGAAAAGTGCCAATCAAGAAGGGGTCTTGCGCGGAACGAGTAGACTCCGCATTGAGATTACAGCGAGATGCTGTGAGTTGGTGTTCAGAACTTCATCTATGGGCTCCTGACACCCTCCTGAAAGTCCACCAAAGACCGCTCTCGTCCTCTGAGCCAGCCGGGAATCATCCTCGTCATCAGGCGTTATCAGTTTGTCACTTGGGTGGGTGAATCGAGGGTCCTTGTCCGTAGCGCTCGCAGGCATGTTTGGACCATCGCGATTATCTCGAGGACACGTATCTTGTGAAGCTGCCCCACATGCCTTCAAGGCTGCTTGACTATCAAAGGAGTGCTGCAGTCTGTGCATTGGACCTTCTCCTTGGCAATCTTGCTGATGCTGGTTGTCAGCATCACTGCGCGCAAATGATACCGAAGTGTCCTACATTTTGTGCGGCTCCAACGGTGTTCCAATGCTTGGTGGGACATGAACGGGTTAATTTTTCCGTTGACAGCCTCGTTGATAACAGGCATTGACAAACGGAGTGCAAACTGATCAACGCCTTTCTCTTCCCTTAGAATTCAAGGCTCGTTCGATCGCAGGGTTCGAGCCGCTGTCAACAAATATCCATCAGTGCTTGTAGGCGCAGTCATTAATTCCAAATCCCTGCTTTCTTCTCCACCAGACAGCAAGATCTCCTTTTGTTTTAGGGTACCCCAGGACGTTGCAGGAAAGTCATTTATGATTTCCTCTCTGAGTGCTAAAACACCGTCAGACAACCATTCGGACATTCGTGCATTCACTTCTCTTCTCTCATGAGAAGAGTCCACATCCTGGCTCAGCAGCTTGCTTGAAAAGACTGTGAGTTGAGGAAATTGCAACTCACAAAGGACTCACAGTTTATTATAAGCGAGATAGGTCAGAGAGTCTACCAGGGAGCTGCGCCGTGGGCGTAGTGTTTTTCTTGAACAAGAGAACAGACTGTCTTGCGATACTATGGTAATCGAGTGCCAATGAGGAGAGAAAGCATCGTGGACGTTTTTCCCTTGATCGAGCCGCACACAACGGCCTCGATCAAACGAGGCCGCGACGCACTCTTCACGGACGCTACGTCTGTACATACTCCACAGAGATTGCTCCAATCAAGGACTACGACTTTAATAATTCTCTCAGCATAATAAGCTTATTCATCATCTCCGTCACTTTAGTTGTTTGTTCGAAGTCCATCGCCATGAAAACTGGCAATTCCTTCATTATCATTCGCCATTCGTGAACCATGTGACAAACGCGCATGCAGTCTAAGACGGCGAGGGCTAGCATCGAGGTGAGATTGTCGGAGTGAACGTGTCTCGCAACCGCAACGGCCGCGCCCCTTTTGTGAATGTCCTCGATTACCCGCTGTTCTGATATCCCAGGAACATGGCTCACATATCTCATGCCAGTCGGGACGCAGTTGTCAATTTGAAAAGGAGCCAGATGAACCCAAGTTTTTCAGGCCTGACTCCTTCTCCTCCACCCAACACAGATTGGACCATCTGGTCTTTTCGGGTCGCAGTGAGGTTAGGAAGTGAACTGCTCTCGGGCAATATTCGGTGAGGCGCTTCCTTTTCGCTTGGCTGATTTTCCGAGGAGACAAAAATGATGCTTCACCCTGCCTGCAGGAGCGTTCTGTTGAAGTGGTATGTAGCCATCAGCATCAAGGGGCGCACTGGTCTCCACTGCTGCTAAATGGCAACTTTCGTATTCTATTAATGATGTATTGAGTATGTTGAGAAACAAGATGATATTGTTACGTTTGAGTGGGTGAGGGGAGTGGGTGTGTGTGTGTGGTGTGTGTGTGTGTCGGTGTGTGTGTGCTGTGTTTGGTTGGTGTGTGTGTGTGTGTGTTGTGGTGTGTGTTGTGTGTTGTGTGTGTGTGTGTGTGTGTGTGTAGTGTAGTGTGTGGGGGGGGGTGTGTGGGGGGGGGGGCGGTTAGAGATCACGCATAGAGCAGATGATAGGGAATGTTATAGCGGAGTAGCATAGGTGCCATGGGTGCGAAGTAGAATAGTCATATCAAGTGTACAAGTAGAGGGAAACGTCAGAATAACGAATTGTCCTTGTCTGCATGTGGTGCCACACACAAGGGTGGTGCATGGTAATAAGTAGTGAGGGATTGAATGGTGTAAGGTGAAATTGTGTGTAAAACCTCAATGCATCCTCTAAGCGGAGGACTTGCAACAATAGAGAAGGTGAGGGCAGAGCTTGGAACGCATTCCTGAGTGAGGGCGATGGGATGGATCACCTTGCGATGGGGCTGAGGGTTGACCAAGAGGGGGTGGGGGCGGAGTTATAGATGCCCTCAAATGGGGTGGAGTGTTGACGAAGGGCAGAGGGAGAGGGGAGGCAGCGGGCAAATCGGTAGTTTTGAAAGAATTGAAGGCGAAGACTATAGAGGAAAAAGGGCAGTTGGTGGAGAGAGTACTGATCAGGCGAGTTGCGTGAGAGTTTTTGAGAGTCCAAGGGGAGGATGACAAAGGGAAAAGCGAGTTGAAGTTCTACGGAGAACTGGATAGACAAGGACTGTCCAGAGGTCTAGAAAGAAGTGTTCTGAGGGGAAAAAAGAGGAAGAGCTTTTCGTCTGGGAGGTCATCCTGCGGTGTGTTGCGTTGCCTGCTGCCTGCTTTGCTGGCTGACACTCTGCCTGGCCTGTGCCTCGTATTTGTCGTACGCTTGCATCAGGTGTGCTTCGTCTCTCATCGGTCCTGGGGTTATGCTTGCTGCTGCATCGGGCTTCATTGCATCCGTAGTCGCTCCATGCACCGGTGCTCAATCCCTGCTTGGCTTCTAGGGCTGAGTCCTCCCTGGTTTTGTCCCCTTTGCCATCTGTGACTGAGTCTGGAATGTGGCACGCCAGTGTGCTTTGTAGATTTTATTGTAGCCTCATTGTAGCATAATTATTTATCACATTCGGTATTGTTCCTTTGTCTTCGCACATACGCGAAAACCGCGGCCATCGTCTGCCTCGGATTTGAGTTTAGTCATCTCTGGTTCTTTATTATTATTGTCGCTTTGGGCAAGATAACCCCGTTGGGTTTAAAAATCTTAAGGTTTCGTCGTGTCTCGTCGCTCAGACGAAGCCGTGTGCAACATTGTCGCGCCAATTAATTTTTAAACATCTCCATAGGAGTTGAGGCCGCGTCGGAACATCGGAGGGGTCGTTTCACCTCCGACGGGGACGAGTGCTCGACGTTAGTGTAAGGTACCGTCGGACACTGACAATATTTGCGGAGGGTGTCGTTTTTCAGCGCCAGTCAATCGTAATATTCCGCAAGAACACGGCTGCACAGCAAAACAAAACAAATATGTCAACCACCCCTCTGAAAAGAAGTTGCCGAAATGACGCCCTGCCGGGCTG
This sequence comes from Eptatretus atami, assembly GCA_035128595.1. Taxonomy (NCBI): domain Eukaryota; kingdom Metazoa; phylum Chordata; class Myxini; order Myxiniformes; family Myxinidae; genus Eptatretus; species Eptatretus atami. The sequence goes on along the minus strand of CM068964.1, from coordinate 18,004,373 downwards.
TGGTTGCGATATATTCCCAAAGCTTTTTCTTGTACCCCGAGCCCAAAATTTGAAATCACAATTGCCAGAGCGTCGGCGGACCAGCAGAGATGGTACGCACTACGTCCGTCTTAGGGTTTTGGTCAGTGTTTAGGAAGGTTGTCACTTGGAAGGCGCGCACAGTCTTGTAAGAGCCTGTGGTACTAAGCATCTTGGTTGTTAGAGCAGGAGCTTTTGAGAGATGTAATTCCGGAGGGTAAATGTGCTGGTGATTCCGCGTGAGGTCTCTCATGAGTGTGTTTGAGAGAAGCAGTCTTTTCATTTGTTGATGTAATTGAAAGCTTTGCAAAGCACAAAGTTTGCCACAGGTTGCGTGTTTCGGGATGCGCATGGTGTTTCGGGGATGTCACTGACACCCAGTTCTGGGTTGGTGCCTTTGTTGGTTGACGATTACATGGTGCTTCATTCGAACACCGTTGATGGGCCTTCGAAGGATGTCCTCAGAAGAAAGGGCGAAAGTGAATTTGAGCAATCTCACATCGTGGATAACAAAATTCTACTCGATGCTAATTTAAATTCCAAACGCATGGATGTCTGGTTGTTCAGTGGATTGCGCAAGAATTGCCAAAATAAACCCATTTATAGCTAAGACAGGCGACATTAATTTAGCATACAAGTCCTTATGGGGTAATGCAGCTTGTTGCACATGGTGAAGTCTGGCACATGTCATCAGACCGCCGAACCTTGACATTAGCAACTCGTTGCGCAATTACAGCATCCCCAGCATGCACAGCTTATGAAAGTTTAGAAACGCGCATCATTTATGGCTATAAGATGGCAGAGAGAGTCCGCAAACACCTTGTGCGCGCGTGCACGCTCTATAATCTAATCGAGGCCGTAGGTTTCGAATCTCAGCGCCAGCTATTAAAGTATCTATCTTGGTGTTTTCACAGGGCAGGGTGAGTATCTCATCCAAGTGTGCGCGTGTGAGCGTCCTCAGGATGGATGATTATGGAGCTTGGGCTTTCGCATCTGCCGACACGGGATTAGTGTGGTAGGGAGACGTGTTTAACGATGTTTGGGCGATGATCAGTCGGAAGGGGGTGAACGCACACGTAGTTGTCGAGCTCGCTCAAACTGAAGACTTGAGAGATCGGCTGAGCTTCTACGTGATCACTGTTGTGTGGGTTGTTGCTACTTGACATAAAATGCCTTCTGCTACCGTTGGTAGATTGTGATAGTACAGAAGAGTAGTGTTATCCTTCCCTGCTCAAACTATGGGCGACATCCCCAGGCTTCTTTACTGCCTCTACTACGTTGCAGCACCGAGGATGCACGTATGGGAGTCGCAGCTTGCGCTGCGCGCGAGAGCGGTAACTAGACCCTAGACATCGTAGATGGGGGTGCATTTGGTGTACCTTGAGGAGTTGCGGCCATCGGTTTGTCTCTCGATGCAGGATGCGTGAGGCACTCATGTCTAACTTTCATTGGCGAGCGCGGGACAATCTAAAAGCTCCAACATTTTCGACTTTCTCGATACACTCACTTTGTGTGACGGCTTGCAAAGTCCAAATAGCGCTTACCAGGGAAGCCGGACTATCGCAAGGAACTATCAGTTATCTCAACAATGAGGGGTTGTGGCGCTTTTCCCTGTATATGCTTATGTAGCTTGTCGCACGAGATGGCTCGGTCGTCGACGCTGCCTAACCAGCGCTCTATGCCGTCTGCGCGAGAATTGTTGGGATCAGGTTACTTAAGAAAAGGATGCCAAACATGAGCACTTGGCCTGCTCCCGCCCGGGTGCGGTGGGTGCTTTTCTTAGCAGACATGGGGGCGTGCAAGGAGAAGGAAAAGCGATCTTTGGACAAGGGAAGATAAGGAAATGGTGCATCTTATCGTAGGGCTCTGAGTCTGGTTGTTCTTGGCTTCTGGGACCAGTGATGCTATCGCTATCTAGTCTGGGACAAGTTAAAATCACCCTAGCATAATCGGCGCAAGCTGCTCCGTCTTAGTCGACAGGATGCGCCTTTTTCTGACATTTTATTGGCGCGAGTAGTATTTCGCATCTCGCATGTATTCCTGCCGTCAGTGCAAGATGCGAATGCGAAGAGCACCATACAGTCATGCGGTTGAGCATGCACTTTTTCTTGGCAGGTCTCTGAGTCCCTGATCGGAGCGCCCAGGAATCTCTCTGCCTAATTTAATTCCCTTCTGCCTTCTTCACGTGCATGGCAGTTTTTCGTCCATACAAGCACTGCTGTGTTCGGCGGCATGGATTGGCCAGACAGCACTCGGCTCCCTTGTTTTGTCTCTTTCCTATCAGCGTGTATCCGAGTAAATGAATCCGCCTGTCGCGCCTATGGAACTAATCCTGGGTCCTGTGCAGGTTGGATTGCTGCATAGGCAGGAAGCCGTGATCGTCACGTTGCAGCAAAGTATGTCGATGGCAGCTGGCCATCCATTGCCAGCTTCGCTCGAGCTTCCTGCTGCTTTCCATCTTTCCATCTGCAAGCTCCTGGGAATGTTTGGTGTACACACTCCTTTTAACCCTTACCGCTGCCGATTAACTACATCCGCGGGTGAGGCTCGACTGGCTGGCTATGCAACCCTGTCCGAGCATAAGTCGAACCAAACATCACAGTCTGTTGTAAAAAAATGAAAGAGAAAGGTCCTAATTTCTTCGCTGCAAGAAGGCCGGCAAGGATTCTCTCTCACTACTCCCCCGAGACGAGGACATAACGGAGTATGTTAGTGGGCGGCTTTGTTTTGCCTTTTTTGCAAAATATCTTTTTGTAGCGATTGCTGCCTCGTCAAGTCAGCCACAGAATATATATAAAGAAAATGCCTGAATATGTTAACCTTCAGCTCGCTGTTGTAAAAGGTCAACGAGTAGCCGGGATTGATGTGGAATGGGAAAAATGCAAGACACAACAGCTTATAATTCGCTTTGGATATAGCTTGATGTCAATGTTGGAATGGCCATGTCGCAGGTATTTATTGACATGGCAAAGGAAAAGCTTTGTAACTCTACAAACTTGAACATAATTAGAAACTAATAGTAGAATGGGGTGCAGTGAAGCTACTCGTAACGGGTGGAAAAGCAGGATAGGTGGGGGTTTTGGCTGGGAAGGTGGGTTGTTGTGCGGAAAAGCCATCCATCCTTCTTCTCACAGAGGCTGTGGCTGCTTCGGACGCTTATTGATGGGAAGCCGGGATGAATTAATGCGATTTCGGATGAGAAAATTCCAAAATCACTCACTATCCCATCCTTCTTGTGCGCCTCTGCAGTTCCAACTGCTTCCTTTCTGAATCACAGCACTCTATAATCTCACTCCAATGTGCTTGACCGCGCATGCAGCTTGCTTCAGTCAGGCCCTTTCAGCAGCCGATAAATGTTGTGTGATGCCTTGCTCGTCTGAAACAAATAAAATAATATGAGCGTAGATTTCTGATCTCAAGTAGTTACAGGCGCGGTAAAAGTCGTAGCAATGAAATACCATCCTATACAAATGCAAGTCCTGAATCAGCAGAGTGCGCGTGAGATGGGAGAGTTCTGAGATTGATAAGATAGTTCCGATAAGGACCATGTAACATGTCTGTAAGAATATGCGCATTGTAATCGAACTGGAAAGCAGACATCAGCGAGTAGCTGAGATTATTGTTAGTAGTATAATGTGAGGAAGGTGGTGCTCGTTTAGTGTGTGTGCTCAATATGCCGAGTGACAGCTGGACTGAAATGTCCTCGGCGTGGAGGGAAGTTGGAGTTAGAGATAAATGGTGGGTGCTGACTTGGGGGGTGTGCCTTGGGCGAGGTTTTAGTGGCCTGTAGTATCATAGGTCGGCCGTCTGCAAAGTATTCCGTGCGGCAGGTCTGCCTCTCGTTCCGCGCCGCTCCCCAGTCCAAGGGCTGGGGTGAGGGACCTACGTAGCCTGTGAAGGTTTTCACATTCTTGATTGCCGACGCGGTGAGTTTCTAATTAAAAGGTTAAGGCGAGTTGCTTTCAAATCAAACCTTAAACCATAGTCGAATACTAACCGGCGTAGGCGACAATCTAGCTATGCCAAAGTGCAGTAAGTCGCTTGAGGAAAAGTGTTATATTATTGGGTATTCAAGACCATTTGGCCTAAACGAATCTAAGCGCTAAGTCACTCATGGAGTCAAAGTGTATTGTGTTTTGAAAGAGTTAACAAAGTATATCAGGTAAGGCTGGTTTCACGCCTGGTATAGGATAATTCAGGGGTGGTCGTTAATTAAAAAAAAATAGGAGCTACTTCTTCGCACTTTATCTAGGAGTTGGTTTTTCGTGCAGTCCGAACTGAGCAACGTTGCGGTGGCAGCGCAGATTTCAAAAGAAGCAACTACGGAGTGAAGAAAAGGATCTTTCGCAAAAGAAGTCAAAGCATATAAGTGGGTTGGAGAAGAGCATTTGTTCAGGGAGAGGCGGGTTATTAAGGAAGAGTATTCAAGATCACTCAGCGTGTGCTTTTATCGCCTGGTTGAGTAGGGTGGAATCAGGATGCTGCTGTTTTGGCGGCATGGCTTCCCCAACACCTGACGCGGGTATCCTGAAAACAGGACCTGAACATCCCATCGTGGAGAAAAAGTGGAGCAAATGATCTGTAGGTCCATGGCAGCCGAGGCCGACGGGTGTCATGATTAATGGCAGATTCAGGGTCGCCCGACTGACAAACTCATGACAGCGGCAGGGCTAGAGGCAGGAAGGCTGGTTTGGGAGTTTCTGACTGTAAAAGAATACATTAAAATTACTTTGTGAAGGAGAGTTCTGCAAGTGGATCGACATGCGCGACATGGGGGTTCAGTGTGTCATCAATACCAGCAATTGATCCGCCGATTCACCGTTCACAGAAGATACGGGGCTCGTCGTAACGAGGACAGGGTGGGAAGGTACAGAAGTAATATGGTCCATGTACTGGTACGAAGAATAAGATACACGCGGTCGAAAAGTTCGTAGTGGTGTTTGCGTGGGAAGAAATGCATCGTTATACTAGATGAGCTAGATGCTAGTACGCGGGCTTGGTGTGGAGAGAAAGTTTGTAGTGGGTCAGATCGAGGACAGGTGAGCCAAATTGAACGTTTCTTGTGGTTTGGTTGCTAGATTTTAATAGTTCGTTAGGTGGTCTGTGCAGACAAATGGTCCGCAACACTGGTCTGGCAGATGGATCATGCAGTCGTGTGAGTCAATGCTAGAGGCCCCCTGCCGTTAGGATCCCTACTTTGGTATCAGGCAGATGGGTGGTGTAAGCGATCGTTGTTATGGAAGCTAGCTTTTCCATCGAGCCATGTTGAGAGACTGGCAAGGCTGTGTCAGGAGAGGAAGGAGACAATGGACGGCGTGGCAAAGTAGACCAGGAGAATCCATTTGATGAAGAACCGCTGGCACCTGAGTCAGCAGCAATGGAATGCTGAAACAAGGTACGCGAAGATTCACGATTGTTTCAGGCAGGGACAAGACAATTGATCCGGAAGTCATGACCAGCCTGAACGCCGCCACGCGGACGTGGCATGAATAAGTAAGAAAATGAAATGTTGCTGAGTGTCCCCAGTGAAGAGTCCTGGACTGAATAATATAATGAACAATTGTATGCGCGCGACAAATTGGAAGATTGGCAGGGTCCATCCTGTCGATTGCCCATGGAAAAAGACTTGCAGGGAAACTAGAGCATTGGTTCACGATGAATTAAGGTGGATAAAGATTTCAGCGCGTCTGCTGCGTCACGTGGTCTGTGTGCCAAAAGCTGGTAGAGGACCTAACCAAAGAAATACTGCGTAGCACTGATTGCTGGGCCGAAGGTTCTTTCTACCAAGTTCCGCTGAGGGGATGAATACCTTCACAACGCAGTTTAATTGTTGGATTTGTACACTGGTTTTTTTGCCAGGTAGTTGACTAGACATGTAACCGAGGTCGACTTCAAGCTATAAAAGTGTTTAGTTTGTGTCTTCTGTTCAGCTTATGAAATAAAAAGTTCATGCTTGGAAAAATATTTCTATAGGTGAATTCGGTAAGTTTCAGTTGTTCGGTTCTGAATGTTGGCATTACTTGGGTAAGGGGCGTGGGGTGGAAGTAGCTCTGCTCTGGGTATGCCAGCTGTATCTACAGCATAAATGGCTAGGGGCCGTTCCTTCGCTGTCGTAAACGACGACTGGATTGGGGCATTGTGTTTATCTATAAATGCGCATAAGACCAATAAATTATTAGAATACATTAAGTCATCACCATCCGGAAGTGGTGCGTGCCCGTACGGAAGTGTTCCCATGCATTCCACGAATTATCGCTTGTGCATTGACAGGAACAAAACTGCTAGTGATACTTACACACACAGAGTTAATTAACAGAGGGGGAGCCACTCGTGGTGAGCTTGCAAAAACCTCCAGCCCGCCAAATACTGCTGGGTCCTTAAGTTAACTGCACTATCTATTCATTGTAGGTCACAAACGGATCAGACTACTACTGAACCCCCACGATTGAATAAAACAAACTAGATACGACACGGACATGTAGGAAATGCCAAAAAAATCGATTTTTATTGAAAAAAAAAGTGTGGCAAAATTTGTTGTTTTGTCTTCTCTAACAAATTTTTTTTGGCGGTGGAAATCACTTAAAACATGTAGGAAGTGCAAAAAAAAAATCAAACTATTTTTTCAAAATGCCGCCCATAGCGGCCATATTGACTTTGGACAAGTCCAAAATCTAATTGACATGATCCTTGACCATACCTAATCCCCCACCAAGTTTTCGTCGGAAATCCCGTCAAGGAGTTTTTTCCGTACATACTGTTCACAACAACAAAAAACAACAGACAGGGTGAAACAGTAACCTCTGTCCATCTTCGATGGGTGCGGGAGGTTAATAAAATCCAAAATTTAAAATTCAAGTTTACCTCCCTGTCTTTGCTTGCCATGACATTCGCTGCCATTGACCATTGCCACTCCTACGGCACGGTAACTAAGGCACCGATCCCCATCGTAACCGGCACGGCACGTGACGTCATTGTCCGCGCACCAGCCTACGCAGCCATGCCTATGCAGCAACGTGTCCTGTGATTGGTAACTAAATGGCTCATCGGCCACGCCGACGCAGCAACGTGTCCTTTCATTGGTTGGTAAATAAATGGCCATAACTTGGGAAGCGCTTGTCCGATTCATATCAAACCTTGAAAAGGCACATACTCAGGTCCCCAGCAATATAGCTGGCAAGTTTC
>CM068964.1:17967795-17985968 GCA_035128595.1 Eptatretus atami | reverse complement strand
AATAGTTTTTACTGTGGCAGTTCCTCTTAAAGGTATATTTGGATTTTTGGTGATCATGATAAAGTTTGTCTGGTCTTAAAATTAGATTTCAACTGCAAAGGAATGATAATGAAAAATAGATTACTTTGGTGTTGGTAATGCTTTTGTTGTCAAGATATTTAATTGATGAATTAGTTGGTATTAGTGAAATAGTACTCCCTAATCTTTAAAGAGAAGAGATGTTTGATTAGAAGACTTAAACTGCAAAGAAACCACTCAAAGTGTATCATAACTTAAAAGAAGATGCCAACACGTTAAACTGAACCAAACCACTTGCACATGGAATTTGGGTGTTTTCTGAAGGAAAGCACGATATCTGTGGCTCATTAAAAAACCCAGATGGGTGATTCTGCTACTGATAAGATGAATGTGTTGATGGATTTAATGCTAAGGTGAAACAATGTTCACTTCTCTAAGATTTGGAACATTTTATCCACAGATAGATTGGAAATTAATTGGGAAAAAATATTAATGCTGAGAATATACAAATCTTACCTAAAGGTGTGGTGATAAGCAATGGAAATAAAGAAACCATTTTGGAATAGACAGCATTTAAAAGTTGTATACAATCGATGTGATTTTGACCTTGAGTGCTCAAAATGGAAAACTATAAAGTCTAATCGAGTGGTAATATTTCCCTATCAATTGAAGAGGAGAGAGTGAAAGAAGTTGAAACATGTTGTTTTGGCTTTTGGAAGAAATAGAATTACAGATAATACATGATTAATTGGGTGTTCTAATTAGTCTCAACATAATTTTTTGATAAACAAATGTAGTAGTAAAGTGCGCCAGCTTGGGGTATATGTTTAATCAAATCAATCTTCATAAACTATCATTCTTTGTGTTCAAAATCAAAGCCTTGTATGATTAAGTTTATACAATTCAGAGAAAAGGAGCAGTCAGAATTGATGTTTTGGCTCACAGAGAACAGTTTGAAAATTTTGAACGATACTGGCTGCACATTAAAATAGAATGTCAAAACCATTTTTGAAGAAATATTCAATAAGAGAGAGGAGTGGAGGATTTCTCCATTTCTATTCCTTTAAATTTGCTGGTTTAAGTGTGGCTGGAGCATTGACGGGTGTATTTCAGCAGGCGGTGAAAATGCCAACGAAAGGAAAGGCTCAACTCCGGGCTCAAAAATAATTCGAAAAGACATAACAAAGAGTTGGAGAAACAAATTAGTGGAAGTGGTGTAATGTAGATTTTTGGCTGAAAAATCTTGAAATGCCTGATAAAGTGAGATTGTTAGTCCGGAGATATGCCTTTCTCTATTGCATCAGCAGGTGTAAATTAATTAAAAGGGGTAATGGATTATATCTTTCTAATGGAATAAAGAGCATTGATGAATGGTTTAGAATTTGGAAAAGAATACAACATAAAATTTAGAACTTATAGTATTGTAAAAATTAAAATTCATGAATGGTGGTTTATTTGTATGAAGAGATGAATTAACAAATGTGTTTCTAACATACAAAATATAATTATTATGAACTAGAAGACAAATGGGAACGGTTCTCATTGGGTTTTGGTATTTTTTAATAGTCAAGACAAATATTATTTTGATGTTTTGGTCTTCCACCACCTGTTGAAGTCATGAAAATTCTTACAGAATGGTGGTTTATCAAACTTTCAAGTCCAGGAATTAAATTCCAAGTTGTTTGTGGTCAATTAATGTCTAATAGTTTATTTCAACTCAACAAAAAATAAATTTTTTTAATGACATTATTTTTAATCTAATATAAATGACTAATGTTGGTAAAGATGGTTCTATCCTTTGTGTATCACAAGAACTTGGATATTGATTTCAATATTACACAAGGCATCAGGCTGAACAACAGAAATATGTATAGCAAAAAAATATTAATTATGAAAAATGCTAATAAATTAATAAATTCTCCAAGCCCGACTGACAATGATGACTTGGTGAGATTAAGTGATTTATCACAATATATATCCTTAAAATAAAACGGCTGTGTATTCCAAAGATCTAAGAAGTGTTGATTTTACCTCCGGTCATGCAGAATTCACTAAGTTCCAATTAAAATAAAATTTATAAAGAAAGGCGTTTTGTTTGTATAGAATAGAACAATGGGAATGATAATATGAATAATTTAGGGTATAGGATTGGTATTTAAAATTAACCGAGAAGACCTGAACTAATTAAATCAGTCTCGTAAGGAAGAATATTAATCCACTTGGTTGCCCGCGAATTGAGTTTTGTGGAAGCACATTAGCCAAACAAAAATAAAATAATTTTATAACGGTAAATTATTCAATAATGGTTTTTCCCATATGTTTTTATCATGTAACACAAAGAACGATGGATTTATATAATAAGTTGGGAAATACTATATCGTATAACAGGGAAGATGTTGTGGAAGGGTAAAATTTATAAATTTTTTTTTTTTCTCCCCCTGGGTGATTTAATTTATTAAATCCCTGTCATATAGTTTCTGATGACATAAATGATCAGCAAGAAAGGCTTCAAGATAATTATCATTTCTGTGTCCAAGCATTACTCAAGAAAAGGGAATTTCAGATTTAATAAATATGTCCACAACATGAAGATATGAGGTATTTCATAAAGATTGCTTTATACTGATGTTAATAAACCAACAACTTTTGGATTTTCACTAAAAGTTAAATAATGAAAGAATTTTAAAAGTTAAAGAAAAACACAAGTCTCTTTTAGAAAAATCAGAAGAAATTTTATGGTTCCTGTTGGTAAATTTTTATTTTGGATGCAGGAATATCAAGTAGATCCGATTAATTATATGTTATGATATTCTAGGGGTGAAAGTGTTTCAAGGATAGTAAGGGATGAGGAAGTGAGTTTGAAGAAAACTGAGAAGAGAGAGAAGGTGGAAGGGAGAAGAGGAGAAAATGAGGAGAGGGAGAAGAGAGAGAGAAGGAGGAGAGGGAGAAAGAGAAGGATAGTGGGAGAAGGAGGAGATGGAGAGGGAGGAAAGAGAGAGAATAAATAATATAAAAATATGAAACTCAGTGAGATTCTAAAAAGAATCAAAAGGTATTTCAGAAATAAATAAATCCACAGCACGCGAGGAGGACAAACAATAGAATTTGGCAAGTCATTATAATATAATGCGTCCAAGACTAATTAACATCGGTTCCAGGGATGAAGATTTAAACGAGAAGTGAGATAAAGGAGAGAAGAAGGAAAAAGATTATATTATTGATGATGTGTTGTAATTGACTTTTAATTAAAGTTTTACATTTTTTTCTTTAAATCAATGGAGGAGAAGAGTGAACGACATTTCTAAGGCTTCTTTACGTTTAAAATTAAGATCAAGATGTGCATGTTGGAACTAAAAAGGTTTCAGCACTCGTCCAGAAATTTTTCACATAAATAAAGAGTTTAATTGTCTAAATGTAAAAAGAAAAATCAAGAGTAAAAATATCTTCGTATGTTAAAAGTAAAATAATCGGGGTTTAATACAAAAAGGTACATGTTCGTGTGTGCTCAAAAAAGAGTGTATATTTATTCTCTATTAACACAAACGAGGGGGAGATATGCAAAAGTTTTTAATCAGGAAGTAATTTACTACAAATGATATCGAGGGGAATTACATCTTACCAGCGGTATTCTTGTCTGTGGTCGCATTGAACAAACGAATAAAAGATTAATGAGGCTGACAATCCTAAACCGTGGAGCAACCTATAAATACGGTTATGAAGTGTGCATGAGGCAGCGAATATTGATGATGCAAAGAGGCACAACGTTGGAAGAAAAAACATGAAGCCGATAGAGAAATGTTGTAAATATTTTGTCTCTGATACAAAATCCAACCTTGAGAGGAAAGTTGATAGGTTCATTCGTGAAGATGATCAGTGAAATTGAAAACTTGGGCTTGGAAATTCAAAAAACTTATAGGCTCTATGAATGTTGTGAGGTAATTAGCTGATGAATTACATAAACCAATATTCAGAAAGTTTCATAGAAGGAAGGTTTATTCCAAGGAAGTTGATTATATCTGCTCCGCTGATTTAATTGAACTCAAATTAAATGATAAGGGGTAAAGTTTGCTTTAAACCGTTATTGATTTGAGGAGTAGATATGCATGGGTTGCCCAACGCGGGCGTAGTGCGTGCACCTTATACGGCACTGCGAGGCTTGGGTTGGAGGATCGCTTGAGGACGGGAGCTCTGCGCTGGGCGCGCTAAATGAGAGGGTGTAGGGCAGCCGAAATCAATGGCGAAACCCAACCCTTACCCTGTTGGGTCAATAAGGCGACCAGGTTGCGTCAGAAGGGCATCCGCGTAAAACCTTGCCATAATCAGTATGCGGATCATAACAAGATGATCCGCTGTGCGACCCTAACGGGAGCAGCGCGAAATAAGAAGAAAGAAGATATTGTGTGGGTTGTCCTTGAAAAACAAACAGGTAATACTCTTGATGTAGCTTTCCAACAGATATTCAATAAAAGCCAAGAGATAAACTCAAAAAAATGTGGACTGATTAGGGGTACAGAGTTCTACAACAAACCATTATGAATTTTCTTTAAAATAACAAACATTATACATTCTGATCTTCTTTCGCAGGGCAGCTGATGTTTGGTGATTTTGAAACTCTGTCAAATATTTTCTGTTCAAACAAAAGGGGAAGAACAATTAGGGTATATAAAAGATGATTTATGATATGATATTTAATAAAATAAATAAGATATAACTTTACCTCAGAGATTTGAGGTCGTGTCAGATTCCTCCAGAATATAAGTTGTGTGTTGGTTCAATCGACAGGGTGTTTAAACTGAAAAGAAAAAATAATGATAATAATGAGTCAACACTCAAGGAGAGATATAGACAGACACAGAGACAAGACAGAGATAGAGACAAGAGGGAGAAAGAGACAAAGAAAGAGATAAAGACAGAGTACGACACACACACACAGAGAGCACATACACATATAAACAGCACACACATATAAACACACATATATATATATACACACATGCGCACACACACACATTGCGCACTACACACACATGCGCAGCACACACACATCGCACCACACACATGACACACACACACATGCACACACACATGCATACACATACACATCACACGCACAAATACACTACATTATACACAATGCACACACACACACACACACACACACACACACACACACACACTCACACACCATCACAACACAGACAGAGGGATAATTTTCTCACCTTTGACTCGACTCATTCAAGGTCAGAGGACACGAGAAGGAACTTCTTTCGTCAGCCAAAAATGTCATTCAATTATCTTCTTGAACGTTGAAATCCTTTAAGGAAGTCATTCATTTTTTGCGACTCTTCGTGATATGCAAAGGCCTCATCTTTTCCAGATCAGTATCAACGATGTTCTATTGGGGACAACCTGTTTCGAAAAAGAACATACAAATAATTATATATGGTTGTATATGATTTAATTCGTATAAAACAACAAATGAATGAATGGTTTCAATGGATCTCACCTCTCATCTGTGAAAAACCGGATTGATCTGCAAGGTCAGGTTCCTCTACAATCGCATTCTCTGAATAAGACTCAAAATTCTCTGAATAAGACTGAATAAGAAAACGAAGTTTCGCTCTCGTAATAAATAGCCTCGAGTTGATGAAATCATGGGAGATTTACACAACAATGGGGTTTTCAGGGTGTGTCTCACATAGGAAATGAGTCGCATTTTAGCTTCGGTTCTCAAGCAGTCTGACTCATTTTACCACGAAAATAACAGCTTGCTTTGAATGATTTTGAGAAAAAACTTACATAAAATAACACGTAATGTTTGAATTTGGAAAGACCAGAAACATAGCATTAAGAGAAGTTATCATTTCATTTCTGCTCAACAAAGAACTTAAACCAAGAAACCAAGTTCCAAGTTATTCTTTTGTGAATATACTCGATGGAAAATGAAATGTATAAGAAAAATTAAGTTATTCCTAAAATAGAAGCATGGGCAAATATTCGTTGGTTCGCTCTTTGAGGTGGAAGAAAAATGATAAAAGGACTGTGATTATAAAAAGGATTATGATTTCGCAGTGGGGGGCAAATTAATCAAATTCGGTTTAATGTTTCTAAAAACTCCTTCTCAACATCTACAGTCTCCTTTGAAAGGTCCACAATTACATCATGTGGATACAATAAACCTACTAGCTATTACCCTAACAATCAAATTTATCCTGGAATCCACACATTACGCAAATAGCTAAGTTGCTTCTTCGAATCTAGAGTCCTGTTCAGAATGTCAAAGATTCTTCTCCTCTGAACAGGTGCTTCAACTCGATGAAGGATTGATTCATCTTGTATAAAGCACGTCTCACATCTGGATTTATCTTAAGGCCTGGCCTGATGAGCGACTCATAGTTCATGACTCAAGCCTTGCAACATAAAAAAAATAATAAAAAATATCGTGTTTGGCTCATCTCTCAATGATGAAGAATCATTAGAAAATCCAAAAAAATTCTCGATTCGCGATCCACATCTTTACCAAAATCGATGGATTATTCTGTCAACACCAACCTTTCATGCAGGTTTCATCTGAATCCATCCATAACTTTTTGAGATATCCTGCCTCACAGACAGATAACAAACACATAACAACTCGGCCGCACCTTCGGTTGACAGAGGTAAAAACGGTTCAGCAAGTCGTGGTGTCATATGTTGGATACGTACTGAAGTTTGGTTTGAATGCATTCATGACACTGAAAATCGGGAGATAGAGAGAGAGAGGAAGCTATGAAAAGGAAAGTTTATTAATTGAGAGAGGAAGAAAGCAACAAGTTTTGGAAAAATGTTTGTTTGTTTGGTGTTTCTTGGCAAATTCAAATTTTGTATGACAATGTTCGAATGCTGATGTCTGTTCGAATGTATTAAAAAAAAGTAGATGGAATTGGAATAGTGGAAGAAAAGAGAAGAAAAACGAGGAGAGAGTAATGGATGTATTAAGGAAACTGTGGAAAAGGAACCCATGGAAGATGAGGATTGATGGAAATAGAAAACAATGAAGGATTACATGAACAGGATGTTTTTTAATGGTACATGTACTCGTGTTAAAAGAAATGAAGTTAGAAAAATAATATTCCTATTACTATGGTTATGGATCTCTCCATTTTTTTAATAAGCTCTTTTATCCTCTTTGTTCTATCTTCTAAATCTTCTTTCCGGGTCCGTTCGAATGCAGAAGAAAAACTTTTCGCTATCCAATATCTTCTCAAGAGGCTAGACAGGATGGAATGAGAGGTGTGCATACTTATCTCTTGGCTGTTTGGCCTGGGTTCGGATCCTGACTGAGCTATGAACTGTCATCCTGGTGTTTCAGCAGGTCTCTCGGATGGATTTTAATTAAGATGGGTGTCCTCATCTGCTAGCATTAGTTGGTGGATATTAAAGATCATACAAGTGTTGGTTTCAAGACGAAGTGAGCATTGCTGGCAACCCTGAACAAATTCCAAATTCCTATTGTAACTACTGCTGGGAATAGGTGCTGGCAAACCAACCCAGTATTAATTTTTGGCAATAACTTTCTTTGAAAGCAAGGACTTCTCTTCAGGCAGAGCAATCAATCAGATTGTTCTCAAGCTCTTTCTTGATTTTTTTTTAGCTGCACCTGGACTTTAGTCCGGTGAGGCTTAAATGCGATCGAGCAGTGTCTGTCGGTCCAGTCAGTGAGTCCGTAAACACTTCAGTCATTAATCGCTGAAACCAAACACCAATTTTGATGAACTTGGCGACAAATTCATATATTGTGCTAACAAGGTGTTATTGACCGCATCACAATCTGCACTGAATCAGTGCGTTGAAATCGGACCGAAAAACGCAAAAATAAAGAATTCCTCTAAACCTACAGGGCATTGATCAGTAGCACAGCCATACCCTCAGCCAAAAACATGCGTGTAAATACTATAAAAAAACATGTATCTCGGTAAGGTAATGAGCATCGATAGATCTTCCATTCCACCAATTGCGTGAACCTAGTTTCTGCCAATGAACAAAATTTCGATTTTTATGACGTCATTGACTTGTTGCTTGATCGCAGGTTGCTTCAGTCCTATTTTTTTTTGCTCACAGTTGTATCTTTCTATTCTCTCCACACCCTTCATTTCTCTCTTTCAACTTTCATTCTCCACTTCTTTCAATTTCGCATCTGTCATGAACCTGCGTATTCTTCGACTCACTCGCTCTAACACCTCTAATATAATCGGTGTGAACCTTTACTCGTGCATTACACTTTAATTTTTCAACTGGTTTTGATGCGATATGTTTTAAGTTAAACAATCCTGTTCTTGACTGTAATGCTTATTCTGATGCAAGTGAACAATGAAAGAAAACATTAAGTAATAAAATCTTCCTTTGGGGAGCAGAAAGAGACAACTTTGATTTGAAAACTGACACACTACACTTCACGCACAATGGGCCAGGTTCGGTGCGCCGTGCTCAATGGATACAAATGGCTCAAATTCATATTGTTGCCTACTCCTAGTATGTATGGGACTCACGAACAAGGGAAGAGTTGAGAATGTCTTTCCAATAACAATCCCATACGGTTTCATTTGATGATTGGACATCGTTGAATTTAGAGCTTCTAGCCCCAACATATATTTGTTGGTTCACCATTTCATTCAGTTAGGTATTGAAGAGAAATCCTGTTGTGCGACACTCTCGAGTGGCTTTCAGTCAATCTGCAGGAAAAAAAAATTATCTTCTTTGTTATGGTCAGAAAGGGGGTTGCACTCTCTTCAGTCGCTAACATCCATAATATCGTTCCATCGAACACTGGCCACGTCCAGTCTGTCATTTGCAGAGGCAGGTTCAGAATGTTGTGACCTGTGGGTATAACTTCTTTCTTTAGTTTGATTGTAATGGAATATCTGGTTGCTGCTTCTACTTGTGGCCACACCGGCATCATGATGGCATGTGTCAGCAGGATGACAACTTTGTTCTTTTCCTCGCATGTAGTTTCACCATTGTATACATTCCCTTTGATCAATACCTTGTCTATATTTGGAATTCCAGATTGTTTTTATCAATGGTTCCACTGCAGTGAACATTTTACCAATAAGTTCGCTCACGCGAAGGAAACTATCTGTGAGAACGGTCATCATTTGTCAACTGTTGTCCGAGTCCTGATCGCTGGTTTTTGGTTGTGTGGCTAAAGATTTATTGTCTTCCTGACTGGTGTGCTTTTGGTTCTAAAGCTCATCACATTGGGCCATACCGGCACTTGTGCAAGCGTGTTGAGTTTTCCAAAAATACCTCGAGAATATAGTTGTAAGGATGCTTCCATGCTGTAGTCGGCGAAATCCCCCATCTCCATGCACTTTTGGATGATGTTAAGGAATAACCCTGGGAAAAAATCCCTCCTGTTCCTGGGCTGACAATGAGTTGTCCAACACACTCTCAAAATGTCCCTTGTCCTGTCCATAACCCACCCAGCACTTCCTCATGTATGTTGCTTTTCAATGTGCATATCAATCAATGAATCAATTCGCTCTACATTACACTTTTATTTACCACCCTTTTGCTCGCCTGCTCGGCTTGGGGACCATACTCTGTGCAAGGCGTTGGTGCTGCCTAAGCAGTCTCCTGGCTATTGAACGCAATCCTGGATTTGGGTCACCACTCTCCGACACAGGGATACCAACTAAGCTGGCACTCATTTTGGCCGACCTTAGGGAAGGATGAACAGGCAGAGTCAACCCCACCTGGTATTAATTAACAGCCGAGGGGGATCGAACCACGCACCCTATACCATTAAGCCAATCACCAGGCATATGCAATGTGTCAGTTGTGATCTACATGCGATGCATGGTTGTGTTCTCGTATCAGGATGATATTATGGTGTAGCCTGGATGGGCAGAGTTGCCTTTACTCTGGTTCGTGCACTTTACTTGGATACAACTGTGCTGGCAGACCATTTAAAGTTTGATTACCTTTTTTATTCACACACTATATCAAAATTTATTACAACACCCTCAATCTTAGGCTGCAACTCCTGAATTTTGGCATTTCAACTATCACTCGGCATGTAATATAATTGTGCTTGAACACAATAATTCCTCCAGGTAGCACTTGCGAGCATTTATATGTGCCTTAAATCCTTGTGAGCAGCCAACCCAGATGGAACCATATATGCTGTTCACAATACTTCGGTCAAGGAGCGGCCGAGCAAGACAAGGGTTAAATCATTACATTTAAAGCACCTATCTTGAACACCTTTTGACAAGACGACATGGAGAGTACTTACGAGGGTAACTGTTGCACCACAGTAAATGTGAACCAAGCTGGCTGGTCAGCCTTGTGATCTCGCTTGACTTAGTTTTGCTGCTGCAAATATAAACATGCCGACTGAGGCTTGTACTTGGCTCCACTCGACGACTCTAGATCCTGGGAGCTTCAAATGAGGGTCCTGTAAGTGATTCCTTGCCCGTCGGATGCTTGCTTCAAAGCATCAGCAATGTCTGGGAGGCGAGGATACCTGGTATCATCGTGTTTATTGATATTCTGGTGCGGTAGTGTTTAAGTATCATCATTGAAGTTTAGTCCATATATCGTAAAAGTATGTTGGTGCAGTTCCAGCAGTGTTTGCTATATATCTGGAACACCCCGTCAGTGCATAGACACTTTAAACTGGAAGTAGTCTTCACATGAAGTTAATGGATGTTCAATATCCCATGCTATCTTATCCTCACAAGAGAAGTGAAAAGCGGGGTTAAGCAAGAATTTGTCCTGTCTACAAACGTCAGTTTACGATCGAGGAAACAACTTCATTTTAATTAATTGTATATTTTTGTACATGAACGGACATGAGACAAGAAAACGAACCTACAAGCTTAGTATGTACTTCGGCTCTATATTGTTCTGATTCCACATTCAACAGAGAGGAGGAAGATTTTTTTTTTTTACTCTGCCATCCTGGCATTCAAAACAAAAACTGAAAATCAATCCAAACAGAAACTTTTGGTTTTTCCAGGATGTCGTAATGGAGCACAAAACAACAGGTATGAAGAACTAATGTCATGTGTTAAATAGGTGGTGTATAAGAACGCTGCATTCAATGCAGTAATAATGCTTTTTTTCTTTTTTTCTACAATTTTAAAATCTTTATTTTATTTAATTGAATTAATATACTTGAACACTGGAGAACACAAATCACCTTTTTGCAAATTTAAACCCCTTTCATTTAGGAGTAGTTGTTTAGAAATGCATAGAAACCACCGCAAGATGCCCTGCCTTCTCCTTATATCTTCTTCTTCTTTCTTCTTCTTCTTATTGTTGCCTCTTCTTATTCTTATTCTTCTCTTCTTGCATCAGGCAGCTTGGCTTGCTTGGTAGCTAATCATTTTGTTGGGGTGTGACTATGCCACTGATGCTGTGCCCTGCACCAGTACACTTGCACTCATTTCACTGATCTTAAGCCTGGTGTGGCTTCGTGGTTAGGGTGGCTGGCTTGGGAATGCTGGGCTGGGATCCTCGGGTCCTGAGTTCAAGCCCCAATTGGCTGCTGGATTAACACCCGGTGGGGTCGACCTCAGCCTGTCATCCTTCTGAGGGTGGCAAAATGAAGTACCAGTGTACTGGTAGAGGGGCACAGCATCAGTGGCACAGCTGTGCTCCAAGAATGATAGCGACCGAGCCGCTAAGCGCCAATATGCAAGAAGCTCAAGGGGGAGGGTTTGGGGTGAAACCAAGAGGGGGAGAAACTGAAAAGAAGGGGTGGGGAGAAACCAAGATGGGGAGGTGAAACTGAGAAGGGAAGTGTAGGGGGAGAGAACTGAGACAGGGAGCCAATGGGAGGCAGGACGAAGGGGTAGCTGAGATGGGTGAAAGAAGGAAGCAGAGAGGGGTTTAAGGAGAGGAGGAGGAAGCAGATGGTGCCAGAAAGGTACTGACATGGACCGTTTTTAACACGATGAAAGGGATGTGAAAGGGAATTTATTATCGTGTGCACAATCTCTGCAAAATGGACTTCTCAGATTCACAAACTGGGATATACTGTATGTAGTACTGGCAGAAAGCAAACAATTTGTTCAAATTTGCCATAAAAAGCAACCAATTTTGGTGCTTTATGCAAATTTGAACAATTGATCTGAATATCAGACTATACGCTGCGCATATAGTACTGCAGCATAGCAAACCAATTGTTTCGATCTTTTCATAAAAGCACAAAATTGGGTTCATATGTTACTAATGTATTCTAAACAATTCTGAGTAGTGGAGCACTCGAGATTTTTTGCCTTGGTCAGCAAAGCTGAATTCCGGCCCCAAAGCTGATTCCGGCCAGACCAAAGCTGATTCCGGCTCAGCCAAAGCTGACCCAAGGCATAAATGCTCGAGTGGCTCATATCCAGATTGGTTCAGAATACATTTAGTCAACATTGGTACCAATTTTGTGCTTTATGCAAATTTGAACAATTTGATCTGAAATATCAAGACTACGCTGGCTGGCTATGGTAACAGACTTCATTGGTGGGATAGTAATATGTTTCCATTGCAGACAAATGAGGAAAAATGGGGCCATATTACGAGGGGAAGTTGGATGAATCAAACATTTAGGATTACAAAATGTTTTGAGAAATATGCCTTGTGAAAAATAAGAGGAAGAGTTTTGATGATGAAAAAGATGAATGGGTTGTTCCTGATGGAGTACAAAGGAGAGTTCGGCATTTTAAAAATAACCCAATTTTTGTGTGTTTTTAAAAAACAAAATGTAAAAATAGAGTACATCTGTTTTTAAAATACATCGTACAATACATTTAAAATAAGTTCATCGTTTTGGATGTGTATATACACAAGGAAATGAGACACAGGTGGGGCCATTCAGCCCATCATGGTCTGTCACCACAGTCACCACCGCACTTTACTGGTATATCAACTCGAGAACAAAACTGAAGGACACTGGGAAGAGCGCATACCTCTGACACGTAATGCCTGATCCACGAGAACGTATACGGGCCCAATCATTTTGAAAATATCATGCTATACAGTACGATATCGTTTGGCCCTCTCGTCTCAATGGTGAAAATCACTTTGGAAATGTAAATATTCTCGTACGCCATAAAGGTCCGGAATTCGGATCTTCACCAAAAATCGAAACAATTCGACTTGCCACAACCCAACCTGTCCACCAAGTCATACCGAATCCGTCACAACTTTTTAAGATATTGTTGGCTATATAGCGGTTTCGCCAAATCTCTCATGGTGAAGATCACTTAAAAAATATCAGATTCGAATCCCGGATTTCACCAAAATTGAACTCAATTCTTCCTGTCACAACACCAACCTGTCCACCAAGTTTTCTCCGATCCGTCCACAATTTTTGAGTATTAGTGCCTATATATCGGTTTTTTGACCTGATCTCTCAATGGTGAAGAACTACTTCAAAATTCTTTCGTCGATCCGGATCCGGATCTCACCAAATCTAACCCAGTTCATCCTTGCCTCACAACACCAACCTTCATAATCAAAATTTCAATCCTGATCTATCCCACAAACTTTTTAAGATATCCTGCAGCACAAACAGACAAATGAAATTGCTCGTTGAGCAAGGAATTTGCCGAATAAGAACTTGTCATAATCTCCATGATCTCTGAAAAAACAAAAACACTGGAAAACAAATTTGTTCTTAATAAGTCGAAATAGTGCTACGTTTAAGTGAGTTATAGCACTTAGTTTTTGGTCATATCATAACTTGGAAGTCAATCAGACTTGCAATGGCGTTTTTTTAATCGCAATTTGAAAGTTTTGACGCAGACCCCTGAACATTCGACCCCGAACCGCTAAGAAGGGTGTTGGTGTGACACCCCCAATGAAGACATATGTTGGGTGCAAAATTGGAAGATACAATTTTGGATTGTTTGAAAGTCGATACGACCATTTTAGCGGACGTAATTGTGAAAATAAGAATTCGATTTTTCCGGTAACCTTGAACCTTGACCTTTGACCTATGATTCACCAAAAACGACAGGTGTAATAAAGGAGACCATGTGGCCCGACGTGGCTGTAACAGTTTGGTCATGATCGTGAAACGTGTGGCTGCTACAGGGTAAACAAACAACAACAAACGACACACACAGAATGACACACACAACCAACCAACATAATTTGCCGAAATTATAAACATACATATAAACATATAAAACATAAAATAAGGATTCCGGCAAATTAACAAACAGACAGAAAGGGGTGAAAACATAAACCTGCATTTCACGCTTTGGTGGTGGAGGTAAATAAGAAAATTGCAAATGTTTTAAAAAAATGAAGTTCTTTTGTAGTTTTTTGTTTTCTCAGGGAGGGGGCATGAAGCTTGCCGTAAAAAAAAAAAAAACACACATCAACCACACAACATCGCCTTTGCCAGACCCCACCAACAGCACTCCGTACACATGCACACAATCACCTTCAATGCTCAAGCTATCTAAAAAGTCCTGCCAACATCCGCAATAGATACCCCTCTTCTCAAACTTTCCAGACACTTATCTAATTCCAATTTAAACTTATCTACTTTTCTGCTCCACTAACTTTCCAGGGAGACCAATTCCAATGCATTAACTACTCTCTGAGTGAAAGTCCCCTGCCTTACTATCGTCTTAACCTCTCCTCATTTTACTCTCCAGAGCTCTGGCCCTGGTCGCTACACTGTCACTCTGTTGAATAATTCATCTTCACGTTATTTATCTTTTACCTTTCATTATCTTAAACATCTCTATCATATCTCCTCGTACCAACCTCCTTTCTAGTTATAAACCTTGTCTCCTCAACCGTCCTCATAGCTGGTCCAGCCTTAGGCCCTGGAATCAATCCACTAGCCCTGTGCTGAACCTCGCTATGTCTTTTATGTCTTTCCGGAATGGCATCTAAGTCTTCCGGAACTGTGGTGACAAAACTGGCACACAATATTATAGACGTGGCCGCTCACTAAATTCCTGTTACAATGTTACACAACTCTTTTTGATTTATTTGATCCCTCTTTATACAATCTAAAACCGCGATTGTTTATCTATGCTGCCTGGAACTGTGCTGACTGCTTCCCTCCGTATTTATTACCCACCCCCAGATACTTCTCCCATGTGACACGTTCCGAAATTACCCTCTGGCATCCTGTAATCTCTATTTTCATTGGTTCTTTTCGCATCCCCAACACCTACACCTGCTCAGTAAATTCATCTACCAATCTTTCACCCAATCTAAACAAGTATCAATACTTTCCTGAATCGGATTGATCACCACCTGCCCTCTGCTATCCACTTTACCTCCAAGCTTGTGTCATCTACAAATTTTGGAAAGCCTACTCTTTACGCTTCCATTGTCCAAATTGGTTGATGTAAATTAGTAATGAATTCGTGAACGGTCCGAGTTAAACTGATCCTTGAAGTATCTCACCCACTACCTTACATCCTCCCAGCAAGACATCCTGCCCACTCACAGCCACTCTTTGCTCCATCACTTTGCCATTTTTCAATCAATTAGCTACCTGACCAGCCACTCCAACTGCCCTCACTTGGCTAACAACCCTCCGATGTGGTACCTTATAAATGCCTCTTAAAGTCCGAGATATACTATGTCTACTGCTTTCCATCATCCACACAACAGAACACTTGCTTTCATATTGAATTCTTCTAAAAGTATTTGTTAAACAGGACTAATCCTTTGGTAAACCATGTGACTACCTATAATTATTTGTATTTGTTTAAATGGTTCATCATCTGGTCCTTAATTAATGTCTCCACACCTTCCCCCAACTGAAGTCAAACTAACAGGTCTATAGTTTCCCAATTCTTCTCTGTCTTTCTAAAGAATGGTGTTACATTTTGTTACTCTCCAATCCTGCTGGCACCGTAATGATTCCAGTGAGCATATTGAATAATATCCCGTATAATATCTTGTTACAGCTGCTCAGGCCACCTCCATCAATACTCTCGTGTGCATATATTGGACCGGGAGCGTTATCTACTCTTAGATTAGCTCAGCTATCTTTACTTCCTCCACTCCAACCTGGATCTTAAGGTAAGCCCTTATTCACCTCCTTGATAAATACTCTCAGCTTATTGGCAAATTCTCCTCACGTTCTTGTGTAAAAGTTGAAGCAAAATACCTGTTAATAACCTACGCATCCACTTTAATCCTAACCACTCTCCCGAGGTCAGGTCAGGTCGATCTGTGACCTGCTACAAGGTACCATGTAACACCTTGTACTAACGCTGTTCCATGGTCGGGTTGTGCGGCGACTAACCGTCTCCCCCACCAGGTTTTCTGGTGAGGGGGTGTTTTGGATATGGACAGCCCAGCAGGATAAAAACAAACCTGTCAAAAGGGCGGAGGAGCTCCTTGTGAGCCAACGGCCATGCATATCTAGTGCCCAACTGTGTTGCGGACGTCCTCCTGCAGTTGGGGTTTACTTTTTTATTGGAGTTGGTGTAGGAATTTGCACTCCGGCCACGTAAAACCCTTCATTCCGCAAAACACAAAAACGCAAAAAAATCTGAAAACCCACTCCCGTGGAATACACCCTCCTGTGCAGCTATCCTTCGCAGGGCAGCTCACCGGATGACGGGATTGGGGCAAAGCCATCGGGACCCCCAATCTTGATGATAGGAGGGAAACCACGGGGTAACATCCCTGGGTCAGATTGCGGGAGAGTGTGTAGGAGTGGTGCTAAGTGTCCGTCACCAAGAACGGCGGTTCTCCTTGGGTTTAACCTGAGGCGGTCCCTTCGGGTGGGTGCCTGAATGTCCTATCCCTAAGAGAGGATGACACCTGTCTCTGTACATCTGAGCTCAAGGTTTGGACATCGGGATTGCCAGCTCTTCTCTGAGGTTCGAGACGATTGCCGGCGAGATAATGGTGGGTGGTTACACCTACTATTGTCTGGTCGCTCTGATGGTTACCCATAACCAGGAGTTGCGTAGCGTGTCCAATAAGCTGACCCCATGATAATTGAGTAAACACGGTCCAAGAGCGTATTATGAGATAAGGATTCGTCACTCCTTAGGTGTCATTTCCCTGGTGCTCTGTTTATGCTCCGACTGAGGCGAGTGATCTCACCATGAAAGGATGCATTCTACGCCACGCTTCGAGTCTGTGTTGTCAGGCCCCAGACGAGATACACTTCTAGTCTTGGGGGATTTTCAATGCATCGACTGAAACTGATAGGCGATGGTTATGAGGTGTGTGTTGGTCCCCATGGTCAGGAAACTATGAACCAGAATAGACTAAGTTCCCTTGACTTTGCAAGAAGTCATGGACTTAGGGTGGGCTGGTTCATGTTTCAGCGCCCACAAGCTCATCGCTGGACTGGTAATTCCAACGCTGGCGGTGTGGCAAAGGAGATGACCATGCTCCTCTCATTGACGGTCCGTGGAAGATGATCCAGACTGCAGGGTCTCCGAGTGCTCAGTTCCTAATACTGACCACAGCTGTTGTAGCAACTCTAAGCTGCACCTTAAATCCTGGAGAATGGTACCATCCCAGCCTAGGCTGATGTTTGGCAAGCTCAGGAATGAGAGAGAGCTGAGGAGTTTGCGAAGCAGGCTGAGTGGACACTTGGGGGGTCTGGGTGCTTTGGGGGAATCCTGAGAGTTGTGGAGTGCCTTCAAAGACCCACCGTCCTTGATGTTGCCGGTGGATGCTTGGACTCACCGCAGGGCAAAGAAGAATTTTGGTCTCCTCAAGGGACACCCTGGATACCATTGACCAAGTCGCAGGGCCAGGCTGATGGAGAGCTGAGCTGTTCAGGGAGCTGAGGCGTAAAACTGTACGTGCACTGGGGTGCACAAGGAGGCCTATGTGCGAGGAATCTGTGAGGGGGTAGAGCATCACCTGTGGACAGGTGATTCTCGTCCCGCTTACAGGGGAATTCGTGCATTGCGTTCATCCAAGCCCATTCCCTGGAGCACTGCAGTTAGAGCAGAGAGTGGTAGGCTCTTATTAGATTTCAACTGCAAAGGAATGATAATGAAAATAGATTACTTTTTGGTGTTGGTAATGCTTTTGTTGGTCAGAATAAATTTCTAATTGATGAAATTAGTTGGTATATTAGTGAATATACTCCTAATCTTTAAAGAGAAGAGATGTTGATTAGAAGACTTAACTCAAAGAAACCACTCAATGTATCATACCTTAAAAGA
>CM068964.1:17914714-17925411 GCA_035128595.1 Eptatretus atami | reverse complement strand
TGTGTGTGTGTGTGTCCCATTTGTGAAATGACAATAGTTCAACATGTGGAATGGAATGTACGAATAGACCGTTGAGTGCAACAGAGGCCGCTGATCGATGTCCAATATGTGACGTGGGTGGCACGGCGCAACGTGACGTCACAAAGCGCCCCGTCCGTCACAATCGCATCTTCAAGAAGCAGCTCTCCTGGGGCAGGTGACAATCGAAATGATCCGGTGGTTTGTTGTTTGTAAAAGAAACTTTAAAAATGAGCACCGAGTTGATGGAAATATTGTCGCGCGGGGACGTTTTTAACGAGTTTTTGAATGATTGCACGTCCGTAAATCGATGACGAATGGTTTTGTGGGTGATCGTCAAACAGACCGTTTATGTGTGATGGACACCTGTAGCACAATGGCCGGAGCAATGCCGAAGGTTTTGCTTTGTTACGCTCTCGTGTCTGGGTTCGTCCGGGGGTGCGACCGGCGTGCACCTGCGATCCTCCAATCCTCGACTCGTCTCCCACCTGCGGGTGGCACCATTATGGTCTAATGACGCAACAAAAGGTCGCGGCGACCGGCTGTCGCGTAAAACTGCGCGGCGGGTCTGCTCCTTGGGAATAATTCTGGGGGAAATGCGAACGCAGCCTCCCCATTATAGGCCCTCAAGGGACCGGGGTGTTGCTCCTCCGGGGTCTATGGTGGGCCCTGTTTCGGATGAGCAGAACGTCCGGTCAGCCTCAATTACTCCGGGGGGGGGGGGGTGTTTGTTCCCCGGGTGAGATTCCTGGTCTATTACCGTGAGAACGTCGCGATCCAAAGCGTCCAAGATCATGGGGAAACACTCGGGGAGAGAAATAATTCAAAAGAAGTGAGTCGAACGGACGAAGAGTGAACTCGAGCATCGTTCCCTCCTCTAACATGGCGGCACACTTCCTGCCCACATCACGTCTCACGGCCAAAGGCCGACACACTCAGGCTCGATCTTATGGCCGCCAAGTCGGCCCGCCGGCTCGAGGTCAAGGGCGAGTCGGGCGGAGAGCGGCGGAGGGGAGGGGGAAGAGGGGAAGGAAGGGGGGAAGCCACCGGGCGGGCGGACTGAGACTAAGAGGAGGAAGAAGAGTCGGGAGGGAACTCGACGTACTGCACCCCCGCGTCCTCGCTCGCTCGCGCGCCTTCTCGATTTTCGAACAGTCCGTCGGCCCAACGGTCGCCAAAAGTTGTTCGACACCGAGGGGAAGCGTTCGCTTGAGAGTTGAAGTCCCGGGGTGGCGCCAAGAGCGAGCGCCGGGGGCCGGTAGGTGTCGCGGAGGACGCGTGGCGGCCGCGGCCGGGCTCGGCCTAATGCGTAACCGCGGAGTGCGCGGCGCGGAGTCGGCGCCGACTCGACGTCTCGAGCCTTCCACACTCCGAGCGCCTTCCCTGGTGTCGCCTCGAACGGACACGACGCTTCGTCGAGAGGTTCTGCGCGCCGAGCCAGGGAAACGGGAAACGACGTCCGACAGAACGACGGTGAGACCGACGGTGAGGTGCGCGGCGGCCGTTGCGCATTTTCCAGGCCGCTCGGCCCGCGCCTTGTCGGCCACGCCGCGACGCGCCGACGTCGCTCGTGCGAGACCCGTCGCCCCGACGCGAGGTAACGCTCGCGCCCGAACTTGGCGCCGATGTTCGCGGTGCTCGGAGTGCGCGTCCTTCGGATTGGCGAGTCGCAGCGACCGCTCGTTCGGGCTCCGTCAACGTGAAGCGCTTCGATGGGAACTGTCGGGGGACGGCCTTCCCGGTGCACCTGTCGGCCCGTCGGGGAGAGCGGGTTTCGGTCGGGGTCGTCGTGAGTTCGTGTGCCCATCGGTAGAGGGTCCCATCGATCGCCGGACTCCCGGCTCGAGCCGCCCATGGGGCTGCGGACTTGCGCCATTTTATGACGTTTTGTACATTTTCTCTCGAATTCTTTGCTTTTCTCCTTTTTCCTTCCTCTAAAAGCGTCGCGTCGCTCATCCGAGGTCGGAGTCCCGTTTCCCCGTACGACGCTCCGCACGTTCTGTTTGTTCACACCCTAACACCCCCCCGGCCCACACACTAGACCTGGACCCTTGTGGCGGGAAAACCCCGAGAGGCCGCTTGAGCAACTCCACCGAAATTGTCACCACAAGGGAAACGTCAGGAGCAGCTCGGATCGTAACCGGATCCGCACGGGGAAGTTTGTGCTCGAATCCGGGAAAACCAGTTCAAAGTTGCTGGTGAACCCCGCAGGGGTCGGTACTGCCCTTTTCATGTGTGTTGCAGGTCCCCGCAAGGTGCCGAGGGTCACGACCTTGTGATACGCGCGTCGAGGTGCTCGATATTGCGGTCGCGTGTTTTCAGGGGGTTCGAGTTGAGCACGCACCCTGGTGCATTTTGGGTAATATTTAAAGCACCAACTTGACTCTGCCAACCCTCCTCCAGTTGGTTTTAAACTTCAGATGCATTGGGGACGTGTATTGTGAGCTCTTGCTGGAGTTAATGCTGAGCTTTGGGCGATGCTGTGCCAAGAATAGTCAAAGTCCTTGATCGTTTACATCGCGCCGAGTCAGGAGCTTAGGTGGCGGAGGTTGACTTGGGAGGCCGAACACTGTCTCCTTTATCCGTCCGGCTGGACGTCACGCCGCATCTCTTGCTTTGGGCTAATGGGATGGGAAGACCATAGGCGAGATTTGTCACCCCACACCCCACACCACCCACCACTTACCCTCCCCCCCTACCTCCGCTCTACTCACTCCCTGCTACTTTCACCAACCTGTGTGTAAACAATTAGTCGTGCTGCCGCATTGTGTCCAGAAATACACATTGCATGCCGTGTCTTTCAACAGGTCATGGAGGTCAAGGAACCGAACTGTTTGCAACATTGCCCAAGAGGTGCCAATGAGGTACAGGAATATTTATGACACTTGACCACTGACCGGCACATGGACACGCATGCACGCACACACTTCTGTATGTGTAAGAAAGAACAAAACATACACATAACATGTTAGCAAATGCACATGTGCACAAAAGCTGTCACCTGCATGTGCGTGCATGCAAGCACACATATGCACCTGTGGAAGTGTATGCTTACACACACACACACACACACACACACACACACACACACGCACACATGCACACCAGTCTATACACAGAGACATTTGTGTTTGTGTGTTGTGCTGTGTGTCTGAATACACACACCAAACACCTGGACGCTCACACATTGAACACCTGCACGATTGCACATTGAACACCTGTGCACTCGCACATTGAACACCTGGACGCTCACTTATTGAACACCTGGCAGGGCCATGTGCCCAACACCTGGGAGAGCCGCGCCCCCAACACCCGGGAGGGCAGCACGTCTAACACCCAGGAGGGCCGCTTGCCCAACACCTGGGAGGAGCGCACCCCCAACACCTGGGAGGGCCGCGCCCCCAACACCCAGGAGGGCAGCATGCCAACATCCAGGAGGGCGCTCGCCCAACACCCAGGAGGGCCACGCCCCAACACCTGGGAGGCAGCATGCCCAACACCCAGGAGGGCCGCTCGCTCAACACCCAGGAGGGCCACACCCCCAACACCTGAGAGGCACGTGCCTCAACACCCGGGTGGGCTGTGCCCCAACACCCTGGAGGACCACACTCCCAACACTCTGGAGGTCCGTGCCCACAACACCCTGGAGGGCCGCTCACCCAACATCCAGGAGGGCCACGCCCCAAACACCTGGGAGCCCGTTCCCTCAACACCCGGGCGGCTGTGCCCCCACACCCCGGAGGACCACACTCCCAACACCCTGGAGGTCCGCGCCCCCAACACCCGGGAGACCCACGCTCCCAAGACCTGGGAGGGCCGCGCCCCTAACACCCGGAGGGCCTGCTTCCAACACCCTGAAGGGGCACGCCCCCAACACCCTGGAGGGGCACTCACCCAACATCCAGGAGGGCCGCACCTCCAACACCCGGGAGACCCACGCTCCCAAGACCTGGGAGGGCCACGCCCAGCACCCGGGAGGGCCGCTCACCCAATATCCTGGAGTGCCTGTGCCCGACACCCGGGAGGGTCGCGCACCTGACACCCGAGAGGGTCGCGCACCTGACACCTGGGTGCTCACTGGCACACACCCACGAACACACACACACACACACACACACACACACGAACACACACACACACACCACACACACACACACACACACACACACACACACACACACACACACAACACACACACACACACACACACACACACACACAAACACAAATTTGGAATTGTTTTTCAATTAGTCCACTCAATTGATTAGACAGTAAATTTCATTGTACTTTCTTTGCATTAATATTGATCAGTTTGTAAACTGATCTTTTCAAACAGGTGTTTCAAAATTGCTTGTTTACCACTTTGCTGTGCCGTCATGAATCAAGCGGCACCTCTGCCTTTGATGTGTGATTGGAAAGTCTGTAAAAGTGCCAGTTTATAGACTGTGAATGACTCTCCCAACAATGGTCAGTCCTCAGTCTTTGTGGTGGAGTTAACCCACGACCCTTGCTCAGTCGTAGTGATTTGGTGTAATATATGCTTTGGAGAAGTTTTTTATTTTTTTTTTCTTTGCCATCCAAGTTCACATGCCAGGTCCAGTGGGTTTTACTTTTTGGAGACATTTGCTAATCATGTTTGCTGAAGCATTATTGTGCTGTTGTTTGTTTTGGTCACTCGCTTAACCAGAGATCCATGACCTTTTAAATAGATTTGTTTACTTTTCAGTTATTTCTCTTCGCTCTGTTTATGGTGGTAATGAGTGCTTACTTACTCATTATTTCATCACCTTGGGCTCTCGGTAATTAACCCTGTGCATGCGAAGTGAAAAGTGGCTTTAAGCAAGTGGTTCATTTCTGTCTGTCTGTCTGTCTTTCTGTCCTGTTTACAAACGTCATTTTATGATCGAGGAACAACTTAATTTCAATTGAATGTTCGATTTTTAACATGAATCGGATAACGAACCTGTAGTTATGCAGTATAGTACGTAATTTGTCTCTGAATTCGTCCTGATCGCACATGCGTCGAGAGGAGTGAGATAATGTATTTACTCTGTCTGCTTGTCTGACAGTCAAACAAAATTGAAAATCATTCCAAACATGAAACTTGCTGTTTTTAAGGACACCATAAAGGACACAAACAAAAGGCACGAAGAACTAATGTAATGTGTTCGATAGGGTGGTGTGAAAGACACTGCATCAATGGCGGTAAACTTCCAAATTCTTTTTTCTACAACCTTGAAAATCTTTATTTTATTTCAGTGGAATTATGTACTTGAACACTGCAGAATACGAATCACCTCTTTATTTAGCACTTTCAAAACCCTTCCGTGTCGGATAAAATATTACGGCATTTTACGTCATCACGACCAATCAAGTTTGTCGCTCGTAGAAGCCACCCATGCCCTTGTTTTCTCAAGACGGTAAGGTGTTCTATGAACTCTAGTTGTCAACAGTATCTCTTTCGGTGGTAAAGTTATTTCAGTGCAGCGATTATTTAGTGGTGGGGAACGAACCGATGAGAGTTGTGCTTACTCAGCCATTACATACCTTTTGGATCTTATCTATAAACTGGCATTTGCATTTTTTTTTTTTGCGATAGTAAGTAAAAAAAAAAAAATGGTTGCACTATAACTTTCAAATATAATATATGTAGGTTTAAACAACCCTGAAGTTTGTGCTGAAGTGCTGAAGTCATATCCCCAAGAATTCCCCTTAGCTGCATGCTCTGCTCGTTGGAACTGCCTTGTAGTTTGCGACCGTTTGATGTTCCGTGGTAAAAGTGGACGTGGGGGTAGTTTTGGAGTTTCAATTTTTAATTGTCTCATCAACTTGTCAAAATTGTTCGGCCTCAGGTTCTCTTTCACCCCAATCATTTTCTCCCTCTTGTTTACTCTTCTTCTTATGACTTTCGCCAAAGGAGAGGGTATTGCATTTGGGTCCGTTGTTGTTTTTACTTACGAAATCAAAGATTTCGTAAGTTATATGATGACTACCGTTTCTGTGTGTTTGTTGTTTGTTTGTATGTTTTTTGTTTGTAGGCACGATAACTCGAGAACGGAAGAAGCTACCAATGTCAAATTACACCACGTGATTCAGGAGGGTGATGGCTAGTGCTGATTAGATTTTGGTCAAAATCGGTCAAAGGTCAAGTCACAGTGAGGTCAAATATTCGATTTTTGATGGTTTGGTACAGATAACTCGAGAACGAAGAAGCTACCAATGTCAAATTATACACGTGATTCAGGAGGGTGATGGCTAGTGCTGATTAGATTTTGGTCAAAATCGGTCAACGGTCAGGTCACGGTGAGGTCAAACATTCGATTTTTGATGGTGGTACAGAATCATCGTAGAAACTTCTGGTTTGCGTCGCTACCTTCTCTAGGAACAGCTTTATTAGACAAGTTCAGAGTCAAGTTGACGATTTCGTAAGTACCAGTCTATGACTGCTTGTTTGTTTGTTTGTCCACACAGAAGTTTCGTGTTTTTCTCCGCAACCACTTGTCGGATTGAGACAAAATTTTTCACTATTGGGGCGACTCCTCATGTAGAATGTTTTAGTGATAATTATGACGTCATAGGTCACTTGTTGTCGCAGCCATGTTGGAAAAATGGAAAAACTTTGCACCTCTGTATCTCTGAAACTGCAACAAGGAAATAACTGAATCTTGGCACAAAGCAAGTACTCCTCATGGGGAATGAGTGCGATATTTTATGATGTCATAGGTGCCTTTGTTATGAGGTCATAATTGCGCATGGAGAACGCTCCATCCGATCAGTATGAAAATTTTTGAGGGTCATCTAGGAATAAAATGGTGCACAAATTTTTTTTGATGATGTCATCGGTCACGTGATTCGGCAGCCACATTGTTTTTTTTTAAACCTTCAAAAATCTATGAAATGGCTAACCGGTCATCATGCCAGCAGTTATAAAGTAGCAGTTCTAATGATGTCCTTATATTTAACCTCCGCCATCGAAGATGGACGGAGGTTACTGTTTTCACCCCTGTCTGTTTGTTTGTTTGTTTGTTGTTGTGAACAGTATGACGGAAACAATACGGACCTGGACGGATTTCGACGAAACTTGGTGGGGGATTAGGTATGGTCCAAGGATCATGCATTAGATTTTGGACTGGGTCCAAAGTCCAATATGGCCGCTATGGCGGCATTTTGAAAAATATTTGAATTTTTTTTGCAATTTTTTTTATTATCATCTTTTAAGTGATTTCCAACCCAAAAAAAAAAAATTGTTAGAGAAAAAAAAACAAAATTTTGCAACTTTTTTCCAAAAAATTTCGATTTTATTTGAAAAATATTTGTTTATTTTTTTTTTGCATTTCTACATGTTTTAATTTCCAACCCCCCCCCCCAAAAAAAAATTTGTTAGAGAAAAAAAAATTTGCACTTTTTTTTCCAAAAAATTTCGATTTTATTTTTTTGGCATTCTACATGCGCGTCGATCTAGTTTAGTTTATTCAATCGTGGTTCAGTAGAGTCTGATCCGTTTTTGACCTACAATGAATAGGATATCAGGTCACTTTTAAGTGACCCAGCAGTATTGGCGGCGGAGGTTTTGCACTCTACCGAGTGCTCCCCCTCTAGTTAATTATGTGACACACCAGTAGACAAACGCCACACACAACACACCACACAAAACGAGTCCTGGCGAGGGTCTGCAATCTCTGATTGTTCTTTTTATTGTTTTGTATGCAGGACAAGGCTGTGGGGTAGCATCGTTGGTTGAGGTTGTGGCTGTGCTACTGATGCAGTGCCCTCTATAGGTTAGAGCAGGAATTCGGAATTTGTTCATGATGTGATAGCTCACCTACTCTTCGTCAAGGATACCGTGGGATCTTTACTGTCCACCAACCATGGGATAAACGCCCGTTTAATGTCGCTCCAAGGGACTAATAAATCACTCTGCCTGTGAAACAACGAGATGACAGTTTATAGCTGGGCCAGGATGCAAACCCAGGCGAGACAGCTTCGAGGCGAGTGTGCGTACCTCTACGCCATCCTGCTAGCTTTTATTTACTCTAATCACCACTTTTTTTTGGAATATGTTATTCAAAGTGAAATTAAAATTCCAGCAATTTGAAAATGACTAAATTGATTCGTTCAGTCTGAGTTTAAAGACTTGAATCCAATGGTTTGAGCCCCCGGTCCTGCAGGGTCTTCTGCTGCCAAAGTCTCAAGTGCATAGTTATAAAAATACAACTGGAGCCTGAATCAAGTCTGAGTCTCTGAGCCGGGTACCACAAGCCTGGCTTAGTCACTTGAGAGGAAAAGCGCGGGTGCATAAAATCCCAACATTTCCTGCGATGTGCCATCCTGGAGGCAAGCCTTCTCATGGATTGATAAATAGATGGAAGGACTGACCCAGGAGCTGAATGTCCTTGCAATTCAGGGTTTTTATATTTACACGGAGTTTATCTTCCAGAAGTAACAGGGTAATTGATGGTTTCTGTACTCCATTGGTTTTGTCAGTCTCCTTTTGACCTATTTCTCAAGACATTGTGCAAGTGTCTTAGTCGGCACCCCGGTACGTTTTACTGTGAACTTGGACGATTCAAAGTTTTCTAAACACCACGTTGCTGTCACTTGTGCCTTGTATTGCCTACGTCATCCCCACGTGCTTTGAAAAAAAAAATATGGGGGGATGTTGTAATCAGCTCCATCTCTCTTTGTCTCTGTCTGTCTGTGTGTCTGTCTGTTCGTCCGTCCATCTGTCTATCCATTATCTCCTAAACGGTTGGGGAGAAATTCACAAAACTTGGTAGTTGTGCGCACCACGTGGCACGAAGGTGCAAGAGCAGTTGCCATTTTTGGCCCCGCCCCCCTGGGTGGGGTCAAAAGGTCAGAGACCAAAAAATGGAATTACGGGCACATTTTTAAACGCTTTTTGATGAAACTTTGTATATGGAATCAAAATTTGGGAACGCATGAAATATGTAACAACTTTTTGGATTTGACCCCTGGTTCATGCACCACGGGGTGGGGACTTTGGGTGACATCGGTGAAAACGGGAAAAAAATTATCAATCTCAAAATTTGATATTGGGTTATTCCTGGTGGAACCTTTTAACATCTTTCACCTTTGCTTAAGGTGGGACACGTAGGGATTTGCGATGACGCGCCATCGACTTCGCTCTCATTTAACTTTCAATTGGATTGGCCCGTTTGTGTTACCGTCTGAGCATTTATGATTCTGGGATTGAAAATCTCATGCACATGATTAACGCATTGTCTGCTATTGTCTGCAATTCTCGTAAAAGTCCAGTCTCCTGTCTTTGTCGTGCATGTGATGAAAAAAAAAATCCTCCTTGATGCTTGTCATTTTTCACAATGTCCCTAAGGGGACCTCGGCCCGCTTTCGGATGTTCCGTCACCCACTTCTTGTTCTGAATTACGTGTTTCATCTCCTTCCCCACGCCTCTGTTGCATTCCCCTGGACTCGTTCGCAGAGCACACGACGCAAGGTTGAGGTTTCCCCTCTACCTTTCGCCCAGACTGGGGAATTGTTCCGTAGACATGGTGAACATCTTCTCAACCCCGTCCCTCACCTGGTGTAATGTTATATGTCCCGGGGCGTAAGGAGCTCGTTTATTGCTAACGGCGTAGTTGTGTGTTGGTCGATTCTGAAAAAAAACGAACTTGAGAGGTGTGGAAATGCTTTGAATGGTGTGGAGAGGTGCACACGTGTTATGCTTTTGGCATACATATTTAACTATCAATCTAGATCTCCTTGCACACAGTGCCGTGGTGTAATCTGATAAGTGAGAAGGCAGTTTGTCTTCACCTGTAATCACTAAACATTGGAGTTATGAGATCTCATGCTCAGTCATTTGACAACATTTTTGAATAGAAATAAATTATTGTAGACAGCTGATTGAGATTACTTGCACATTGACTTTTGATGACGGGCCTTGTCAAGTTGTGGTTAAAACGTATAATTCTTTGGTTCTCTATTTTCTACTGATGTGAAAGGAACATGTCGTGTCGACGCTTTGCTCCGATTTGGTTTTCTACGTCTCTCAAATTGTCAGACATAAAGCAAGATGAATGTATGGTGTCTTTGTGTGTGCAGTGACAGCGAAGTTTCATTACAATGTGTCCAACAATGATATGTTGACCGTTTCTTGCTTCGTCTTAGTCCTCGGTTCGGTTGACTGCTGCTCGCTGCGTGTTTTCCAGCAGGTGGCGGCTCCGTCACATGGAAAGACTCAGAAGCGCGTGAGTGTCCGTGAGCAGAGCTGTCAGACGAGTTTCTGTGCCATGTGCTGCTGCACGCTCGGTGCGTAACCAGCAAACCTTTTCGCTCAAAGGTCCTTCTCTGAGCAAACCGAGGCTACCTCGGCCGACCTCTATCCGGGCGCTGCATGTGCTTTTTCATTGGCCCTCCTTCCGCTAATACCTGCGATTATGTTTGCTCGTTATTGCTTTTCACTTTGCATTGTCACTTTTGCATTCCTTTTGAGTGCAACATGAGTAATCCACAGTGTGAATGTACCTTCCCATGTTGGGGAAGAAGGGGGTATTGCTACAAATGCAAAGGTTAAAATAGCATCAGACTGAGTCGGGCACAAGGGGCTGACCAGGTTGTGTGTTTAACAGTGAGTTGCTGTCATTAATTAAAGAAGCACTTTTAACAAATATATATATATATATATATATATATATATA
>CM068964.1:17845165-17865384 GCA_035128595.1 Eptatretus atami | reverse complement strand
CTTCTCTATTTCCCCCTTTATTTTGGTCTGTCCTTGTTTGTACTTTTTTCCATCCCTTTTCCTAACTTATCTAACCTCTCATGCCCCACCATTTTTTATTTTTTTGCTATTTCTTCCTTTACCCGCCTCCATCGCGCGAACCCCACCCCCTTTACACTTCTTTCAACTCGTTCACCTCCTTTTGTATTCGTGCCGATATCTTTCGCCATTTTGTCAGTTGCTTCCTTCGTTTTCTTTTCCTTTAATGCCTCTTGCCCAACCTGGAGATTAGCCCATGCGCCCTGCATTCACCCACAGCGCTTGCATATTTTCATCCATTCTATTTTCCTATGCCCATTTTTCATTCCTTCATTTCGTTGCTCGCTTTGTGTGCCATTTCCATCCATTTTGTTTTCAATTTCGTTTTTATTTCGTTCATCGCTTGTAAAATTACCAAATAGCTGGCTCGTGTAGGTGGCCCTATGGCAGTCGCTTTCGCCATTATCAGGCGCGGATCCGCCGGGGACTGGGGGAGGTGATTGACGAGAGGAGGGAGGGGTGTCATACACCGCGCGCCTCCGCCGCTGCCCGCCCATTTCGGACTCTGGGTTATTTGTGGGGCGATGTTCAACCTGCATAGGAATGTCCTGCACGGGCGGATTTCGTCCTGCAGCCATGGATCTATCATTTCTAAATCCATTCCTAATCCCTCCTGCCCCTGTTTCGCCTTGAAATGCCATTTGCGTATCGCGAATACAAAATTGTACGCTCGGAATTTGATAGAACCGAGGGTCGCTTACCACACCCTGATCCGATTCCCGCCTAATGTTGGTTGGAGGCGGGAGGATTTTAATCCCACTCCTTGACAACAGTGTTGTGGATTTCCGCCCGTCGGCGTGCGACGACCGCTTCTAGCCTAATGGCGGCCGCTCTCGCCCACCAGAACGGACAATCTAAATCGTCGCAGCCTTTCCGGATCAAAACGCCGAATAACCGCTACGGGTGGTTAGGCACACCACAGCCTAGTCAACACTCTACCCGCGCTAAGGGTCAATCGCCGAATTTGCTCGATATACCTAATTAATCGCGTGGCAGACTACCGAGAGACTGTACCTCAACGGGCCCTTGGAAACGAGCCGCTTAAGCAGCTCGCTTCGTTTTGCGATAACCGAGCGGCGGGTATTATCGCGAGCCCCGTTGGACCCGATTCTATTATCGCTATTTAAAGACCAACTATTATTCCGAATGCAATACGGCATTCAATAGGAAAAGGTTAATCCCTAGTATCGGTTAACATTCACAACAAGCACATAATTATTGCACACACAGCACATATGCAGTCAGCAGATCATGTAGCAATCAGGCGGAGGCCAAACAAAATGCAATTGCCAATGTACAACACGCAATGAATGGGTGTAGGACAAAGACGCGAGCAGAAAAACAACTACCACGTTCTATTAATAACGTACACTGTATACACGTTCTACTTACGGACATGGCGCCACAACGTTCATTCAAAAGGAAACAAGGAAAAACCCAGGAAAGACGAGGTGGTAGATGGACCTCTTGGTCTTTATTTCACGGTAGCTGTGACTACCGCAGAAGCCCTCCCGAGAGGCCGGGCTGGTTACCTTCACCCTTCGTGGTGCTCGCTGGGGCGACCCCGACGTCCCGTCCTCACGAAAGCTTGCGTGATGCGGTTCGCCCAGCGCTCGTTATGACGGCGTTGGTAATCGGGCCCAGCCGGCAACGCCTCAGCTAGAACGAACGGTCTTTTGCTCTCTTAAGTTTGATGCTCTCTTTAAGAGCCCGTCGTCCCTCAGCGCCCGCTCGGACTGTCCCGAAGCCCGATCACCTCGGACCCGTCGATCTGACTGGCGACCTCCATCTCCGGCTCTCCCCCGTCCCGCCACACGAACGCGCAGTTCTGGCGGCATGCAGGCTTGGCTGCGCTCTTCAGCCTCCGTCTCCTCGGCGAACTAGAACCATCCAATGGCCCTCACTGGACTCGAACCTTGCCTCTCACACCACTCAAACCCCGACCACTGAACTGGCGACTTGCTGCGCTCCTGCGCGCCTGTTTTATAGGGCCCGTGAGGTGAGGTTGATCTTCGCCTTCCCACCTCGTACCCCCACTAGGCTCCGCCCCCCTCGATCTCCTGATCCGGAAAAAATTTTTCGAGGCGGAAAAGCTCGGGAGGCAGGCGGACGTGCGTTTGAAATCACGTTGCTGGCGCCCACCAAAGGAGAGCGGACGTGGTGGGATTACCAAGGCCCTGCACCAAACGGCGGAAACCCCCACTCTGTTTGCAGCGATCTCGCCCGGTGGCCGGCGCAAAGATGGCGGCGTTTGCGGAGTTGAAGGATGAAGCGATGGATGCTTCGTGTTGGTTTACGGGGAGAATGTGGGTTAGGAGATGGTGGCTTTGCTGGTTGCGTTGTGGAGAAGGGTGGTTGTGGTATGGTTGTGGGAAGAAGTGGGTTGTGTGGAAGGCGTTGTGAGAAGGTTGGTTTGTGTGAAGGCCGGCTGTGAGAAGGGGGTTGTTTGTTGTCTGTGAGGGATGTTGGCGATTGCTGGAGAAGGTGGTTGTGTCAGCATTGGGAGAAGGTTGGTTGTGGTGGTTGAAATGTCGCGTGCGTCCAAAAATAACAACAGCAAAAGAAAAACGGCTACCTCCAAGATCACAGCCCTGCCCACACAAATAATTGCCCCGTTAAACATCGGTGGGGAAATCTATCTGAACACAGACTTATCGACATAACCTGATCTAAGGACCTATATGGTGCTCTGTGAATTTCCACAACCCGTAAACTAATATATACATCATACATTCCCTACATACAGTACAAGAATGAGAGTTTAGTAATATATTCGATTATTCGACGAACTGTTCATTTTTGGGAAAAATCGTAAACTACAAGATATTATATAATGATAATATTGGATATTTTAGAAATCAAACCTGAACTTCCGATAAACGATAGGCGAAGTGTTCAAATGGAAAATTGTAGAAAAATTTGAATGATTTATTTTTCTCCATAGTTATATAAAATGAATGATTTTTTTTACCTTCGTTCTGAAAGTAAAGATGAAGAATTTAACATCTCACATAAACTATTACCATTATCATTAAATGATGTCTAATAGTTGGTTCAAGCGGATGTGGTAATGTGGGCAAAAAACAACTTGTATCTACCTTAAATGTGCTCCTTTACTCGCAGAGCTTCTCTGGATTAATGAGAAGTTAATAATTTCACAAAATCATAGTTATTCAACCTTGAACGTATTCAATTGTCTCACACGTTCTTAATGCGGTTCTTCAAAAAGAAAACATTATACAGTTTTTAAACTTTAAAAACAAACTTAAATGATATAACATTGAAGATATAATCCAACTATTTTGTTATTACTCAAAAATTCTAAAAAAAGAAAACCACTTCTCAGCTTATCTGCTAATCTTGCTGTGAATATGATGACGGATTCTTCACTCCCAAGCACGTCTCCCCAAAGCTCGAGAATAAAACTTGATGGGGTTCGCCACCATCCTTCTTGAGCACCAGCATCCCAGAGCAGTCAAAGCTCTTACCAACCAGAGAGGTCACCACGCATCGATCCGATCCTTGCCCCCTTGGTGAGTCCTCAACCGAACGCAGACGAGAGTTTAGCAAGAGCTGCTGACAGCCTATAGTTGATCTTTAAAAACGTCTCGATTCTAGTTGAATCTGGAGGATTCTTTGGTCTTCGTTGGTGCCACCAAAAACGATCAATCTGATGTCTGAACTATACTCTTTGGTACTGAGCAGGGCTGCTAGATGATTGTGGTGATATGCAAACCTCTGAACTTACTTCCAGTTGTTACTGGAGGTTTGTCAGGGGAGTGTTCTGGCCCCCACACTTTTCAGTGCTATATGGCAGCTGGATTAGGAGAATTTCGAGCGAGAGATTCAAGGCTGTCGTCATCGCTTAGGCGATGTCAAAGATCTCTGACCTGATTTCGCAGATGATGCCAGTCATCTTTGTGGAGACTCCAGAATCCTTTTCGGGGCCCTTCAAGAGTGCTGATATGAGGAGTCGTAGTCACTTTGTGATTACGAGTTTCGCTGGGTCAAAACTAGATCCAGGCTTAATCAGGTGACATCTTTGGAGGCTGGCTTTATCTTGTCTGTGACCTGTTTGTGTGAGGTTTGAGTGGGTCACGGAGAGATTCACTTCCGACTGGACCAGTTGATATTTATGTCTCTGCTGGCTGTGAGCCAGAGGTCCATTAGACGTCTGAGTCGGAACCCGCCGGGGTAGTTCGATGGTGATTCACTGATCATGCGATGGGTGGCTGCCCGCTACCTGTGCAGGAGGATGAAATCCAAGTCTCAGATCTTGGTTGCTTCCAGTCTTGCGTCTATGGAGTGGACTTGGACTCTGACCAGGGATCTGAGACAAGAGAACTAATTGCCTTTGGGTAGCCAGGTCTCTTCGGCGGTTATCCCTTTGATACGACTTGCTTGATCAGACTTTGTTGTCCATGATGCGGTTGTCGAGAAAGACTCAAATGAGATTTGTTACCTGTCCTGGGCGTCGTCAGCAGTCTGCGACTGGGGCGAATCGTCTGTTTGGTACCATTGTGGCATCATTTTCCTATTGCTGAGCTGACTTCACCAGTTCTCTCAGCGAGGGAGCCTCTGAGTGAGCAGGAGGCCAATGCGCCGGACACGTGCCTTTGTGTTGCAGCAGAGTTGATCAAGCATCTCAAGGAGGGATGGGGATGCGGCCAGGCATCTCCTGGGCGCATGGCCAGACGGCCTACGGCCCCCTGGAGTATTGCAGAGAAATGGTGGATGCAGCGACGCGCTGCTCCGGCACATACTTTCATGCCTGGACCTGACCCTTAATACATTTCCACAGGGCCCACATACGATTGTTAGACATTGTTGTGGTGGCTTCCTTTTGGATTGTTACAGGGAGTCAAAGGGTGCGGAATGGGGAGGGGGGGGTGGCGGGGAGGGAAATTGCATTAACGTCGCCGAAATGTGTGTGATTGATGAGGTTTTTTTTTTTTTGGTTTTGTGTAACAAGTGAAGCTCTTGGAAGAAGCTTAGAATTAGAGTAGGCAAGTCGGAAACCAACACCACCAGCAGGTAGAGAACACCTTGAGGAAGAATGGGTGAGTTGGGTGATGGGATTGCTTGGATGTTATACTTTGTATAATTTCTTTCTCTGGTCTAGTTCATCCCCCCCCCCTCAACTTCCCCCACCCTGTTTCTTGTTCTTCCACACTCTCTTTTAAAAAAACGAAAAAATTCTACTTCTTAGCCCCACCTTTGTTTTTAAAGTAAAAAATAAAATCTACATTTGCAGAAGAACAGCAAGTGAATAAATGAATAATGAAAACATATATGACAACCATAAATCATAAGGTTTCCCCCAAGAGAACATTTTTGGATGTTAAATGTATGAGTAGATTGAATTGGAAACTTCATAATAAATTGGCTAAACAATATTCTAAAGAGGCGTCGGACTGTAGCAAGATTGTGGTACTACAAACTGAAGGCGGCACCCTCTTACAGGAATTGCTAGATTCCCAAGTGCCGGGTAGTTGTGCGTTTCAATTCCAACTCCATTGGAGAGAAACGTATGTTTGTTATAATTTCAGGAAATTAAACTATTAATCCTCAACATCAGCTTTGTAACCTTTCACGTTCATTCTCCCAATTTTTTCCTCGAAATTCACAGTTAACATTGTGAGCAAATCAACAACTTAAGCCAATGAAAACCTTTTGCCATTGACCCTAAACAACGACATATTACACCCACCTGCAACCAAAAGTAAGAAAATCCGATAAACATCTACTGAGATAAAACCCTGTACTATTTCTTGAAAGCTGCCACCGATTCTCCGCATTTGTGAATGTCTGGAGGCATTGTTTCACATTCAGGGAAAAGGGAGTTAGAGTTAATGTTGTGCTAATGATTTTATACGAGAAAATTTTTTATCAGTTTAAGAGTACATCCTTCTATGCGCACATAATTACAGTTTCATGAAAAATGACTTACAATCAAAAAATACTTTAAACAATTCTAAAAGGTTAGCTTATACTCTTGGTTGCATGTGTCGTTCTTATGATCCGGAAGTTTCATTAATAACCCGCACAAGTATAGTTTATTAGCGGGTTGTTATGAAGTTAACTCAGGTTTACGAATAGGTTCGAGAAACCGCTCAGGAAATATTGTTCAGCATTGAAGAAGAATCCTGGTATTAACACTTTCTGGAGCATTAATTCTTTTTAGAGTTCTTATGCACAGACTGTAGATGCGCTTCAATGGTCAAGTCAGTTGAAATTTTATTTTTTTTTTTGTATTTTTTTTTTCTTTTCTCCTCATGGGAAGGGGCGCCCATGGAGCTTCCGGTTTAAAATAAACTCCAATATCAACCACACAACACCCCTTGACAAGAGCCTCCACAACAGCACTCTGGTTGACTCCTATGCACACAATCACCCACTCAATGCTCTAAACTCCCTAAATAGTGCGCTGCCACATCCCTTATGTCCCCTCTATCTCCAGACTTCCACGTCCGGTACCTATCTCATTCTAATTTTAAATATCTACTTTTTCTTTGGTTGCCCCAACTACCTTTTTCTGCTCCTCTATCAAGGGGGGGAGAACCACATTTCCATGGGCATTTACACAAACTTACTCTACTGAGTAAAAGATGCCCCTGGCCTTACTACGTTCTTAACTGCTCGCTCTTAATTACTCTCAGGCTACTCGGCACCTGGGATCCTAATCACTGTGGTCTTCTGTTGAATATGTCTTTGCACTTAATTTTATCAATTACCTTCTATATCTGAAACTATCTCTTCATTATCTCCTCGGAACCGCCTCCTTTCTAGTGTATAAAGCCCTGTCTCCTTCAGTCGCTCGCTCCTCATTAGTGCTGCAGTCTGCTTCTGATCCCCGAATCTACTATTACACGCTAAGCTCTGCGTCTGAACCCCTCCGCATGGCATCCTATTTCGTTTCTGGAATTGTGCTGACCAACTGTACACAATATATTCCAGATGTGGCCCTCGCTAAATTTCCTGGCGTATAATGTTAATCACCACTCTTTTGATGTATAAATATGATCCCCCTCCGATACAACCTTAAAACCCGATTGCTTTAGCTGATAGCTTGCCTGGCACTGTGGCTGCCCTGCTATACCTCCATATCTGATTACCATCCCCAAGATCCTTTCCTGTGTGACTACGCCTCCAAAAATTCACACCTTGCATCCTATAATCTCTATTTTCATTGTTGTTTTCACCATCCCAACACATTCACTTGCTGCAGTGTTAAATTCCATGCTGCCAATCTTTGCCCAAATCTTATGAGAGTACAACACTTTCCTGAATTCTTGTTATGTCATACCCCCTCTGCGCACATCCACACTTAACTCCAAGCTTTGTGTCATCTGCCAAATTTGGAAAGCCTTACTCTTCACTCCCTCACTATCAAATTTCGTTGATGTTAAAATAAAGATGAGAGTGAGTTTGATAAGATGGAGAAAAGATGAATATGGATAACAATGAGATTAATATTTATTTTTAAATTAATAATATTCTAAAAACTAATATCAGTAATCATTATGTACATATATATATTATATTATTATTAGTTTATAGATGCTATTAAAATAAACGGCACGGTAAGTGTTTAGATAATAAAATTAAAAATAACAATAAAATAAAATTAGACAATAAATAAATAACAAAAAAATTATTTATAAAAGTACATGTGAGTAAATAGCATTAAAATGATTTATTTGTGGTCGCTAGGATATGCAGTGCAGCATGTTAACACTCTAGGGTAAATTAATGACAGTTTGAAGTTCTGGAGTTATGTGTTCTAATGATCGCTAGGTTCATGTGTCAAAGGATCACTCTGGCAAGCTAAAGTGCTTCTCATCCTCCTTCTAATATATTATCCATATAAAGTGGTGTATGATTAAAGTTATTCATAGTGTAGTAATACTTTCAATATAGGGGTATAATTCATTAAATGATTTGAATAAGGATATTGCATTGCGTGTGTTTACTAACTTGCTCGAGACACAACTTTGGTTGTGGAGTTACCATTCTCTCTCGAATCTACCGATGTGGACCTGCGACCGGGGTTGTGGATCCGCCGTTTGGAGAGGTTCTTGGGCTGAAAGGATTGAAACCTCCGATGGAAAAACGGTGTGTGGCCAGCTGGATGAGTCCCGGGCAGTGGATGGAAATAGTGCAATTCCCTTGTAACGTTACAGTTTACAACTTCATAATAAAATAACTTTTGTATTAGTAGTCACTTACCAGAACATAATATTAGTGTGTGTTTGGTATTACTGTTATGATATAT
This sequence comes from Eptatretus atami, assembly GCA_035128595.1. Lineage (NCBI taxonomy): Eukaryota > Metazoa > Chordata > Myxini > Myxiniformes > Myxinidae > Eptatretus > Eptatretus atami. The sequence goes on along the minus strand of CM068964.1, from coordinate 17,857,031 downwards.
AATATATAATAAACCTTCTCATCATTATATATTGATATATACGTATAAATATATAATTATATATATATATATAAATATATATATATATATTGTTGAAGGGCGCGCGCGGTCGGTTCGGGTGAGAAAGGACCCACTGGGTGGGGCTGGGGTAAGCGTAGTCTCGGGCTCACACCAGGACCCCCGGGAATTTGTAGCGGCCACGCAGCACGGGATAATTCCTGTGATGCGGCGGGTCGCTTAAACCGACCGTGACGCCAATAACGAAACCACGGTGACGTTAAGTGTCCTCTGTGTCGATTGAATCGGTTACCCAAAAATAACCACGTGATCTAATTACCGAGGAACACGAGCCCTCGGTAACGCCTTGATCCGAAACCGGATCACTCTACCGGAACCCAATTCACTTTACCGCGATCATGATGCAGCGAAGCGGACACTGCCAAGGACCTCACCGGGCCAAAAGGAAAACGGGCTATGTGTTGATGAGTCAAGTCCCGGCTTAGAGCTAAGATTCGGACCATGCTGGATCAATGAAGTGAAAATACCAAAAGACGACGCTGGGAAACATTTCTGTATGAAGTAATTGATTACACAATGGCAAGGAAGGAGGTATTGTGGTCACGATCAAGATTTAGGTTGGAAAAAGGGGAAGAGGGGGGGATTTAGGAGTAATGTTTGCGTTCGGTGCGACAATAATTTTCATAGCAAGCTTTTAAAAGGGTAATGACGCCAGGAGCGACCTTTACTACCCGTAAAATATTATAAGTACCACATCTTCTGCAGGTCTTACTATACCATTAGACAGGCCGAGGACCAGAAAGGACCAGGGACAACAAAAAACACAAGGAAAGAACAACAAAAAAAAAACTTGGGAAGAAAAACGGGACATGAAGAAAATTGAACATAAGTTTACCAGGCAGAAGGAAGTGAGGTTTTCGTTCCCGAGTGTTATCTATGTGTCTTTCGTGAGCGCATTTCTTTGCACTACAGTCCGTGAGCCAAATACCCCAGAACGTGCCAGCCAATATTGTTTATGGCGGGCAGCTCGGCGTTGTTCGGGCATATCGGTACTCACCCCCCCCACCTCCTTCCGACAGCTGTGAGGCTTGGAGCGTCGTCTTTTTTCCTGGCTTCGGAGAACGCTCGCGTCAGACCAACCGTGGACATTGAAGTAAAGGAAGAAGAGGCTGTGAGGGGTGTCACGGGAGGCGGAGTCAAAGTTAACGTGGCTGGCGTAGGAGAGGAGAGGCGTAGGATGGAGGCCCTCCAGCGATGACAGAAGGTTCGGAAGATGCAAGTAAAAGTATGACTGACATCGACGGCGGAGTCGAGTCCAGCGGTGAGCTGAGAGCGGATGGCAAGGGCGCGAGCGAGAAAGAGAAAGAAGGGATCCAGCTCGGAGCCTTTATAGCGCCACGCGGCCGGGGGCGGGGCGACCACCGCCGAAACTCTCTGGGGTGACGTCACCCGAATCAGGTCGCTTCTTGATTGAGCCCTCCCTGCGCCGTCCCGCCGCGCACTTGGCGGAAAGCAGCAACGATTCCGACTTCCCAATGTGCTCAATGGCTGCAACCCCACGCCGCCAAGACAAGACTGTCCCGCTTCCGCTACCCCACGACTGATGTGATATTGAATCGCGCCACATTTGTCACCGAACCTCCGCCGTCATGACTTGCCTCTCGCAAGAATACCCCTGGGCTCGGCCCTTGTCATGACTGCGTCCGAGAAGGCAGCGTCTGAGGTCCCGCCCGCCCGCTCGGGTGAACCCCCACCAACGCAGCCGAACGCGCCGCTTCCGTGTTCGGCACCCACGTCAGGCCCGAGCTGCACAACATGTCTCTGCGCCATTCGCCAGCTTCAGCTGTGGCTCGTATGAGGTTGAGATGGTAAGATGTTTTTGGTGCCGAACACGAAACCCCATGCACTACGCACTAGTAAGGAGTGTGTCCATTCGGTGCCCCGCTGGCTGCACACGATAACAAAGTGTCTTAGGACGGGCCCGGACATTCTGCCCCGCTCTCTGTCTTATCGATATAATCAATATGTGCGTCGCGATCGGCAGCACGGGCGTCTGCCTTTCGAGCACATATCCATTATAACATGGGTGTGCCGCATGGATCACCATTACGCATCGTGATCCAGCGCCCTCAGCGTTGTGCCCAATTCTGCTATCGTAGGCGCGGGTGGCGAACCCGCATCGAGTATAATGTAGTCCGAAGACTGGGTTTGAAAGGAACGCCGACGAGCGCTTGCACGCCTTTTGCACACTTCGCATCCCGCCGCAACGTGGACCTGGGGTTCCCTTTGCTCATTACAGCTCTCGGTACGCGTTCCGCTGCCTGCGGTAGGCGTCTGTGTGCTGGGTGATGTTTCTGGTCTCATATGGGTGGAAATCTACCCGCTGCAGGTTGCGTTTTTTCAGGCTTGTGTTTTCTTCGCCCCTCGGAGACCGGTGTGAGTGGGTGTAATGCCTATTGACCCTTTTGCTGAGGACCCACATTCTCACAGTCGAAGGGTCGCACATGGCTCAGATCTAGCCTCAGGAATAATCAGAACAGAGAGGGAGTAGGAATGAAGCAAACGTTGAGAATGAAAATTGAACCTAAGGAAGTGTATTAGTAAGCCAAACCTACGCTAATGAGATACCTCGCAATGCACGCTCTGTGTCCTCTAGACAAACGAGAACCCGACAGGATGACTCAACTCTACACGATTATTATTAATGCCAATAACTGTCGGGTGGGACCACTATCTGTTGGATGCATGCAAGGTTCAGGAGAAACACAACGGGTGATGTGTTGTGTGTGATGTGTGTGTTCGTGATGTTGTGATGTGTTGTGAAATTGTGTCCCTCCTTGTGTGTGTGTGTGTGTGTGTGTGTGTGTATGTTTACTTGGTAGGGACAGATAATTGTATCTTATTAATTCTTATCATGTTTTATAATTGAAGTATATTGACCCCGTTTGTTTTGCTGATCGACTCTTGCCATTGTGTCCTCCAAATGCACGCCGTTAATCATGGCAAACAGTTTGTCTTCTTTCACTCTCGCTCGAAGCTGTAAGGCTAGAAGATATTTGTACTTATCTTTTCCTACGAACATAGAAACATTAAGTTTTAAATTGCCGATGGCTTTTCCAACATCCTTGTAGTGTCCTTCGTCCTTGTTTGTTAGCATTTCATTTTATTTTAGATCCTAAAAATTTATTAAGTTCATTTTTACCACCTGACACGAAACCACCTCGTGATCAGCGTGAGATCTTAGTACGCCATTATATTACACTTTAATTTGTGAGTGCATTACTAAAGGAACTCATGAGACTTAATAAATAAACAATCTAATCCTATAATGTCCAGCAATGCCTGTGTCGTGTGTGGGTGTGTGGTGTGTGTGTGTGTGTGTTCTGTGTCTGTGTCGTGTTGTGTGTCTGTACGCTCTGTGACCGCTGTTTCTCGACAACGATGGGTCCGATCTAATGAAACTGCCAGTATTGCTGGGGACCCATGAGGATGTGCCTTTTCAAGGTTTGATTTAATCGGACAAGTGCCTTCCCAAGTTATGGCCATTTATTTACCAAACAATACAAAGACACGTTGTTGCTGTGGGCGTGGCCGATGGGGAAGGGTAGCTCGGCCGCCGTTCCCATTACGTGGTGAGCAACGTACGGGCTTTCTAGGAGAGTGATGACTTCGTTGTTATTTTCTAATAATTTCCTCAGATTTTTGCTTGAGGCTGGCCCTTATATGATAAACACAATGCCCCAAGTTTATTGATGCGTTGTTCAATATAGATTGCGTGGCCATAAATTTGTCAGTGGGTAACATCAGGGAGTGCTGAGTGAAAATGTCTCCGAACCAGGAAGTTAAATTTTTTTTCTCTCATTACTCTTCTCTCTCTTTGTTTTTCTACCTTGCGACGACATTGCGAAAAGGTATAAAATCAGTTGGCTGCTAACTTTGCAATTGGCTATTAGCGCTCAGTAAATGACCTAAATTAGCAATCTCTAACTGTGATATGCAACTTCCGCGCCACGCACGAACGGGACACTTCCGCAGAGCGAAGGAAACCTACGGTCTCTGTGTGGTAGTTGTTCTCTCTCCGGGTGCTCGGTATGTATTGGCATATTTATCTCCATTGGGATGTGATTGGGACCTTATTAATTTTTCTTCTTTTTCTGGAGCGGCAAGCTACTGACAGTAGATTGATTGAATTCGAGTAATCACTGCACGGTTGCCTTTGGGGCACGATCAAAAAGTATCATGCATAACAACTAATTTTATGCAAGAAAACCAAGCAACACCCCCCCACTCGCTACCCCATCATTAATCATTCTTCCACCCTGCTTGGCAGAGGGTTGGTGTGTCTCTGTGTAGCCAGGCTTTGTCCCTCAAACAAAGGAAATTATGCCAACCGATTGTTTGGTGTTCGTTCGTGTGGATTAGGTGGTTTCTTATGCCGCAAAATCCCCGGCGGGAGTATCTGGAGCAGTGGGGCATGTGAAAGTAGGACAGCTATCACCCTATGACCTATTTACCCTCGATAACTAGGGTTTTTTCATGATTTGTGAATCAGCCAGAATATGCCTGGTGTTGGCTTATGGTTAGATGTGGAGGGCTTGGATCCCATTCAGACTGTGAATTAATACTAGGGTGGGGTGACGTCTGCCTGGTTCATCTTTTACGAGATTCGGCAAAATGCCCAAGTGCCAAAGTTGCTGGTATCTGTGTCGCACCGTCGGGCGACCCCGTCCATGGATTGTGTTCTAATAGCCCTCATAGTGGAGACCTGGCCTTAGGACAGCACCACACGCTCCTGCGTAAGAGTGTATGGGATTTCCCACTGGTACTGCGCAATGGTGATGGAATCCTACGAATGTCGGGGTTTTACTGCTTTACAATAGTGACAATACTTTTTTCTCTACTCCTTTTCCCTCATTGCACATATTTTTATCGCTTCTTTATTTTCGCCAGCCAGGACCATGCAAAGCATATGATTACTTTGCTTGGTGCTTTGCATTCCTTGGTGGCTCCCAAAGCAAGAGCATGCTATTCGGGGGGGCAGCCGATGCCAATTGAGACATTGGGCTTTCTTTATTCGGGGCATCCGCATTGCGATCATTCGGAAATACTGATGTCAGATGCCATGTGCAATCTGGAAATTATGACTAAGAAACCGTGAAAGTCTTTAATGTCCACCAACTAATGCCAGGCAGAGGGCGCGCACAGTGATGAGTCGCCTGCCTGTGAAACTCCAGGGCAACAGCGTTATAACTGCTTTTGTGACCTTGGTAATCACAAATTAAAAGCCATAGAAGTCCAGGGCTGTAATTGCAAACCTCTCGACCCGGTGTCCTACTCTGGTTGAATAATTAGACGCTTTATGTCAGCAAAGACATGTCAAATTTGTAGGCTCTATTTGTAGGAGGTACTCTCTTCCTTCAGCCCATAGCACTTCTATCTCAACATTAAGTTGCCCTCCCGTGTGCAGCAAGGGTGCATTAATGTGCTCTCAAATTTACGAAGCGATCACATAAAAGTAGTTGTCAACCCACTTTCTACTTTGTCATCCTCTTTCTTTTTAACATTAATGAGGTAAATCTTCAATCCTCATTATTATTGTTCCAGTTAATGGTCTGCCTCTACCTTTGTTTAACTCATCCCCTGACTTTCTGTGTAAACTCGGTGAATTTTCACTGTTCTTCAGGACATAAATATTAATTTGCATGCATTCCTTGTTACTCAGGGGAGTAGCTTGCTTATGTTTAAGATAAATCATGGCCATACAAGGTTGATTTTTACATTCTTGCTTCTGTAAGAGTCTAGTTTTTTTATTTTTTTATTTTTGCCCCTGTGGCCAGATAAACTTTGAAAGATAATGAATAGAGGAAAGAACCAAGGTTAGACAGATGGTGTATCGCTATATTTTACTTTTGAGTAGTGTGTTCTGTTTCATTTCCGACACGTCTCAAACTGTTCGGATGGTTCCTTCCAGGCAGGTGGTCGAATCACCGGTGTGCCCTTACTGTTTGGGATGTTAATTTGAGACTTGGGGAATGAATTGCATGCATTAAGGGATTCCACAGTTTTTTCATGTTTTGCAAATTAAGGGTTTTATAGGGCAAAAATAATTAAACAAATGTTTTATTTGTGTGATAGCCATTATAGTCATAAGGATCCCTAAGATTTCTTAAATAAAATATATATTGATATTCGTGTTCTGCTCAACTCAATAGTGTACGATATGCGGATTGTACCCGCCGAGCTAGGCTCAGTTTAGGGCAAGGATGCTCAATAACTGAGTTCGTTTGTCAAGTGCCTTCCAAGGAGATATATACATGTAATGTTGTGTCCGATACTTGTCGAACTCCCCAACCCATATTAGCCTCCGGTGTTTGGCGTAGTAGTTAGGGTAGTGGTTCGGAGATCCAAAAAGGTACTCGTGTAGATTCAAGCCCCGTTTGGCCGCTTCACATTAATAACACACCACGCGAGGTTGACTCAGCTGTCATACGCGTTCGTGGGTGCGGGCGAAATGGCAGTACCTTTACTAGGGCCCGGTGGTATTGCCTCTCCGGCTTTGCGTAATAGTCTTGTACCCAACTCCCCTGATGTCGTAAGAGAGTGACCAGGGTGTGCTCAGGAAGGGCATCCGCGGTAAAAACCTGTGCCAAATCATTATGCGGATCATAACGGATGATCCGCTGTGGCGACCCCTAACGGGAAGCAGCCGAAAGAAGAAGAAAGATATATATATATATATAACACATATATTTACATGCTCGGTCTTTCAGGGCTACTGGTAATTTTTAATCTGCCAAGTAAATAAACTGTTATCCTGTTTGTTCCCGCAGGCCATGTGATTCATCAAGTGATTGTGCCATCTCTTGGACAGACATTAAACTAGACATTAGTTGGTTGGATGTAAAGCCCCCATTGGTATCCTTCGGTGGAAGAGTAGGCGAGCGATTGCTGGTACCATGAACAATTACAAAAATTCCTGGCCAAACTACTGGGAAGCATGCCAAAAGCTACCGAGTGATAACCCTTGACAAGAAACTGCTCGGCAACACTGACACTCTCTAATAGAGATGGTACATCACTCAGACAGTGTGTGTCTTGTTGTATGTGTGTGTGTATATAAATATATATATATATATGATAATATATATATATATATATATGTATATAGATAATTATATATATATCATATTAGGATATACGGATATATAGATATATATAAATATGTAATATGTTATACTGTATATCTTTCTAACCACTGACTGACTGATATTAAATGATCGGTACCTTCTGGGTGCGGAAGAAGCTGGAAATTTTGCGTGCCCGGTGGACATTGAAGCCAGAACCACCGGAAAAAACCGCAGAATCAGCACACAGTTATCCATAACTTGAAAATATAAATAAATGAAAAAAGAAATGAAAAAAATGCGGTGAGTGACCCAAACAATGGGGAAGCACCGGTAATTTTGTTGTGCCGACGCGACATCAAAGCAGATACACGAGGAAAAATCACAGAACCGTAAAAGAATTGTTAAAAAATCACGAAGGGTGGCAGCGGAGGGGAGGGGAAGCAGTGGCATCAAGAGGGAGGTTGAAGGGGTGGCCAGCGAGGTGAAGGGAGAAAGGGCGGTGCAGCTGGAATGGAGGGAAGCAGTGGCCAGCGAGAGGGAGGAAGGGTGGCAGCGGAGAGTGAGGGGAAGCAGTGGCATCGAAGGGCAGGGGAAGCGGTGCAGCGAGAGGGGAGGGAAAAGGATGCAGCGAGAGGGAGGGAAGGGGTGCAGCCGAGAGGGGAGGGGAACAGGGGCATTCGAGAGGGGAGGGGAAGGGGTGGCAGCGAGAGGGGAGGAAAAAGTGGTGCCAGCGAGAGGGGGAGGGGAAGGGTGGGCAGCGAGAGAGGGAGGGGAAGCGGTGCAGCGAGGAGGGGAGGGGAAGCAAGCATACCAGGCATTCGGGGGTGATGAAATGCACCCAACAAGCCGTTTTCTTTTTAAACTGTCGTGTTCTATATAAAAACCGGGCAGAAAATGTCTCCCCATCTTTCTTCTTCACTTATAATGATGTGTCTCAATCAATTCCCGTTTCTTATTTCGATTAGATCAAAAAATGCTGATTATACAACACCCTTTTAAAGCATCACAAAGCAGGTTGCTCTCGTTGCTACACTGGTGGGTGAAGAAAAGATCTGAAAAAGCAGATGATATGTTCAATAATTTATTCGCACAATTTTTAAAAGGTGTGGAAAAAACGCTAATTTTTCACATGCCTTTGAAAGCATCCACAAAGCAGATCAACCGTCAAACGTAAATTATATCGATCCCACTCTCCTTGCTCTCAAAGTCTCTGCCTATTGGCATCCAAGGGCGAACTCCACACTGGCTTTGAACTTCCATCTCCCCCGTAGTCAGTTGTTGGCTCTCAACGGCATTCCTCTCATCTTCACTCCCTGTCAAGGCTGGATGCCCCAAAGACAGTGTCTGAGCCTAAATCGTAATCTTCATTAAAAGATCTTTCAGATTCTTGCGAAAAATCCTGCTTATCTCTTTGCTGATGACTTCCACCCTCTGCTGTAAAATCCCTCATCCTTCAAATCGAGGCAGGCAACCAGGCCTCTTCCCTCCCTGAACATTCTTGATCGAATCACCAAGCTTGTGAAACATTTGGAATATGTCTTTCATCCTGACAAATCTCCCACACTCTGCACTCTGTCTCTCCGAAAGGACAGTCCGGCGAATCGTCCATCTACCTCCATAACAAACCTTGAAATACCAGTTGCACTGGTTTCTGTTAAAGTGTAGGCTCGAGCAAAAACTATAGCTCTAATTTCACCAGCACGTGTCAACCATTATGTAATAAATGTCACGTGCAAGATGGGCGTCTTGTAACTGCTCTTTAATACGAACGGGGACCACCAAAAAACAACACAAGATAAACCACTGGATGTTTGCCAAGCCACAGCCACAATCCAGAAACAGACGGAAAAGAACAATTTCACATTCGCCAAAGAATTGCCGAATGTACATCATGATGGAACATTATTAACATCAAAATGAGCCTTTGGTGTTGGCTCAGTGGTTAGGTGGCGGCATTTGGAGCCTAGGGTCCTGAGTTCAACCCCTGTTGGCTGCTGAATTAATACACCAGGCGGGTTGGACTCAGCCTGTATCCTTCCAATGTTGGCGAAATGAGTACCAGTTCCAGTGTGTTGTACTGGTAGAGGGGCACTGCATCAGCGACACAGTCGCGCTTCAAGAAAAAATGATAGCTACCCCGGCAGCTAAGCTGCCATAACGACCCACCACCAACGTAACAAAATCAAAGAATCGCTAACAGACTGGAAACGACTCAAACAGACAATGATGTCTTTTTCCTCACTTGACTATTGATTCTGTGGAGGATGACAACAAGAAAGGAGGAACATTATCCGAGCAGCAAAGATTTCGGGCAGGGTGTCGGGACCCAGGTGGCCTTGTAAAAGAAAACCTCCTCATAGCAGCAGTGTAGCCGGTGTTGGCCTTAGCGGTTAGGGTGGCGAAACTTGGATCCTAGGTTCCTGAGTTTGAGCCCGTTGGCTGCTGAATTAAATACCAGGTGGGGTTTGACTCAGCCTGTTCATCCTTCCGAAGGTTGGCAAAATGGAGTACCAGTGTACTGGTAATAGCGGACACTGCATAGTGCACAGCTCGTTCCTAACCAATGAGGCAACCAGCACTCATTAGGCTTATGAGAGAGGGAAGAGAGAGGAGAAAGAGAGAGAGAGAGAGAGAGAGAAAGAGAGAGAGGAGAGATGAACGAGAGAGAGAGAGATGAGACGATGAGAGAGAGAGAGAGAGAGGAGATGAGCAGAGAGAGAGAGACAGACAACGACAGACAGGACAGAGACAACAGGACCCACAATCAGTCCTGTGAGCCGGCCTTACAGACAGGACAGACAGACAGACAGACAGACAGGACAGAGAGACAGAGAGACACAGAGACAGCAGCACTGTCACAGACTGAGCTCCAGATGGAAACTCCAACCCAACTGAGTGATTGCCAACCTTAGCTCTGCCCATCCCCACACTTTAATACGAAAGGCATTGCATGCAAATCAGTCCTTTTGAATCATGTTAATAAAATTATTCAAACGAACTATTACAGCAGTCAATCGAACTTTGGCTCACCATAATCCATTAACCTTCTTGGGTAAACCATATCTTCAAGTTGCTTCCCAGGTAAACCTCCGACTGGGCATCCATCCTCTGGCGGTGTTTTTCCTTGGCAAATCTTGAACTTTTATCAGCTTACAAGGACCTTCATCTACAGCTTGCATGGAGCACTTTCTCCCCTTTTGAGCTGGTGCCCCGCCTCACATTTTTCACTTCTTGATGCCATGAAACTAAAGATTTAGATTCTTCCCCACCAATGAAGCTATAATGAGGTCAGTGAGGCCTCCTGCTTTTCTACCGCCTTCTTTCTTAGCCTTTCGGCACATGGGTCTGCCGCATACTCCACTTCTGGTGGAAACTCACAATTCCAGGCTCACTGTTTATCTCCACTCATTCATTTTCTGTTCTCCTCAACCTCTATAACCAATTCCATAGTCATGCTCAATAACCATTCCTTCACCACCACATCAGGTCGATACTCATGATTTTTTCGACCCTCATTAACCCTCCCTAAGATACCCTTGCTCTCAGAGTTATTTCCCCCTCCTCACCTCCCCCTCTTCCTCACCTTTTTTTTTTTTGCTCCATGTCTGTTTTCATTCCCAGTGTTCGTCTTCGTCTTCTTCTTCTTCTTCTTCTTCTTCGTCTTCTTCTTCTTCTTCTTCTCTTCTCTTCTTCATCATCTTCTTGTTAGCTCGCCTGTTCGAAGAACAGGAGAGCTATAGCGATACCCCCGGCCTTCCGTGAAGCGTCAGCGTCAGCGTGAAAAATGTTAAAGTTTTGGTGCAAGTATGTTAGAAGTTTGCCATTCATTTAATATGTGTACTAGATGCTGCATATTTGCATGGAGTTCATTTGGGGTATACTATTGGTGTAGTTGAAGTTGAAATAAAAAAGAATTTCAAATTTTGGTGTAGTGAGTTGAAATTAAAAAAGATTTCAAATTTTTTAATTTTGACCTGTTTAACTTAACTTTTTTGTAGCACATCAACGTTTAAAATTTTGTGCAAGTTATTAGAAGTTTTTGCCATCATTTAATATGATGTACTAGGATGCTGATATTTGGCATGGGAGGTTCCTTTGGGGACATACTAATTGGTGTATGAAGTTAGAATTTAAAAAAGAATTTCAAATTTGTAAATTTTGACCTGTTTTGAACTTAACTTTTTTGTTAGCACTCAACGTTAAAGTTTTTGGTGCAAGTATTTAGAAGCTCCCATGCATTTAATATGCGACTAGGTGCTGTATTGCTGGAGGTTCATTTGGGTATACTATTGGTTAGTGAAGTTGAAATTAAAAAAGATTCAAATTTTTTGTGTGGTGAAGGTTAATTAAAAGAATTTCAAATTTTGGGGTAGTGAAGTTTGAAATTAAAAAATAATTTTTTATCTACCTCTCGCCCCACCATTTTTATTTTTTTTGCTATTTCTTCCTTACCCGCCTCCATCGCGGACCCCACCCCTTTTACACTTTCTTTCAACTCGTTCACCTCCTTTTGTATCGTGCCGATATCTTTCGCCATTTTGTCAGTTGCTTCCTTCGTTTCTTTCTTTAATGCCTCTTGCCCAACCTGGAGATTCAGCCCATGCGCTGCATTTCACCCCACAGCGCTTGCATATTTTCATCCATTCTATTTTCCATGCCATTTTTCATTTCCTTCATTTCGTTGCTCGCTTTGTGTGCATTTCCATCCATTTTGTTTCCCA
>CM068964.1:17816647-17844947 GCA_035128595.1 Eptatretus atami | reverse complement strand
TTTGTGGGCGATGTTTCAACCTGCATAGGAATGTCCTTGCACGCGGATTTCGTCCTGCAGCCATGGATCTTATCATTTTCTAAATCCATTCCTAATCCCTCCTGCCCCCTGTTTCGCCTTGAAATGCCATTTGCGTATCGGAATACAAAATTGTACGCCTCGAATTTTGATAGAACCGAGGGTTCGCTTACACACCCTTGATCGATTCCCGCCTTAAGGTTTGGTTGGAGGCGGGAGGATTTTAATCCCACTCCTTGACAACAGTTTGTGGATTTCCGCCCGTCGGCGTGCGACGACCGCTTCTAGCCTAATGGCGGGCCGCTCTCGCCACCAACGGACAATCTAAACTCGCAGCCTTCCGGATCAAACGCCGGAATACCGCTACGGGTGTGTTTTAGGCCACACCACAGCCTAGTCAACACTCTACCCGCCGCTACAGGAGTCAATCGCCGAATTTGCTCGAATACCTAATTAATCGCGTGGGCAGACTACCGAGAGACTGTACCTCAACGGGCGCTTGGAACGAGCCGCTTAAGCAGCTCGCTTCGTTTTGGCGATAACGAGCGGGGGGGTATTATCGCCGAGCCCCGTTGGACCCGATTCTATATCGGCTATTAAAGATGCGCAACTATTATTTCCGAATGCAATACGGCAGCTTCAATGATGGAAAAGTAGATCGCGACAGATTACGTTAACATTCACACAAGTATAATTTATTGCACACACAGCACGATATGCAGTCAGCGATCATTGTAGCAATCAGGCGAGGCCAGAACAAAATGCAATGCCAATGTACAACACGCAATGAATGGTGTAGGACAAAGACGCGAGCAGAAAAACAACTACCACGTTCTATTAATAACGTACACTGTATACAGTTCTACTTACGGACATTGGCGCCACAACGTTCATTCAAAAGGAACAAGGAAAAAACCCCAGGAAAGACGAAGGGGTAGATGGACCTCTTGGGTTTTATTTCACGGTAGCTGTGACTACCGCAGAAGCTCCTCCGAGAGGCCGGGCTGGTTACCTTCACCTTCGTGGTTGCTCGCTGGGGCGACCCGCGACGTCCCGTCCTCACGACAAGCTTGCGTGATCGCCGTTCGGCCCAGGCCTCGTTATGACGGCTTGGTAATTCGGGCCCAGCCGGCAACGCACTCAGCAGGAACGAACGGTCTTTTTGCTCTCTTAGAGTTTGTATGCTCTCTTTAAAGAGCCCGTCGTCCCTCAGCGCCCGCTCGGGACTTCCCAAGCCCGATCACCTCGGACACCGTGGTCGATCTGACTGGCGACCCTCTCTCGGCTCTCCCCCGTCCCGCCACACGAACGCGCAGTTCTGCGCGGCATGCAGGCTTGGCTGCCGCTCTTCAGCTTCCCGTCGTCCTCGGCGAACAGAACCTCACAATGGCCCTCACTGGGACTCAACCTTGCTCTCCTCACACCACTTCAAACCTCCGACCGACTGAACTGGCGAAGCTTGCGCCGCTCCTGCGCCTGTTTTATAGGGGCCCGTGAGGTCGAGTCTGATCTTCGCCTCTTCCCACCTCGACCCCCACTAGGCTCCGCCCCCCTCGATCTCCTGATTCCGGAAAAAATTTTTCGAGGCCGGGGAAAGCTCGGCAGGCAGCGGGACGTGGTTGAAATCACCGTTGCTGGCGCCCACAAAGAGAGCGGACGTTGTGGGATACCACAGGCCCGCACAAACGCAGGGAAACCCCCACGTCTGTTTGCAGCGGATCTGCGCCGGTGGCCGCGCAAAGATGGCGGCGTTTGCGGAGTTGAAGGTGAAGCGATGGATGCTTCGTGTTGGGTTCGGGGGGAATGTGGTTAGAGATGGTGGCTTTGTGCGTTGCGTTGTGCGAGAAGGGTGGTTGTGGTTGGCTTGTGGAGAAAGTGGTTGTGTGGAAGGCTGTTGTGAGAAGTGGTTGTGTGAAGGCCGGTCTGTGGAGAAGGTGGGTTGTTTGTTGTCTGCTGGGGATGTTTGGCGATTGTGGAGAAAGGTGGTTGTGGTCAGCATTGGGAGAAGGTTGGTTGTGGTGGTTGAAATGCTCGCGTTGCGTCCAAAAATAACAACAGCAAAAGAAAAACGGCTACCTCAAGATCACAGCCCTGCCCCACAAATAATTGCCACGTTAAACATCGTGGGGAAATCTATCTGAAACACAGACTTATCGACATAACCTGATGCTAAGGACCTATATGTGCTCTGTGAATTTTCCACAACCGTAACAACTATATTACATATATACATTCCCTATCATACATACAAGATGTGAGAGTTTTAGTAATATATCGATTAGTTCGGACGACTGTTCATTTTTGGGAAAAACGTCAAAACTACAAGATATTATAATAATAGTAATATTGGACATTATTTAGAAATCAAACCTGAACTTCGATAAACGATAGGAAGGTTTCAAAGTAAAATATTGTGAAAAATTTTGATAATGATTTATTTTTTCCATATATATAAAATGAAATGATTTTTTTACCGTTGCGTTCGGAAAGTAAAGATGAAAATTAACAATCCACAAAAACATTACCATTTATTCATTAAGAATGATTCTGAATAGTTGGTTCAAGCGGATGTGCATCTGGGACAAAACAACTTGTATCCTTAAAGATGCTCGCTTTACCCAAGACCTTTCTCTGGATTATGCAGAAGTTAATAATTTTCACAAAAATCATTAGTTTTCAAACCTGACGTATCAAGTTGTCTCACACGTTTGCTTAATGCGGGTTCTTCAAAAAAGAAAACTCTACTACGTATATTTTAAACTTAAAAACAAACCTAAATGAAATTAAACATTGAAGATATAATCCAACTATTTTGTTATACTCAAAAAATGTAAAAAGAAAAACCACTTCTCCAGTATCTGCTAATCTTCTAGTGATAATTGCATTGAGCAGGTTCCGTTCACCCCAAGCACGTCTCCCCAAAGCTCAGAATAAAACCTTGATGGGTGTTCGCCCACCATCTTCTTGAGGCCACCAGCACTCCCCAGAGCAGTCAAACTTTACACCAGAGAGGTCACACGCATCGATCCGTCATCCTTGCCCTGCCTTAGTCCTCACCGAACGCAGACGAGAGTTTAGCAAGGCTGCTGACAGCCTATAGTTGATCTTTAAAAACGTTCGATTCAGTTGATATCTGAGAGGATTCTTGGTCTTCGTTGTGGTGCCACCAAAACGATCAAGTCTGATGTCTGGAACTATACTCTATTGGTACTGAGAGGGCTGCTAAGATTGTGGTGATGCAAACTCTGAACTTACTTCCGAGTTGTTACTGGAGTTTGTCGAGGGGTGTTCTGGCCCCCACACTTTTCAGGACTTTATGGACGCTGGATTAGGAGAGATTTCGCAGAGAGATTTCAAGGCTGTCGTCATCGTTGGAGATGTCAAAGTATCTCTGACCTGATTTCGCAGATGATGCCAGTCATCTTTGGGAGACTCCAGATATCCTTTCGGGCCCTTCAAGGTGCTATATAGGAGTCGTAGTCACTTGTGGATTACGAGTTTCCTGGGTCGAAAACTAAGATCCAGGCTTTCAGGTGACATCTTGGAGGCTGGCTATCTGTGTCTGTAGCCTGTTTGTGTGAGGATGTTGAGTGGGGTCACGGAGAGATTCACTTCCACTGACCAGTGATATTTATGTCTCTGCTGGCTGTGTAGCCAGAGTCCAATTATGACCGTTCTGAGTCGGGACACCGCGGGTAGTTTCGATGGGATTCACTGATCATGGACTGGGTGCTGCCGCTACCTGTGCAGGAGGATGAAAATCCAAGTCTTCAGATCCTTGGCTTCCAGTCTTGCTCTATGGATGTGGGACTTGGACTCTGACCAGGGATCTGAGACAGAGAGACTAAATTCCTTTGGTAGCAGGTCTCTTTCTGCTGGTAATCCCTTGACGACTGCTGATCAGACTTATGTGTCCATGAGCGGTTGCGGAAAGACTCAAATGAGATTTGTTACCTTGCTGGCGTCTCGTCAGGCATGTCTGCCTGGCGATGAAAATGCTGTTTGGTACATTGTGGCTCATTTTCCTGATGCTGAGCTGACTCACCAGATTCTCTCAGCGAGGGAGCCTCGTGAGTGGGCAGGAGCCAATGCGCCGGACCGTGGCCTTTGTGTTGCAGCGAGTTGATCAGCATCTCAAGGATATGAGGGATGGGCCAGGCATCTGCCTTGGGCTATGGCCAGACGGTCACCGGCCGCCTGCGAGTATTGAGAAAACGGTGGGAGTGCAGCCGACGCCGCTGCTCCGGCACTACTTTCATTGCCTGACCTGACCCTTAATACATTTCCACAGGCCCCACATACGATTGTTAGACATTGTTTGGTGGCTTTCCTTTGATTGTTACAGGGAGATCAGAAGGGTGGCGGAATGGGGAGGTGGGGGGAGGGGGGGAAATTGCATAACGTCGGCCGAATGTGTAGTGATTTGTAGGGTATTTTTTTTTTTTTTTATTGTGATACAAGTGAAGCTCGTTGGAAGAAGCTTTTAGAATGAGTAGGAAGTCGGAAACCACACCACCAGCAGGTAGAGAACACCTTGAGAAGAAATGGGTGATTGGGGATGGGATGCTGGATGTTATACTTGTTTAATTTCTTTCTCTTGGTCTAGTTTCCCCTCCCCCCCTAACTCTCCCCACCCTGTTTCTTGTTCTTCCACCTCTCTTATAAAAAAACAGAAAAATTTACTTCTAGCCCCACCTTTTTTTTAAAGTAAAAAATAAAATCTACATTGCTATGAAGAACCAGCAAGTGGAATAAATGAATATATGAAGAACATAAGTATGCAACAACCATAATATCATAGGTTTCCCCCAATAGAGAACATTTTATTCGGATTGTTAAATGATTGGTGATTGAATGGAAACTTCCATAAAGAATTGGCTAAATCAATATTCCTAAAGAGCTGTGGGCTGTAGCAAGATTGTGGTACTACAAACTGAAGCGGCACCCTTCTTACAGGAATTGCTAGATTCCCAAGTGCTCGTGTTAGTTTGGTTTCAATTCCAACCCAATTGGGGAAAACGTATTGTTATAATGTTCAGGAAATTAAACTATTTAATCCCTCAAACATCAGCTTATGTAACCTTTCACGTCATTCGTCCCAATTTTTTACCTCGAAATCACAGTTAACATTGGTGAGCAAATCAACAACTTAAGCCAATGAAACCTTTTGCCATTGACCCTTAACAACGACATATTACAACCCACCTGCAACCAAAAGTAAGAAGAATCGTTAAACATAGCCAGATAAAAACCCTCTGTACTATTTCTTGAAGCTGCCACCGATTCTCCGCATTTGTGAATGTCGGGGGGCATGTGTTTCAATCAGGGAAAAGGGAGTTAGGTTAATGGTGTGCTAATGATTTTATACGAGAAAATTTTTTATCGTATTAAGAGACTTATATCTCTATGGGCACATAATTACAGTTTCATGAAAAATGCTTACAATCAAAAAATACTGTAAACCAATTCTAAAAGGTTAGCTATACTCTTGGTTCGGCATGTGTCATTCTTATGGATCCTGGAAGTTCATAAGAACCCGCACAAGTATAGGTTTATAGCGGGTTGTTGAAGTTTAACTCAGGTTTACGATAGGTGCGAGAAACCGTTCAGGAAATATTGTTCAGCATTTGAGAAGAATCTGGTATTAACACTTTCTGGAGCTATTAATCTCTTTAGATTCTTAGACAGAATGTAAGATGCCTCAATGTCAAGTCAGTTGAAATTTTATTTTTTTTTTGTATTTTTTTTTCTTTTTCTCCTTCATGGGAAGGGGCGCCATGAGCCTTCCGGTTTAATAAACATACCAATATCAACCACACAACCACCCCTTGACAAGACCTTCCACAACAGCACTCTGGTTACCTATGCCACACAATCACCCAATCTCAATGCTGCATAACTCCCTAAAAGTGCGCTGCCACATCCCTATGCTCCCTCTATCTCCAGACTTCCAGTCGGTACCTCATCTCATTCCTAAATTTAACTTTAATTACTTTTTTTATTTTTTGGGCTTGCCCCCACTAAAACCGCTTTTCTTCCAGGGCGGAGAACCATTTCCCATTGGGGGGCATTTAAAACTTATACTCTACTGAGTAAAAGATCCCCTGGCCTTACTACGTCTTAACTGCTCGCTACTTATTTACCTCAGGCTACTCGGCAGCCTGGGATCCTAATCACTGTTGCGTCTCTGTTGAATAATTCTCTTCTGCACTTAATTTTATCAATTACCTTCAGTATCTGAAACTCTCTACTCATTATCTCCTCGGAACCGCCTCCATTCTAGTGTATAAAGCCCTGTCTCCTTCAGGTCCTCGCTCCTCATAGCTGCATGTCTTGCTGTCGATCCCCGAATTCTATTCACGCTAAGCTCTGCCGGCTGAACCCTCTCCGCATGGCATCCTATGTCGTTTCTGGAATTGTGCTGAACCAAACTGTACACCAAATTATTCCAGATGTGGCCCTCCGTAAATTCCTGGCGTTATATAATGGTTAATCACCACTCTTTTGATGTATAAAATGTATCTCCCCTCCGATACAACCTACAAACCCCGATGCCTTTTAGCTGATAGCTTGCCTGGCACATGTGGCTGCTCTGCCTATACCTCCCATATCTATTACCATCCCCAGAGATCCTTTTCCTGTGTGACTACGCCTCCAAAAATTCACACCCTTGCCATCCTATAATCTTCTATTTCTTGTTGTTTTCCCATCCCAACACATTCCACTTGCTTCAGTTAAGATTCCATCTGCCAATCTTTGCCCAAATCTATGAGAGTATACAACACTTTCCTGAATTCTTGATTCTCACGCATACCCCCTCTGGCACATCCACACTTAACCTCCAAGACTTTGTGATCATCTGCAAATTTGCAAAGCTTACTCTTCACCCCCACTATCCATAATTCGTTGATGTTAAAATAAAATGGGAGATGAGGTTTGATAAGATGGAAAAAGATGGAATAATGAAACAATGAGGATTAATTTATTTAAATTCTCTTAAATTAAATAATATACTCCAGATATCATATAATGTATTATTATATATATTATATATAGTTTATTAGATGTTCATTAAAATAAAGCGCACCGGTAAGTTTTAGATTAATAAAATTAAAAATAACTAATAAAATAATAATTAGACATAAATAAATAACAAATAAGATTATTTATAAAATAGCGATGTGATTAGGAATAGCATTAAAATGATTATTTGTGGTCAGCTAGGGATATGCAGATGCAGCATGTTAAAATCACTCGTTGGTATAATTAATGACAGTTTTGAAGTTCTATGTGTTTAAGATCGCTAGGTCTGTGTCAGAGGATCAACTCCTGCGCAAGGCTCAAAGTGCTTCTATTCCTTCTAATGATATTGATCCATATAAAGTGGGTGTATGATTAAAGTTATTGCATAGTAGTTATACTTTCAATATGAGGGTTTTAATTATTAAATGTTTGAATTAAGGATGATTGCATTGCGTGTTTACTAAACTTGCTCGAGACACAACTTTGGGTTGTGGTAGTTACCATATCCTTAGTAATCTACCGATGTGGACCTGCGACCGGGTTGTGGATCCGCCGTTTTGGGAGGTTCTTGGGCTGAAAAGGATTGAAACCTCCGATGGAAAACGTGTGCGCCAGGCTGATTGATCCCGGGCAGTTGGTTAGGTAAATAGTCCAATTCCCTTGTAACGGTTAAGATTACAACTTCATAATTAAAATAACTTTTGTATTTAAGGTCACTTACCAGTAACATAATATGTGCTGTTTGTATATACTGTATGATAATATTATACCTACTATTATATATATGATATATACTAAATATTATAATTATATATATATATATAATATATATGATTATATATTGTTGCAGGGCGCCGCGGAGGTCGGTTGCGGTGAGAAGGACCACTGGGGTGGGGCGGTGGAAAGCGTTAGTCTCGGCTCCGACACAGACCCCCGGAATTGCTAGGCCAGTCGCACACGGATAATTCCGTGATGCGGCGGGTTCGCTTAAATCCGACCGTGACCCAATAACGAAACACGGTGACGTTAAGGTTTCCGGGTCTTGTCGATTAATCCGGTATACCAAAAATAACCACGTGATCTAATTACCGAAGGAACACGGCCCTCGGTAACGCCTTGTCCGAACCGGATCACTCTACCGGACACCAGATTCACTTTACCGCGACAGATGCAGCGCAGCGACACTGCCAAGGATTCCTCCGGGCCAAAAGGAAAACGGGCTATGTTTGAGAGTCAAGTCCCGGCTAAGGCTTAAGATTCGGACATGCTGGCATCTAATGAAGGAAAAGACAAAATGACGAGCTGGGAAAGCATGTTGCTTATGAAGTGGAATTTGATTACCAATGGCAAGAGAAGGAGGTATTGTCCGGTCACGATCAAGATTTATTGGATATGGGGAAGTGTGTGTTTAGTGGTAGAATGTTTGCTCGGTAGCGACAAAATTTTCATAGCAAGCTGTTGTTAAAAGTTCGACCGCATCTAAGTGTCCTTTACCTACCCCGTAAAATTATTCATTAATGTACCACTCTTCTGCAGAGAATTCCCATTATCTTATACCATTAGGCAGGAGGCCGAGCCAGGGACACAAACAACACAGACACAGACACAACACAGAAAAACACCATGAAGAAGGAATTGAACTTAGTAAGTACCAGGTAGAGGAGTTGAGGTTTTACGGGTCTCCCGGTGTTATCCTATTGTTATATATTGTGAGTCGCATTTCTTTCCACTACAGGTCCGTGGGCCAAAATAGCCGCGAGAACGTGCCTAGCCACATATTGTTTCCTATGGGGCGAGCCTCCGTGGCGTTGTTCGGGAACATAATCCGGTTACTCACTCCCCCCCACCTCCTTCCGATCAGCTTGTGAGGCTTGGGAAGCGTCGTTCTCCTGCTTCGGAGCACGCTCGCGTCCAGAACCAACCTGTGGCATTGTAAAGTACAAACAGCAAGAGGCTGTGAGGTGGTGTCCACCGGGAGGCGGAGTCAAAGTTAACGTTGGACGGCGATGAGAGAGAGGAGAGGCCCGTAGGTATGGGAGGCCCTCCAGCGAATGACAGGAAGGCGGAAGATCCGCAAGTCCAAAACCAGTATGACGTGACATCCCGAGCGGGCGGAGTCGGAGTCCAGCGGGTTGGAGGCTGGAGAGGCGAGATTCGGCAAGTGGCAGGCGAGCAGAGAAAGAGAGAGAGAAGGGATCCAGCTCGGAGCCTTTATAGCCCATCGGCGGCGGTGGGCGGGGCGACCACCTTTCCGAAACCTCTCTGGGGGCGGTGACGTCACCCGAATCAGGCTCGCATTACTTGTATTGATGCCCTCCTCTGCGCTTAAGTCCCCGCCAGCGTTCACCTTGGCGGAAAGCAGCACGATTCCGACTTCCCAATGTGTGCTCTAATCGGCTTGCAACCCCACGCCGCCAAAAGAACCAACACTGTCCCGCTTCCGCTACCCTCACGACATGATTGTGATATTTGAATTCGCCCACATTCTGCTCAACCGACATACCTCCGCGTGTCATGGACGTTGCCTTCTCCAAGAATCCCCGGCTCGGGCCCTTGTATGACTGGTCCAGAGAAGAGCAGGTGCGTCTGTGGTAGAGTACCCGCCCGCCCGCTCGAGGTGCCCAACCACCCACCAAACAAGCAGTCCGAACGCGCCGCTGTCCGTGTTCCACCCACGTCAGGCCCGAGCTGCACAACATGAGTACTCTGCCCCATTCGCAGCTTCAGCTGTGGCTGCGTATATGGTTGAGATGTAAGATGGTTTTTTTTGGTGCCCGAACCCACGAAACCCCTATTGCACTAGCGCACTAGTTAAGGAGTGTGTCCATTCGGGGCCCCGCTGGGGCTGCACAGATAACAAAGTGTCTTTAGGACGGGCCCCCCAGGACATTCGTGGCCAACCGCTACTCTTTGTCTTACTCGATATAATCAATATGTGTCGTCGCGATCGTGTCACACGGGCTACTGCCATTTCGAGACACGATGATCCATTATAACATTGGGTGTGCCCCATGCGATTCTCCACACTTACGCATCGTGACTCCAGCGCCCCCTCAGCGTGTGGACCCCAATTCTGCTATCGTAAGTGCGCGGAGTGTGCGGAAAACCCGAGGGTCGAGTTATAAGTGTAGTCCGGAAGACTGCGGTTTGAATAGGAACGCCGCCACGTAACGCTTGCAGCCTTTTGCCACACTTCTGCATCTCCGCGCAACCGTGGACCTGGGGTTGTCCCTTTTGCTGCAATTTACAGCTCTCGGTACGGCGTTTCCGCTGCCTGTGCGGGTGGAGGCGTCTGCGTGTGCTGGGTGTATTGTTCTCTGTCTCATATTGGGTGGAAAATCTACCCGCTGCGTAGGTTTGCGTTTTTCTCAGGCTTTGTGTTTTCTTCGGTGGAGGGACCGAGTGTGAGATAGGGGTAATGCCTATTGACCCTTTTTGCTGAGGACCCAATTCTTCACAGTCGTAAGGTCCGTCGCACATGGCTCAGATGCGTAGGCCTCAGGAATAATCAGAACCAGAGAGGGGAGTAGGAGATGAAGATACTTTGAGAATGAAATATTTAGACACACCCTAAGGAATGTGTATATAGTGCCAAACCCTACGCTACATGAGATACCTCGGCAATGCACGCCTCTGATCGTACCCTCTAGACAAAACGAGAACCCAACCAGGAGACATCAACTCTACACGATTATATTAATGCAATTAACTGTCTTGGGGGGACCATACTATCTGTTGGATGCATGCAAAGGTTTTCCAGGGGGAGAAGACACAACGGGGTGGTGTGTTGTGTGTGTGTGGTGTGTGTCAGTGATGTTGTGATGTGTTGTCCCGAAAAATTGTGTCCCTCCCTATGTTGTGTGACTTGTGTGTGGTGTGTTAGTTTACTGTTTACTTGGATCCAAGAGACAGTATAAATTAGTTCTTTATTAACTTCGTTATCATGTTCTCTATAATTGAAGAGTATATCTAGACCCTGTTTGGTTTTTGCCTGAATCGACTCTATGCCATTATTGTCTCCTCACAAATGCACGCGCGTTAATCCATGGGCTCAGTTTGCCCTCTTCTCTTCCCTCCTCCTCAAGTCTTAAGGTAAGATTTATTTGTACTTATCTTGTTTCCTACGAACATAGTAAACATTAAGTTTAAAATTCTGCCGATCGGTCCTTCTTACACAACATCCTTGTAGTGTCCCTTTCGTCCTTGTTTGTTTAGTCATTTCATTTTATTTTAGAATACACTAATAAATTTTATAAGTTCATTTTTACCACCTGCACGAAACCAACCATCTGGTGATCAGCGTGAGATTCTTAGACGCCATTATATTACACTTTAATTGTGTGATTGCTTACTGAAAGGCAACTCATGAGCACTGGTAATAACATAAACAATCTAATCCCTATAAATTCCAGCAATGCCTGTGCTCGTGTGGGTGTGTGGTGTGTGTGTGTGTGTGCTGTGCATCTGTGTCTGTGTCTGCGCCCTGTGACCGCTGTTTCTCGACATACGAATGGGTCCGATCTAATTGAAATCTTGCCAGTTATTGTGGGGACCCCCCATGAGGATGTGCCTTTTCAAGGTTTGATATTAATCGGACAAGTGCCTCCCAAAGTTTTATTGGCGCATTATTTACCAAACCAATACAAGACACGTTGTTGCTGTGGCGGGCCGAGTGGGGAAGGGTAGCTCGGCCGGCACGTTCCCAGTTGACGTGGTGAGCAACGTGACGGGCTTCTAGGAGAGTGATGACTTCGTTGTTATTTTTAATAATCTTCCTCAGATCTTCTTGCGTTGGCAGGCTGGCCCCTTTATATGATTAAAAAACACAATGCCCCAAGTTTTATGCATGGCGTGTGTTCCAATATTAGATCTGCGTGGGGCATAAATTTTTCGGTCAAGGTGGCCAGGTAACATCAGGGGAGTGCTGAGTGAAAAAATGCTCTTGAATCCGAACCAGGAAGTTAAATTTTTTTTCTCTCAATTACTCTTCTTCTCTCGTTTTTCCTATTGCGGAACGGACATTGCGAAAAGGTAAAAATACAGTTAGCGCGCTAACTTTGACATAAATTTGGCTCATTTAGAACCTCTAAGATCTCGGCGACCAATTACATTCGTAACTGCTGATATGCAACTTCCGCGCCACGCACGACGGGACACGTTTCCGCAGAGCGAAGGCAACAACCGTTTACGGGTCTCTGTTTGTGGTTAGTTGGTTTACTTCGTCTCCCGCAAGGGGTGTGGAATTATTTATTTATTAGTTATATTATTGGGCCATATTTATCTCCATCTGGGGAGTGTGATGGTGGGGCACCTTATTAATTTTCTCTCTCTCTCTCTTCCCTCAGGAGTCGGCACGCTACTGGGACATAGGAATTGATTGAATTCGGAGGTAATCACTCACGAGTTTGTCGGCCTTTGGGGGGCACGATCAAAGAAGTATACACTGCATACAACAACTAATTTTATGTCAAGAACACCCACAGCCCAACCCACCCTGCCCCACATTCGCTCAACCCCATCATTAATCATTCTCCACCCCTGTGGCAGAGGGGGGTGTGTGTGTGTGTGCAGGCTTTGTCACCTCAAAACAGGAAGGATAATTTGCCGAACCGATTTTTGGTTGTCTCTGTTCGTGTGATTAGGTGTGATTTCAGATTTAATGCCGCATAAATCCCCTGGGCCGGGGGAGATGTGAGCCAGTAGGGGCATGTGAAAGTTAGGAACGCTATACACCCCTATACCTTATTTACCCTCGAATAACTAGGGTTTTTTGCATGATTGTGTGAATCACGGGCCAGAATATGCCTGGGTGTGGCTTAATGGTTTAGATGTGGAGGCTTTGGATCCCATTCAGCTGTTGAATTAAATACCTAGGTGGTGGGGTGACTGTCTGCCTGGTCATCTTTTACGAGATTCGCAAAAATGCCCCAAGTGCCAAAGTTGCTGGTATCTTGTGTCGCACCGCTTCGGTCTGCGATCCCCGTCCAGTGGATTGTGTTCTAACTAGCCCTCATAGTGGAGACCTGAGCCTTAGGACAAGCACCACACCGCTCCTGGCCGTAAGGGGAGGTGGATGAGGATTTCCCACTCGCCGTACTGGCGCAAATGGTGATGGAATCCTTTACGTAATGTCCGGTTTTACGCTGCTGCTTTACTCAGAAGTGACAATACTTTTTTTTCTCTACTGCCTTTTGCTCCTCATTGCGCAAATGTTTTTATCAAAGCAGTTGTCTTTGCTTGGGTTGCATTCTTGGTGCTCCCAAAAGCAAAGGGTCTACTCGCTGCCAAAGCCCCGATGCCAGATGATGACCCATTTTGTGTAGTTTGCCTTCTATATACGCATCCGCATTGCTGGTTATTTTCAGGTCGGGGAAGAAGGCATAGACTGATGTTCAGGATGCCAATAGGTTGCCACCACTCATCTGGAAATTATGACTTAAGAAACCGTGAAATCTTTATGTCCACCAACTAATGCCGAGGCAGAGGGCAGCGCCACAGTGATGAGTCGCCATTGCCTGTGAAACTTCCAGGGCAACAGCTGTTAAAACTGCTTTGTGTGACCTTGGTAAATCACATTAAAAGCTCCATAGAAGTCCGGCAGGGCTGTATATATTGACAAACCTCTCGACCTACGGCTTTCTCTACTACTGGTTGAATAATGTAGACGCTTTATGCTCAGCAACACGACATTGTCAAATTGTGTGAGTGCTCTATTTTGTAGGAGTACTCTCTTCACTTCGACTGCCCATAGCCTTCTATCTCACATTAAGTATGCCCTACCACGTGATGCGAGGGCGAAGGGTGCATAATGTGCTCTATTTTTACGATAGTCGATCATCATTAAAGTAGTTGTCACCCACTTTCTACTTTGTCATCCTTGCTTTTTTTTTAACATTCAAATGAGGTAAATCTTCCCAATCCCTCATTATTTATTGTTCAGTTTGAAGGTCTAGCCTCTACTTTCTTTGTTTATACTCCTCCATCCCACTGACTTTCGATGTAAACTCGATGAATTTTCACTGTTCTTCAGGACATAAAATATTAATTTGCATTGCATTTCCTTGTTACTTCAGGAGTAGCTTGCTGTATTTAAGATAAATACAGGCCATACAAGGTTTGATTTTTACATTCTTGCTTCTGTAAGAGTCTAGTTTTTATTTTTTTATTTTTCCCCATGTGCCAGATAAACTTTGAAAGATAATGAATAGAGGAAAGACAACCAAGGTTGACAGATGGTGTTATCGCTATATTTTTACTTTTGAGTAGGTGTGTTCTGTTTCATTTCCGACACGTTCTCAAACTGTTCGGATTGGTTCTTCCAGGCAGGGTGTCGAATCACCGGTGTGCCCTTACTTGTTTGGGATGTTAATTTGGAGACTTGGAGGAATAATTGGCATGCATTCGACAGGGATGTCCACAGGTTTGTTTCACTGTTTTGCAAGATTAAAGGGTTTTGTTTATTGTAGGAAGCAACATAATAATAATTATAATATAAACAAACCAAAATGGTTATTTTATACTGTGGGTATGGAGTGGGAATACCAGCTCAATAATATAAGGTACTACCAATAGATGGAATCTCTCTATAAGTATTTCTTAAATATTAAAAATATATATTGATATTCGTTGTTTCTGCTCAACTCAATAGTGTCACGTATATGCGGATTTGTTCTCCCCGCCTGGGGCTAGAGCTCCAGGTTTTTGGCAGAGGGATGCCCCTCAATACACTGGTTGTTTGTCAAGTTGCCTTCCAAGGAGATATATACATGTAATGTTGTGGTCCGATACTTGTCGAACTCTCTCCAACCCACATATTAGCTCTACCGAGGTTTGGCGTAGTAGTTAGGGTAGTGGTGTCGGAGATCCAAAAGAGGTACTTCGGGGTCGTAGATTTCAAGCCCGATTTGGCCGCGTTCACCATTAATAACACCCACCAGCGCCGAAGGTTGACTTCAGACCCTTGTCATACGCGTTCGTGCGTGCGGAGCACGAAATGGAGTAGACCTTTACACTAGGGCGCGCGGTGCGTATTGCCTCTCGGCTTTCTGCGTAATAGGTTCCCTTGTCACCCATACTCCCCTGATGTCGATACAAGAGAGTGACCAGGGTTGTGTCAGGAAGGGCATCCGCGCGGTAAAAACCTGTGGGCCAAGGGTCGGTTATTATGTCAGGACATATGAGGAGCGGGATCATCCACGCCTAGTGTTCGCCGAACCCCTCAACGACCCGCAAGCCCCGGCGGACCCGAAGGAAGAAATAGTATTTGGATCACCCAGTTGTTATGGGAATCTCTCAATTATGATGAGGTAGGGTATGATATAATACCTTCCACTCTCACGGGCCCCTATATATTATACTCCATATAAAGTAGTATATATATTCCAGGGTCTATTATGGGGGATATATATATATATAATCCATCTATCTTATATTTACATTGCTAGGTGTCCTTCTTCAAGGCAGGCCAAGCGTGGTACGTGGGCGAGATGAAAATTTTTAAGTGCCGGTCGGGCCACAGTAATAAACTGTTATTCCTATTGGTTGGTACTCGCAGGCCATGTGATTCTTCAAATTGTGTGTTTTATTGCTTCTTATTCTTTGTGGACAGACATTAATACACTCCAGCGACCTATTAGTGGGTGCATCGCGTAATAAAAAGCCCCCAATGGGGTTTATCCTCGTAGAGCTTTATGACGAGTGAGCAAGATTAGCTTTCTTCCTCCCGTGGCCATAGGTAGGCAGGGTGGTTTACCTGTCATTGGAGGCACCTGATTAATGACCACATATTCACTTGCCCAACAATTTCTGCTCGGAAAGGTAATTGCCAAAGCTAAGCGGTAAGTGGAGTAACCCTTGACCACGAAATACTGCTTCGGTGAACAGCAACGACTTGGACATCTCTCTAAATAGAAAGATGCGATAAATCAGCTCAGCATTGTGCATGTGTGTGGTGTGTGTGTGTATGTGTGTGTATATTTATATAATATAATATTAATATAATATATTATTATAGTAGTGTAGGGGTTACACCTATATTATAATATTACACTTTTTTATACTCATAATCACCTTCCCTCATCATGTAAGTATATAAATACGAATATCCCCTCAATCCTAAGGTTCCCATCCAAAGGCTTATTATATGGAGGTAGGGGAGTGATGGGTGTAATGAGTGGTATGAGTGTACTGGGTAGTACTTTCCTCTGATCTATCCCACTAGAACTGACTCATATTTAATATGTATCTTGGTATCCGTTGACTGAAGGTGACGGAGAAAGCTGAAATTTTAACGCGGGCTTGCCGGAGTGGAAGGTCATGAAGCCAGTAACACCTGCGAAATAAAAACCGCAAGAATCCAAATCACACAGCCTATCCATTTAATTCGAAAATAATACAATAAATGCACAACAAAAGAAAATGAAAAAAATGACCTCCAGTTGGGGGGCAGGGAAAGTGAACCCATAAGATCATACTGGCGGAAGCACAGGGTTTAATTGTTGGGTGGAAAGACTTTGCACATCAAAGCAGAAAATACAACGAGGAAAAATCTCAGGCAGAACCGTATAAAAAGAATGTTAAATAATCACATATTGAAGGCTAGGGTGCTGGTTAAAGGAAAGCCGCAGCAGAGAGAAGGGAAGGGGACCCAGTGGCATCAAAGAGGTGGTGGAGGTTGAAGGCCGGGACTGGAATCCAAATCATTCCCCATTCCCAGGTGGGTCTAGCGTTACGTTGCAAGGCATGGGAAGGATTTTCTCGTCGGATGGAGTACGGCAGCGAGAGTGAGGGAAGCGGGTGGGAGTGGCGAGGGCGAGGGAGCCCCAGTGAGGGGAGGGTGAAGGGTACCATATGAGGATGGCAGCGATTGTAGGAGGGAATGGAGGGCGACAGCCCCCAGTTGCATCAAGTTTCCGCGGGAGAGAGAGGACGTGGTAAAGATGTACTTTCCAAGTCTGAAGGTTGCAGCGAACCGATGTGGAGTGGAAGATAAGTTGTATTCCAATTGCAACGCCGGAAGGATGTCTAACAGGGAGAGTAGGTTCCAAGGGGGGGCTGGGAGCAGGGGAAATGTAGGGCAGGGAAAGCAGGGGCATCGAGAGGGGAGGGGGAAGGAGGTTGCCCTGAAAAGAAAATTGGAAAAAGAGGTGGCAGACCGGAAGAGGCGGTAGGGCAACAAGGGAGAAGGTAATGGCAGGTGCGAGAGGTGGAGGGGATAAGGGCGCTCAGGCCCAAATCGCCCAATGATGAGGGTGAGGGAAGGGGGTTCTTGGGAGCCCCGGCTCCAAGAACGGCCAGCGAGAGGGAGGGGAAAGCAAGTGGGGCATCACAAGATGGTTGGGAGAGGAAGCAAGCATACCCAGTGGCTATTTCCTCTAGGGGAAGGTGATGACAATGTCATCTCGCGCCAAGAAACAGCGTTTTCTTTCTTAACTGTCTGTGTGGTCAGTATAAAAGGACCGCCAGGCCAGGGGAAAAGTGTCTCTTCATCCATTTATTCTTTTCACTCCCGAGGATAGGTAAATGATTTTGTCTCAATCGGGACTCCCGTTCTCCCAAGTTTTAATTTTCGTATTGTAGTACAAACAATGACTGAATACCAAAAATTATACAACACCATTTTAAAGCATCATCAAATGTCAGGCTCGCTCGTCTGACTACATGGGTGGGCGCAGTGAGAAAAGGGATCTGGAAAAAGACGAAGATGATTATTTCAAAATAATTTATATTCAGCCACAAGGGGGCAAAGTTTTTAAAATGGTTGTGGAAAAACGCAGGTAATTTTCAATGCTCTTTGAAGCAATTCAGCTCACAAGACAGAATACAACGTTCAAATCGTTTGACAAATTAGTACTCTCGTAGACTCCCACCTACCTTCCTTGCTACTCCAAAGTCTCTGACCATCCCAGTATGACATCCAAGAGCGATAATACTCCACACTTGCTTGACTTCCTCTCTCCTCCTCGTAGTCAAGTTGTTTGGACTCCTTTAACTGAGCAATAACCTCTCATCTTCAACTACTAATTAACCTGCAAGGCTGGATGATGCCTTCCACAAGTAATATAATCTTTTCTGAAGCTCTAATACGTAATCTTTTCATTATATAAAGATCTTTCAGATTTCTGGAATAATCCTGCTCTTATCTCTTTTGACTGATGATCTCCACCACTCTGCTTATAATATCCACTCACCTTTCAAAATCTAGGCAGGCAACAGCTCTCTCTCCTCCCGATACATCTTGAATCGTAATCATCAAGCTGTTGTAAACATTTGGTAATAAATTATAATGTCTTTCAAATCTACTGTGCGTGTGCTCGCGACTCTACATCTTCATGTCTTCTTTACGAATTAAGTACTGTCTCGTTGCGTAATCGTTAAATCTCCATTATTGATTGGATACCTCCATACTCGAGATATCCTAGGATTTTTACAGTTGCTGACGTGGTTTCTGCTACAAGTGTGTAGCTCTGGTAGCTAAACTATAGCTCTTATATTTTTTGGTCACCAGCACGATTTGTCAGAGGAACCATTTTTTTATGTTTATACTTTAAATGTCACGCTGCAAAGAGGATTGGGGGGGCCGAACGGGGTTTGCTAAAACTGCTTCCTTAATTACTAACCTGTTCGTTTGGCTAATCTTTGTGGTACTCTCACAAAAAACAACTAACAAAGATAAACCACTGAAGGTGTGTCTCTTGCCAAGCCACAGCCTACCAATACGCTAGAGACAGAGAAGAATAAGATACATTCACATCGCCGCAGAAGAGATGCACGAAATGCTACATCATTGGAGAGCAGGTGTGTGTATTAAATTCAATATTAGATATAATGAGCCTAGGAGGTGTTGCATCAAATGGTTAGGGTAGCGGACTTGGGAATCCTGGATGGGTTCTCTTATGTTCATCTCTCCCTCTGTTGTGTTTTTACAGTTTTCTGATAAGGATTAATACACCGAGAAAAGAAAGCAGGCTGCATTAAAAAATAATTAATGTATAATTAGGAGATAATGACTTCACCTGTCATCCTTCCCTTATCAGACCGTCGTCGGCGAAATGTCTCCCAAGAGTACCGACGTTCCATGTGTGTGCTTTAGGACTTTGCCAAAACCATGTGGTCGTGCTATTTAGAGGGGCATCTGTTCTATCAGACACGTACACTCATGTCGCGCTTCAAGGATAAATTGGATATGACTCTACTCCTCATACCTTGCGCCAGCTACCACGCCTGCGCAATCCCCCGCAATATCCTCATCACCAACGGTGCAAGATAATGCAGGTGGGAGAGGGTCGGGACCGACAGACTGGAATAGCAGATCAAAACATGACAGAGTATATATGCTCTCTTTTTTTCGCCTCACTCTGACACTCCACTACCCCTGATGATGAGGATGCAACAAGAAAAGAAAAGGAACATTATCGAAGCAGCAAAAAGATCGTCCAGAAAATGACTACAGGAAATGACAAGACCCAGGTGGCTGTAAAAAGAAACCTCCTCATAGCAGCCAATGTGTAGCCTTGGAGTGTTGAACTTAAGCGTTGTGATAGTGTTGTTAGTGTGTCTCAAACTTGGGATCCTAGGTTCCTGGTTTTTGAAGCCCCAGTTGGCTGCGAATTAATGGCACCATACCAGTTGGGGTGACTCAGCCTGTCATCCTTCCAGAGGTTGGCCAAAACCATGTGAGATTAAGTGACAGTGCTACTTGTAATAGGGAACACTGCATCAGTTGCACAGCTGCCGTCACACCTAGGACCAGATGACACATAGCACCCCAGGGGCCAACTCATGTAGGCAGAAACCAAGAGTGTGATATAGAGAGGGGAGGAGGAGAGCGATAGAGAAGACCCCTACGAGGAGGGAGGAGGGGGAGGAGGGGAGAGGAAGAGAGAGAAGGCTTGAGAACGTTAGCGATGAGACAGATTGAGGAAAATCTGCCGAGGAACGGGAGGGGAGAGAGGGAGGGGGAGACGAAGCACGTGATTTGTGTATTTGTGAGGTGAGCTGAGAAGGGTAGAGGGGTGAGCGTGACCGTGAGTGAGAGTCGAGGAGAGTTGGTGCAGAAGTGAGAGTGAGGTGTGATAGAAGAGCGCGATCGCGAGCTGTGTTCCCGTGAAGCACGCGAGCTGAAGAGTGACAGGAGGAGGGAGATGTGTGAGAGTGTGAGAGTGACGAGAGAGTGAAGAGTGTCGGGAGAGAGAGAGATAGTGAAGAGAGTTGGAGGGAAGTGAGAAGAGTTGAGAGTGACTCGGTGAAGAGAGAGAGTGAGAGTTGAGTGATAAGAGAGCTCTGCTGTTTGAACGAGGGAGGTGCTGTGTGAGTGATTGTTCCCCGGAGAGGAGTGAGTGAGAGCGTGATTATGAGAGGAGGGAGGGGAGGCGTGGGAGTGTGAAGGAAGTGAGATGATGAGTTGAGAGATCGGTGGTGTGGGCGAGAGAGGGAGTTGGTGGCCCCCCGACGTCAGCTAGAATTAGTTGGTGGGAAAGAGAGGGGTGTTGAGAGGGTGTAGTGAATGAGTGATGGGAGTTGGATGTTGTGGGGGGAGGCCAGAGAGGGCAAAGTGAGAGAAGATTTTGAGATGTTTGGAGTGGAGCTGGGAGTGTGAGTGATTTCGTCCCGCCGGCGAAGAAGGGATGGAGTGATGGGGGAGCCTGCAAGAGACGTGTGTGTAGTAGTTCAGGTGCCCCCCCAAAACTTTGTACGGCCCACCCCAATTTTATGGGCCCCTTTGTGTGTGTAGGGACGCCGAGCGTCCGATGAGAGGAGTGTGAGATTGAGAGTTGTGGTTTGTGAACAGAACAAGAAAAACTGGTCAGGCGTAAAGTTTGGTGTCCTTAGAGATGCAGCATGTCAACAGTGAGGACTGACGGCTGGGCCAGATGAAGAAGCCCTCACACCCCAACTGATTGCCTCTACCGTCGTATCCTTAGCTGACTGCCATACTCCACAATCTTTCAATTATCGATAACCGGTATTTGCATGCTCAAATGCAGCGCGCGTGTGTTATCTCATATAATCTTAGACACTTGTGTGGAGAATCATGTAATCAAAACCATTATTCTATATGTGCGGTACTTGTATTACAGCAGATTCATCGAACTATTTGCGCGTACCTCACCATAATCCATTGAACCTTTCTTGGTAAAACCATATACTTCAAGGTTGCCTTCCCAGGTAAGCCTCACGCGCCCCTGCCTGGTCATCCATCTTCTGTCCGTGCTATGTTTCCTTTGGTCTCGAATATTCTGAACAATTTTATCAGCTTACAAGAACCAAACTCCTTGCTCTACAGCTGTTGGTCATGAAGCACTCTTTCTCTCCACCTTTGAGCTAGGGGCGGCCTTTCCCTGCTTCACATTTTTTTGCGAGACTTCTTGATGCCATTGGAAACTAAAGCATTTAGATCTCCCACAGTGAACTAATGGAACTTGTCTTATGTGTGCTTTCCTCTTCTGTTATATCCTCTTACCTCCGTCTTTCTTTAGTTCCCTCTTCAGCACAAATGGGTCTTCATAACTCAGCTTTCTTTGTGATAACGTGTACAAAAGTCCAGGGGCAATACCTCACTGTTATCTATACCCCTCAATTTCATTTCTGCTTTTCTCTACTCACCTCTAAAGGGAAACCAACTCCGTATATGAAGCTGCCTCAATAACATTCCTTCTCTGAGCCTACCACTTTTCAGGTTCCCTTGGGGCCAATACTGATGGATGTGTTATGTTTCTGACCCTCAGTGGTAACGCCACAACAAAACCACCTATATACTATTATCCACATACAGCATCTACAGAGTTATTTCCCCCTCACGGATTCTATCATTTCTAAATCCATTCCTAATCCCTCCTGCCCCTGTTCGCCTTGAAATGCCATTTTGCGTATCGGAATACAAAATTTGTACGCTCGGAATTTGATAGGAACCGAGGGTCGCTTCACACACCCTTGATCCGATTCCCGCTAATTTGGTTGGAGGCGGGATGGATTTTAATCCCACTCCTTGACAACAGTGTTGTGGATTTCCGCCCGTCGGCGTGCGACGACCGCTTCTAGCCAATGGCGGCGCGCTCTCGCCACCAAACGGACAATCTAAACTTCGCAGCCTTTCCGGATCAAACGCCGGAATAACCGCTACGGGTGGTTAGCAGCACCACAGCCTAAGTCAACACTCTACCCGCGCTACAGGTCAATCGCCGAATTGCTCGAATACCTAATTAATCGCGTGGCAGACTACCGAGAGACTGTACCTCAACGGGCCCGTTGGAACGAGCCGCTTAAGCAGCGTCGCTTCGTTTTTGGCGATAACCGAGCGGCGGGTATTATCGCGAGCCCCGTTGGACCCGATTCTATTATCGGCTATTTATAAAACCAACTATTATTTCCGAATGCAATACGGCACTTCAATGGAAAAAGGAAAACCCGAGACTGTTAACATTCACACAAGCACATTTATTTGCACACACAGCACATATGCAGTCATGCGTCATGTATGCAATCAGGCGAGGCAAACAAAAGCAATGCAATGTACAAGCACGCAATGAATGGGTAGGGACAAGACGCGAGCAAGAAAAACAACTACCACCGTTCTATTAATTACGTACACTTATACACGTTCTACTTACGGACATGGCGCACAACGTTCATTCAAAAGGAAACAAGGAAAAACCCCAGGAAAGACGAAGGGGTAGCTGGACCTCTTGGGTCTTTATTTCACGGAGCTGTGACTACCGCAGAAGCTCCGAGAGGCCGGGCTGGTTACCTTCACCTTCGTGGTGCCTCGCTGCGGGCGACCCGCGACGTCCCGTCCTCACGACAGCTGGCGTGATCGCGGTTCGGCCCAGGCCTCGTATGACGGCTTGGTAATTCGGGCCCAGCCGGCAACGCCTCAGAGGAACGAACGGGTCTTTTGCTCTCTTAGAGTTGATGCTCTCTTTAAGAGCCGTCCGTCCTCAGCGCCGCTCGGAACTGTCCCGAGCCCGATCACCTCGGACCGTTCGATGCTGCTGGCGACCTCTCTCCGGTCTCTCCCCACGTCCCGCACACGAACGCGCATTGTTCTGCGCGGGCATGGCAGGCTTGGCTGCGCTGCTCAGCTTCGCTCTCCTCGGCGAACCTAGACCTCCAATGCCCTCCACTGGACTCGAACCTTGCTCTTCACACCACTTCAAACCCCGACGACTGAACTGCGAGCTATGCGGCTCTGCGCGTGTTTTATAGGGCCCGTGAGGTGAGGTCTGATCTTCGCTCTCCCACCTCTGACCCCCACTGGCTCCGCCCTCCCTGATCTCCTGATCCGAATTCGAGGCGAGCTCGGAGCGAGCGGACGTGGTTGAAATCACCGTTGC
The DNA here is from genome assembly GCA_035128595.1 of Eptatretus atami. Classification (NCBI taxonomy): domain Eukaryota; kingdom Metazoa; phylum Chordata; class Myxini; order Myxiniformes; family Myxinidae; genus Eptatretus; species Eptatretus atami. Next base: position 17,821,575 of record CM068964.1, on the reverse strand, counting down.
TGGCGCCCACAAAGGAGAGCGGACGTTGTGGAGATTACCAGCCCTGCACAACGAGGAAACCCCCACGTCTGTTTGCAGCGATCTCGCCGTGGCCGGCGCAAAGATGGCGGCGTTTGCGGAGTTGAAGGTGAAGCGATGGTGTTCGTTGTTGGGTATCGGGGGAGATGTGGTTTAGGAGATGGTGGCTGTGGTTGGCGTTGTGGAGAAGGGTGGTTGTGGTTGGCGTTGTGGAGAAAGTGGTTGTGTGAAGGCGGTTGTGGAGAAGGTGGTTGTGTGAAGGCGGCTGTGGAGAAGGTGGTTGTTTGTTGTCTGTGGGGATGTTGGCGATTGTGGAGAAGGTGGTTGTGGTCAGCATTGTGGAGAAGGTGGTTGTGGTGGTTGAAATGCGGTTGGTCCAAAATAACAACAGCAAAAGAAAAACGGCTACCTCAAAGATCACAGCCCTGCACACAAATAATTGCCCGTTAAACATCGGTGGGGAAATCTATCTGAACACAGACTTATCGACATAACTGATCTAAGGACCTATATGGTGCTCTGTGAATTTCCACAACCGTAACAATATATACATACATACATTCCTACATACATACAAGATGAGAGTTTTAGTAATATATCGATTATTCACGACTGTCATTTTTGGGAAAACGTCAACACAAGATATTATATAAATATAATATTGGATTATTTAGAAATCAAACCTGAACTTCGGATAAACGATAGAGTTTCAAATAAAAATTGTAAAAAATTTGATGATTTATTTTCCATATATATAAATGAATGATTTTTTTTACCTGTTTCTGAAAGTAAGATAGAATTTAACAACCACAAAAATATACCATATTCATTAAGATGTCTAATAGTTGGTTCAAGCGGATGTGGAAAAACTTGTTTACTCTTAAAGATGCTCCTTACTCCAACCTTCTTGGATTATGAGAAGTTAATAATTTTCACAAAATCAAGTTTTCAACCTGAGTATCAATTGCTCTCACACGGTTTTAATGCGGGTCTTCAAAAAGAAAACATTATAAGTTTATTTAAACTTAAAAACAAACTAAATGATTATAACATTGAAGATATAATCCAACTATTTTGTTATACTCAAAAATGTAAAAAGAAAACCACTTCTTCAGTATCTTGTAATCTTTGTGATAATATGGATGACATTCCTTCACCCCAAGATTCACCCCAAGCTCGAATAAACCTTGATGGGGTTCGCCACCATCTTCTTGAGCACCAGCACCCAGAGCAGTCAAGCTTTACACCAGAGAGGTCAACGATCGATCGTATCCTTGCCCTTTGGGTCCTCACCGAACGCAGACGAGAGTTTAGCAGAGGCTGCTTGCAGCCTATGTTGATCTTTAAAAACTGTTCGATTCAGTTGATATCTGGAGGATTCTTGGTCTTCGTGTGGTGCCACCAAAACTGATCAATCTGATGTCTGAACTATACTCTGGTACTGAGAGGGCTGTGAGATGTGGTGATGCAATCTCTGACTTACTTCCAGTTGTTACTGGAGTTTGTCAGGGGTGTGTTCTGGCCCCCACACTTTTCAGTGCTTGTATGGAGTGGATTATGGAGAGGATTTCGGAGAGATCAGGCTGTGGTGCATCGTTTGGGAATGTCAAGATCTCTGACCTTGATTTCGCAGATGATGCAGTCATCTTTGTGGAGACTCCAGATATCCTTTTCGGGGCCCTCAAGGTGCTGAATGAGGAGTCGTAGTCACTGTGATTACGAGTTTCCTGGGTCAAAACTAAGATCCAGGCTTTCAGTGACATCTTGGAGGCTGCTATCTTGTCTGTACCTGTTTGTGGTGAGGATGTTGAGGTCACGGAGAGATTCACTTCCCTGACAGTGATATTTATGTCTCTGCTGGCTGTGAGCCAGAGGTCAATAGACGTCTGAGTCGGGCCTGGGGAGTCATGGATTCACTGGATCATGGGATGTGGTGCTGCCGCTACCTGTGCAGGAGGATGAAAGTCCAAGTCTTCAGATCCTTGGTGCTTCCAGTCTTGCTCTATGGATGTGGGACTTGGACTCTGACCAGGGATCTGAGACAGAGACTTAATTCCTTTGGTACCAGGTCTCTTCGGCGAATCCTTGACGACTGCTGATCAGACTTTGTGTCCATTGAGCGGTTGCTGAGAAAGACTCAAATGAGATTTGTTACCTGCATGGTCCGTCAGCATCTGCTGCGGCTGTTTGGACATGTGGCTCATTTTCCTGATGCTGATCTGACTCACCAGATTCTCTCAGCGAGGGAGCCTCGTGAGTGGAGGAGGCCAATGGCCGGACCCGTGCTTGTGGTGCAGCAGGTTGATCAGCATCTCAAGGAGATGGGGATGGGCCAGGCATCTGCTTGGGGGATGGCCAGACGGAGGCCCCTGGAGTATGGCAGAAAGTGGATGCAGCGACGCGCTGCTCCGGCACATACTTTCATGCCTGACCTGACCTAATACATTTCCACAGGCCCCACATACGATTGTTAGACATTGGTTTTGGTGGCTTCCTTTGGATTTTACAGGGAGTCAAAGTGGATGGGGAGGTGGGGGGGGGAATATTGCATTAACGCCCGAATGTGTGTGATTGTATGTTTTTTTTTTTTTTTTTTTGGTGTACAAGTGAAGCTCGTGGAAGAGCTAGAATAGAGTAGGAAGTGGAAACCACACCACAGCAGGTAGATGAACACCTGGAGGAAGAATGGGTGAGGGGATGGATGCTGGATTTATACTTGTTATTCTTTCTCTTGTCTAGTTATCCCCCCCCCCCCTCAACTCCCCCACCCTGTTTCTTGTTCTTCCACCTCTCTTAAAAAAACAAAAATTCTACTTCTTGCCCCACCTTTGTTTTTAAAGTAAAAAATAAAATCTACATGCAGAAGAACCACAAGTGGAATAAGATATATTGAAGACATAATATACAACCATAAATCATCATAGGTTTCCCCCAATGAGACATTTTAGGATGTAAATGAGTGATTGAATTGGAAACTTCATAATGAAATTGGCTAATCAATATTCTAAGAGGCTGAGCAAGATTGGACACAACTGAAGGCTGCACCCTTCTTACCAGGAATGCTAGATTCCCAAGTGCTGTTTAGTTGTGGTTTCAATTCCAACCATTGGGGAAAACTATTTTATAATGTTCAGGAAATAAACTATTAATCCCTCAACATCAGCTTGTACCTTTCACGTCATTCTCCCAATTTTTTCCTCGAAATCACGTTAACATGGTGAGCAATCAACAACTTAAGCCAATGAAACCTTTGCCATTGACCTAACAACGACATATTACACCCACCTGGCAACACAAAAGTAAGAAAATCGACATACCGTAAAACCCTGACATTCTTGAAAGCTGCCACGATTCTCGAATTTGTGAATGTCGGGGCATTGTTTCAATGGGAAAAGGGAGTTAGGTTAATGGGTGCTAATGATTTATACGAGAAAATTTTTATAGTTTAAGAACACTCATGCACATAATTACAGTTTCATGAAAAATGCTTACAATCAAAAATACTGTAAACAATTCTAAAAGGTTAGCTAACTCTTTTGCCATGTGTCATTTTATGGATCCGGAAGTTTCATAAGAACCCGCACAAGTATAGGTTTATAGCGGGTGTTATAGTTAACTCAGGTTTACGAATAGTTCGAGAACCGTTCAGGAAATATTGTTCAGCATTTGAGAAGAATCCTGGTATTAACACTTTCTGGAGCATTAATTCTTCTTTAGAGTTCTTAGACAGAATTAGATGCCTCAATGTCAAGTCAGTTGAAATTTTTATTTTTTTTTTGTATTTTTTTTTCTTCTCCTCAGGGAAGGGGGCATGGGCTTGGTTAAAAACATACAATATCAACCACACAACACCCCTTGACAAGACCTCCACCAACAGCACTCTGTACACATGCACACAATCACCCATCAATGCTCAAACTCCCTAAAAGTCCTGCCAACATCCCTATGCCCCTCTATCTCCAGAACTTCCAGGTACCTATCTCATTCTAATTTAAACTTATCTACTTTTTCTGCTGGCACTACCTTTCCAGGGAGACCATTCCATGCATTAACTACTCTCTGAGTAAAAATCCCCTGCCTTACTACTGTCTTAACTCTCCTCTTATTTACTCTCAGGCTACGGCACCTGGTCCTATCACTGTCTACTCTGTTGAATAATTCATCTGCACTTAATTTATCAATACCTTTCATTATCTGAAACATCTCTATCATATCTCCTCGGAACCGCCTCCTTTCTAGTGTATAAAGCCCTGTCTCCTTCAGCCGCTCCTCATAGCTGAGTCTTGCTCGGACCCGAATCTATCACGTAGCTCTGCGCTGAACCCTCTCGATGGCATCTATGTCGTTCTGGAATTGTGCTGACCAAAACTGTACACAATATTCCAGATGTGGCCCTCACTAAATTCCTGTATAATGTTAACACCACCTCTTTTGATTTATAAATGATCCCCCTCCGAATACAACCTAAAACCCGATTTGCTTTACTGATAGCTGCCTGGCACTGTGCTGCCTGCTTACCTCCCATATCTATTACCATCCCCAGATCCTTTTCCTGTGTGACACGCTCCAAAATTACACCTTGCATCCTATAATCTCTATTTTCATTGTTGTTTCCCATCCCCAACACATTCCACTTGCTCAGGTTAAATTCCATCTGCCAATCTTTTGCCCAATCTATGAGAGTATCAACACTTTCCTGAATCTGATCACCACCCCCTCTGCAATCCACCTTACCTCCAAGCTTTGTGTCATCTGCAAATTTGGAAAGCTACTCTTCACCCCACTATCCAAATCGTTGATGTAAATAATGAATAGTTATAAATGGAAAAAATGAATAATAACAATGAATTAATTATTTTAAATTCTTTAATTAATAATATCAGTTAAACATATACATATATATATATATA
>CM068964.1:17717907-17730406 GCA_035128595.1 Eptatretus atami | reverse complement strand
ATTCACCCCACCTCCTTAAATCTACCTCCTCCTAACCCCTCACATGTTATCCCCTCTCCTTACTTCTCTCATCTTGCCCCTCATCCTACCCCCGCTCTTGGCACCTCTTCACTGTCTGCTGCTTCAGTATCAGCTCCTCTGTTGTCCCAAAGTGTGTGGTGTTCTTACATCTGTGGGCTCCATTCTAACCGAACAGATATCTCACTCTCACAATCAGTACACTCATCACCACAAACATGCTCCTTCCTTCCTCTTAGCACACCTCTCCCTCTTCCCAACCCCTCAAATCTTGTACCTACCCCTGCCCACTCCCTTCTTCACCATACCTCCACCAAGTCTCATTCTCCCCTCCCACCTCCCCATCGACCTCCTGCACCTTGGCCGTACCTGCTTCATCGTCTCCCCTCTCTCTCAAAGCTTCCCTCTCAACCCTCCCTCGCAAAGCAACCCTCACACTCTTCCCCTCCAAGCTTCCCTCTCACCTTCTCAAAACTCCCCCCTCAACCTCTCCCTCAACTCACCCCTCAACCTTCTCCCTCAACCCTCCCCCTCACCCTTCTCCTCAACTCTCCCTCACCCTTCTCCTCAACTCTCCCCCTCACCTCTCTCCCTCAACTCTCCCTCACCCTTCTCTCAACTCTCCCTCTCACCCTTCTCACTCCAATATTCACCTCACTCCCCCTTCCCAAAGTTGCCCCCTCACATCCACAAGGGTGCCTCCTTCCCCCACCTTCTCTCCTCCACTTCATCACTCCACCTCCTCCAATCTTCAACTTCCCTCTGCCCTCTCTTATTACTCCCCACGGCACCTCAACCCATCACCACCGAACTTTTCTCCTCCTCATCCGGCACATGCAGTCGTTACCCGATCATGATGATCAGCAACTTACTGATCCATACTTTCCATTCAATGGGTGTCCAGACTGGACTCCAGGACAATGTTCATCGGTATCTGGGCATCTCTGCCAATCATCAGATAAAATGTGGAAACCCAGTGGATGAATGTGCATGGATGTTGTAGGCGAGATTAACTCAGGTAGGTATTCCTTCCATCGTCGTTTCTCCCACCCCACCCCCCCCCCCCCCCCCAGATGCATTCTAAGCATCCTGTGCATTGTTCGGTCCAGCGTTCGCACCCACTATTGCCTTCTGGATGGAAGGGGGTGGTGCGATTCTTATCGATTCCCTATATCTCACATAAGTTTGCTATTAGAATCCTCAAAGTTTCTACCCTGGTCTGATTGGAAGCACCCTGGACAACCAAAGTAAGAAAACCAATGCATCACCTAGGCTGTCTGATCATGGGTATGGATGGCCACCCAGAACATTGTAGACATGTCCGTCAACACCAGTGGACGTTTTCATACCCATCTGATGAATGCTCCAGAAGAGAATTTTTTTGACTTGACAGCTTCGAATCGTGCTGACAGTTCAATGCAGAGCATGGGTGTACGATACGGTGGTAAGGTGTCCCTTGCTAAACCATATCTTTTTCCAACTGAATCCATCAGTGAACATCAGTGGTTATCGATGGCCAATAATAACATCGGTTCATTTACTCCAGTGTCCTACGATCTCCAAAATGCCCCGTATAGTCGTGTTTTGCTTGGAATGCTTCTGTGCCTGACCTCAGGGGGTATCAGATGTTGATTCTCTGAGCCATCTTTTGGATCTTGAATGATTGTGTACAGTACTCCATCTAGCTTCAACCTCTGCCACTGTCCTATCATTTTGTGTACCTCTCTAGACTGGCACTGCCTTTCACCTTGACTTGGCTTCTCATGACTTTTTAAATAGGTCAGAACCTTACCAATCATTTCATCTGCATGTTGCAGACTTACAATGTGTTCCTGGGTGTCACCTGAGGTTCCAACCATGCCACACACAATGGGTGGCTCCTCTGGGGTGTACCCAATGCTGATGCCCTCATTTCCTTGAGTATAAGGCCAGAGCACTTCAGCTGTAGTCACAATCACTTCACTTGTCTTGTAGTTGGAACAGTGCATCCACATTGGTATTGGCCCTTCCTGTTTTGTACACTACCTCAGTCAAAATATGCCAACTGTGCCACCCACCTCTTTTCGGTAGCCCTTAGGTAAGCTGTACTGAGATACTTATAATGGTTATGATATATATGAATCACAAACTTGGAATGCAGCAAATACTTCCTGAATTCTCTCGAATAGCCCATTTAAGCGCAAGGAGTTCCATCTTGAATTTACTGTAAAACCTATTGTTATGCTCTGAAAGACAGAGACCTCAGCGGGCATATGCCACCGGCTGATCTTGACCATGTATTGCGACAGCACTGCACCCAACCCTTTGAAACTGGCATCAGTTGTGACAATGAAAGGTTCTGCAAAGTCAGGATATGCCAGGAGTGGTGGATTACACAGACGGTGACGTAATTCATAAAATTAATCTTGATATTCTTTGGTTAATGCAAAAGCAGGAGGGGTTTTAACTTTTTTCCCTTTCCACACTAACCTGGGCAGCGGGGATGCTGGATGTGCAAACCGTGGTACAAATCTACGGTAGTAGCCCACAACCTGAGTTTCTGTCCCACCTCTGTTGGATTCTTTGGAACTAGCGATGTTTGTAAAACCTCAGTTTTCCCCGGATCAATATTTTTGCTCGACACAATGTGGCCTCAGTTTGGCAAAGTCAAGTGATTCTTGTCTTGCTTACAGGGGAATTTGCGCATTGTGTTCCTCCAAGCCTGTCCCTCGGTGTACTGCAGTTATAACGGAGGGTGGTGGGCTCTTGACAGAGGAGTCCGAAGTGAAGGGCTGTTGGGCCGGTTGCTTTGAGCGGCTGTACCAGGCTGATCCACCAGCTGTTGATTTGGATGTCAGGAGTGTTACTATCCCTATTGCTGACCCACCAATCAACTGTGATCCACCTTTGTTTGTGGAAGGAAACGAGGCTGCGGTGAACAGGTTGAAATGGGGTAAAGCTCCAGGGATCTGTGGCATCCATGCTGAACTTCTCAAGGCTGGTGGAAATGCTGTACTTGTGTCGTTGCATGCAATTATGTGGAAGAGGGGCCTTGCTTTCCCTCTCTTGAAAGAGAAGGGTGATCTCCAGGATTGCAACAACTACCGAGGGGTGACGATGCTCTCAGTGCCGGGCAAGGTCTTTGCTCGGATAAACCTTGATGGGGTTTGCCACCATCTGCTTGAGCACCAGCGCCCAGAGCAGTCAAGCTTTACACCAGAGAGGTCAACGATCGATCGTATCCTTGCCCTTCGGGTCCTCACCGAAAGCAGACGAGAGTTTAGCAGAAGGCTGCTTGCAGCCTATGTTGATCTCTAAAAACTGTTCGATTCAGTTGATCTCTGGAGGATTTTGGTCTTTGTGTGGTGCACCAAAACTGATCAATCGATGTCTGAACTATACTCTGGTACTGAGAGGGCTGTGAGATGTGGTTATGCCATCTCTGACTTACTTCCAGTTGTTACTGGATTTTGTCAAGGGGTGTGTACTGGCCCCCACACTTTTCAGCACTTGTATGGACTGGATTCTGGGGAGGATGTTGAGGAGATCAAGCTGCGGTGCATTGTTTGGGAATGTCAAGATCTCTGACCTTGATTTTGCAATGATACAGTCATCTTTGTGGAGACTCTGGGTATACTTTTGAGGGCCCTCGTGGTGCTGAATGAGGAGTCGGAGCTGCTGGGATTACAGGTTTCTTGGATCAAAACTAAGATCCAGGCTTTTAATGACATCTTGGATGCTGCTGTCCTGTCTGTACCTGTTGTGGTGAGTATGTTGAAGTCATGGAGAGATTAACTTGCCTTGGCAGTGATGTTCATGTCTCTGCTGGCTGTGAGCCAGAGGTCAACAGACGTCTGGGTCGGGTCTGGGGACTCATGGATTCACTAGATCATGGGGGGTGGTGCCGCTTCCGGTACCTCTGCAGGAGGATGAAAGTCCGAGTCTTCAGGTCCTTGGTGCTTCCAGTCTGCTCTATGGATGTGAGACTTGGACTGTGACCAGGGATTGAGAGTAGACTTAATTCCTTTGATACCTGGTCTTTTCTGAGAATCCTTGGCTATCGCTGTCGGACTTTGTGTCCAATGAGCAGTATGCTGAGAGAGACTCAAATGAGATTTGTTACCTGCATAGTCCGTGAGCATCAGCTGGAGCTGTATGGACATGTGGCTCGTTTTCCTGACACTTATCCTGCTCACAAGATTCTCTCAGTGAGGGAGCCTCGTGAGTGGAGGATGCCAATGGGCCGACCACGTGCCTCGTGATTGCAGCAGGTTGATCGGCATCTCAAGGAGATGTGGATGGGCCAGGCATCTGCCTGGGGGATGGCCAGATGGAGGCCCCTGGAGTACCAGCGGAAAGTGGATGCAGCGACGTGCTGCTCCGGCGCATGCTCCCACACCTGACCTGACCTGAATTTGACCTGTTCTTGAAGCACAAAGCACTTCCCCAGTCTCAGCTTTAGCCAAAGCTCCTGGAGACTGGTGAGTACCTGGTCTAAGCACTGCGAATGAGTTTCAAAATCCGGGCTATAAATCAGGATGTCGTCCAGGTAGATCAAAAGTAAATCCCTGAGACAACACTCCATCACCCATTAAAATGTTGCTTGGGTATTACAGAGTCCGAACGGTATTCTTGTCCACTGGCAAAGTCCAAACCAAGTTGGCACAGCTGTCGTGGCCTGATCCACATCATCCATCTTCACTTGGAAGTACCAGATGTCAAATCCAATGTCGTAAACAACCGAGCATTACCAAGGGCATCGAGTGACTCCTGAATCCCTGGGATGGGAAAGGAAGGCATCCTTTCTTGTCACCTCATTCAGTTGACGGTACCATAGTCACGGCAAAATCCAATGGAACCATCTGGTTTACTTTATGTACTATGACCACTGGAGATTCCCAAGGGCTGTTTGTTGCTCTTCTTCAAGACACCGTGTTCACTGACATCCTGGATATGTTGTTTAAATTCCGGGAAGATGTGTGGCAATACTGTCGGTGTCTGTTTATAGGTGCATTATCCCTGGTCTCTATGTCATGTGTGACCATGTCCGTTTGGCCAAAGTCATTTGCATGTTGTATGCATACAGTATGTTGGACATACTGTAATGTGTGCCACCATGTAATGTGGACATACCGTAATGTGGACATACTGTAATGTGGACATACTGTAATGTGGACATACTGTAATGTGTGCACCATGTAATGTGTGCACGTTTTACAATACGACTTACTGTGACAATTTCCCTGTCACAAGAGTAATCTAATGGACATGGACATACTTATCATACTATTCTTGCCACAATCTAGTTGTGGATCCCCCCCCCCCCCCCCCCCCCCTTTCCACCTAATAATAGTCTTACCTACTTGTGCCTTTGTTTATATCCAGCAAGTCACTGCCATTTGCAATTTGCTCGGAGTACCGTGTGCCATTGATACAGTGCCTTTTGTCGGTTAAAGCAGGAATTTGTTATTTATCATGATGCTGGTGATAACTCGCCTACTTTTTGTGAAGGACAATGTTGTGTCTTTAACGTCCACCACCTAATACCAGCAGAGGGGATGCACAGTACTACATCCATTTGAGGGACGGCACACACATTGATGCCTCACCCTGTACTTGTGAAACACCGGGATGGCAGTTTATAGCTTGGTCGGGATTCAAACCCAGACTGGATAGCGCAATGAAAGAGGTGTGTGCTTACCTCGAGGCTATCCTACCAGCTTTACTTGAGCTTGGGGAAACACCAAACACCCCACTCCTTGCTCTCACCCCTACCCTCCCACCATGATGACTTCAAATATTTTTTATTTTATTTGATCACCATAGACCTGTCTGGGTCATGCATTTTCCAGTTTGTCATGCTCAGTATGTCTTACCATGAAATGTTTTTGCTGAAATAGTTTATACGTTCCTCCTATTTTTGTAGAATGATAAACACTTAAAAAATATATATATTGGGGTTTAAGGATCATGGACGAGCTTGCATGCATCTCACATGTTGGACAAGAACATGAGGAACCTGGGGTTCTCGTATCATGAGATTAGCGCTCAGACGGGACCGTTAAACCAGGTGAAGCCTTTTATCGACATTTTTCCTGCGTTCATGTCCGAAAGGCACTTTCAGTATTTTGCTCCATATTCATTAAAACAGCACATTTCCCACGTCGTCGTACAATAGTTTGAGGCCAGTATTCGATTTTGGCAATTGTTTAGCTCTCCGATAGGGAGCGTGTAAGTTCGAGTAACCGAGCTCTACACATTGTATCGAGCACTTTGTATTCGTGTCGATTGATGTTTCCTAACAACAGGCCATTATAAAAAAGACATTGCCATGATTGAACAAATGAGATGTTGCATTGTGCGAGGCCAGTGGCACACCATGTACTAGCTAGCTCACTGTATTTTGCTCATGGTAAATGTTCCGTTTAGTGCTTTGCGTTGTAATACAAGCAACACGTTTAACCCCATGCTTTTTGGATAACGAGGAGGATACTGTAATCGGTTCCGTCTGTCCGTCCGTCACACTGTGTCCTCCTCAAACGGTTCGGCATAAATGGACCAAACTTGGTAGTTATGATCAACACATGACAAGAAGGTGTAGGAGCAGTTATTTGTGGACCCGCTCCCTGCGGTGAGGTCAAAAGGTCAAATACCAAAAAAATTGCAATTATGAGCACATTTTTAACATTATTTAATGAAACTTTGCGTACGAAATCAAAATTGGGAGTCGCATGAAATAATTAAGGATTTTTTTTTTGATTTGACCCCCGGTTCACGCCCCAGGGGTGGGGACTTCAGGTCACAAGGGTCAAAATGGGGGGGGGAGGGGGAATAATGATTTAACTCAAAATATGATGTCATTCCCGGTGGAACTTTTTGCCCTCTTTCAACTTTACTTGAGGTGGGAAGCGTGGGGATTTGCGATGGCGAGCCATCGACTTCGCTCTCGTTTAATTTATTTTGATCAATCGTTTAATTTGAAACGCACAAGTGACGCAGCTACTCGAAGCTTTGACACTTGAGAACACGTCGCAACTGGATTCTCACCGATTGGTTTTAAAAGGCCATGTTTCCGCACGCGGTCATCAAGTATGACATGCACATAAAAGGCCACGTTTTCTCAGGCACATAATTGATTACCTCAATTTCTTTGTGGTTACAGTGACGGTGATCTGGCCGCACGTCATCTATATACGTCTCGATATTTTGAGGGCGATCTTTAACGGACGGAGGAAGAAACTCGTTTTCATTTTGATGAGCTAGCTGCGCATGGTTTGATTTCCCCTTTCATGACCCAGTTCTCGTATGCAATGCTCAACTTGGATGAATCCATTCTTACAATGGCAAAGAAACATTTGGTTTTTAAATTTTTTTTTTCCTGAGGATAAAATATTAGCGTCAGTAGATCAGAAAAAATATTTTAATAATTGCTTTTATTCCAGGTGGAATTGCTCGTTACGGTAATTAAGCACAACTTTACTGTTCAAGAAAATTATTTCTGTTTCGTAATCTCGGATGCATTTACGGTAAATGTTCACTAGAAATTGCCTGGAGTTTAATTAACCCGCCATGCAAGCTTCTAACTCTCACAGTGGGAAGCTTGTATCATCATCATCATCATCATCGTCATCGTCGTTATGCCACACTCAATACAGAGTGTCGGTTCGACCAAAGCATGATCTTGGCGAGTTACAATACTGGACAGGTTGCCACTGTGACGCAGGATGCCCGGCCGAGTGGGTAGGAATTTGGAATTTTGTTCATGGCGCCGGCGATAGCTCACCTACTCTTCGAAAAGGTCACCATGGGTTCTTCAATGTGCACCAACGAATGCTGGCCGATGGGACGCCAGTTTAACGTCCATCTGAGAGATGGCACACACATTGATGAATCAACCTGCCTGTAAAACACTGGGATTGACAGTTTATAGCTGGGTGCGGATTCGAACCCAGGCTAGACAGATTAGCGGTGAGTGTGTGTACCTCTCGGATATCCTACCACCCTAAAGCTTCATGGTGAGTTCATTAATCTTAGAAGAGTTTTCTACAGTTGATTGCTCTTCTTTTTATTTATTTTCCACCTTTCTCTTTGCAATTTTGTTTTTATTTCTTCCGAAGTTGCTTCTTTCTATATTTTCCAGTGAAGGTATTTGGGGTTTTATAACACCCTTGCATTCATGGTGCTCTTGAGATATTTAAAGATTTCTCATGAGTTTCATGAAACTCTTTTTAATTTTTTTAATCCCGCTGAAGAAACGATCATGGTTGCTTGTTGACTTTCCGATCTTCACACCCAGATCCATCAATTAAATGTTGAAGGCACCACTAACACGTATAGCTGCCCATCAGGTAACGCTCGACCCCCGACGTTTTGATCACCTGAACCTTGCCTGCTGGGCAGCTATACTCATTAGTGGTGCCTTCAATACGGAAGATGGATCACCACAACTACAACCACTTTTTCTTGAGCCACTATCTGTTGATTTTTATCAGAACATCATCCACCCCCTCTTCCTGAAGTTGAATTTTTTTTTGGCACCTTCATCACAATGTTTTACAAGGTAAGCGAGGCACAGGTCACGGTCATTTTACCCCCGAATATCTTTACCAAGTGCGGGTTTGCGATGGCGCGCCATCGACTTCTCTCTAGTTTTTCTTTAAGGAGACATCGTGGGATCTTTAACAACCTAAATGACGATACAGACGAGACGGCTGGCTTTGCTTGAACCTCATTTGAAGATCTTCAGTCCAGGTTGTGGAGCTCCCCGTATATACTGCACCAGAAAGGCAGTTTATAGTTACTTCTGACTCAGGTCGAATTTCTCAATAACACTGAGACGAGACGGCTCGATGTCAGGCGTGCTACCAACTGTGCAATTATGCTGTCCTGTTTATGATAAGTTGAACTGAGTACATTTTTAAAAGTCACCGCTCTGCGTTGCGAATCGGGTATAATACGATTATCACAGACCTTGTTACAGCACATTCCCTCGTGGAAGCCCTTCATGAAGGAAGCAATAAGGATATTATGATGATGCGTGTGTTACGTGTTGAGTATATACATGTGTTTGGGTGAAAGGATTGCCTAATTACGGGTTATCTTTGTGGAATCGTAATCGTGTTTTATGCAGGCCATTTGCTTCGCCTGTGTTTCATTGTATCATAAGGATAGGTTTGTCATCATTTTAATGTTTTTAAATTCCCAGTTAAAAGAAAGCCTGCTTTTGAGATGACCATTGTTGTCGAGATTCGTTGGGACAGACGGCCTGTTATTTTTGATGATATACATACAAACTGGGGCCTTTTGAGGCTGCTGATTCAAGTGGGCACCAGAGGGCAATGCGATCCACCTTTGAAGAGTCTATGCCATGATCAGGAAGGGGGGCAGTGTTAATGAGAGATTAAGAATACCCAGAAGCCCTTTGTGGATTTTTTTTTTATGGTACTTCTTGAATTCGACTTCTGTTATGCTTAGAACTATTGCCATGATTTTACTTGTGTGCTATTCCTTTTCTTCTTCTTAAATTGTTGGCCTGCATAAGGTGGGTCAAAAAGTTGGACGAATGAGATACGATCATCCAGGAAACGTCCAGAAAAAGTGTAGCGACGTATATTTATTAATAAAAAATACATTTCTAGATTTTCTTGCTAAATATGTACTTTTTTTAGTGAGAAATAAATACAAACCTGGGTATGTCTTGGACTATTGTGATGTATGTCCCTTGTTGATCTTTCTTAGCACCCGTCGTGTACCGGTACATTGTCAATCTTTGGTGTGAAGAGCACATTGTCGAGCTCCAAATGATAAATTGATCTTTGTTCGTATGCAGCACAAGGCTGCGGGGTAGCATCATTGGCTGAGGGAACGGCTGTGCCGCTGATGCAGTGCCCTCTGCTGGGGCAGGAATTTGTAATTTGTACAGGGTGCTGGCGATAGCCCGATTACTCTTCGCGAAGGACACCATGGGATCTTTAACACCCACCAACTAATTCTGGCAGACAGGACACCCCGTTTAACGGCCATTGGAGGGACGGCACATACTTCGATTAATCACCCTGCCTGCGAAACGCCAGAATGAGAGTTTATAGCTGGGTCGGGATGCCTGATAAATTAATGATGTATTTTGTTGAAAAACCAAAATGATGTTCGGTTCGATCGATATATACATTATCACAAATGTTGAGTGGCTTTACATCGCAATGATCTTTTCTGAAATCTTGTCCTTTGGTGTTGATGTTCTATGAGACACTGAGGTCTTTTTTCACAAATGGGATTGTCATGGGGTGAGGGATAATATTGCTAGCTATGTCATTAGGTTGATTCTGAGCAGCCACGTACTTGATAAAAGATGGTTTAATCCAACATTAGTGCTTGTGAGGGTTCAGCTGTGAATGCCTCATCCTGGAATTGAAGTCTTTTTGCTGCTGATTCCAAATTGAGCTGCTGAGTGAAAGGTACTCTTGAAATGGTGGACAGAGTGTTGATTTTTACAGGGGAAGGGGGAAATTGGAAACACCTCATGTTTGAATGGTACACCACCGAAATAATATAAGGACAACTTCAGAAGATTTGTAAGCCTGGTGTTGGCTTAACGGTTCAGGTGGCTGGCTTAAGATCCTAGGATCTTGAGTTTAAGCCCCTTTTGGGCCATTGAATTAACACCAGGTAGGGTTGACTCAGCCTGTCCAACCTCTGAGGTTGGCAAAATGAGTTCCAGCATGCTGGTGCTGAGGCACAACCATGCCCCCAGGAAATCATGCAGCCAAGCAGCCCACAGGCTGCATATGAATAAATCGATAAGATTTGTTTCCAAAAACAGACACCCAGCTGACATTTTATAATTCCTTCCCTTCCATAAGCGTGCTATCCAAGCTGTAACTGCTTTGAACTTGTTGGGCCTGGGCAACTTGGCACATTCTCACATTTGTCTCTGTTTGCACCTGGAGGCCGTCTCTGCCAGGGGTGAAGGTTTTGGAAGTCCTTGCATCTCTTCAAAGGATATGCACTACTAAAAGTGGGGCATCGGCGTGGTGGGACAGCACGTGGATGCAACAAGGGGAGAAAGGAACAAAAATGTGCGGATTTTTAAATTTTTTTTAAGGTGCTAATTTTAATGGTAATGAGTATGAATTGAGATGAGGGAAGGAAACGGCTCCCTGCAAATAGACTGGTGGGAGTAATGTGAACTCGTGAAAATGAGGGTTAATGAGGAGGGATGTAATCATGGATAGGGATGGAGGATGTAATGAGATGGTGGTCTCATGTCAACTTGACACCCTGGATGGAAGAGTGTGATTCAACAGAATAAATAAGGTTTCACAAGTGGGAGAAGAGTGGAACAATGGAGTGGAGTAGAGCAGTGAGCTTTAGAAGTCTCACAAGAAAGCAGTTTCTGAAAAACGTCACCCTGGAGGAATTAGTGATGGAAGCAGGGATTAAAGGGAGGAGGAAACAAGAACTGAGGAGAGGTGGAAGAAAACAGAGAGGTTACCAGCCTGTCAGTCATGAAAGATCAGTAGACCCGGTGCTTCAACCTCATCATTAGAAATGCCAATGTTTTACAGAATCCAGGAGAGACACCAGTGAGACAGGGCCGTAGGGGAGAGGTGGCTCACTGGGGAGAGCTGTACTCCATTGAGAACAAAATCCGTGTAGTCTGTGGTTAGTTCCGATCTTTCAAGGAATGACTTGGAACGACAAAGGTCTGCAGCCGGCTTTCAAGGCCACCTTTGCCTGTCCTGGAGGAGGTAGCTGATTGTATGGGCCAGATGTTCCAGAGACTGAACTTCCTCCATTGGTTGACTGTGGAAATATATATGTGGGTTTGTTTCATTGTTTTGGAGAGACTGAGTGTGAGATTTGCCTGATTTGAATGACATGTTAAAAGTGTTAACCCATTGAACCCTAGCGGCCGTTTTACCAGCCGCTATTCGAACCTCCATACACCCGAGCGGCCGGTTAATCGGGGGCTATTCGAACCTCCACACACTCGAGCGGCCGGTTTATCGGCTGCTATTCAAACCTCCATATACCCGAGCGGCCAGTTTATCGGCTGCTATTCAAACCTCCATGTACTTGAGCGGACGCTATATCGGCTGCTATTCGAACCTCCACACACCCGAGCGGCCGGTTTATCAGATGCTATTCAAACCTCCATATACCCGAGCGGCCGGTTTATCGGCTGCTATTCAAACCTCCATGTACTTGAGCGGACGGTATATCGGCTGCTATTCAAACCTACTCTACCGGTCAAAAGTTTTAAAACACCCCCATTTTTCCTGTTTTTACTGAAATTTAAGCAGTTTAATGTTTCAATGTACTCTCAAATTAAAGCATAGAACAAATAAACATTGCAGAAAAAAGAAATCAGGAAACGTTGTTGAACAAAATTTAATCTAAATTTTTGACTCATCAAAGTAGCCACCTTTTGCAGATATAACAGCCGAACATGCTCGTGGCATTTGTTTCTGCAATGGAAATCAAGTATTGTTCGGAAAGTTCT
>CM068964.1:17670243-17706235 GCA_035128595.1 Eptatretus atami | reverse complement strand
GTTCTGTTCAGTGTTCTAGTTCTTCCACGAGCCCCAACTTTGTATACAACAAATAATAATAATAATGGTGACGATGCTTTCTTAGTAACATAACTATATCCTCATTGTTTACTCATGTCCTTGCATTAAGCAACATTTGACGAAGGGGTGTCCAACTGGAAGAAAAAAACAAAAACAAAATAGAAACTCATTACCAAAACAATTTATTCTCTTTAAAACATTTTACTTCCTTTTTGGTACAAAGTAATAATTTGAAGGTGTGTGAAATGTTTTATTCACTTTGATGTGCATTTTAACGTTTCTCTGAAAACACTGCAGGGTGATTGATAACTTTGAAATATAACTTCAAACAAGTTATCAAGTTTTTCACGGGCATCCCTCTTCTATACACCATAGTATGTGCTTCGACTGTATCTACATAGTTATTTTATCACTGAGGTTATCGTTGTTTTTTAAATGAAAACATTTATCATTGCGACATAGAATGTATTAAACTAACTGTAATTGCTTAACCAACTGTTAAATTTGTAGTTTGTTTAAGGTTTGCTTTACTTTAACCGACTTGAGTTTGTCAACTCCTTCGCCTTGTTGACTGTTGTAAAACCAACCCCAGCCCTAGGATCTGATGGGCCATGTATGTGAATGTGTAGCTGGGCTGTTATTACTCTCGTCCTTTCGAGTTCCAAAGCAAGTTTGTTCCCACCTAATTGCCTCTACCAATTCCCAGTTATCATACATATACACAACACACACACACAACACACACAACACACACACACACACACACACACACACAACACACACACACACACACACACACACACACAACACACACACACATTCACCCCTTTCAAAATTTTCACCTTTTGTGCCTGCAATTAAATTAAATAATTCAAAATAGCCTGCAATTAAATTGCATTAAATCAGACTTTTTCCACCTTTTATTTACACATCACAACCCACAACTTCCAAGAAAAACAAATTCTACAAATTCCAGAAAATTTATTTAAAAAATACAAAACTAGAATATCTTGGTTGGATAAATGTCCACCCCCCTTATAATAACAATTGTAAATCAGCTCAGGTGTAACCAATCACCTTCAAAATCACAAAACCAAGTAATTTGGCCTCCACCTGTGTTAAATTGTAGTGATTCTGATTATTTCAGAATAAAATCAGCTGTTTCTGTAGGTTTTCTCTGCTGGGTAATGCATTTCACAGCAAAGACTTAACCATGAGTACTGAGGAGCTTTCAAAAGACCTCCGGGATAAAGTTGTGGAAAGGCACAGATCAGGGGATGGGTATAAAAATATTTCAAAGGCCTTGAATATTCCTTGGGGCACAGTGAAGACAATCATTAAGAAGTGGAAGGCATATGGTACCACCAAGACCCTGCCTAGATCAGGCTGTCCCTCCAAACTGGATGACCAAGCAAGGAGGAGACTGATCAGAGGAGACTTTGATCAGAGGATCAGAGCAAGGAGGAGACTTTTGGGGGTGGACACTTGTCCAACCAAGATATTCTAGTTTTGTATTTTTAATTAATTTTCTGAAATTTGTAGAATTTGTTTTTCACTTGGAAGTTGTGGGTAACGGTGTGTATATTAAGGTGGAAAATGTCTGAATTAATGAAATTTAATTCCAGGCTAGAAGGCAACAACAGGTGAAAATTTTGAAAGGGGGTGTAGACTTTCTATAGACACTGATGTATTATTTTTCTCCAAACTGCCCTACCTGAAAATGGAATGTGAGTGCCTACCTGTGCAACATCTGATGGTGATATTTAGATATAGTTTTTTACAAAAAAAAAGAAGATATTTTGTCGTTGAAGAAAACCATTTATGAAAGGAGTCGAGTTCAGGAATAAAGAAGTTGCTTAAACTTTTCTGTAGTCTATTATGAGGATGTTCACCCACTTAGCCTTACCCTCTCTCCCTGTGCCTTTTCCAAGTGAAATTTTCTCAAAGACCCAAAAAGATGTTTGATTTTAACTCGTTCTGTTAATTGTGGCACTTTCTCCTAACAGGAGGATGGAGGGGGCATTACATCTCTCTACCCATTTGGCAACTGCATTCAGATGTCCTGCTGCTCCTGGATCAGCTCGTTGTGTTCATAATTAGCCAAAATTATGGCCACAGACACTCTTGGTTTGTGAAAGAATATCTCAGTACCAAATGCTATTAATCTTTCCGGATGTGGTTATGTTCTCACCGTGAATGTCCACAAGTTTGTTGTCATTAGGAACTGTTGGAATAATGTTCTGTTTTTTTTTGTTTTGTTAATGCACTGTGCATTATTTGCATCCAAAGGAGAGGTGTCTCTACTTGCTGTCCCTCGATGCTGAGGATGTGGTCTGTGTCTCAAAAGAAATGGGGTTGTCAAGGTTACATATCCGTTGGTGTGAGTAGAGTCTTATTCTCCTGGAGAGACATCTGTCACATCCACACTGGAAAACTGTGTTTTGTTGCTCTGTTCCCTAATAAATATGAGGTGTCAATAAGACCTGAAAAGTGGGCCATTTTTGGATTTTCTTATTTTACAACTCTCAGGAAGTAGCCATTAAATTAAAATGCAACACAAGTTGGAATTTTAGAATTATAATTGTTAGAATTACTTTATTGGTATTTTTGCATAGTTCCATTGATATTCCTTGGCAAGTTGATCACTCTTTGGCTTTTTTGTCATTGACCCTGTCTCATTTCAAAGAAAATTTGCTACACCTTAGAGGAAAACAGGTTTTGAGCCAAATTCACGGATTGCTTGGTCAAACGGTTTTTGAGATGCAGCTCACTGACCTTTGGTCTGATTGGCCTATCCTAGCTGTTGTTCAAAATGTAATAACCTCTATCCTGTTCAAGCTAGAAGGGTGATTCACACATCATTGTAAAGCTCTTGAAGGAATAAACAAATTTTATTCTGTAGAAGAAGACTCAAAAGCGAATAGTAATCTTCTTGTTTGTAGTCTTTGGTGGTGGTGAAGTCAAAGTGAATGGAAAGAATGTTTTTTGGATGCAAAATCGAACAGCTGTTGAGGAATGATTATTTGCTCAACATTACGTCTCTGTAGGATGGCTTTGGCAGTGAGTCACTTCATTTACTGACACCATCATGGAGTTATTTTCTGTCCATACCATTAATCCTCAATTCCGTCTTCTTGTTATAGTTGCACAGGTTGTGAAGGTTCTTGCAGGTTTTACCCTGGCATGCTCAAAAATCGGACAAGTTGGTGATCCCTTTCACTTCACCAAACAGTTCACAAAGGAATTTGAGGCACTTTTGGAATAGATGGACTGCAATGGTGTCATGGGTGTTGTAATCAGAAACTAGAACGGCACTCGGTAGAGCGCATACGTCCACCAGGCTGAACATTTTACGTTTTGTATCCCACTGGGGGGCCGACTATGAAACTGGACCTGAACCAAAATCGAATCAGCTTGTTTCTATCACCGAACCAACTCATCCACATAGTTTTGTCATAACTTGTTCCACATAGTTTGTTTTATCATTTTTGGCCCAATCTCTTAATGGTGATGAATCACTTTAAAAATTCTCAGATCCAGATGCGGATATTCACCAAAATAGACTCAATTCTTCTTTGCCATGCACCCAACCTGTCCACCAAGTTTTGGCCAAATCAGTCCATAACTTTTTGAGATATCATGCTATAATATCGTTTTTGGCCCTCTCTCTCATTGATGAAGTATCACTGAAAAATTCTACTATCCGGATCTTCACCAAAATCTAACAAATTCACACACCCAACCTGTCCACCAAATATTGTCCGAATCTGTCCACAACTTTTTGAGATATCCTGCTCACAGACAAACAAGGGTGAAAACATAACTTCCATCCACCTTCGGTGGTGGAGGTAACTAGAGTTCCTAAAATACCTTACCCCACACTGTCTCGAGAAACAAGGACATGGGAGGGATCTACGAGCAGCAAATTTGATTGGTCGTGATGACATAAAATGCTGTATTATTTTGTCCAAGTACTACTAAACGGAAGGTTTTTGAAAGTGCTAAAAAGGCGATTTGAGTTCTGCAGTGTTTAAATATATAATTACATATAAATAAAATAAAAGTTTTAAAGGTTGTGGAAAAAAAAAATTCTGGAAGTTTACCGCATTGTTGCAGCGTAGTACACCGCCTTGTTTAACACGTGACATAAGATATTCGTGCCTGTTATTTGTGTCCTTTCTAACATCCTTAACTCGAGTAAATTTCCTCTTTGTATTGGAATGATTTTGAATTTTGTTTGCCACACAGGCAGGCAGAGTAAAAAATATTATCTCATTCCTCTCTGCGACTGTGTGATTGTGACAAATTCAGTGCTAAAGTGTTGCTGAACTGCAGGTTCATTTTCCGATTCGTGTTCAAAATATAACATTCACTTTAAATAAGTTGCTACTCGATCATGGTGGACAGACAGACAGACAGAAGTGAACCAATTGCTTTACCCCGCTTTTCTCTTCACGTGCGTGGGGTAATAATGATGTATCTCATTTGGAATGTCTCTTCCCTTATTCACGAAGTTGCAAACGATTGAATGCAAAGTTGGATGCAAAATAATGAAATGAATGTCCTGCACTATGAAGGAGCAATTAACCGCGAGGTTCTCAATACGAGGAACCGCCCGGGCTCCAGTGACTCCACAGTGTCTATTAAATACGCAGAATGTTGCTTAATGATGAAATTATGGTGTTGGAGAAGTTCAATATGGCTCCAGAATTAATGTACAAGGTCATCAAACCGTACTTTAACGTATAAAGGATTTAACGATCAGTCGATACCGATTTCTTGAACTTGGCAGCTTCAATCACGTTTCAATGAAATCTTTCCTGAAGTCTTGCTTCTAACTTCGAGAAATCCCCACATTCGTCGCACGACTGGAAGAAGCGCTCCTGCCCGGAAGGATTGCATTGAAGTTGGGCAAGGCATTGGTGGTAGTGCTTAAGAGGGTTGCTGTCTTCTTTTGTGAGCTAATTTATCTTGGCACCAATTATATCGTTAATTTGGCATTTTGATGAATGGTGCAAAGCGAGTTCCTGAAGATCCTGCAGGATACACTGCTTTGTGTGCAATTAGGCAATTTGTGCATTTGGATGCTTTTCTTCAAAAAGTTTGAATCCTTCTTTCGATTTGCAAAGAATGAGATTATTTTGCTCGTGGTGCCTTTTGCCATCAGAGCATGAGATGCACAGTCCAGGAATTAGATGGCTGATCTCAGTCAATTTTTTTTATTTTTAATGGTAAATTTCTTTTGATGTTTTTACCAACTCGACTGTTTCTGTTGTCAGGTGTTTGCCGTCTATTGTCCCCTGCCATGAGATAGGTTTCACCAAACACGAGCCATTTCTCAGATACTCCATCTATCGTTAACAACTGTCAGCACTTTGAGTTTTCGTTTCTTAAAATAAAGT
This sequence comes from Eptatretus atami, assembly GCA_035128595.1. Taxonomy (NCBI): domain Eukaryota; kingdom Metazoa; phylum Chordata; class Myxini; order Myxiniformes; family Myxinidae; genus Eptatretus; species Eptatretus atami. Next base: position 17,700,812 of record CM068964.1, on the reverse strand, counting down.
TTTTTTTTTACAGGATCTCAGGCTTGTAAAGGAGCTGCAAGACAAATTACGTGTAGACATGCAGACAAATAAACGAGACAACACTGGACTTGAATTCAGACAAACGCAGTGCTGAACTTGGGGGAAGTGAGGTGACTGCGCTCAACAGATCAATATTAAGGAGAAATTTCCTCCAACCCATGGATGCCAATCTTGTGCTTTATCCGTGCTCCGTGCTCTATCCATAAAATGCTGAGCATCAAGCAAGGAAGGGGCATGTACTGCCAGGGTCAGAATTTAACTGCTTACTTCCCAGACCTACAACTGACATTCTCACCATCATGCCACCGAGTCCGGTTGTTGAAATTGTCCCTCAACCTTGTCATCTCAAAGTTTTTGTCAAGAGGAGATGCACTCTCGGTTTCTCTTGCTTTCTCTCTGGAATTGTAGATTATTCTTCATTGTAGCAGAGCAGAGTTTCTGCTTTCAACAAAGAACGTCCATGACCTTCAAGAAAAACACTGCTGGGTTCGGCCCTGGTTTTGGAGAAATGGAGGATGACAGATATTAATTCAGTTATTTTCACAGCAGGAGCAGGATGGACTTCAAGAGAGCTGGGGTGACTGCAAGGGAACCTGACTCTTTCTACCAAGGGTCAACTCATTAAGGCTACTGCACATGATGCTAATATTGAAAGTCGACCTTCAATAAAGAGAAAGGGAAAAGATAAAAAGGTTGTTACTTCCAACCTCTTTTGACTTTTCCAGCCTTCAATCGTTAGGCCTAGTGCAACTGCAGACAATCAGGAATGGGGTCTAGTCTGGTCAGCTTGCTTGAAATAGCACACATAAAGACTTCTTCTTATGACATGCAGTTAACATGGTGACGTGATGAGGTTTTTCCAGTGTTCTCGATTGGACTTGGCATTAACTAAATCAATGCCACTCAAGCTGGTGTCCTCAATGATGTGACGAAGGGTTGTGAAAGGACGACCCCCTTCTCCGGGGTTCCTCGAGCCCCCAGAGTAGGACTTTCTGCTGGTTCTTCATGGCGCATCACATGAGCAGGAAGGTGAAGTCTGCATTGCTTCACAATAGCAGAGATGCAGGGAAGAGAACCATACAAATCTCTTTTGGTGATATGGTCTTGCCAAGAAATGTTCAGGACTTTGTGAAGCAATCAAGTGTAGGTACCATCCAACGATTTCTCCAGTGATTGGGTCAAGGTCCAGGATTCACACCCACAGGGAAGGATTGACTCAACAGTAGTTTTGAAGATCCTCTGCTTACTCTGTCTGTGGACTGCAGATCTCCAAACTTTGTTGATGGCATGAACTGCTGCCTAAGCCTGAGTTTCTCTGCATTCTAAGTCATGCTGTGGGTTGCTGTACATGCCGATGTCAACAGGAAGTGCAATATGAAGGCTAATGGCCACTATTAACAAAACAAAGACTACGAGCAACGCAACAACAGAATAATATTTACAAACTAGAATGGCACTCAGTACAGCACATACCTCAGCCAGGCTGAACAGTTTATGTTTTCTATCCCACTGATACTGTGGGCCTGATCTGCATCTTTACCTGAACTAAAATCTAATCAGCTAGTTCTTGTCACCTCACCAACTCATCCACCGAGTTTTGTCATAATCCGTCCACAAGTTTTTGAAACATCATCATGTATATTGCTTTTAGCCCCATCTCTCAATGGTGAAGAATCACTTAAAAATTCTCCTAAACCAAATGGATAGGCAACTAGAACGGCACTCGGTAGAGCGCATACCTTTAGCCGGCTAAACAGTTTATGTTTGGCACCCCAATGATAGGCCCGTCCGGATCTTCACCAAAGTTGAATCAATCCGTCCTTGTCACACACACCCAACCTGTCCACCAAGTTTCGTCCGAATCAGTCCACAACTTTTTGAAATATCCTGCTCACAGACGGACAGAGGTGAAAACATAACCTCCGTCCTCCTTCGGTGGTGGAGGTAACGATTATTATCCAAACGACATTCTTTACTTTTCACTATATGGTTTATTTCAAGCGTTTGCTTCTTGCTTCACACCAATTGGTGTCATTCACTGTTCTCATCAATGTTAAGGTGCGAACGACTTCTTTCTTTGGTTTCCAGCTCCTCAATACCACTTAGAACTAGGTAGCACGTTATTCAGGAAAACAGGTAAGCTTCATCCCAGGTGTTTGACAGCCAGGAAACTGCATTTCATCGTGTAAGAAGATTATCATCACCCTTGCATGCATTTTGGCTGATCTATGAACGCTTGTAAATAAATTTGGATGCCTTGTGAAGTATAAGAATGCCCAGGATGCGAATTTCAGGGATGCTTCTCCACTCATGTGGATTGCTACATTGCTAGGCCTGTGAAAATATCTGGTGGGATATTTGGCTTGTAGATCAGGTCAAATATCACATCAACGAGGAACCTTTTAATGATTCGCTTTGAACAGTGTTTTCCATGGCAGCCGAGGATCGAGCGGCCAAGTTGATTGAGGCCCACCAACAAGTTCGTCTCTTGTCTAATGGGGTTTGAGAATCACCTTTTGCAGCTTGATTAGGAGATAAATTAAGGAGATTTTTAACAACTGGTCAGCCAGGTCAGGTCAAACTTTGGTGACCCTGTATCTTGAGAACAATGCACGAAATCTATTGTTTGATCTTTCGCAAGTGTACCAAATGTAATTGAAATTGGACAGGGTCTGCTTTGGGTGATTGATTCAACATGGAGGGATTTCCAGAAGTTTCTTGTTATCGCTCGCTCTTCTTGATCAGAATTGTACGCACATTTACCTTTGTTTAAATGCTTGCTGTGGTGGCTTCATGATTCAGAATGGATTTTATTTTTGCAGAGATTGAAGCCCACCATGGGGATGCATGAGAGAGGGACACGGTGATTTGAGTAGAGGGAGTTGGCATACAAGGGAGTATAGAGAAATGGGGGAAGGAACTAACACAGGTAGCATCGAAAGTAGGGGCATACAGATGGGAGACAAGGGCTTGGAGGAGGTTAGGTGGATAAGGACAGCATGAACAGAGAAGAAATACTGACAAATGTGAAAAGTGTGGGGAGACCAGGAGAGGAGAGTCAGTAAGAATGAGAGTAGGGCAGAACTTGAGTTGATGACGACTCCACTTCGGGTGGAGAGAGGGATATGATTGAACAGACAAGAGGGAGGTGATTCCATCCGAAAGAGCGGAGGTGTGCACTTGGCCTGCATTTTGTGATGGTAACAACACTAGGGTTGCTAGATGACTGAGTGCGGTCAAGGTCATGTTGGACAAAGAGTTGAGAGGGGAGGTGGGGTGAGACAAGAAATGAAGCAATATCAATCTGCTAGGCCACCATCTTCATGTCTGTAGTGGGAGAGAAGTAGGTCTTTCATCTCACTCTCCTGTTGAGTAATTCAATTGGCCCCCAAAATGTGGATTACATTGCTTATGTGAAAACAAAGTGAGAGCTGGTGGCACCAACCCACAGAGGACATCGAGTTCCATGACATTGCGGATGAGGACATTGTTCACTGTTCGGAGTTTAAAGCAGCCAAGGAATGGCCTTGCGTAGTATTCCGAGGTGCCCCCTGCCCTGGATACCAGCTTGGATATGTGATTGGTCCAGGCATCTTCGGAAGAGATTGAAGAAGTAAACCGGATGGTGAACCAGGTGGTTCTACAGACGAGAGGATAGAGGGATTAAGGAATTGAGGTGAGTGTATTGAAGCCATTTGTGAAAAAGATGATCTCTCCTGCCTGGATGGACCCCTCACCTACTGGCCACCTCTGGCAGCCACTTATCTGGGTGGTTCAGCAACTTTTCATCCACAACCATGTGCTCGGTCAGCAGAGGTATCTGCGTTGCTCAACCGGAGCTGTAGTCTCGGCAGGAATTTCGAATTTGGCCAAGGTTCCGGATATCTCACCTGCTCTTCATCGTAGGACACCAACAATGAGCAACCTATCTACTCCCACTTATAACAGCCCAGTTCAGTTAGTCCCAACTTCTGGTGGGGTCGGCCAGGGTGATCTACTATGGGCCACCTACTTCACTATCCAGCTGGCCAGGCCTGACGTTCAATTGTGGCAGGAATTTGTCATCAGTTCAGGGTTCTAGAGCGAGCTCACCTCTTCTTTACAAAAGATGCCGTGGGATCTTTAACATCCACCGGTGACCACTCCGAGCAGATGAATCCTCCGGCCCTAACATCCTTCTGATGAACGGTGTATCGCCCACACTGATGTATCGCCCAATACGTGAAACACCAGGATGGAAAGTTATAGCTCGATAACTCAAACGTGAGTGTGTATAGTTCTCGGCTTTCCTTCCAGGCCGTCCTCAGGTCTCGTCACCCATCATGTTATCTTCTATTGAAAGGGAACACTTCTTAACGAAGGTTGATGGTATTCTGACATTGTAAAGATTTCCCCTTTTCCATGGGAGATCTGCACTGCAGGGGGGGGGGGAACATTGGACGTCTACGTGGAAGGAAAGTTTTGTGATTTGTTTTTCTTTCATCAACCTTCAAGTTTTGTCGTTCTTCAAAGGCATTCGATGGAAAAAGTTTGTGATTTATCGCTTTCTGTTCCTGCTCTGTGCATCGTTTCACCGCCTTTTTGAAATTTTGGAAAGAGAATGAAATATTCCACTTTGCGTTTCAGTGGTCGTTGCCTCAACAGGACAACACAAAGGTGCATGTGGAGTTTGAATTGTGATGAGATGCTACTTGGCAGCAGTTCTGACCTGCCAGTTCTCTTACAACAAAGGAAACTTTCTGCACAGGTCGTAGGTCAGCTCTGCAGTCACACGCTGGAGTTCGCTTTTGTTGGAAGGACTATCTATGTTTGATTGTCTTTTGCCTCAAGTGTTTCAAAGTCTTGGCAAGTCAAGCCACCACATTTGGAAGTGTGGTTTGATGTTAACTTACCTTCTGCTTTCATGTGAATCTTGTTAACTTACCTTCTGCTTTCATGTGAATCTTGTTAACTTACCTTCTGCTTTCATGTGAATCTTGTTAACTTACCTTCTGCTTTCATGTGAATCTTACTCGAGGACACTTCCGAGAGCTCACGGCTTCCTTTGGACGCACATGAACTATGGAGTGCCGTGAGCGTGCCTTTGCCTGGCAGGTATGCACACTCGCTTGGGTTCGAATTCCGACCTGGCTATAAACTGTCATCCTGGTGTTTCATCGGCAGGGTGATTCAGATTCATCAACAAATTATGTTGTGATTCAGATTCATCAGCTGGCACTTTAAACAAATTATGAATACCTGTGCGAACCTGCAAGGGGGGGCACTGCATCAGCGGCACAGCCGCACCGTCGGCCAATGATGCTTCACTGCAGCCTTATGCTGCCAATGAAAGAAGAAAAAGTTGTACCTTAAAGAGCCATCTATTTATTGCGTAGGCGAATGTTGTGATGAAATATTTGAACCCCCCCCCCCTCCTTAAACTTCCCTTCGTTTCTCCTTACTCCTTGATCCTTCTTTCACTGCAATTGTTTTTTGTTTTGTTTTGTTTTGTTTTGTTTGGTTTTTTTTTGTTTTGTTTGGTTTTTTTTCCCCCTCAATTTTGCCCCATTCACACCTCCTTGCATATGTAATAAATAGATTTCATCTCCATATAAGGTGCATGCTGAAATTTCGAGCTAAACGACAGGGGGCAGCATGTTCTCAGGATGAAAGGGCATCAGAGGGGGACAGGGAGATCTGAACCGTCATGGAGTTTCAGTCCTTCACTGCTTCACTCACACCGGACAAGGAGGTCTACAACCTTCGTTGTGTGGCAAAGGTCAGAGAGGAAGGGAGATGGGTCGGGGAGAAAGAACGAGGTGACGATGGCCGCCATCCTCAAACACGAGAACGAGGTAAGGAGCACGAGACTGAACATGCATGGACTTGGATCCACAGACGAGAGGATGGAGGGATGTATATGTATATGTATATATTTATATTTATATTTGTTTGTTTGTTTGTTTGTTCATTCACGGCCTGTGGATGCTGGCGGCATCATTTTTTCTGGAAGCGCAGCTGTGCCACTGATGCAGTGCCTCCTGTTACCAGTAAGGTCATACTCATTCCGCCAACCTCGGAAGGAAGACAGATTGAGTCAACCCACCTGATGCTAATTCAACGGCAGAGGCTTGAACTCAGGATTCCGTGAAACAGTGTGTGTGTGTGTGTGTGTGTGTGTGTGTGTGTGTGTGTGTGTGTGTGTGTGTGTGTGTGTGTGTGTGTGTGTGTGTGTGTGTTCTCTGATGTACCAGACTCTTCATGGAGCGGTGGAACCGCCGAAGCAGCTCATGCTTTCGGGCAATGTTGCACTGGATGGTTTGCCATTGCCTTCCCAGCAGTTAGGGCAGGAACTTGTAATTTGTTCAAGCTGCCGGCGATAGCTCGCCTACTCTTCACGAAGGACACCGTGGGACGTTTAACATCTACCAACTAATACGGCAGACGGGACGCCCAGCTTAACATCCATCATGGACAGCACTAACTTATCTAGATAGGGAGCTGTTTTTTTCTGGGGGTGTGGCTGTGCCGCCGATGCAGTGCCTCTCATTACCAGTACTGTGCACGATCTCAAAAGGATGACGGGCTGAGTCAACCCACCCGGTGTTATTTAAACGGAGAGAACAGAGGCTCAAACTGAAGACCCTAAGATCTTCAGGCAGCCACGTTAACCGTGAAGGGAACACCAGGTTTTTAGAAACGGCACTCCGCACATCGCTGAATCACCCCCCCTGAATCCCCCGCCCTGAATCACCCCCCCCCCTGAATCACCCCCCCCCCTGAATCACCCCCCCTGACACCCCCCCTGAACCCCCCCCCCCGGGAAACACCAGGATTAATCGTTTATAGCCTGTCGGGATTCGAACCAGGCGAGGTAGCTTTGAAGCGAGTACACATACCTCTCGTGTGTCGGCCATCCTGCCAGGACGAAACAAAAGACTATTCTCATGTACAAGAAAGTTGATCATATTAATTCATCAATTTCCCCCTCTTTGTCCTCATTAAGTTGTTGTAATTTATTGCTGACCCACGTTTCCACCACGGATTTCCGTCCCTCTTCATCAGGTGTCCTTTGCACTGGAAGTGGATAATAATTAATGTTGTAAATCTGATTGGAATGAAGCAGCTTCATGAAATCCTTTCCACCGATTAATTATTCACGGGAGACCCCGCGGTGGGCGCGCTCAATGTTCCGTGATTAATGGTCTACAGGTCCTACAGGTCCTACAGGTCCGACAGGTCCTACAGGTCCTACAGGTCCTACAGGTCCTACAGGTCGTACAGGTCTACAGGTCTACAGGTCCTACAGGTCCTACAGGTCCTACAGGTCCTACAGGTCTACAGGTCCTACAGGTCCCAGTCGACAGTCTACAGGTCCTACAGGTCCTACAGTCACAGTCCTACAGGTCCTACAGGTCCGACAGGTCCTACAGGTCCGACAGGTCCTACAGGTCCGACAGGTCCACAGGTCCTACAGGTCCTACAGGTGACCAAACCGTGACGGCTTCCCGGATCGATCGCTCAGGCACCACGAACCCGAAACAGACAACTAACCGACCGACCGACCGTACCTCGGTCTGTTAAATCGTTCTTATGACGTGGTCACGTGATAACTCTTTGGCTTCAGACAGCACTCGGGAGGAGGGGAGGAGTTCGGGGTGGAGTTTTGAATCCACTTTGCTTCCATGTTGTGAGGAGTTGGGGGTGAGTTAGGGGTGGAGTTTTGAATCCACTTTGTTCCATTTGTGAGTATTGGGAGGAGGTTAGGGGTGGAGTTTTGAATCCACTGTGGTTCCATGTTGTGAGTATTGGGGGTGGAGTTTTGAATCCACTGTGGTTCCAGGTTGTGAGTATTGGGGAGGAGTTAGGGGTGGAGTTTTGAATCCACTGTGGTTCCATGTTGTGAGTATTGGGGAGGAGTTTGGGCGGAGTTTGAATCCACTGTGGTTCCATGTTGTGAGTATTGGGGGAGGAGTTAGGGGTGGAGTTTTGAATCCACTGTGGTTCCATGTTGTGAGTATTGGGGGAGGAGTTGGGGTGGAGTTTTGAATCCACTGTGGTTCCAGTTGTGAGTATTGGGGGAGGAGTTAGGGGTGGAGTTTTGAATCCACTGTGGTTCCAGGTTGTGAGTATTGGGGGAGGAGTTGGGCGTGAGTTTTGAATCCACTGTGGTTCCATGTGTGGAGTATTGGGGGAGGAGTTAGGGGTGGAGTTTTGAATCCACTGTGGTTCAGGTTGTGAGTATTGGGGGAGGAGTTGGGGGTGAGTTTTGTAATAACTGTGGTTCCAGGTTGTGAGTATTGGGGGAGGAGTTTGGGGCGGAGTTTTGAATCCACTGTGGTTCCATGTTGTGAGTATTGGGGTGAGTTTTGAATCCACTGTGGTTCCAGGTTGTGAGTATTGGGGAGGAGTTGGGGTGGAGTTTTGAATCCACTGTGGTTCCATGTTGTGAGTATTGGGGGAGGAGTTTGGGCGGAGTTTGAATCCACTGTGGTTCCATGTTGTGAGTATTGGGGAGGAGTTAGGGGTGGAGTTTTGAATCCACTGTGGTTCCATGTTGTGAGTATTGGGGGAGGGTTGGGGGTGGAGTTTTGAATCCACTGTGGTTCCAGGTTGTGAGTATTGGGGGAGGAGTTGGGGGTGGAGTTTTGAATCCACTGTGTTCCATGTTGTGAGTATTGGGGGAGGAGTTGGGGCGGAGTTTTGAATCCACTGTGGTTCCAGGTTGTGAGTATTGGGGGAGGAGTTTGGGGCGGAGTTTTGAATCCACTGTGGTTCCATGGTTTGAGTATTGGGGTGGAGTTTGAATCCACTGTGGTTCCAGGTTGTGAGTATTGGGGGAGGAGTTGGGGTGGAGTTTTGAATCCACTGTGGTTCCATGTTGTGAGTATTGGGGAGGAGTTTGGGGCGGAGTTTTCAATCCATGTGGTTCCATGTTGTGAGTATTGGGGGAGGAGTTAGGGTGGAGTTTTGAATCCACTGTGGTTCCATGTTGTGAGTATTGGGGGAGGAGTTGGGGGTGGAGTTTTGAATTCCACTGTGGGTTCCAGTTGTGAGTATTGGGGGAGGAGTTGGGGGTGGAGTTTTGAATCCACTGTGGTTCCAGGTTGTGAGTATTGGGGGCGGAGTTTGGAATCTTCACTTGGGCTTCAGGTGGAGTGTTGAGGAAGGATTTGGAGGTGAATTGGATGGTTCCATTTGGTGAGTTTTGTGGGAGATTGGAGGTGGAGTTTAGAATCATCAACGGCTTCAGGTGCAGATTTGGGGGAGGAGGTGGAGTCAGGATTTTTCTCTTTGGGTCCAGATTGACCATTAGGGGGGAAGAGATGGAGGTGAAGTTTGGAATCTTTACTTTTGCTTCAAATCAAATAACTTTCGTGGAAGATTTCGTTTTCCAAAAATCTGTGAAAGTTGTTCAGGAGACGTTTCTGATGGAGATGTGTGGGGGAGTTGATGGAAGTGAAGTTTGGAATCTTCACTTTGACTACTTTATCAGGCTCAATTATTCCCACGCATTTGTTTGAGTTTGTAATTCGAATTTTCACTTTGTTTCCCGATGTCTAGCTGTTCTTTGTTGAACAAGCAGAATACCCGCCCGATGGGTGATCTTGTTTCCAGCACGTAACACGTTCTTCTGACGCATACCTTTATTTGGGCGGCGTATAGGCAAGTGACAGCTCTGTATACGAGAAAAAACCTCATGACGTTGAAAGGAGCCTCAAAAAGACTGTTGAAAGGAGTCTCCAAATGACATCCATTAAATATATCACCAAGCGTGCGACGTTTATACGAGGGAATCCTGGAAGGTTCAAAGTGGACTCGCTGGCAGCGATGGTCGAAGGCTTGGGTAGAACGCGCCCAATCTACAAACCTTCAAGCCTTGCACTGATCCACATGGCCTTGGGAGTTTGCAGTCTGGGGAGCTGCAAGCTGTCACCTTTTTAGACGAGTTCAGAAAGTTCTCCAACTCTTTAGTTGCGGAGAGACACACCACGATCTCGGCGGTATGTTTCCAAGTATTTTTGGCTTCTTTTAGAACCTTTGTGAGCCATTTTCGGATTTCCGTTTGATATATCTTTTCATGTATAATCTGATATATCTCACGCACACGAAATACGCTCCGCTACCCTGATTACTCTCGTTGCAAGGGGTTTCTGTGCACGCTCTCCGAGCATTCTGGGGCGGATTACCTAATTTCAAAAGTCCCGTATTGAGAAAATAAAACTCCATATTGAGAAACGATAGGACAAAAAGAGCCAGAATCTCTTTTGCGTCGGGCTGTGGTACATCTTTGATCTACGAGACGATTGGCATCTCCTTCTGCCTCCAGCCTTCGTAACCAGTTGAGTTGAGAAATGTTCACTGAAGTTCAAATATGTTATGAAGGACATGATGGGCACCGACTGATGGTTTAATATTTTCAAGATCACAATCAATCCGTTTTATATTCGAAATGGAATTGATGAATCGTCCCTTTTCAGGGTCCAAATGTTTTTTCTGTTTAAAGTTTTTTTCTCAACATCAGGCATATCCACTGATACTCAATGTTGTTCCATGGCAATGGAGAGTGCACATCGTTGCTGATAATAAATGGTTTCACATTTCTCCCACAAATACCCACCTGTGATTGAAAGAGGATAGATCCCACCTCACACTCGTCCAAAGTTTTCATTCACTGAACCTGTGCACAGATCCTGGCCATCATATGTTCGCACCTAAAATCTTCTAACTGTCGTCAACAAGGCCCTCTGTGTATGACCGAGTGCCTCCCACCTTGCGGTGAAAATAATTGCAGTGTGTTTCAGGTGGCACAATAATTGGATTGCGAGTGCCATCGATGGTGCCTGCACAGCACGCTCCCCACAAAAGCCCCGAACCACCACTTAAACCTATTCATTCTGTGGTTTGGAAAAGTTTGGTATTGGCTGTGGGTTTGTATCCTACATTAAACTGCTGTACCAACATATATATATATATTCCATTTTTAAGGTAAATAATGAACTGATCCCACCTGTAATAGTTGAGAGAGGGATTTGTCAATCAGCATGTAGTTGTAAGTCTTGTCCACAAGAATGGACATTTTCAGTTGCTGCAGAACTGGCACCCAATTTCTGTCCCCTGAACAGGTTGTAAGGTTTTTACTGAAACTTTAAGTAATCGTGTGAAGACCGTTTTAAGCAACAGCTATATATCATGATCAATCGTATTGTATTCCACATTGGTCGATGCATGACAACATCTATTTAGTATTAGCAAATACAAGCGTCGCTTCGCTGACAGGATATTAAAAGCGGAGAGAGGTAAGAGGGGGAGACAGAGAGGGAGATGAGTGGGAAGGAGGAGAAAGGAAGGGAGGAGGGAAGGGGTAGGTAGGGAGGGTGGTGAGGGGAGTGAGGAAAGAGATGGTGGGATAGGAGGAGGAGGGATGGGAGACACAGGGTGAGAGAGAGAGAGAGAGAGGAGGGGGAGTGGGCAGGGGAGGAGAGAGGAGGGAGGGAGTGAGGAGAGGGGCAGTGGGATGGAGAGGGGTAGGGAGAAGAGAGAGGAGGGAGGGGAGTTAGGAGGAGGGAGTGGGATGGAGTGGGAGAGCTACAGACGTATCAGCTTACTTCCAATCATCAGCCAACCTCATGGAATCCATCATCACAGTGGATATGAAATCCTTTGTTTTCTCCAACTGCCTGATCTCAGATCACCATTTCGGATCCAAACATGTTACGTCGTCTTTGGCATGGTGCTATGACTCTCCCAACAATGGATGGAGGCCCTCAATGTCAGACATGAGATAAAGGCCGTCTCTCTGGACATATCTCGTGCTTTTGATACGGTCTGGCATCATGTCTTGCTCGACAAACTCTCTGCCTATGGCATCCAAGGCAAACTCCACACATGGCTTACAGACTTTCTTGATTCTCATAGCCAATGTATGGCTTTGAACGGAACCCTTTCATCTCCTCTCCTTGTCAAGGATGGAGTGCCCCAAGGTAGTGTTCTTGCCCCAGTCCTATTCCTGGTCTTCATCAATGATCTCTCCGACTCTGGAAAATCCTCATCTATTTGCTGATGACTCCACCCTCTGCCGTGACATCCCTCATCCTTCAGACAGGTAGGCTGCAGCCTCTTCCCTCTCTTCATACCTTGAAAAACATCCCAAACTGTTCAAACCCTTGGAATATGTCTTTTAACACGACCAACTCTCACACTCTCACGATCTCTCTCCAAAAGAACCATCTGGCAACCCTTCTGTCTACTTTCTTAAGAATCCTCTTGAGGAAGTTCAGTTATTCAAACTCTTGGGTCTCACTATCAGCAATGATGTTTCTTGTGCAAACCACATTTACAAGTCGGCCTCCAAAGCCAGCTGCTGACTGGGCATCCTCTGTCATACAAAGTCCTTCCTTGACTCACCTGAACTCCTCTCTACTGACAAGGCCTTCATCTGCAGCTTGATGGAGTGCTGCTCTCTCTTCTTGGCTGGTGCTCCTGCCTCACACCTTGCTCAGCTTGACACCATGGAAACCAAGGCCTTCTAGATTATTAGAATCTCATATGATGAAGCTGAGTCTATGGGCCTCTCACTTCACCATTGCAGACAGGTTGGTGGTGTCTGTGTTTTCTTCTGCCTCCTTTCTGGGTTTGCATCCTCTGCTCTTTCCATGCTTTGTCTCTCCTCCCCCATGTCTCTGCATGGCACACACGGTCCACCATCAACCCTCTTCTGGTGAAACTGCAAAAATCCAGAATCACTGCTCACATCCACTCATTTGTTCCAATTTTTTTCCCCTCCTGTGGAACCAACTTCCACATTCTCTTCAATGTCATTCTTCCCTCTAGGTCTTCAAGACCTGGAGCTGTTCACCACCATTTCAGATCATCCCCCATCCAATACCATGATCTTTACTAGCCCCATTAACCACCCCCCACCCCAAGACTACCTCCTTCTAAATTTCCAATTTTTCCTTTCTGAGAGTTTGTTTCTGTATCTACATTGTCCACCCCGTGCACCTTCTCTACCCCTCATTCCTCCCCTCACTCATTTGTCCAAATCTCCTTATACTTTGTCCTTCAACCCTGATTGTGGTGTTTTCTCCTCTCTCTCTGCTGTTCCTTTTGTTGCATCCTGATCCTTTAAGTGTTCTAGCTCTTCCACTCTAGATACAAAAAAAAACAAAAAAACATCAATCTGATGGATGGCACACACATCACCCTGCTTTTGAAACACCAGGATGGCATTTTATAGCTTCGTCAGGATTTATACCCAGGCTAGACAGCTTAGAGGAGATTTAATGATCGGAGGAAGGTTTTTGAAATCCTCCATTTATTTTTAATTCAACTTTCACACCTTAACGAAAATTAACATCATTTAGCATGGGATCAACACAAGCATGGATTATCCTTTTGGAGTGTGAAACGACCTTCAAACTTGATCATCCGTGATCCCAACATCCTGGAAAACCTTATTGTGAAAGCTTCGGTCCTGTAATCACGCTTTCTCCTTATTCATGAATCCTTTAAACCATGAACTGTGAATGTAAGCACATGAAGGTAAATTTAAAATTGTGGAAGAGAAGGAAGAGGGATTGGACATTTGAGGAGTACAGTCGAGTGGAGGATGGTGGTGTTGAAGAAAATTGATGACATCACAGCTCCAGGAGGTGGGATTTGTTCTGTGTTTGGTACAACGTTTAGTCAACTACATGTAATTCTAAATAAATAAATAAACTCTTTTGAAATGTGAACTTATTTTTCTTCCCACAAACTGGAAACACACGCTTTTCACAATAACTGAGATATTAAAGCAGAGTGAGCAGTACCACCAACTTGGGTGACCATGGAGCCCGAGGGTCACTTTGAACTTCACTGGGGCGGGGGGGTGTTTGGAGCATGAATTGAAGACTTTTGCCAATGCAAACTTAATGATTTTTTTTGAACATTGGAAGGAATAACAGAATTAATAACACATACTCTCTATGTGACATTATGAGAATCAAATATTTTTTTTATTGCAACTTGGTTTTAAGTAGACCAAGTTGATGGTGTTTGAGGGGCCCATAAGTGATGATACAATTCATGCCCATCAGCCTCAATGACAAAAAAGCGTTTCCAAGTTGGGAAAGGGATTGGAGGAACAAATGAGGGGTTTTTAAATGGTAAAAGGGGAGTGCGGAGAGCATGAGGACATCGTCTCGTGGGGTCTGCCTGGAGATTCCTGGCCTTCTTTAGAAAGCAATCCAATACGCATAGTTTAAAGAATAAGTTGCGTGTGAATAAGATTGTTCGAAGATGTGTGCAAAACTTGTCTCATACATATATATATATATATACACACACTCACACATACTGTACATACAGATGCACACTTACACAACAGAGCACCCATGCACGTCACACCACATTGCAATACTTACCCACAAGTTTAATAAAGAACTCCAACTACATCAACAAATACAACTTTTATAAGAAAGTAATAATTTGGCCAAGAAATGAAACACAATTGATATTTTTAAATCTTTATTTTCCTTTCATTGAACAAGCCAACAAAGTGAAGTTCGTGTTTCTTATGTCAGACTGAAAGGTTCAGGAACCACTGTTGTGGCGTGCACAGTTTATGTAATTAATTTATGATGAATCACAGACGATGCAACTCATTGTCTGTCTGCCGAGGAGAAGGCAATTCGTGCAGAAACGTTTCTGTAAAGTTCACTTGGCTGTGCCTGGATGGGTTTGAGGGTCGTGGAGTGGCGTCTGAAACCCGAATCCTATCCGGGTTCCTCCCTGATGACTCCATCTTTGCTCTTTACTTCTTCAGGTTCCGTCTGATGACTCCAGTTGCAGGATTTGGTGTTCCCATGATTATGATGATTCTCAGAGGATGTAACTCATTTATGATGAAGTACAGATGGTGTGACTAATTTATGATGATTTGAAGATGCTATAACTGTTCAACACAAAAATGAAATGGAGGAAACCCAACGTTCTTGAGGCATTATATGCTTATCACAGACTAATGGACTCGAGCCTCGATCTACTGAAATCTATACACCCCAGAGAGGATAATAACATGACCCTTCCTGCCACTTCAGTAGGGAGTGGGTGTACTTGTTTAATTTAAACCTAAAAATGCTAAAGTCATGTCAACTGAGACTGTGGACATGTTCAGATTGGGAGAAGATCACGTGGAAATAGTGGAAAGTTTCATCTTCCTGGGTTTCAAGATTGAAGTGGGTGGAGAATGTGGAGGAGAAATGATTAGACAGTTGGCATTGGGGAGAACAGCAATGTCAGGATTGAGAAAGATCTGGAAAGGCAAAGATGTGAAAATACAAACCGAGAGGAGGCTGCTGAATGATCTGGTATTTCCAGTTGCATTAATGTATGGATGTGAGTCGTGGACATTGAAAAGGATGATTAGATGAGTTTTGAATGTGTTGGATACTAATCTATCTATAATTCCAGGCAGGTTTGTTTGGTTGTTTGTTTTGTGTGTGTTTTGTGTTTTTTGTGGTGTGACCGCTGATTCTCGACAACCACTGGTCCGATCTAATTGAAACTTGCCAGGTATGTTGCTGGCGACCTGAGGATGTGCCTTTTCAAGGTTTGATATTAATCGGACAAGTGCTTCCCAAGTTATGGCCATTTATTACCAACCAATGACAGGACACGTTGCTGCGGCCATTTATTTACCAACCAATGACAGGACACGTTGCTGCGGCCATTATTTACCAACCAATGGCAGGACACGTTGCTGCGGCCATTTATTTACCAACCAATGACAGGACACGTTGCTGCGGCCATTTATTTACCAACCAATGACAGGACACGTTGCTGGTAGGCGTGGCCGATGGGGAAGAAAACCTCAGCCGCGTTCCCCATTACAGGTTACAACCACTGATCTCTATACCTGGATTGGTCACGACGGCTCCGTGCGTGAAGCCACCGGAAGTGCACTTTCCGCCATCTTGTCTCCCCCAAAAGAGGCGAACTGTAGTAACACGCAACGTTGAACCGGGCCCGGCCGATTTTGCAAAATATTTCTTTCAAATATATTTCAACTTCTGTCTAATATTTAATGATTTTGAAGTAAATTACTGTTCCTATTACTCAATCGAATTCCGGACAATTCCCTTGGAGCTCCTTGGCAATTGCAAGGAGGTGATAAATGCATATTATGAGGCCCGACTCAGGGTTGGATCGGAAAACAAACATAGGCCTAACATCCAATTACATTGGGCTCCAGGTCACTTCATCAACAACAAAAACAAACTAAAGTCATGTTTTTTATGTTATTTAAAATATGTTTTGTTATTTTAGGCAATTTTTGTTATTCTACGTTTCTTAATGTTTTCGGGCAAGGTTGTAAGCTACGAGATGTTGGCTTGATCGTGGGGCAACTTAGCTAAATATAGCATAACAATTGGCATTTTGTGGGAAAGCACCAAATTGGCACACTAGTAGCCTATCATATTATGAACAGATTTGGATATTGGGCCATCTCAAATTCAGCCGCTGATGGCTGTGGCAGCCATTTTCCACTGCCATCAAAATTTTGAGATCCCAATATCCAAATCTGTTCATAATATGATAGGCGACTAGTGTGCCAAATTGTGTGCTTTCCTCACAAAATGCACAATTGTTATGCTAAGTTGCCCACTATGAAGGCCGTTTTGAGACCAGAGTTCGCAGGCAAAAGTTAACCATGACGAGGCCAATAACTCCATACATAGCCTTTCAATGTCCAACACATCCTGAAACCTTATAAATACAAATCCTCGTAAATAATATCATGTAGCTGTGTACTTTTTCACAGGCAGCGTGGGGTACCCCCCCCCCCATCTCAACACTCCTTGTGTGTTATACAATGTAAAGTTCAAAACATATTCAGGAGTTACGTGTTAAAAACTGAAAAATACATCAATAAATGAAGAAGATGATTAGACTGCTTTCATTTTGCACAAAGAATGTTTTAGAATGTACAAACTTCAGGTTAAATCAACATTCCCCTCCCATTTCGAGGAGTGGGGGAAGGAACACCCCCCCCCCCCCCATCAGACTCTCCCCCTCAGTCCCTTCCCTCCCTTACACCATGGATCCCTTCCATCCCACCTCTCTTTCTTCTCTAATGTTGTCAACTTTATATGTACTCAGGGATCAGGACTCGGACCATTACTATTGATTATAAATTTACATCAATGATTTGGAGAGAGGTGAAGAGGTTTTCCAAATTTGCAGAGACACAAAGCTTGGAGGGAAGGTGGATAGCAGAGGGGGTGGTGATCAGATTCAGGAAAGTGTTGATACTCTCATAGATTGGGCAAAAGATTGGAGAATGTAATTTAACCTGAGCAAGTGTAAGGTGTTGGGGATGGGGAAGAACAATGAAAATAGAGATTACAGGATACAAGGGTAATTTGGAGTGTGTCACATGGGGGAAGGATCTCGGTGGTTAAGAGATATGGGAGGTAAGCAGGCAGCACAGTGCCAGGCAGCAAAATGTGACGCAAATCTGGTTTTCAGTTGTATTTGGAGGGGAATCAATTATATTATATCAAAAGAGTTGTTAACATAGCCAGGAATTTAGTGAGGGCCACATCTAGAATATTGTGTGCAGTTTTGGTCACCACAACTCAGGAAGGACATCGCTGCCATGTCGAAGGGTTCAACGCAGGCGAACAGATTGATTCCGGGCCTCACTCGACTCAGCTGAGGAGCGGTTGAAGGAGACAGGGCTTCATGCAATAGAAAGAAAGAGGATACGAGGCGATATGATTGAGATGTTTAAGGTATTGAAGGGCATCGACAAAATAAGTGCAGAAGAATTATTCAGCAGAGTAGACACAGTGATCGCACCAGGGGCATTGCTTGAGAGTAAAGAAGAGTCGAGTTAAGAAGGTAGTGAGGGAGGGTCTTTCACTCAAAGAGTAGTCAATGCATGGAACGGTCTCCCTGGAAAGGAATTGGTGACAGAAACAGTAGATGGGTTTAAATTGGAATTAGATAGGAACCTGGAAGTTATGGAGATTGAGGGGTAGAGGAAAAAGCCTGGTGTTGGCTTAGTGGTTCGGGTGGCGGCTTGGGATCCTAGGGTCCTGAGTGTCCTGAGTTCAAGTCCCGTTGGCCGCTGAATTAATACACACCAGGAGGTTGACTCAGCCTGTCATCCTTCCGAGGTCGGCAAAATGAGTACCAGTGTACTGGTAGGGGGACACTGCATCAGCGGCACAGCCGCATCCAACCAATGATGCAACCAGCAGCCACAGGCTGCACGAGAGAGAGAGAGAGGAGAGAGAGAGAGAGAGAGAGAGAGAGAGAGAGAGAGAGAGAGAGAGAGAGAGAGAGAGAGAGAGAGAGAGAGAGAGATAGAGGGATGTTGGCAGGTCTTTTTGCAAGTTTGAGCATTGATGGATGATTGTGTGCATGTCTGCAGAGTGTTGTTGATGGGGGTGGGGGGTCTTGTCAAGGGGTGTTGTGTGGTTGATGTTTTTATTTATTTTTTTTTTTACCAAGACATGCCCACTCCTCTAAAAGTTGGAAAAAAAAGTCCAGAATTTTCTTGTGTTGATGTGGTGCAGGATGATGGGCCGAAAGGTCACCACCTGCGTTTAATCACCGTGTGTATGACGTCACAAAATACACTTAACACATGAAAATGTGAAATGTCAACGTTCCCTGTCAGCGCACAGACTTAAAAGTGATTAAACCCCGCAAGTGACATTCTCTCACGGTCACACGGAGTCTGTGATTTCCACAAGTTCATTACACCAACTAATAAAACCTTCCACGAGTTACATGCAAAGTTTATGGCTTGTATTTGGAGATTTCTTCCTGCCAGTGTGCTGTTTTCGTATTCGCTGCAGTGACGTTTTGGGGGAGACAAGATGGCGGAAAGTGAACTTCCGCGTTACTTCACTCCTCGGGATACAATCGCTGTGGACGTGACCGATCCAGGAGTAGAGATCAGTGGTTACATCGTACGGACTTCCGGATAGTGATGACTTCGTGTATTATAATAATTTCTTGATTTCTTATCCGCATTTATAGATAAACACAATGCCCCAATCCAGTCGTCGTTTACGAGAGCGAAGGAACAGACTGTGGTTGTTTGAAAGTTTTTTTTTTTTTTTTTGCACGTACATTTTTTTTCTTTCTCTCTCTTTGTGTTTTTCCTTGCGATGACATTACGAAAAGGCAAAATACGTTGGCGCTAATTGAATAATTGCCAATTAAAACTAAATTGCGAATAATCGAAACTGCGATGTGCGAACTTCCGGACAGTGAGGACTTCACTTCGCGTCGGCGGTGCGCGGCCGTCTGACGATGACGTCACGGCCGTGCCGGTCACGATGCGGATCGGTGCCTCAGTTACCGTGGGAGTGGCGATGGTCAATGGCAGCGAATGTCATGGCAAACGAAGACGGTGAGGTAAACTTGATTTAATTTTGATTTTAATTAACTCTGTGTGTGGAAGTATCACAGCAGTTGTTACTTCAATGCGAGCGATAATTCGTGGAATGCATGTGAACATTCCGTACGGCCACGCACTGGTGTTACAAATTCCACGGACGGCACGAAGAACAAACAAATCGGTGGTTGAATAATTTGGACCACCATGTTCATTGGAAGGATGATGCTGAAACAGAAACTGTCGTAGTTTGGACACATCATGCGTGAAGAAAACGAAAGTCTGGAGAAGGTAACTATTCTTGAGGTCGGACATACGTCACAGTCACGTGACTTCGCTTGGTAACGCGACGCCATGTTGGCAAAGGGGAAAACAAACGCAGCACCGATCGCAGACTCACACACATCGTGGTTTTACTTGCACGCAAAGCCGAGTGATTTGTTTTTTTTCTGTCGATGTATTTCAGATAAATTGTTAACCTCCGCCATCGAAGATGGACGGAGGTTACTGTTTTTACCCCTGTTTTTTATCTTGCCAAAACGAAGTTTTTGCAAGATATGTTAGTCAGCTTGTATGTTTTTTATTTTTTTTTATTTTATTTTTATTTTTGTCTGTAATCACGTATAAAAAATTCTGCAGAGCACAGTTATCATTGGAAATTTTTGTAACTTCGCATATCAGAGGCCTATAGAGGTCCCTTCAGCGCATAAAATTTTGAAGGTCAAGTCAAAGGTCAAGGTCACTTTGTCGCAAATCTCGGGGAGTCGACGAAACCCTTATTTTTTGAGTAATTTTGATCGGATCGTCTTCAAACTTCATGGGAATATAGTTTCATGGTCTGGCATTCAGCTGATTAATTTTAGTGGCGATTGGCCTTGACCTTCATGGTTAACGCCTAAGGTCAAACATTTGACCCAAGGTCAAATTTTCAAGTTTTAGGAAACCATATCGTGTAGTACCTCAAATTGAACACCTCGATGAGTGCTTTCTAGATATATCAAGCTTGAGACATTATGACGTGATTTGGTGACGTTATGAGGCAAACGCATATTTTTTTCATTGTTACTCTGTAGAACGATTCTCATCGGAATCTCTCGTAGGCAGATATTCCTCAAGGAGTCGCTCCTGGTGGATAGCAGCTCTGTTCACCTCAGTGTGACCTTAAAGAAGTCACACGTGGTCACCTTTTGGCAAGATACGGATCACCCTACGGGTGACATTGGTTTATTTTATTTTTTGTTTGTTTGTCTGTAATCACGTATAAAAAATTCGCAGAGCACAGTTATCATTGGAAATTTTTGTAACCGCCATCAGAGGCTATAGAGGTCCCTTTCAGCGCATAAAATTTTGAAGGTCAAGGTCAAAGGTCAAGGTCACTTTGTCGCAAATCAGGGGAGTCGACGAAACCTTATTTTTTGAGTAATTTTAATCGAATCGTCTCCAAACTTTATGGAATATAGTTCATGTCTGGCGCTCAGCTGATTAGTTTTTGGTGCGATTGGCCTTGACCTTCATGGTTAGCACCTAAGGTAAAACATATTTGACCCCAAGGTCAAATTTTCAAGTTTTAGGAACCATATCGTGTAGTACCTCAAATTGAACACCTCGATGAGTGCTTTCTAGATATTGTTTGTTTGTGAACAGTATTACGGAAAAACTCCTGGACGGATTTCGACGAAACTTGGTGGGGGATTAGGTATGGTCCAAGGATCATGCCATTAGATTTTGGACTTGGCCCAAAGTCCAATATGGCCGCTATGGCGGCCATTTTGAAAAATATTTGAATTTTTGTTTTTGCATTTCTACATGTTTTAAGTGATTTCCAACCAAAAAAAAAAATTTGTTAGAGAAAAAAAAAAATAGAAATTTTGCAACTTTTTTCAAAAAAATGTCGATTTTATTTGAAAAATATTTGAATTTTTTTTGCATTTCTACATGTTTTAAGTGATTTCTAACCCCCCCAAAAAATTTGTTAGAGAAAAAAAAAATTAGAAATTTTGCAACTGTTTTTTCAAAAATATTTCGATTTTTTTTTTGGCATTTCTACATGCGCGCGTCGATCTAGTTTAGTTTATTCAATCGTGGTGCAGTAGAGTCTGATCCGTTTTGACCTACAATGAATAGGATATCGGGTTCACTTAAGTGACCCAGCAGTATTGGCGGCGGAGGTTTTGCACTCTACCGAGTGCTCCCCCTCTAGTTGATACAGTACATTGTGTTCACCCAAGTGTTTGCAATGTCATATCAATATATAGAACATTTGTGAGGTGATGCATTGGCCAGATAAAATACCAAAATACAGTTAATTGGCCTTGATTCTTGCCCCTACCAGTTCCCCGGTGATTCGTGGATCGACAACCCGAAGGAATGGCCGAACGTGCAATACCCGGATGGATAAACGTATCTAGTCAAGACACCAGGTATGTAATTCAATTTTAAATCAAGTTTTAACTGTGTATTATCTAATATTACTGCACTGGAGTGTTAATATATTATTTCAATTATTTATGAGCTCCCGAGCTGACGTGGCTAGTTAGTAATAGTTTTAATTGACCTGCTTTGTCTGAACTGTGACGGTGAGTCATCTGTGCTAGTTGTGGCTGGTCACTCACTGACCCAGCAAGAATGTCAATGAATGATTAAAATATTGCTCACATTCATGTTGTATAAATTCTGTGTTATCCCTGATTTTACTGATGTGTATGAGCGTTGCCGTATGTGAGTGAGCATGTGTGCCTGTGTGTCTCTACGTTTTGTCATGATGTAGCAGTGCGTGGCTATTTCTTGTGGCTGCTGAGTTGAAGCGCCTGGCCTGTGGACAAGACTGCAGTGAACTTCAAGGAAAGGTCGACGCATTGTCATTGCATTTAGTTTGCAAGTTCTAATCCTATTAATGGCAATCAAGAGCCGAGGCATTAATGATTTTGCGTGATGTACCGTTGCTTAATTGCCCTGGTACTATTTTAATAACTAACCACAGAATATATATTTTCTTTTTAATCTCAGGAGTGTTTACACACGAGGCAATGAAAAACTACCGATCACTGGAAGCCCACACATTTTTTGTCTCATGGCTCTAAGCCACAGAAGTCTCCTCTCTGGTTCAGTAGCCCGACTTGGTATGAGATAAAAGAGAGTTCTGAATTTTTTGCCTTGTTATTAGTACAACTGAAAATACAGCAACTTTTCGGCATTGTTGCAAATAATAATGTGTAATAAAGGCTACGAAGAAACAAACTTGTAACGGGTACGAGTCGAGTGCCGTGCGATAGCGCTAGCGCTACATGCAACGCATAGCAGGGCGATCCGAGCGAACGAGGTATTTGTTTTCCCCTTCGCCAGCGTTGCTATGCGCGACATTGCATTATGGGTCAGCGAAGTTCCCTGATGTCTGACCCGAGAATGCCAGTTGGTGAGGAAGAAGAGGAAGATGCAGACCTTGTGTGTAGTTTGATGGATGGGGTAAAGGCTACAACAAATCTTTCTCTAACAGATGTTTGGGAAGCAGAGCGCAGGATAGGGTTGGTTGAAAAAAAAGTGATCATGAATGTCACCAGAAGTCGGCCACGACTTGACAGAATTGGATAATAATTTTTACTTCTGGTAGGCTTGTGGACCAGCGACTCTTCGCCTATACACTGCCCATGTTGAAGTACATCAAAATTTCTCCAAATTTCCCTTAGGCAAGTGAGTATTAAGCAGTGCTCGTGACTGTAAGGCATGGGGTTATGCATCAAATAATGGTCACAGTTGGACCATCAGGGTGTTGGGGGCAAATCGCACATCACGCTCAAAGCATCCATCCAATCAGGACATACTCTTGCAGAGCGTTGGTGCTGCCTAAGCAGTCTCCTTGGCTATTGGGTACAATGCCAGACAGGTCACCACTCCAACACAGGATACCAGCAAGCTGGCACTCATTTTGCTGACCTCAAAAGGCTGACGGGCAGAGTCAACCCCACCTGGTATTAATTCAACAGCCAAGCAAGATTTGAACTCAGGATCCTTGGATCCAAAGCCCACCTCCTTATCCATTAAGCCAACACTAGGCATTCGAAGCCATGAAAGGGATAAATCACATATGAGGCCCAATATATACGTTATAAACAATCCATATGCATCCTTTATATAGTCTGCTTTCTACAAAAATTGGACAGGAAATGGGATACATCATTCATGTGTAAAGACTCTTTTCAGCATCTTTATTAGCTAAATATCATTGCAGCCCAGCTCGCAGCCAACGTAGACACTTAACAAGTCAAGACGGATTGGATCCGTTAGTCTGTGGTGGACGCAATAAGCACAGAATTCCTCAACGAGATCAGTTGTCCTTCAAGTTACTTTCAGTTTAGTGTTAAACAACAGTAGCGATTGTTTAAATATGTATTCATATGTTGGACTGACTTGACTGAACAATTTGTGGTTGTAATAATTTTTACTTCCTGTAAGTGTGCCCCATGAAATGCCAAGAGAAGCTATTTTTACACCTTAACACTGAGTTCGTCCAAGGCAAAAACCCCTTTCGGGAAGGGTGGTAAATTAAGTCACTACAACCTTCGTCATGTGACCCCTCGTCCCCTTGGCAAGTTTTGTTGAGATTGGAGAAGTCAAGATCAAATGTATTATGGTCAGACAGACAGGCAGAGGGACAGACACCAATTTGCGTATTTTCTCCACCCCTCCTACGCTCGCTCTTACACGTCGTTGCAGAGATTGACGTCACAGATTTGCTGTGTTGCATGATTTACACCAATCATATACAAACATTTATTTTCTACAAATCTATTTGTAATATTGGTGATATTGTATTTATTTGAAATTTCATTTGTGATAAAAGAAGGTCCAATGTTCTAAGTGGTCAGCTGTCTAATCTGTCTGAAGGGTGAAAGGGGTTGAAATGGTGTTAAGGTCGAAGGAGTCTAAAGGGCTTTGGGGGTCTTTTAGGACTTCTGGGTCTTGTGGACTTTTGTGTCTTTGGAGTATTTTGGGGTCTTTGGTGTTTGGGTCCTCAGGGTCTTTGCTTTCATGGGTTTTGGTTCTTCAGGATTTTTGGCTTTGGTGACTTTTGATCCTCTGGGACTTTTGGGTTCAGGGTCTTTTGGGTCTTGGGGGGGGGGTCTTGGGATCTTCAGCATATTGGGGGTCTTTGGGATCTTGGGGGTTTCAGCGTTTGGGGTCTGGGTGTCTTTGGTGTCTTGGGTCTTGGGTGTTGAGGGTCTTGGGCATCTTGGGGGTCTTTGGGGTTCTTTTGCTTCTTAAGAGTCTCACTGAGGTCTTTAAAGGTCTAAGGGGTCTCAGCAGTCCAACTCTAAAGGTTTGAAAGGTACATTCCAATAGTACTAAATAATAGACATATAGACACACGGCTGGACGGACAGAGGGAGGGACGGAGGAAGGAAGACAGACGCACGCATGCCGAGACTGAGCACTTTCATGTACAGACTAGAATGTAAGACCCACGCTCGCTTCGCTGACGGGAACACCAATATTGCGTAATTGCTAAAAATAATAAAAACGGTTATTGTTAACGGGGAAAAAAATTCGGGGGTGTATAGGTACGGCCTTGCTACACACTCGTGGAGCAAGTTGGGGAGAGTGTTAATGGGATATTTATCACAGCCTTTTCAGCGCTGTTCCTTATACAATGCACCGAGTTTGAAATGTCCCCTGCTCGTCCCCAGTCTCCGTGGACCGTGTCCCCCCCCCCCACGTGCCTCAAGACAGCCAATGACGGCCGTCCGGTAGATGCAGTGCGTAACCTCGACGAAAATGGCGACAATTGATGAAATACCCGAGTATTTCAATGGAAATTGTGAACTAATGTGTTATATATGTGAAAACCATTTAATTTATGCTTGAACAGAAAAAAAACGAAGAAACGCTCCCCCTCATTGTACGAACGAACGAAAGACGTCACTTCGCCCACCATCGCATTTCGCGCCGATCGCCGAATGCTGAAAAGCTTCTTATGCTATCATTCTTTTGCGGTCCCCTGCCACGCTGTATCGAATTTGTGAAAGTAATGTGTTATTATGTGAAAACCATTTAATTTATTGCTTGACGGAAAAAAAACGAAGAAACGCGCCCCTCATGTACGAACGAACGAAAACGTCACTTCCGCCACCATCGCATTTCGCGCCATCGCCGAATGCTGAAAGCTAGTTCTTCTTATGCTATCATTCTTGCGGTCCCCTGCCACGCTGTATCGAACGATTTCATCCTTCTGTTATATAAAAGGTGCTTATCACAATAATAACAAGATTTTTACAATTCAAATATTAAGTACGCTTTTAATTGTTTT
This sequence comes from Eptatretus atami, assembly GCA_035128595.1. NCBI lineage: Eukaryota > Metazoa > Chordata > Myxini > Myxiniformes > Myxinidae > Eptatretus > Eptatretus atami. The sequence continues at coordinate 17,675,112 of CM068964.1, read as the reverse complement.
TCAACTGAAAAAGCATAAATTGCATATTTTAACATAGTGTACTCATTTGCTTCACCACACGCGCTGTATTGAAGGATTTCACTTTTTGATGCTTAATTCCGAATAATATACAACAACACACTCTGAGGAAAATCAAAATCAAAATCAAAATTCTCACCTACCATTACTTCCTCTTCTCCACCTTCTTTTGATCAAACTGTCAAGAAACGAACTCTCGTCATGCGTGTATATGTTGCGTGCACGATATGTGTTATGTCCGCACGTACATGCTTGCTGAGCTGCGGTTGTGTAGTGGTACTGGTATTATTGATCAGTGGTATCCCCTGAGGACAATTGTTGACGGACGGACGCAGCACGCCAGACTGCGCTCCTTTTCTATATTCGATGAAATGGATTGGGAAAGAAACCAAAAAATAATAATATCGTTCAGGTTGTGTGTTTGTTTTCAGAATAACGCTCATTTGCATTGCTGTGTTTTTGTGATTATTTTATTTTTTGCCTCGAGAAATACTTTTTGTATGGATTCTAAAAAAAAATTTTTTGGAGAATATTATATGTGAGGGAGGGGGGGAGTTGACTCATATTATCTACCATCGTGCATTTATAAAGAGAGGAACCATGTTGCTCGTACCCTGTTTTCATTTCAAATTGTTACCTGTTCTTTGACACACTAATCATCCCTCTTCATCACAACCTCACTCTTCCATCTGCATATCATACATAAGGATGAGAGTGGTTTTGAAAAGTAATTAATTATTTTATCCCATGGAATCGAGTGTCCTTCCTAACGGGTTATCCAGTCATCGTGGTTTACATGAAATGCTATCAACATCAATAATTAATCGGAGCGCTTTGCACTTCTCGTAATGACCACCATATCAACAGCAACAATAACCTCATGTAATCAGGTGTTGACCAGAAGTTTACAGGTAGATGTCATTTGTTTAAACGTCTGACTCAGAAGCCTAATTCTGTGATAATTTGAAGCCACCAACTTGTCCGTGTAATGGATGGGCCTTGGACATGCAGAAAGACAGTATGATTTCTGCATTTCTGCTTTATAGGATGTACTTTCATTTAAACAATGCTCGGAGTTTGCGGTTGGAATGATTGTCTTCCACAAAGTCCACCGTTGAGAATTTGTTTTGCTTCGTTGAAGTGATTCATTGGGCTACACAGCCTTTGGACAGAAAGTACACATTGGACTGTTGATGGGGTTAAAAGCATCAGGTTGAGAGGGTAACGTGGGGCTACAGCACAGGCAAGTGGGACAACAGCGCAGGAATGGAAATGGATGTCATATTTGAAGCTCATTGTGTTTTGGTAGTTGAGGCCATTCATTGTTGGATTGGTGATGGAGGAGAGACCATCACAGGCAGAAGAAGATTGTGCAATGTGAATGTTCCGATGGAGAGAGCAATGCCACGCTTGCGGATAGCTGTGGCCATGTCCACGACGGAGACGCATCTTTCTCCATCTCCTCATAATTTCCTCTCATCCAATGTGGGGCATTTAATTAGACATGAGGTTATGTTCTGTCAATGTGTAGACACACCGAACATTTGGAATGATAATAACTGCAGTTCTATCAGGCTCTGTTCTTCATGGATAGACACCATTACCGAGCGCATTTGAATTGGATCTTGTTGAACCCTGAAACATTTCCAAATCGTGCTTCGTGTTTGTTTGTTTCATTTATTAATAACTAGCAAATACAACCAGTCACTTTTCTGACTGGAATATTAAGGGCGGGGGGGGGGGAAGGGTGGGGGAGGGGAAAGAGAGAGGAGGGAGGATGGAAGGGAGGGGGAAGGGAGAGAGAGGAGGGAGAGAGAGGAGGAGGGGAGGGAGGGAGGGAAAGGGAGGAGGAAGGAAGGGAGAGAAGGAGGGAGGAGGCAGAGAGGAAGAAAGGGGAGGAGGAGGGGAGAGGAGAGAGGAGAGAAGGGAGGGAGAGGGAGGAGGAGGAAAGGCAGGGGGAGTGGTGGGGAGAGGATGGAGAGAGAGGGGAGAGAGGGAGAGGAGGTGGGATAGAGCAGAGAGGAGGTAGGGGAGGGACAGGAGGAGGAGAGAAGTGAGAAGAGGTGGGAGTGGTGAGTAAGGAGGGTGGGTAGGCTTAAGAGGGGTGAGAAAGGGGAGCTTTGAAAGGGGAAGAGCGAGGAAGGGGGGAGGGAGGTGGGGAGAGCAACGCCTCCCAAATGTCACCATACACTCCGGAGGGGGTGGAGAGAGAGGAGGATGGGAGAGATGAGGGGGAGGGGTTTGGAGGAGGTAAATGTGTGGGGAGTAGGAGGGGGGTTGGGAAGAGGTAAGCATGAGGGGAGAGGGTTCTGGATTTGCTTGAGGGGTGGGGGGGGGGGTAGCACAAGATTTAACGAAAAGGGGTACAATAAAACAGCATGAATGCAGCACACGGAGACTGGCCGGAGATGTCCATGGTGGGTGGAGAGAGGAGGGGTTTGGAAGGAGCTAAGTGTAGGGGAGGCGAATGGAAGGCAGTGTGATGGAAGGGAAGGTGGCATGAGGGGAGGGGATGGGAAATGTGATAAATGCACCCAAACGGCAACATTTTCCTTTTAACAGCCAGGTTCAATATAAAACTGGGTGGGAATATTTAAAACCCACACTACATACCTGGCAAAGGCCTGCCTGCATGCTCGCACATGCAGCGACAATTGCACCCCTCTGGTCGGCTCACTCCAAATCTGATTCGGACATGCTACACACTGGGGAAGTGTTTTAAATTCAAAACTGAACCATCAGTCCTGAACAGTACCCTTAAAAGAGGGAAGGGTGGGTTATAAGGTGGAGGGGGTTTGAGAAAGGAGGGAGAGAGAGAGGAAAGTGTGGGGTTGGGGAGGGAGAGAGGAGAGAGAGAGGTGGGAGAGAAGGAAGAGAGAGAGAGAGGGAGAGAGGTGGAGAGAGTATAGGAGAGAGAGAGAGAGATAATTATATTCATGTACTCTCAATTATAATTGTTTCTGGTACTTTATAAATTTAATTTTTGTGCTGAGTAATTGGCTGTCAGTAATGTTTCCCTTTATCCCAAGGATCTTTGAACCTACATATTGACAAAATAAGAGAAGGTCTTGTTCGCTGCATGGAACAGGGTGACCTGGTTGATAACACTGCAAACTTTTGCCATGATTGTGTCATTCTCTCCCTCACCCAAGTGGACACCTATTGCAGTTTTGAGTTCTTTGTGCTAATGCATATCAGCTAATCCTGTAGTTGAATTGCCAAATGTCTCACCCTCCCATTCTTTGGAATGTCAAATTGTATATAAGAAGAATTGCTTCGTGCTTCTGTTTCAGTGAAGTCCATTCGAATGTTTCAGTGAATCATTCAATATTCTTCCTCCGTATATACGAAATTAAAGATTCTCCTTTGGTATGCTGATCCAACTTGTGGAAATTGAGTTATTTTCCACCACAAGAGGGTGGGAGAGAGTGAGAGAGAGAGAGGGAGTGGGGCGGGGGTTGTGGGGGTGGGGGTGTTCTGGCAGACGTGACGTCCAGTTTAAGGTCCATCCGAGAGATGTCACACACATTGAATAATCACCCTGCTTGTGAAACACCGGGATGACAGTTTATAGTTGCGTCGGGATACGAACCCAGGCTAAACAATTTAGATTGAGCATGCATACCTCTCGGGTATGTTGCCTTATGTGGCGATTTATTGCTTTGTCACAACTGAAAACATTTTTCACTCATTGTAATCATCTAATTTATTTTGCTTTCTTAACTCCGGAGATGTATCCATGGATAAACGAGCTGCAGCATCGCCATGGAAGCTTGTAGAGATCAAAGCTTGAAGAGCGATCCAAGCAATCACTCCAACAAAATGGTTGAAGAAACTTTTTAAAATGAAGCGTTTAATTTTTTAAAATATGTATCTATCTGTATCAAAGTGACAGGTCATATAATGAAAGAAGATGGTACAAAAAGGGGAAACGTCAAAATAATATTGAACATTTACAGCGAGCGAGCCACCGCCCGAGGGACCGCACAACAATGCGGAGCCAAATGCAGTTGAGTAGGGCCTGAACTATGTTCAGGTCGATTGATATATTCAGTGACGGTGCGAATACTTTTGCTGTGTATGGCCATGGCTTGGAAACGAACAACCAAGCAGCTTGTATAGCACTCGCCAAGTGGCTTCAGCACTCAAGCACGCACTGTGTTTGATAAGGAATAAAATGGTTGATAAGGAACTGCTGGCTTGGCAAGCGATTAGCGATTGCCGATCGGTCATATAAACACCATGCACCTGGAGACCCTTGGAATGTCAAGCAATGTCCAAATTTGACAAATGAACAGTTTTTTTTTTCAGCAGCCAGAACTGCTGCTGAGGTCAATTAAGAGGTTTAAACTTTGAAATTTGGCTTAAGAGATTAAGAGATAACCTCTAGAATCTCAGATTAAGAGATTCTAGAGGTTATGGCATGTGCGAAAATGAAATAAAGTCACAAACAGTGGCGTCTCCGGGTGTTTATGAGCATTGCAATGTATCCAGCAATTTGTTGGTATGATGATCAGGCAATCGATGATATGAGTGAGGAAAGTGGGGAAAAAAAACTTTATCATTGAGAAACCATTGTGGCCTGTTCCAGTCAAGGCATCATTGAGCAGGCCAAAAAAAAATGGCAAATTAAGACCCTAGTGAGGGACAGTGAGGCAAGGATAATTAAATAAGGCCTTCAGTTATCTTCAAAAAGGGTGTATTGATTTTTTAAATTTTTTTTCATAAAATAAAACCCAAACACCCAGTTTTCATTCATGCACTTCCTTGGAGTTTCCTTGGGATGCATGCAAAGTTTCAGGCTAATAGGTTTCATGGTTTTGGATTTATGGAGGAGACACACACACACAC
>CM068964.1:17643015-17661767 GCA_035128595.1 Eptatretus atami | reverse complement strand
TCATATTCGTTTTTATGACGTCATCATTAAGAGGACGAGGATCTTAGCTTATTTGAGCTTGTTTATGTGGGTTAAGGCATATCTGCCGACGTTGCGATGTCGAAGAGTGCCCTTCTAGTTTTCTACGATTTTCAGACATACATACCATGCACACATACATCAATAGAATTGCCTTATTTAACATAGTAGGATATTGTTTTAATCCTTAATGTTTCTTTTTATGATTTGTTGCTTTGTGCTCCATGTTAAACTGTTTTCTAACTTTGTTTCACTAAAGGTTTACAAAAGTCTCTCTCCCTCTCCCCAAAGGCAGGTTCAGTGATGCCAAATCAGCTCCATGCCAAGGATTACACTGGGTAGTTTTCCTTTGCCTTGCCAGGGGTGTAGTCTGGGTAGTAATTTATCATTTGTTCATGGTGCCGACAATAACTCGCCCACTCTTGATAAATGACACCTTGGGATCTTTAACGTCCTTCAAATAATGCTGGCAGACGCGTCCTCCAGCTTAAAGTCTCTCCGAGGGATGCCACACGCATCGATCTCTCGCCCTGCATGAGAAACACCAGGATGAGAGTTCATAGCTGGGTTGGGATTCAAACCCAGGAATGACAGTTCGGGGGTGGGGGGCAGGGGATACCTCGAGGTGATCATGCCATCCAATACCTACTCTGCACCTGCCATTAAACAACTAACCCCTATCCTTCGTTAATAAGAAACATCCTCGAACATAATTCATGAAAAGTGCACAAAATATTCATAACGCAGAGGTAATCGGGACTGTGCGCTGTCGACGGGCATGCCTCCGCTCTCCCGCTATGAGTATGACTATTTGACCCTTGACCTTTATCATATCTGGCCCAAAATCAATCAGTTAATTGCCTCGTCTAACTTTACCTTTGTACCAAGTTTGATAAATTCTGTCTCGATATTCTTGAGTTAGGGCGTAAACAGTAAAATTTCAGAGTTTGACCTTGACCTTTGCCCTTTGACCTTTATACATCTGGCCCAAAATCAATCACTTAATTGCCTCTGTCTTTACTTTTACTAAGTTTGATGAATTCTACATTTGCTTCTTGAGTTATCGTGTAAACGAAAATCCGGTGACTGACTGACTGACTGACTGACTGATCTGACTGACGGACTGACGGGACTGACTGACAACCCGGAAACATAATGCCTCCGGCACCCTTGGTGTGGAGGCATAAAAATGGAGAATGTTGAAATTCCAAGCAAAATGAAGTTCTGCTTCAACCAAAAATGATTTTAACGTTAACATCGGATAACATAGTTATCACTTGGGCTTCCCAAGGTAACTCCACAATCAGAAAAAGAAATCGAAACAGAACGCAGAGTTTTGTACCTGCCTGGCCCGGAAAGCAGCCTCGTTCATCATTTAGTCACGGACAGGTGAACCCATTACGGGTATTTAATTATTTGGACTCTTGTTGGCGTTTTAATATTCATGAGAGTGTAATATGTGCGTTTAGGTGGTGTATGCTCGGTGAGACGGAGTTTTATTTCTCCTGAAACATATTCGATCCTGCTTATGGCCGTTTGAGTTATTTCATTCCTTGCTCACTCAGGTGTAATAGTAATGGTTAAATACTTTCGAGCTCGTGTGGAGGACATTGCACGCAGTGGAAGGGGGGCTCAAAATGGTCATTCCATGGGATCATTGCCCCCCTACCTTTGGCGCTCAGCGTTTCGTTACCTGAAGTTGTGTTGGTATGTTGGTGTGTTTTTATATTGTGTTGGTTGTGTATGTGTGTGTTATTGTTGTTGTTGTGGTGTTGGGTGCGTGTTTATATGTTGGTGTGGTGTTGGTGTTGTTTGTGGTATATGTGATGTTGGTGTTGTGTTGGGTGTTTATGTTGGGTTGGTGTTGGTGTTGGTGTGTTTATTTGATGTTTCGGTGTTGGGTTGTGTGTGTTATATGTTGGTGTTGGTGTGTGCTTTTATATGTGGGTGTTTGGTGTTGGTGTGTTTATATGTTGGTGTTGGTGGTTGTTTGGTGTTGTGTTGGTGTTGGTGTGTTATAGTTGTGTTGGTGTTGGTGTTGGTGTGTTTTATGTTGGTGTTTGGTGTTTTTGGTGTTGGTGTTATATGTTGGTGTTGTGGTGTTGGTGTTGTGTGTTTCTGGTTGGTGTTGGTGTTGGTGTGTTTTGTTGGTGTTGTGTGTGTTGTGTTATGTGTGTTGGTGTTGGTGTTGGTGTGGTGTATTGTGTTGTGTTTGTGTTATATGTTGGTGTGGTGTGTTTAGTGTTGGTGTTGGTGTGTTGTGTGTTTATATGTGTGGGTGTTGGTGTTGGTGTTGTGTTGGTGTTGGTGTGTGTGTGTTGGTGTGGTTGGTGTTGTGGGTGTGTTGTTGTTGGTGTGTTGGTTGTGTTGTGTGTTGGTGTGTTGGTTGTGTTGGTGTGTTGGTGTTGGTGTGTGGTGTTGGTTGTGTTGGTGTTGGTGTGTTGGTGTTGGGTGTGTGGTTTGGTGTGTTGGTGTTTGGTTGTTGGTGTTGGTGTGTTGGTGTGGTGTGTTGGTGTTGTTGTGTTGGTGTGTTGTGTGTTGGTGTTGGTGGTGTTGTGTGTTGTGGTGTTGGTGTTGGGTGTTGGTGTGTGTTGTTGGTGTTGGGGTGTGGTGTTGGTGTTGGTGTTGGGGTGTTGGTGGTTGTTGTGTGGGTGTTGGTGTGGTTTGGGTGTGTTGGGGTGTGGTGTTGGGTGTGTTGGTGTTGGGGTTTGGTGTTGGGGTGTTGGTGTGGGTGTTGGTGGTTGGGTTGGTGTGTTGGGTTGTGGGTTGGTGTTGGTGTGTTGGTGTGTTGGTTGTTTGTGTGTGTTTGTGTTTTGTGTGTGTTGGTGTTGTGTGTGTTGGTGTTGTGTGTGGTTGTGTTGGTGTTGGTGTGTGTGTGTTGGTGTTTGGTGTTGTGTGGTGATGTGTGGGCGTGTGTGTGTGTGTGGTTGGTTCTGTGGTGTGTGTGAGTGTTGTTTCTGTGGTGTTCGGTGTTGAGGTGTGTTGTGTTGGTTGATCCGTGTGTTGGTGTGTTGGCGGAGAGGAGCTCGCAGACCGCTGAGCAGTGCTTGTTGTGAGTTAGGTACGGTTGTCGTTGCCGAGGACGCGACTCTAACTCGGTCCAGTGTGAAGTGTTCGTGGTGTGTGATTCCATTTTCTTTTGGGTTCGGTTGGTGTGCGGGATAGCGTGTGTGTGTTCGTGTGTGTTGGCTAGTCTCGTGTGGTCTTATGTGTTAGAGTAGATTGTATAGTAGTGTTTGCCGAGTTGTTTGTCGGCGTGATGTGTTCGGTTAGTGCGTTGTGTGTATGTGCGTGCGGTGCTCGTGGCGTTCGTGTTTGGTGGTGTCGTATGTTTGTTTCTAGTGTTTCGTAATATGTGCATTCTGGCTGTTAAATACGTGCTATATGTGTGCTTGTGTCCGTGTGTGTATAGATAATGATTGCTGTGTTTCTTGTGAAGTTCTTTCACGTGTCCGCTGCGGTTCGTGTGTGTCTGCTTTGTTGGGTCTGCATCTTGCTCACGTAAAGGTTTGAGGGGGCGCGGAACGCCGATATTAATCAGGAACCGTCGAGGCCGACGATACACCGCTCGGTTATCCCCCGATAGTACGGAACGGATCTGCTTAAGCGTGGGTGCGCGTTGTGCCGTGTAATGTCGACCTGCCGGCGAGTGTGTGTGTTGCGGTGTCTGTGTGTGTCGCTGTGTTGTGTCCGCTGTGTGTTTACATCCGCGTGGTACTTAGGTAGGATCGAGTTTGGCGAACCAACCCTATCCCACTGGTCGGTGTGGTGGCCGATTGGCAGTCTGTCTCGTGTGCGTGTGGATGAGAGGTGTTCCCCTGAGCCTGTGTGTGTTGTCTGGGTGTCTGGATCCCGGCGTAGTCCGGGAGGGTGTGTCATAGCGACTCGGGAATTCGTTGTTGCGGTTGTACACTGTGCTGTGGTGTGTGCGATTCGTACCGTCTGCTGATATGTTCGTGATGTGGTGTGTGTCTGTGGCTGTGTTCGGTGTTTCGCACGCGGCGGGCAGCGAATTCGCAAACAGTATATATACTATATAGTCGTGTAGTGAATTAGTGTTTTAGGTGTGATCTAGTTGTTACTATATGTTGCGGGAGGTCGCGTGCTATTCTGGTTGTCTGTGTGTGGTCGAGAGCTGTGTGGTGTCTGTGTGACGCCGTCTAGGGTTGGTTTCTGTGTGTGTGTGTGTTTGGATGTCGTCGTGTGTGTGTAGTTGGATGTGTGTCGCACTTCGTTGATGTGTCGCGAATGATTCGCGTCTGGTGTCATTGTATGTGGACTGTTTTCGGTGGATCCGTTGTTCCGATGTAGATAGTGATGTAGCTGTTCTCGGAGTGTCTGTGTGGGTACGGGGGTCCCTTAACTACTTTGATGCGGACCGTTGAATCGTCAATAAATCAACCACGTGTACAGGGTTTAGTTTTGCCAGAACTTCCAAGAGTTTGCCTACTGTGATGGTCGCCTCAGCGTGGCGAACTACCGAGTATTCACACCCTGCGATCGTGAACTCTCGAACGGGACGAGTCGCTCGGACCCGGTGTCTGTGTGTGCTTGTGTTAGAGCGCGGATGTCATGTGAGTGAGTTACCCGATTGTCGTGTGTGCCGCGTGTGTGTCTCCTAGTCATGTGTGACTTCTACATTGCACACGGCTCGTTGTTTGTGCGAACCTATACTCGACGTCGATGCTGCGGTGTGTGATATACCAATGGAGAGTAAACACTCGAGAATACGTGTGTGTAGTATCATCAAGCAAATGGATATTTATTTACAATAGGTGGTGGAAGAAACTAGAGCAGAGTTGTCATGATCCGCTGGCGTATATAGAGTTATGAAAGGTGCAATGGTGATACAGGTCGATAGTGTGCGATCGTGTTGAGAGCGCGTTGTTCCCTCTAAAGACGGCGTGTCGCATGCAGACAGACGCACACCCAAAATAAACGGACCCAAATGGTCTTTAAATCCCTCGGCTCGTTAGGTGGAAGTCGAGGCTTAGGGACTTAGATGTATGTTTGGCATGCGTATCCTCGTGTGGCTGGCGTATAGTGTTGGGCGTGCGTCTGTTGTGCTCGGGTGTGTTGGTGTCTGTCTGAACGTCGCGCGCTGTCCGCTTCGTCTTGTGGAGCTCCGGTTCGCCTGATGGATAAGTACTGACCAGAGGCAGGCCAGACATCAGACCACGCCAGCGTACTAGCTGTGAGGGTGCAGATAGCCAGTAGCCATGTTGCACGCGAGCGAGATCGAGCGCAGAGAGCCAGACCACGGCCGCGATGTATCGTGTATGAGCATGAAGCTCAGAGCGATCTGGGCTCCGCGATCTCGGATGTGATGATGGGCTAGTCGTAGGAGCTAGACCACGTGTCCGGAGCGATCGTCGATGAGCTCATCGATGTAGCGCAGTCCACGCCCCTAGTGTGTGCCGACTAGATGAGCGCAGATCAGCGTCAGAGCCTACCAGCGAGCTCTGAGTGTGTGTGTGTGGTGCTGTATGTTGAGCTAGTGTATGGGAGTGCTCTCGTGTGGATGCTCGATCGGCATTGCTGACCGTGATGAGCGCAGAGAGCCAGACCACGCCAGCGACGAGATGAGCGCAGAGAGCCAGACCATGCCAGCGACTAGATGAGCGGCAGAGGCCAGATCGTCAGTGTGTTAGTTGGTGTCTGTTGCTGCTGTGGCTGCTCTGAGGTGTCGATGGTGTGTGTGTGTGTGTTGGGGTCTGTGTGGTGTGTGTAGTGTGTGTCGTGCTGATGTGTGTGATGTAGTTGGCTGTCTAGATGCCACGCCAGCGGGACGATGGGTGTTGTGTTTGCGCAGTCTGTGTAGTGTGGTGTTAGGTGTCTAGTGTGGTGGTCGGTCTCAGGAGGCGTCCGCCAGCGACCGAGATGAGGCGCAGGAGAGACCTTGATGTAGCGTGTGCGTTGATCTGCTCGTCGTAGTCGACGAGTGTGTTGGTATTGTCGATGTGGCTGTGTGTGGCATGAGAGCCAGGATCTCTCGTGATGTCTGGCTTGGTGTTCTGGTCTGTGTGCTCTGTTGGTGATCTGTGTGCGACAGTGTGTGTGTATGTGTTGGTGCTGTGTGTGTGTTGTGTTGGTGGTCTGGTGTGTGGTGTGTTGGTGTCTCGCTGTGTGTTGATGTTGGAGCGTGTCTGTGGAGCCAGGACCAACCCAGCTGACTGTGTGTTGGTGCTCTGTGGTGATGGTGCAGTGTTGTAGTCTGTGTGTTGTGTGTAGTGGTCTCGAGATGTCCTGCTGCGCTGCTCGAACAACGGGGTGCAGATTGTTTTTCTCTGTTTTGCCTCCGATTGTGTCCCCTGTTTTCCGGGTGTCTGTTGTGCTGGTGTCGCGTCGTAGTTGGCCGCAAATGTTGGGTGCTCCTGATGTGTGTGTGAAGTGTTGGCTTGGTCTTGTGTGTGTGTGTGTGTGTTCTGAATTAGGGATGCTCCGTGTGCCTCTCTCTCTCTCCTCTCTGGTTAAGGTGTGTCTGTGTGTGTGTGTGGGTGTGGTTTGTGTCTGTGGTGTGTGTGTGGGTGGTTGGTGGTCTGGCTTGTGTATGTATTTCGGGCTCTCCCTCGTGCTGTGTGTGTGGTTGGTGTCTGTGTGTGCTCGTGTGTGTTGGTGTCTGTGTGTGTGTGTGTTGGTTGTGGGTGTTGTGTGTGTGTGTGCGTGTGTGCTGTGTGTGTCCGTAGTATGGTGTTGGTGTAGTGTGTGTGGTGTCATGTTGTTGGTTGTATCTGTGTGTTTGGTGCTCTGTTGTGTGTGTGTGTGTTGTGGTGTCTGTGTGTGTGTGTGTGTTGTGTGTCTGCCGTTGTGTGTGTGTGGTGTGTGTCGTTGGTGTGTGTGTGTGTTGGTGTTCTGTGTGTGTGTGTTTGGTGTCTGTGTGTGTGTGTTGCTGGTGTCTGTGTGTGTGTGTTGGTGTCTGTGTGTGTGGTGTGTTGGTGTCTGTGTGTGTGTGTTCGGGTGCTTGTGTGTGTGTGTGTTGGTGTGTCCTGTGTGTGTGTGTGTGTTAGTGGTTGGTGTTGGTGTGTGTATGGTGTCTGACTGCGTCGTGTGCTTGTGTTGGGTCTGTTGTTGGCAGATGCGAGTGTGTGTGTTGTCGGTTGTGATGTCTGGTTGTGGTGTCGCTGGTGTTGTTGGTGTGCTGACATGTGGATTGGCGTCTGTGTGTGTGTGTTGTGTTTCGTGTGTGTGGTGTGTGTGGGTGTGTTGTTTCGGTGTGTTGTGTGTGTTGTTGGTGTCTGTGTGTGTGTGTTGTGTGGGTCTGTGTGTGTGTGTTGGTGTCTGTGTGTGTGTGTGTGTGTGGTCTGTGTGTGTGTGTGTGTTGTGTGTGTGTGTGTGTGTGTGTGTCGGTGTGTGTGTGTGGTGTCTGTGTGTGTGTGTTGGTGTCTGGTGTGTGTGTGTTGGTGTCTGTGTGTGTGTGTTGTGTGGATGTGGTGTCTGTGTGTGTGTTGGTGGTCGTGTGTTGTGTGTGGTGTGGGTGGTGGTGTGTGTGTGTGTGTGTGTGTTGTGTCTGTTGTGTTGTGTTATCTGTGTGTGTGGTGTGTTCTGTGTGTGTCGTGTTGGTGTCTGTGTGTGTGTGTAGGGCTGTGTGTGTGTTGGTGTCGTGTGTTGTCTGTGTAGCTATAGTTCAGTGTGAGATAGTATATTGCTGCGTCTGTCGCAGCACATGTGGATGTGAATATATTTGGATCTGATGTATGCGTTGGCTGTCTCGCGTGTGTATCTAAACAAGGGTTACTGCGTATGCGTGGAGTGTCACTATGTGATGTAGACTTATAAACACAGGATGTCTCTGTGTGACAATTAGTGATATACTGTGGTTACTGTATAGGGGCGACAAGCTGTTGCTGGTCTTTGTGCACAAGGCTTTCGCTATGATTTTGTCTGTGTGTGTGAACAATATATTTTCTATCGTGTTGGTGTCTGGTGCTGTATATATATACTGTTTGTGTTTGGTGTCTGTGTGTGTTGGGTCTGTGAGTATGTTGTTATTGAGTGTCTGTCTCGATTGGTTTCTTTATGTACACATGGTTTGCTGCTTTTGTATTTGTAATTTGTAATAAATGTGTTTCAAAAGTCAAACAAAATCTCTGGGTGTGCGTGTTGGTCTGTGTGTTCTTCTCTCTCTCCTCTCTCCTCTCTTCCTTGTGTTTCGTGCTCTGTCCTGCGTTGTCGTTCTCTCTGGCTTGCTTCTCTGTCTTTGCTCTCTCTCTCTCTCCTCTCTCTCTCTCTCTCTCTCTCTCTCGCGCTCTCGCTTCTGTCGCTTGTGCGTCCTGTTGCTGTGTTTGTGTCGTCGTCTCTCTTGCTGTTCCTGTCTTGCGCCGTCTCTCTTCCCCCTGCTTGGTGTCTGTCGTGCCTCCGTGTTGGTGTCTCCGTGTTTCCTGCTGTCTTCGTTTCGTGCTCGTTGCTGTGTTGCCTCCCCCCCTCCCTGTGTTGTGTTCTCTCTCTCTCTCGCTCTCTTCTACCTCTCTCTTCGTGTCGTGTCGTGCTTGTTCTTCCTGCGTTGTCCTTGCTCGTTCTGTGTCGTCCTTTCTATCTGCTGTATCTGCTACATCTGTGTGTTGCCTGTGCGTCTTGCGTCGTCTCTCTGCGTCTGTCCTGCTCTGCTCTTGCGTCTCTCCCTGCCCTGTTCCTTATGTTCATTCCTGAGAAGAGATGTGGAATCCTGTTTGAAAGTGTTGTGTTGCAAACTAGCCAAATCTTTTGCAATTTAATCTTTCTATGACAATCTACTCAAAAAGGAAACCTTTTTTTTTTTGCGAAATCTAAGAGCTTCAGAATGCATTTGCAATATCTTTGGCATTTCATGCATTGCCATTTAATGGTGACTGAATCTGGCTGTTTTTTATCACTTGATGCTGTATCAATCACCACCATCCTGCAGCTCTGCGTGTGTAGTGTAGTGATGTGAGGATAGTGTGATGTGTGTGAATTGTGTGTCAATAGCCGTCGCAACAGAATTCACATATGAGAGAATTCGAGTGAAACATTTTTACATTGTTCAGCTAGGCTCTCGTGCGCTTTAACGTAGGGAAAGTACAACCGCGAGCCGCTCCGCTTGCTTGACTCTGTGCGCGACTAGCACTGCTATCCGAGACGCGCACATGGCCCATCACTTGCCAAGTGCAAGCTCGCGCTCATCGCACCCGTAGAGCACAAGCATAGATAGTCCAGAAGGGACAGAAAAGCTGATTTACTGCAATGTCCTGGCGAGGACTGGACAATCGAGCTCCCTCTCGTCAGAGGAGGGAAGCCGCGGTCGTCCTCGCCCCCTCCCCACACAGCAACTGGCGCTCCGACGCCATAGCTGCTTGCATATCCCTTCTCGAAGCTTGTCCTGCCAGTACAGAGAATCACATACTCCTCATGTCAGATTATTGCCACCTAAGGTCCGTTAGCTGGTGATAGTGAGGGTGTTAGGTGTTGTTCGCGACGGATTGGACATCTGGTGTGCGGGGAAAAATTGATAGATTGTTCTTCGTTGGTCACATGTTCATTCCTCGAGTGGAGTACCGTTGAACATATGGGGCTGGAGACTATGCCTCTCCGCCATCCCACACTCGGGTGTGCACTTTGTGATGTGGTGGGTGTTTTGTTGTTGTAATAATATTTTGTTGCAATAAAACAGATACACTACAAGGCCAAAGTATGCAATACTTCTATTCGTGATTTGGCTATTTCAGCCACACCCATGCTGACAGCCCCCCCACTCCCCCACCCTAGTGTATGCATCATACCATCCTTAGCAGCTATACAACAAAACAGTCATCGGTTCTCGAACTCTTCCATATGGACTCACACTACTATTTAAGGCAATTGTATACAGTGAATATATAGAGCGACTTCTTGACATGTGCAAGAACCCCTCCCTAAAATTTATCACCTATTTAAACTGAACCAGTAGCAATTGTCAATCGACATGCGAATGCGCGACCCTTTATATAAGATCAACAGTGGTCGCCCCCCAATAAAGTCAGGTGGGCGTAGAGAGGGTTCCAACTGAGTGCCCCTCGACTGGAGAGTCTGTACATGACCGCGTACTAATCTTGGGCGAGCGCTCGCCCTTGTTATTTGCCAACTGCGTGCAGTATGATAACCTGTTCCCACGAGCAACAAGCAACCTCCGCAACGTGCTATTAAACCATACCTGCGTAATAAATCACGCTCTTGAGAGTGAGCAAGGCACACACAAAAGAGGCTAATAGAACCAAGGGACGGACCACAGAGCAGTGAGCTGATCGAAGATATCGTATCAAGGACCACATTGTGAAGAACTCAAAACGTTTGTCTCCACCGTGAGGTCGCGATTTGCTACACACACATCTCTCAACGCACATATACTTACCGCTACGTTTTCGAAAATGTAGCCTGCCTAGAAAGCAACGATTCCAGACAATAACATTAACTGTATATCCGCTCCATGGCTGCTTCGTGGATAATCGACGCGTGTGCGCGTTTATCTCCAACATGAATGATGAACGAGGCTGCCGTAGTCCCAGGGGCACCAGCAACAGGTAGCTAAAATCTGAGCAGTCCTAGATGTGCGCAATGTCTCTCGAGTCTTCTTTTTTCTGATTGATGGAGTTACCTTGGGAAGCCAAAGTGATAACTATGTTATCGATGTTAACGTTAAATAGTTCGGTGTGTTTGTAGAAAGTTCAGAATACGCCGAATTTACTACTTTCGGAGTATCTGGTTGGTGGAAGTATATCATAGCCGATTCTTTCGTGCGCGATTATATGATATATGCCTCTCGAACTACCCAAGCGTTCACTGATTCTTGCGAGAGTGGCCAGAGGTAATGTTCAGCAAATCTGCGGCTTGGTGATGCCAGTGTGTCAGTCAGTCAGGTGCAGAATCGCTACTAGAGCTCCGTCAGTCAGTCCAGGAGTCTAGCGTATTAGTGTGCCACGTGAGGTAATACAGTTTCGGTGTCCATCGGTTGCAGTGGAATAATTGATCTGGGCGCGCGGATTTTCGATTTTATCTCCGTGTAGATATCAGCGTCATAAGAAGGCAAATACCTTAGTTCGAGTAGCAAATGGTGGGCAATACAGTACATTTAACAGCGTGATCATATCGAGATAAACACGAGTGACCGAGACATAATACAGTATAGAGAGTGCTTGCCACTATACTTTGTATGCTAGAATGTGTAGAGTGTGTGGAAGGACCTCGACACCTTTCCTTGTTTGATCATCAAGATCGACAGCTCACATATATACGCCTGTATCCCAAAGCGATCAACTACTCGAAATTACGATGGTCTCTCATATCACAGAACACTAAACATGGCTTAATGAGATTGAATAGTCAGACTCGGTAGATTTGCGAGTAACGAAAACTTGTTAATACAACATAAGGTAAAGTCCTAACACAACAGGAGGCCCTGACCTGAACCCTAGGCACACCTTTAAGGCTGATTAGAATTGTATATTTGGGAACCCGATATGATTAAAGGCCTCGAAACGGGCTGTCAAATACCTAAGTACGTTAAAATAACTCTAAGCGTCGTCTTCAACGAGTTCTGAGTGCCTGACCTCACTCAGGCTCCTTGTGGCTGAATGGGAGACAAGACAGACAATTCCAGCATGAAGCACACCTGTTTCCACCATGCAGCATCAAAGATTACATTTAATCGAATTACTCTGGTTATGAATATTTTGTGCTATAACTTCTACAGTATTGAATATCTTAGAGTGTATGAAGAGCCTTGTGCCAGAAGAGTGGATGCGGTTTTTCATATGAATTAAGACGAATGGTATAGTTGATCGAGCTCTCATACAGTTACTTAGAGCATTCTAATATCATTATCTTGAGTTTGATCTTAGGAGGTAAAAAGTAATTGGCGATTATTTGGATGGTACTTTATAGTACACAAGCTCTTCATGTATAGCGTTTTTATTACGCTCTCTCCCTTTTTCTCACTTCACTCCATTAAGTGGAAGACTAGAAACTTCACTATATACATATTGTCCTGGTTTGATGTGTCGTTTATAGACTCCTGCAAGTCTTCCAATACTAGCTAGATCAACCTACGCACGGTTTAACACTTGGAGTGGTTTGCATACTTATATGGGTCATCATGGAGTCTCGAGGGAATTCAAGAGGAGATCCTGCGAAATGCACTCTAGGGTGGCAAATTTCTCCTCTCTCCGAGCTAATTTGAGATACTCTAGTACGAGACATGTTTACTCAAATAAAATTGAGTGGTCTCTTATCGTGTAGTCCCATGTGTCATTATGGGTACTTATGCAGTATCGTTAAAGGATTACTGCTCCAAGGTATGGGTCATTTATCCAAGTATTAAAACTACTTCATAATGTAGTGCAAATGCCCGATTGAACACAAACTTCCCGGTATCATAACTGTCTTCTGTTCATATAGAGATACTATCATCACCATTCAAAATCTTTCAACTCTTTCACTTGAATAATGACTCATATTAATTAGTAGAAAAAAGACTTTACCATCTCTTATCCATATTTACTTTTTCTTAAACATATTCATGACTACATTTTTTATATAAAGTTATGTGTCGTAACTCTCTTAAAAATGTTTTTTAATCACTACTGCATTGACCAAAGTTCATATGAGCCCTGATATTATCAAATCCTTATATCTCTCCAAATCATGTTTGACATCTTTGAGGTGTATGTTGAAAAAAAAACCACAACTTATCTCACTTACTTATGCTGATAGTTTTATCTTCCTCCCTTTCTAAACTTATCATCCACTCAGGCGTTTTTCTTTTTTGCATACCTTATTTCTTTGTTTCTGTGACTTTTTCTAGATTCTGAATATTATATTACTAGAAGGAGAGGAGAAACTTATGTTTTAGCACTTTAATTGATGTTCTTCCAATCGTACTGCACGCAGGCCCTTCCACTGAAATGGAAATTAAGAAGGCTCCATATTAATTATCAAGCCATAATGTTTTATCCAATGAGTGTGTCAAGGGAAACTACCCAGTGTTAATATTTATTTCTTTTTGATCTACTGAGATTTGACATCCCGACCTAATATTCTCAGTTTGAGCTACATCTTAACACTAAGAATAGAGATTGAGTGAAACCCTTATCTGTCTCGTTTCTGTGTGAGCGATGAATCTTATTGTAGTGAAAGAGAAGTGGAAGGTGAGGAGATAAAATACTGTTTTATAGAGCAACAAGATTAACCTATAAAACCTTAATACAGAATTTTCATCTCAAGAAAGAGTTTTTGCATTAATTACACAACAGAAAAGTATCGTTATAAATATAACGTTGATAGCAGCGTGTTTTCATCATTAGAAACTTTATATTTTTCAAGCAATCGGTGATTTCTTATCTAGCAAACTGATTATAAAACAATGCATTGTAGAGTGAGCTAAACATTGCATTAATAAATAATATGAAATTCTTTAAAAAGTATATATTAATAAGCAAGAACTAATCCCTACATAAAACACTAAAACAGCAAATCTACCAATTTGATCGATTTACTGTGTGTCAAATATACAAAACATCTCCATTTGAACGAGGTATAGATACTCGATACAACGAATGTGTAATGTAACTCTGTGTACGATACGACGTATAGTTGCGGCATCTAAAACTTCGAGATTAAATACAATCTAAAAACGCGCAATTCCAGATTCCGACCAAAAGAACACAAAAAATATAGCGACCTATTGATGAGAAAACTTAGAGAGAAACCTCATAGCGAAGATAAAATATGCAAGACTCAAAGTAAGGGACTGATAGTCGACTGTCTACATCAAACATACTCTCACAATATGAGATGACGATGTAACATCTTCTCAAAAGAATGATTATTTAAGTCATATAGGTGGATAGAGGTTAATCAGAGGTGCTCTAGTTAAAATGTATCTTTGTGCTAATATTGACTACTCGGTTAGCTTGATTCCTTACGATAACCCAATCCATTTGAGTTCGAAACAGGTATTCATATCTCAAACTGTCAGTACAATTTCCAGAGTGTGTCTCCTCTCGAGAATGTTGAAAAAAAGATTGAGTAGTCATTGCAAAATATATCTGCGGAGCATCTCCCTTTACTTCTGATAGCCGGCACCAGATAATGTTATGACGGAAATAATGTATGAGAACATAATTACATGCACGCGTCACTACTTTTTGTTTTCTTCAAGGATATGAGTAAGACTTTTCTTCTCACATACATAACTCCTGATCTGTTGAAGAGCTTCATAGATTTGATTGGCAAGAACAACAAACAAGAGTAGCTGCGGTTCAACATTGGAATGTTTCATTATATCGATTCTTCATATTCTTTAAATCCACTCCTAAAGCTTCTTCTTTATATGTGATTTACCTTAGGATATAAAAAATAAAATGGCAATTAATTTTCATGTTAAAAATACTGATAATAACTGCTTTTCTCTTGAAGCTTATCTTTAGCACATCCTCTTACTTCCACAGGGAAAGGACTGTGAACAGAGAGTTTCAAAGGATAAGAAATATTGAAGTAAAAAATTTGGAAACATTGAGACTTTTGGGGATCATAGGAATCTCTGGAGAACACCAATGAGCTTAAAAGATCACTATGAACAAAGTTTGTTAGTATTGAATAACCTATCAATAAATGTTTATGGTGTTTAACTGATAAAACCAAGTCCCGAATTGAATAGTTAGTAATACTATATCGCAATTAATCTCTCCGTCAAGCTAGCAGAATAGGCCATTTTACGCACTCGGATATGATGGAGACAGGAACGCGTGATCACAATCACTCTCGATTCGGGTAGTTTCTTCTGGAATGTTCTTGTGTATCGACACAAATTCACAAGCTACAGATTCATATTGAGTGCATGTGTGTGCGTGGTTGCCTCGGTAGCGTTATGAGAAACCTAAGGTTGCTTTAGATTGTGGGCCTTGACACATCAAGTGCCCGGAGATGGTAACATGAACAATTTGACAATTCATCGTATTATATATTACCTTCATCAATATATTAACGAACAATGACCACGGATAAATCATAAATAGCTAGAGTTTTGAACAAAACGTCCTAACTCATGGACATTAGTTAGGTAAAGCACGTCGTCTGGGACTCGGCAGTCAGTTGTGTCGCCGAACGCTGCTGTTATGATGTCATCGATTTCCCTCTTCGAAAATTCATCTATTATTTGATTTTTTGAATCTTTGCGTAATCACTTGCGCGTCATATATACTGGAACACATAATGTGAAGTATTTCGAAAGTATGAACAGGGAATATGTTCGGAGAAAAAGTTTGTTAGAAAGGTTCCAGTCGTTACGCCCATTATATTATGACATATATTATGATTATGATTATATTAATATTATGATGATGATTATATATTGTCGTGATATTTTTCTTGGAATTTGCATATCACTTGCTATAAACAACATGCAACACATATATTGTGAAGATTTCGATGACAGGTATGAACAGAATATGTTTCGAGTAAGTGAGATCAAATACTCTAGGTCTAATGCCTGTGTTAGAAGTCTCCTGGCTTTGCCCATGTATACTATGTGTATACCAGCATGTCAGATCTCCTTTTAGTTCACTAAAAAAGGAAACTACTCATTATTGTCTACATCAAAAATCTTTTCTCGATTGGTAAGTAAGTCAAGTTGTATAAATCCAAAGCACAAAATCATATCCTTGAAAGAGGATTCTAAATATTTTAGATCTCAAAAAAGACTTGCACTAACCCATATTAACGTGTTGTTCTAATCATTACCAGCAATTATTGAAGTTGCCAAGAAACCAAAGAGAGAAAGTGATATTTAATGATACAAATAATGCTATAAAACACACCATTTGGTAATATATTGCTGATTTTGAGAGCATTCTTGGAAAAGATTGATGATATAAAAAAAATAATTACAAAGAAGCCCAAATTTTTGTCCCTCCTTGTTTTGCTTTTTTGTTATGGGGGTTTTTTTTTGTCTTGTGGGAAACAGTATAAAATCATTCTGTGTATAAGTATAAAAATGATTAAGCTTGAGTTGTATAGAGGAAAATCCTGTATGGTTGCTGGTATTGAATTTGTTAAAAAAGGAGTGTTGAGAATGATTGTATTAAAGCTAACTTAAAAAAGTCAAGACAAATAGCCTCTTGAACTTATCTCTCGGGAGAGATAAGATTTAAGACCAGCAAGGAAATTTGTCGATGATGGCTCAGAGCTTTAGGAATTAAACTCCTGCATAAACAAGGGTTGGAGATTCATTGTTCATATAACAGGAAAATATGAGAGTCGCTCATAATAAATATGTAATCTTGAATTATAGAATTCTCCTACATTCATACCTGTTAGATCCTTTCGATTCAGTCAAAATGCTCATTATGATATTGCAATCTCTTTATCAAAAGAACTAAGTAAAGACTCCTGAAAGATAACAAAGCATATTCTCCTTATAGAAAACAGATCAAAAATTAATACGTATTTACAAAACAGAGTTTTATGCTCATGAAATGGGTCATGTAAATATAAAAATAGATACGATTTTTCTTGGCTCTTATAAATTTATGGCAAGCCCTCACGTTCTTTGCGTTTCAAACACCTCGGTTCCCTCTTTCCTATACTTTTATAGTTCAATTTAGGACTGACAGCTGACTTTGAATAATGAGACATTTGCGTGCTTCTTACTAAAAAGGGATTTACCCCATAATGGATTATTGGGATATCCTTGAAAAGATTTTTAAAGAACAAGACTTCCTCCTAAAAAGTGTATATTTTTACAAGTTAGTGGTTTTCTTTACAAGTCGATAAATGTCACATCATTTCAAGAATGAAGGATATTAGATAGATGCAAAACATTGTGAGAATAAGAGTTGTGAAATAGATATATATGAGACTGAATATCACGGACCTTTATCTTGTATTTATAAATGATCGTTTTTTGACTTGCTGATGTGTTTGAGAATTTAGAGGCGTTTGTTTTAATAATGATTCCTATGGACTTCATCCTGTCCATTATTATACATCTCCTGGGACTAGCCTGGAGCGCGATGTTAAATTGACGAAACAAACCCACTTGATATTCTCAGTGATGCAGATATGCTCTTGATGTCATTTTAGGAAGCTAAAAGAGAATGGAATTTCACAAGTTTTGTTCAAAGGAACATTATTGCTAAGGCAAACAATAAATATCTTGACCAGACTTCTCACCTGATAAGCCCCCATCTTACGAAATGACTTTGATTGCTCACTCCCACCTTTTATGGCTGGGCAATGTCTGAATCTCAACCCTATGATAAATTTTTAAATGGGTGAAAGAATACAGTACAAATCTATCTTAGATGATACATCTCACAGTCAAGAAGATTTAGATAAACGGATTATGCGGTATTATTTTGAAGTTAGATTTAAAACTATCCAGAAAACCTTCATAGAGCAACACATACAAGAACTTCCTTATGGAGCTGAAAAAGAGGATCCCCAATCAAGAGCTATTCAGTGTGTTGACAACCATTCTTTAGTTCTTCAAGTGATCAATTTTATAATACTATTCCTATACAATAAACTTGAATTTTTCTAAATACAAACATAATTGTTATGATTAAGGAGAAGATATATTTACATATTCAAATGAATCTAAGCAATTTTATTAGAAGCTAAGGTATAAAAAGTTAAAATAAAAGGTATCAATAGTTATATATATATAGTAACTAAAGTTTTAGATCAAGTTCAAATGGTTACGTATAACAATCATATGATATATAATGATATCCTATGAAGGTCTCGGAGAGACAAAAAGCTAACACTTTTCGAGTTATATGAGAGAGAACATAATCTCATGGTTTGGGCTATGGTGAAAACAATAAATAATGATCCTCTGTATATGGAGAGAAGGATTGTAAAATCGCGCAAATAGGGACAACTATCAAGTGCAAGATATAAGAGCAAACTAATTGATAGGACTCCTTCTCGCTACCTCGACTTGGGGAGCAGGCTGGAAAGGGAGTGTAATATAAACCTCAGCTCTTTTAAAAAAGAGTAGAAAATATTTACAACATGAATTTATTGTGCTGTTCATTGATAGAGTATACAGATGAGATAAACCCGAATTTATGTGTAGGAACAAAAATTTTTATGTGTGTGCGAAGAGGGTGAGTTTATATGTTACGTATGAGTACTTTTATTCCATTTAGTAGTGAGTTAAACATTGGGTAAAGATTGTACTAAATTTTGTCTCAAGCCAAGAGTTAACTAATCTCGTAAACACTATTTATCAACTACCATCTTTAGTTCATCCAGCCAAAAAGAGTTTAAAACATGAACCTAATCTTAGTCCACTCGCAACCATATTTCATCTCTTGCTGAGAGTTTAACGGCTTTCTTCTGTGGTGGTCCCATTGCTTGTGTGAGGTTCATTCGCATATACTAAACCACCTCGTCTATGAGTGGTTATATGAGTGTATCAAGTATGATGTTTTCCCTCAGGAGTGCTCAACAAGAGCATTAGAAGAGGTTTGTCCTTTCTCTGCTCAACAAAGATACAAGAACCAAGTTCAGGTATTACTCGTGGTGATGAGTGTTATTAGAAATTAAGTTATTCCGAAAATAAACATAAACAAATATTTATAGGGATTCTTTCTATTTGACCTGCTTCAATTTGTGGTGTAATCACAATGACGATGCTCATTCATGAAAACCCAACGTGCGCACGCTCAGCGCCCCCCCACATGGTCACCCATAGTAGTTTACAACCGGAAAGTGATATTTGTCAACTGTTATCATACAAA
>CM068964.1:17586290-17613591 GCA_035128595.1 Eptatretus atami | reverse complement strand
TAACCACTCTCCCGGTGCTATTCCTCAATGGGCCCACACTGGTCCAAACCTGTTCTTTTCCCCTGATATAGTTGAAGAAAGCCTTGCTATTATGTTAAATATTTTTAGCCGTGTCCTTCTCATACTCTCTTTTGGCTTGCCAAGTTATTTTCTTCACTTGCTTCTGTTTACTCTGATAGTGATATAATTCTAACTCCAGTCCTGTTATTTTAAACCTAATAAATTCCTTCTGCTTCTCCTCAATAACATTCCTTATCTAACAGATCAACCACCCTGGTCTCTTTCTGCTTCTCGTTTGACACGCCTCATTGGACATGTACTTCTCTGCACTCTACACATTTGTCCTTGAAGGTTTCCATTTTCTGATGCTGATTGTCCTGTTGTTAAAAGTCTCCTAATCGCAGCATCACCAATTCTCTCCTCATACCTCAAGGTTGCCTCTGAGAAATTTAATCGGGCATTACCACTATACTGAAATCTACCTCACAGAATCTGGCAGCACATGTTAGGTCTTGCTCCTAAAGCTCGCCCCAACCCCACCTCCTCCACCATATTGGGATTGTTACTAAAAGGAGGCTAACACTGCAACTCCCTCGTGGCTTATCTACAAACTTGTTAAAGGCAATGCCGGGTGGACTAAAACGAGGACATCTCAATCTGCTTTTGCCCTTGTCCTCGTTCGACCCATTCTAATCCCTGGCAATTTAAAATCCCGCATATCAATACTCTTCCTACACATGCCCTTTTGGATTCATCGTGTACTCCTCCTTCCTCCTCTTCCTTCACACCCAGAGCCTGAAAAAGCATCCTCCCAGTATCTTACTGTTTTTACAATCTCTAATCTCGACCCATACAGAATCCTTAACATTTATTCCCTCCTTAATGTCACCTCTTTCTCTTGATGTAATGCAGTCCTTTACCCACATTGCTACTCCTCCTCCTATTCTCTCCTTCCTATCACACCGATACACCTTGTAGCCTTCTAATCCTGTCCTCCAGTTATTCTCCTTCTTAAACCTTGTCTCACTCACTGCAACTATATCGTACTCGTCGCTATCTACTTTGGCTTCAAGCTCTTCCATCTTATTATTTAAAGTTCTGGCGTTGGTATGGAATATGTTTAACTTTTCCCTTCCTGAAATTCTATTTTCTTGCCTGGCTTTATTGATCATAATTATATCATCAGTTCCTTCCTTAATCGCTCTGCTTCTCTTGGTTGATGTCTATCGCTCTGCTCATAATTTCTATATTGTTTCCTAATCTTGGGAGAATCACAGAAAACATGACCTCACAACCCTTTGCTTTCAGCCACTTACCCAATATCCTGTATCTATTTTTCAAATATGGTATTTTTTCGACTGCATATGATGTGGTAAGCTAACGCAAGTACGTATCGAGGGCACGATATCCCCTTGGTGCTGCCATCCACACGTAAGGTATCACGCGAGGTCATGTTACCCTGCAGGATTGGCAGTACCAATTGGTGTTCATGGTTGCCTCGCAACCCGCTGGCACACGGAGTTATCTATACCCGGCAGTCTCAGGACTTCCCCTCATGACAAGCCTCAAACTCCTGATCCTCAACAATATCATTTCTTCTAACAGTGTCTATCTTAAGTTTACTTCGACATAACTTCAAACATTAGAGCCTTCAATTGTGTTCTTTGACTGGCATGATATCTCAGCAATAGTGTACCTGTCTTTGAGGTGTCTCGTCTGAGTTCTAGTCTGTTGGCTGGACAGGGCTACCGTGGTATATTTGGTATATTTTTGTTCTTTTTTGTGGATGTCCTGGGTGAGAAAAAAATATGTTAAAACACAATATCTTGGGATGAAATTGTACTTTCGACACCTTGTTGATAGGTACCACGTATTGCATGAAGCGATTTTCATACTCTGAAATTTCAGGGGTGTGGTTGCTTAGCAGGCTCCTGTCACAGTTTGAACTAGAAGGGCACTCAGTAGAGCGCATACCTCCGCCACGTAATTCCTGATCCACGAGAACATATCGGGCCCAATCAATACATTTTTGAAATGTCAGGCTATGTATCATTTTTGGCCTAATCTCTCAATGGTGAGAATCGCTTTAATCTATCTTATATTCCCAGCAGTGTGTGTGTGTGTGTGTGTGTGTGTGTGTGTGTGTGTGTTGTGTGTGACCGCTGTTTCTCGACAACCACTGGTCCGACTAGTTGAACTTGCCAGGTATATTGCTGGGGCCTGTGGATGCCTTTTCAAGGTTTATATAAATGGACAAGTGCTTCCCAAGTTATGGCCATTAATTTAACCAACATGACATGACACGTTTGCGCGGCCATTTTTCCACCAATGACATGACGCATCTCCGTCATGATGCGATTTTGTGTTAAATCGCATCTCCCGACCTAAAACTTCTAAAACTTTTAAAAAACCACAGTTTGGCAATGGATGTTACTTCCATCAACCATTCTTTTTTTCCAACTTCAGTGCCAATCACCCCCTCACCCCTCACTCTCACTCTCAAAGCAACCATCCCACTCTTCTCCTCCAAGCCTCCCTCTCACCTCTCTCAAAAATTCCCCCCTCACCTTTCTCCCACCTTTCATCCCTCACTCATCCTTCTCAAAGTTGCCCCCCTCTCATCCACCAAGCTGCCTCCCTCCACTGCCCTCTCACCTCCATCTCTTCACTCCACCTCCTCAAATCCTCAACTGCCTTCTCCTTGTCTCTTGTCCCCCTCTCCCCCAGCACCACAGAGCCTTTTCTCCTCTCTTCGGCCCCTCCTCTAGCTATTCTGCAATCCCCACACTCTTTCAACAACCCTCCTTACTCCCCCCTCGTCCCTTGTCCTACCCTCCCCCTCCCCCCACCCCTGCACCCAAAGCCTCCTCCCCTACCTCTTCATTAAAAGTGTGGACCTCAAATATCCGGGGCCTTCGCTCAAACCTTTCAGATCTTTCCATACAGGTCCACTGACAAACCAGACATAATCTGCCTAACAGAACTTTCCTCTCCATACGTGTCTGACTCCCAAGTATCTCTCCCCGGTTACTCCCTCCTCCGGTTTGACGACCTGAGCCTCGTCCTGGTGGAGGTGTTGCCTCTTCATCAAAGACTCTATTCCTCACTCTCCTTGCACTGCTCTCACTCCCCCACACCCCCAGGAATACCTCTGGCTACGGCTTCCCTCCACTCCCACCTCATGTTTATATGTGTACTGTACGTCCACCGAACAGTGATGACTCCATCTACACCTCACTATCCGAAAACATGGACCATCTTCTATCTTCTCATCCAAACTCTCTCTTCCTCTTATGTGGTGACTTCAATTGTCATCACGCCAGTTGGCTAGGTGTGGTACCTCTCTCACCTGTCATGGTACCTCAGCAAAAGCTTTCAGTGACTCATTGGGACTGACTCAATCGGTCAATTTCCCGACCCGGATCTCAACCAATGGTACTCCATCTCTTCTAGATCTGATTTTGACAAATTTCCCTGACAATATCTGCTGCTCTTCCTCCGCTCCAATCGGTTCTTCTGACCACGTCCTTGTCAAAGTGGACATCTCTCTGGCTGTTATCAGAGAACCACCTCACCGCCGTCGAGTCTGGCATTTCACGCAAGCCGACTGGCAGGGTCTCAAGCAGCTATCAAACTTACAGACTGGTCTCCTATCACTACTTTCTCAAACATCAACTCATCCTGGGAATTCTTTCAAAGAAACTTGCTCTACCTCATGCACAGATTTATCCCTCTCGTCTTCAGTTGTCCTATCCTTCCTCCCGCCCTTGGTTTACTGAAGCTTGGGCGAGGCAGTTGTCCTGAAACAACTTGCCTTTGCCTCATGGAAAGCAAACCCAACTGTGGGCAATCTCAGTTCCTTCCACAAAGCTCAGAACAAGTGTGTATCTACCTCAGGAGAGCCAGAAAACAACATCTTTCTCATCTCAAGTCTGAACTCTCAAACCTCTCTCCCTCCTCAAAATCCTGGTGGCGTTTAATCAAATCTGTTTCTGGTGTATGTTCCCTTCCATCCCTCCCTTACCTCAAATGGCTGCACTGCTGATACCGCACGTGATAAAGCTGAATGTCTAAACTCGGTGTTTGCAGCTAAATCTTGTGTCCTAAACCCATCACTTTCTCAACCCACCTTACCCAGCCGCACCCAACTGTCCTGGACTCTGTGTCCTTTTCTTCTAACAAGGTGGAGAGCTTGCTTTCAAACCTCGACTCAGATTCTGCAACCGGTCCAGACGGCATCAGCCCACGTGTCCTCAAAGCCTGCTCTTCTGCCCTTGCTCACCCTCTCTCTGTTCTATTCACCCTCTCATTTGCTCAAGGTCATCTGCCATCTGCTTGGAAATCTGCTAACATCACTGCCCTGCATAAAAAAGGTGCAAAAACAGATCCTGTAACTACAGACCAATCAGCCTTCTCCCAATCATCAGCAAGGTTATGGAATCCATCATCGCTTCAGACATGAATCCTTCCTCTTCTCCAATGGCTTGATTTCCGATCATCAATTTGGTTTCAGACCAGGTCACTCTACCCTGGATATGCTGCTTCTGCTCTCCCATCAATGGATGGAGGTCCTCAATGCCAGACAGGAAATCCGAGCCGTATCCTGGACATATCACGTGCTTTTGACACAGTCTGGCACCCTGCACTACTCACCAAACTCTTTCCCATGGTATCCAAGGCCATCTTCACTCATGGCTCGCAGACTTCCTCTCCTGTCGCAGTCAACGTGTGGCCCTAAATGGAGTTCTTTCATCCCCTCTTCCTGTGCAGGCTGGAGTTCCTCAAGGTAGCGTTCTGGGCCCTGTTCTTTTTCTGGTTTTCATCAATGATCTCTCCGACTCTCTGGAAAATCCTCTATATCTCTTTGCCGATGACTCCACCCTCTGCGTACCATCTGTCATCCCTCAGACCGGCAAGCACAGCTTCTTCGCTCACTGCAGATCTGGATAAAATCACAAACTGGTCCAACACATGGAAATGTCTTTCAATCCAGACAAATCTCACACTCTCACTATGTCTCTTCGAAAGGACCGTTTAGAAACCCCCCCCCCCATCCACTTTCTCAACAATCCTCTGAAGAAGTCTTTTCTTTCAAGCTTCTGGGTCTCACTATCTGCCATGACCTTTCCTGGAAGTCACATTTCCAACCTCGCCTCAAAAGCCAGTCGCCGACTGGGAATCCTCCGTCGTGCAAAGTCCTTCCTCGGCCCTCTTGAGCTCCTGACCACTTACAAAGCTTTTGTCCGTAGCCTGATGGAGTACTGCTCTCCCTCTGGGCTGGTGCTCCTGCCTCCACCTTTCTCGGCTTCACGCTGTCGAAACCAGGGCATTTAGGATCATCGGCATCTCCCGAATGAAGCTGAGTCTTTGGGCCTCTCAGTCAATCACCGCAGGTTGGTCGGTGGTCTTTCTGTCTCTACCGTCTCCTCTCCAGCCTTGCCCCCTGCTCTCTCTGCCATTTGTCCCCACCACATTTGCACAGGGCGCTCAAGGTCCGCCAACAACCCCTTCTCGTAAAACTACCAAAATCACGAACCACTGCTCACCTCACTCCTTCATTCCTCTTTTTTTCCCGCCTTTGGAATAAACTCCTCACTCTATTCTTTCCCATTCTTCCCTCCAGGCTTTCAAACAGCTGTTACCACCACCCTCTTATCATCCCCATCAAATCCTCGATCTTTTCTACCCCCGATAATCCACCCAAGCCCACTTCCTTCAATTCCCCTGCTTTCCTTCCTGAAAGTCCCTGTAATGTCCATCTTCTCTTCCCCATGTTCCCCGTCCACTCCCATCCCTCTCCCTTCCACAGATCACCTAATGTGTCTGTTCCCCCACTGTTTTGTCCCTTCCACTCCCGCCCCTCTTGTCTCATGCCCCTTGCTGTGCGTTGTGTGTTAGCTCTCATACGAGCCTCGACATGGTATAACAAAAAAAAAAAATAAAATAAATAATGACATGTTGCTGCGTAGGCCATTGCACGGCCGGCGACGATGGCGTCACGGGCCGTGCCGGTTATATGGCAGCGAATGTCATGGCAAGCAAAGACAGGGAGGTAAACTTGATTTTAATTTTGATTTTAATTAACTCCGTGTGTGGAAGTGGTGTGTCGCGAGAACGCGAGAGCGAAGGAACGGCCTGTGTGGTTGTCGTTTCTGGCTCGCGGTTTGAAATTCTCTTCTCTCTTCTCTTCTCTTCTTCTCTCTCTTCTTCTCTTCTCTTCTCTTCTCTTCTCTTCTCTTCTCTTCTCTTCTCTTCCTTCTCTTCTCTCTCTCTCTCTCTTCTCTTCTTTCTCTTCTCTTGTGTTTTTCCTTGCGATGACATTGCTAAGGCAAAATATGTTGGCGCTAATTGAATAATTGGCCATTAAAACTAAATTGCGAATAATCGTAACTGCGATATGCGAACTTCTGGACAGTGAAGACTTAACTTCCGGACTTCCGGATAGTGACGACTTACTGTATTCTTTCTTTCTCGATTTCTGTACTTTCTCGATTTTTTACACAATGCCCCAATCCAGTCGTCGTTATGAGAGCGAAGGAACGCCTGTGTGGTTGTTTGAAAGTTTTTTTTGGGGGGGGGGGTTGCACGTACGGCCACACACGTACGGCCACGCGAAAGTTTTTTTGTTGTTGTTTGCAGCGTAGCCACCACGTACGGGCACGCACCTACGGGCATGCACTAGTAATTAAATAATTCTAGCATCCAGATCAAGATTCGGATCTTCACCAAAATCGAATCAATTCGTCCTTGACACACTCAACCTGTTCACCAAGTTTCGTCTGAATCCGTGCACAACTTTTTGAAATATCATGCTATATATCGTTTTAGCCTGTAGAGGTGGATTTCCTCTTTTCGTAATTTTGTAATCAATCTGATTGAATACAGGCATTAACAAGAACTGTAATCCTAATGAACACGTACTTTGACTACTGTGTGTAAATGCCGTGGAATAGCAAACAGCACCAACAAGACTGCTGGCAGGAAAAATGTTTTCTTTACCAAGGCTGGAAGACAGGACAGAATGGGTAATCTTTATATTGTTTTCTTAGCAGCTGCATGAACTCAACTTTGTAACTCCTTTTGCAACCTTGATAGTTGTTTGTGCTGTATCCTGATTGGTTGAGCTTAAGGTCACTTGCCTGACCACCTGATATGTTCTCCTCCAATCCCGTTTCTGTAGGAACCCTTTTCTGCTTCTATAGGGACTAGCCACACTCAGCTTTATTTAATTCAATATCTATGGGAAAGTTAAAGCTGTGGCAATTGTTTTCTTCTATATTTTGTTTCGCCCATCTCTTCCCTCCACCCATCCTTGCTCCTGTATAAGAGGGATTACTCTTGGGATCCTTGTTAGTGAAGTTCATTGAATGCAATTCCATGTTCTTCCTCCATATATACGTAATTAATGATTCTCTTTTGTATGCTGAACCATCGTGGAAATCGAGTTATTTTCCACCACAAGCCCGATCTCTCAATGGTGAAGAATCACTTAAAAAAATTCTTGTAGTCGGATCTGGATCTGGATATTCACCAAAATCTTATCAGTTCGTCCTTGTCACACACCGTACACAAACAAACAGACAGAAAGGGGTGAAAACATAACCTCCTTCACCTTCGGTGGCGAAGGTAATAAACTGTTCGTTGAATGTTGCATATCATTTGAAAGGTTATTCCATTGCCTGTTCAATCATGGATCAAATGTGCATTTCTGATGAATATTCATTCACAGGACTTATTCTGATTATATATAACCTTAAGTACTGTTTCTACGAGAGTAATCTCTTGGTAAAGTTTTGAGAGCAAACTTGACAACTTGTGATGGTTTTTCAGTGTACACAACCTTAAAGTATTAAAATTACATCATCACGCAGCTTGTCCACATCATGGCTCCTCACAAATGACTTTGCAGTCTTCAGGCGATAGGGATTCAGAGTTCATCTACAACACTATCACCTTACATGAGTGATGTTTTATTGTTCATGTGGAGGTCTTGGATGAGAGAAGCTCAAATGAGCTAAGATCCTCGTCTTCTAATGATGACGTCATAAAAACGAATATGACGTCATTGTGATGCATCAGGTTTGCGATCAATTACCTGTGCTCATGCCCGGCTTGATTCCCGCAAACAAAATTCAAACAGCTTGCCTAGTTTCGGAGATAATGGTATAGGCGATTTCCATTAGCGGCGATATTATGACGTCAACTTTTTTTTCTAGGAAGAATTTCCAAAATCGGAGATGGTTACTGCCTGTGCGTGGGCTTTCTGCATATACATGGCAAGTTTCACGAAGATCCGATGAAAACTCTGGGTTGTGAAACAAAAAATGTCAAAAAATAGGAATGACGTCATAAAAATTGATATGACGTCATGGTGATGTATCATATGTGCGGTAAATCACTCTGCTAATGCCCTGTTCGATTCCCGCAAACAGAATTCAAAAAGCTTGTCTAGTTTCGGAGATAATTTTTTAGGCGATTTCCATTAGCGGAGATATTTTGACGTATAACTTTTTTTCTCGGAGGAATTTTCAAAATCGGAGATGGTTACTGTCTGCGCAGGGAATTTTTACATATATATGCCAAGTTTCAGGAAGTTTCGATGAAAACTGTAGGCTGTGAAACAAAAAAGTCCACAAGAAGAAGATGAAGAACAACAACATGAGTAGACTTAGAGATCCTCCACGAGGATCTAAAAATATGTTCACGTCTATATATTTGGATAGAATTGTACATATTTGGATAGAATTGTACTTTATACCCGATATTCATAGATAATTATCAGATGTTGTAAAAAGTGATTTTTCGTGTTGAAATTTTGAAAGGGGTTTGTGTGGTTCCTTGACAGACTGTCCATCCCATTTTGAAAGTTCTGTTCAAAGTGTTCGATATTATTGGAACAGTCATTGATTTCCTTCTTCAATTATGTAAATATTGTTATGTTTGTAGGGGGTGAAGGGAAGATAATACCCTCCACCCCCTATTTCCTTAGAGCAGACAGAAGTGTACAGAGAGAGTAGTATTGTCCGTGTACAAGTCATTTGCCAATCTTGATGTAATAAGTAGGGAAATGTAGCTTAAGAATTGTCTTGTTTGAATGTGCACCACACAGGGGATGGTGCATGATAATAATTAAATAGGGATGAAGGTTAAGGAAATTGTACATGTAACCCCTTGTAATGTCCCACCGGGTGGCATTGGGGCTCTGCCAGGCAACGGAAGGGGGAGGGGAGGGAGCGGAGCTATGGACACCTCAAGGGGCAGAGTGTTGTCCAGATAGTGAGGAGAGGAGCCTGAATCACACGGGTGTAGTGCATTTGGAAAGATCGTGAGTCTGAGGAGAGCCTGAGAAGGATTGTGGACTGTGAGGCGAACACTGCTGAGGACAGCTCATGAAGGAGATCGTCCTGCCTTCCTGCCTCTGCTTTGGGCCTCTTATCATGCGTGCAGCCTGTCCGTCATCCCTGGATCCTGTCGTGTGCTTTCCTTTCTCCTGCCGTCCCTTCATTGCCCGCTCGTCCCATCAACACCTTCTTGTCCACAAACAGCTGAGGCTACCTGGTTCTTGTTCCCTTTCCCCATCTGTGATTGAGTCTGGAGTGAGGCGCTTTAAATTTCTTTAGATTTATTTTACCTCACTGTATATAATTAATTATTTATTAACTGCATTCCCTTCCTTCCCTCCAAACCCGCTGTCGTTTTCCTTCGTCAATTTTCCCCCTGGTTTAATTTGGGAAATAAACTTGCTGGTTTCACAAGAGCTAAGGCTCTCCTGTCTCTTCTCGGTTCGCGCTCGCGTAAGGCCGCCATAATTCGAACATCGTCTCAGGAAGTGAAAGCCAACTTGGTCCATCTGTCCAGCGTCGGTGTTAATCGGCATGGACATGACAATATTCTGCATATCTGATAAATGATGACCTTATCAGAGTATTGTAATCATGCTCGATCGAATGTTCAAACTAACTCTATTAAGCCACATCGTTGCTGCAGTTGTGATGTTTGATCATGGTCCCTAATGTAGACACGTCATCTTTGGTGGTGGCAGCTATGCTTGTGTTGGTGTTTCTTTCCTACATATAACATTGACTGATACCATCCAAAGCTGAATAATGGATCAACCAGAGACGACAAAGAAGAGAAAGCGCAAGGACAGTGAAGACTTCGAGTCGAGAAAGAAAGAAGATTGTGTGCTTCACGTCAGTGCTTCCAAGTGTGAACATTTCACATTCTTCTGTGAAACAACATATGCTGATAAGAGACTACAACCTCTGACAAAAATACGACTCCAACGATTCGCACGACCACCAGGCTCTGCATCAAGGATGGAAAACACCCGTGAACTAATACCCATTGCATACGAGGAGATCCAAGGATACCATCCGCAGAGACTGTGACCAGCATTTTACAATGAACCTAAACAGATTGACCAAATCTACTGAATCGAATCCTGAACCATCATACTCATCACGTAGCTCAAGGAGATCCTCCGCAGATGAAGCCAAACAGACATTCAAGTCCGACTGCATATTCTGTAACAAAGAAGGTCGTAAAAAGACAAAGATCAAGGCGTACGGACAACTGAAGCTACTTCAAGATTTGAATTTGATGGATGAGAAACTATCAAAGAAACAGCAGAAATGATAAAGGATAAATGGCTTATTGTATGGATCAGAGGATTGGAGCACTTTGCTTGCGAAGCACAGTTCCACAGAAGTTGCCACCAGAAATATATCACAAACCCACACTGGTGGAGGAGTGAGGATTAGTCGAAGCGAGTTCAACAAATTCAGATTGAACAGGCACATCAACAAGTGTTTTATGAACTTTGTGAAGTAACTGACACCAACATATTACGTCATAAGTAAGTTATTAATCTAACTGACCCGTGTGACTTGTACACGTCAAGCTTGGATGCCAGCAAGTTTACAAACAAGAACGACAGCTGTGGAAAACTCAAATATAAACTGCAAGGTAGTGAGGTTTATGGAAACAAGTTGATTTTCATTCTGTTGGAGCACAAAGGACAACTTCAAACCTACCAGGTGTACAACTCTGAAGTCAACATAGGAACCACAGTGAAGTGCGCTTATCAACTTGGGACTGCTGAACCAATCAAAGTAGTGGCTCAAAATAATCAATATACCAACTCGCAGTACCAATGCTCAAAATAATTGCTCCAAATAATCTGAAGTGCTGTGTCGTTTGTTGTTATCTCCATTTGCGGGCTTGAGGAGATGGAACAAAGTCCTCCCAGGATTCAAAGTATCTTCCTTCACCTCCGTAAGGGATCACAGTTAATGGACCAAGCTGTTCAACTTTGTTGTTCTCAGAGTTTTGTTCCGAGGGCTCTTTCCAGGATCTGCCTCCAATTGTAGTTAGTTTGTGACTTTGTGGTGATATTCCCAGGGATGGTTTTTAAAATCTCAGTGAGGTTCTTCTTTATTATTCCTCTTTCTCCAATTATCACTGGTGGTGCAATTTTGACGCTCTTCATCTTCAAATATCTCTAGATCTCATTTTTGAGGTCCTGGTATTTGGTCATTTTCTTGATTTCTGTATTATTTAAGCCAAAATCGCTCGGTACTGATATCTCAATCAGCAATGCTGTCTTTTCCTTCTTGTTCCTGAGAACAATGTGAAGCCGCAAGGTTTTGTTTTCTATGTTCATGTTCGATGGGATCATCAGGTCGTACGTGAGCATGACATCCTTATTTTCAGTGATTTCCCTTGGTTCGTGTTTCCATGAGTTTTCTGGAACTGGGATGTTGAATGTTTTTATAGATATGCTAATTAATCACTTTGCACACTTTGTTGTGCCGTTGTGTGTATAGTTGTTCTGATAATAGTATTTTGTATCCCAAAAGCAGGTGACTAGTACTTTCTGTTTCTGTTTCTGTCTTGCAGAACCTACACTTGTCCGTCTGGGTCAGTTCTGCCATCTGTTTAAATCCATTGGTGTCGTGTCCTTGATCTTGGGCATTTTTTTTATTATTAATCGTTCTCTGTCCCAGTTGAGCTGACCTCTTCTTAGCCATTCCAACGAGCCTTCTTTGTCGATCCCAACTCGGTCCAATTATTTGTTGTATTTTGCTGCTCTTTTGTCGTTCTCCCAATTGTTGGAGTATATTTGTTGATATTTCTTTGTATGTATTTATTTTGTCTTTGTTGCAATTGTTGGGGCTGTATTTGTTGCTATGCCTGGTGTTGGCTTAATGGTTAGGGTGGTGGGCTTGGGGTCCTCGGGTAGTTCAAATCCTGCTCAG
This sequence comes from Eptatretus atami, assembly GCA_035128595.1. Taxonomy (NCBI): domain Eukaryota; kingdom Metazoa; phylum Chordata; class Myxini; order Myxiniformes; family Myxinidae; genus Eptatretus; species Eptatretus atami. Next base: position 17,601,331 of record CM068964.1, on the reverse strand, counting down.
CTGTTGAATTAATACCAGGTGGGGTTAACTCGGCCTGTCATCCTTCCGAGGTCGACAAAATGAATGCCAGCATGCTGGTATACTGTGTCAGAGTGGTGACCCGTCCAGGATTGTGCCCCATAGCTAAGGAGACTGCTTAGGCAGCACCAACGCTCTGCACAGAGCTCTGCAGTAATTGGTCTTTATGTTGATTATACGCGTTCCGGTTGAGTTACAGTCTCCCATTTGAAATATATTTCTGTGATTTGTTTTGTTCATATTTGTTTATCAACCCTGTCCCTGTATCATCAACGTCTTTGATGCTGCCTGTGCTTCATATTTTGCACACTTAATCTTTTCAAGATACAGTAAATGAATAACAAATTTGATTTGTGTTGTTTTGACTGAAGCCAACACACAATTATGATTCCATTCCATTAGTGTTTTCGAAATTAGGAAATATGTTTTGTTTCCCTCCCCATGTCTGGTTTCCATGCAACTGTCATGAAGCCAAGTGGCATTTGGCCTGAAGAAGTGCCAAGCCGTGTGAGCAGTTTCATTGCTGGGTTTCAGCCCTCGAGATGCACATTTCATTTTGTTTGTTTAACTGTTTCATGAACCATTTTTCTCTTAATTAAAAGTCTCACCCGAGGGGGGCTGTGCCCATTCCCGTCCTTTCTCGCAACACCGCAAAGAACTAAACCCAATGTTTCAAAAATGGACGAGGATGGTCTGAGCATTCCTCCCTATCTGTCTCTGCTGATATTTCTTCCTCACTCACATATCTTGCCCCTGAGTTGAGGTGACGACGTTTCATTCATCAAGATTGTGAGATTTGTCATCTTCGTGGATGATGCATGAAATTTATTGGATGGTTGTGTGTTGTTTGATGTAATGCATCGCAAGTGTCCACACGGCAGTCTCTCGAGTAGTTAACCACCACTCATTACCAACCGTGGTCCATTAGGAAGGCCCTGGGGCGAGCATCTATCACTACCTTTATATCATGTCAGCAAAATCAGCTTTATTAAGCTGCAGCTGCTATAATATTCAGTAATTAAATATTGACAGCATTGACCAAAAGCCCTATGGATGTTCAAATATCAAAGCATATATTGGGTGAACTGCACATTGCACTGAGAGCTAATTTGGTGGTGATTTTATGAGGGTCTCCACTCCATTTACGAGGTGCTGGGATGATGGACGAGGAGTGCATGGGCCATGAAAACCTCACTCCTCCTACCACGTGCGAGGTCTCTTGTTGGAATAACAATTTTATTCTTATGCAGCAAAGCCACATTGCAGGAGCTGATTTCTTAATCATGAGCAGTTGGTCTTCCCTTCAAACTTGCGAGGCTCTGTTTTCTGACAAGGTCTTCTCGGCGATCTAAGTGATTGGTCGTGTGTCTGGTGTGAATGCAGGCCTCCATCATCAGTTCGCTTACCTTCGCTCCATAAGTCAAAACCGTAAAGTCACCTGGATATCATCTCGCTCGTATAACATGCTCATGTGGATTTTGTATCAAATCCCTCAGGAGAGTATTGGGCCTTCAAATAGGGACTGTATAATATTGAGCAAAATCGCATTAACGATTATAAATTGTTTAATAGGTAATTAAATGTCTGCATGCTGTTCGCATTACAATAGCTATTCATCAAGGTGTGTTGGCAAGAGCTGTTAGTGAGGTATCCATGGTCAGTGGCATCGTCAATGAACCGATTCTCGATCCAGCTGCAACCTCTGCAGGTATTGATTTTAAGACTGTAGATGTCATGGAAGATCTGAACGGTAGAGGATGAAGGATTCACACCATGAAAACTCTAGCGATGCACGAGGCAGCTTTGGTCAGGGTTTGGATAATAATAAAAAAGACCTTTAAAAATTAAAAAAAATAAAAAACTATTTTCATATGGTGGAACTTTTGTTTGAAAGCAGGACAAGGACCTCTGAAGATGTACGTCCACTTTGGCATCAAATACATGAACATTCGTAGGCAATGGATAAATCCACATATCGTGTGGGATTCAACCTTGAATCCAGCCAGCATCATGATTCATTTACTCAGATGGGAATGCAAAATAAGCCAATCCAAAGAGTAGTTTTGTTCCATCCATCCATTGGGACCATACTCTGTGCTGAGCATTGGTGCTGCCGAAGCCGATAGCCGAAGCAGTTTCCTGGGCTATTGGGCACAATCCTGGACAGGTCACCACTCCAACACAGGATACCAGCAAGCTGGCATTCATTTTTTGCTGACCTCTGAAGGATGACAGGCTGAGTCAACCCGACCTGGTATTAATTTAACAGCCAAGCAGGATTTGAACTCAGGACCCGAGGATCCCAAGCCAACCACTATAGCCATCAAGCCAACACCAGGCATATGTTTTGCTCTGCCGAAGGGTTAACAGCCAAAACGTCAGCTTCTTGCTTTATATGGCAATGTTCTGATGATTCCATCCTTCAATCCAAAGAGCTGTTCGACAAAATGGGTGTATGTACTTTCCCCTATTCCACCAATTATTGTCTAATCGTGTAGCTTCTTCTTCGTTAGTATGCAGCCGAAGGATGTGGGGTAGTATCATTGGCTGAGGGCGCAGCTGTGCTGCTGAAGTAGTGTGCTCTGCTGGTTCGGGCAGGAATTTGTAATTTGTTCACAGTGCTGGCAATAGCTCTCCTCCTCTTTGCACCGTGGGATCTTTAGGACACCGTGGAATCTTTAACATTCACCAACGACTGCTGGCAGATGGGCCGCCCGTTTAATGTCCACCTAAGGGGACGGCACACACGTTGATGAATCACCCTGCCTGTGAAACACAAGGGATGACAGTTTATAGCTGGGTCAGGAATCAAACCCAGGCGAGACAGCTTAGAGGCGAGTGTGCATACCTCCAGGCCACCTGTCAGCCCTGTCTCGTATGTTGAAAGGCTATCTATTTATTACATCTTCAAATGTGGCACAACTTCCCCACCCACCCACACCAGATATGTGTACATAATAAAGACATGGCTTCTAAAAGTACAAGATGTTGTGGGTTGTTGAGGGCACTTAGTTGGCCATTTTAAAATTAAAATAATTAAATTAGTTAAAGCTGAACATTTTTGCATACTTTGTTTTTTATTGCAAATGCCACATACTGGCAAAGAAGGCCTTATAAAATGAACAGAAGTTGTTCTTTGTGAAATAGTAAAAAGTGGATGTTAATTGAGGAGCTGGCGACACGATCAGAGGAAGAAAACCGAATTCAGCAGAAGTTGTGAGTGGGTATGTTTGAATCAACTGGTCAACTGGAGTTTGTGTGAGTCTCTGGAGGGCTGAGACAACAAAGGCAAGTTTCGTATTCGATCCACTTCTGACATTTTCTAATCAGCAGTCACTGTCCTTGATAGAAAGTGAAGGGAACAAGAAAGTATAACGTTTTATAAAAGAGGAATATGCCTGATGATGAAGACATTGATGGAGCATGGTATCCCAGGGGTTGTGGATGGAAATTTATGATTGTGGGGAAAGCAAGCAGCATTTCAGGTTTTGGATTCTAAACTTTTCGAACTCAAGTTAGTATCAGGACAAGTTATCACGTTGCTAACAGGTGGTTGATTAAAATCCAACAGGCTCACTCATCTTTTGGGTTCGGAGAATATGCCTGCCCTTCCTGGGCTGGTGTGCATGCAGTGTTTCCAGTTCACACCTTGTGGGTGGAGGTTACGTTTTCACACTTGTCTGTTTGTCTGTCTTTCTGTTTGTGAGTAGGATATCTTAAAAAGTTGTGGACGGATTCGGATGAAACTTGGTTGACAGTTTGGGAGTGCAACAAGGACAAATTGATTCAAATTTGGTGAAGATCCAAATCCGGATCCAGATGCGAGAATTGTTTAATTGTCAAGTGATTCTTCACCATTAAGAGATGGGCCCAAAAACGATATCTCAAAACATTGTGACTAGTTTTGACAAAATTATGTGGATGAGTTAGTCAGGTGATAATAACAAGCCGATTAGATTTTGGTTCAGCTCTGAATCCAGATCTGGCCTGTCAGTGGGATACAAAACGTAAACTGTTCATCCTGGCGGAGGTTTGCGCTCTACGGAGTGCCGTTCTTGTTGAACTTGCAATTGGCATTAAAATACCGCCAACAAAATCAAAACAATCACTGATCAGCATCTTCACCTCATCGATTAATAACTAACTGGTATCAAAGCCGGTCAAAAATGACGTTTTTTTAAAACACTGCATATACAAATGTGACCCGCTATTTTCTTTATCTTCTGGGATGTTTCGTTTTGACGGTACAGCCTCATGAGCGTGCCAAAGTCTGAAGCCTCGGCCTAGCGTCAGGTGTGCTAATGTCTTCTTTATTTATTAGACATCCGACGGACGTAAATGAACACTCGTTTTTCTCTGCACTCATTATACATCATGTGCAGCGAATTTCACCTTCCTTACCTTGTATTTATTGTTACTTTTTAAATGCTTCTGCACACCACCCTTGAGGCCCGGTTTCCAAGTTACCGTCTACATTTCCAACAGAAGAGATGTAATTATCCTCCGCCAACCAACGAAGTTGGCGGGGGATATAGAAATGGGTTCCGTCCGTCCGTCACATTTCGTTTCCGGAGCTTAACTACAAATCCCCTCAAGATATATTTATGAAATTTGGTACACATATCAAGCAAGTGGTGAACTGGTGCCTTTTGATATTTTCTGATTGATAGGTCACATGGTTTGGCAGCCATGTTGGATTCAAGAAAAATATTAAATAATGTTTTCTCTGGAATCACATAACCTAACGAAGCGAAAATTTGCATCTATCATCTTCCATCATGTCTGCATACATAGTAAAAATTATGACGTCACAAGTCACGTGGTTTGGCGGCCATTTTGGATAGAAAAACACACCTCATCCGATTAACACGAAACTTCACACACGTATTCCAATGGAGGATTGGAGGGCAAGGGGGGGGGAAATGTAAATTTATGATGTCATAGGTCACATGGTTCGTCAGCCATCTTGGATTGAAAATTAATAAATTTTAAAAATCTTCTTCTCCAGAACGGCTGGACAGATTGAGGCAAAATTTCACACACATTCCCCAAGACATCCTTTTCAGAAGTTTGTTAATTTCTAATTGATAGGTCACATAGTTTGGTGGCCATATTGAATTTACCCTAAAACCTTCAAACACTCTTCTCCAGAACGGCTGGACAGATTGAGGCAAAATTTCACATACACTTTCCCCAAGACATCCTTTCAAAAGTTTGTTAATTTCTAATTGATAGGTCACATTGTTTGGCGGCCATATTGAATTTACCCTAAAACCTTCGAACATTTTCTTCTCCAGAACGGCTGGTCAGATCAAGGGGAAACCACATACATATTGCACACGCTTCGGAATATTTAAAGTTTGTTAATCCTCATTTACTATGGTGGGGGATATCGAAGACTTTGTCTTCAACGGATGCTAGTTATTCTTTAATGGAAAATGTTTTTTGAGTTTTTTTTTTAATCCTGAAAAATAGACCGTAGTGAACACACAGTCGTGTTTAAAGATTGGCCTTTAAAACCCTACTTAAATTGTCCTTATGAAGGGGGACAGACAAATACAAAAACACTCAAATACACATTGTGTTTTATAATAGATAAGAAAATATGTGAGCATTTCCTGTGGTCTGTTCAATGGACCCTGGTTACCTTGACATGTATGTAATTTTGATTCTCCAAAAATGTTCAGACATATATACTGAATATATGCATACAGAGAATTGTTGAATTTTAGTGCGATAAGGTTTGTGAAGGAGGGAGAGAAACGTGGGCAAAGTCATGAACGGGAAAGTAAACAAGTGGCCCCGAGGCATGCAAGATAAAATGTACAAGTTGATTCAGGATCCAGGATGGCTATTTCTTCCAGACAGAGTTGAAACCAACCCGAAGCTGATGTGCTGATAATATCCAACGAAGGAAATATATCATTATCGTGGAGTTGGCTGTACATTGGAAAGATTTGGGCCCATGAGTGAGAGCTACTGGATAACAATGTTTGAGGAGTTGAGTGTGAACAGCAGGGATGCTCTGTTGAAATTGCACAGATGGTGGTTAGATGTAAAGATTTTGTTGTGCATTCGTTGATTAGATTCGAAAAGGTCTGTCGGCTTTTCTGCTATGAATGTGAGAAGGGTATTGAAAGTGAGGGCAGAAACAACAGCAAGAGAATCAACTTGAATTTCGACAAAACCAGAGAGGATGATGGGTATTCAGTATTGTAATCCTGTGCTTGTTGCAAACTGTACTTTCAACTTTCATCATAATTTATCATTTTATCTACCTCATTTGAATTATCTTTGTAATATTGTTGTTGTGATTTCAATTACAAGTTTTCTACACTTTGTTTTTGAAAGATAGCATATTGTGTCTTTATCCTGGTGTTGACTTAGCGGTTAGGGTGGCTGGCTTGGGACCTTGGGGTCCTGAGTTTGAGCCCCTGTAAGCCATTGAATTAACACCAGGTGGGGCTGACTCAGACTGTCATCCTTCTGAGGTCGGCGAAATGAGTACCAGCTTACAGGTAATAACCTTTTGGGGAAACCTGTGTTGGAGTGGTGACCCGTCCAGGACTGTACTCCTTGCCAATGAAACTGCCTCGGCATCCGTATTTGCGTTTACGGCACAAAAGGAATGGTATTATATTATTATATTGTGTCTTCAGATCTTAAGGTCCTGAGTTCAATTCCTGTCTTTCACTCACAGAGTGGTGAATGCATAGAATAATCTCCCTGCAAGGGTAGGGGTAGTTTAATCAGTGGAATGTTTTAACATTTAGTTCGAACGACATATTGAAGTGTTGGGGATGCGAGAGTACTAAGATATTGGCATGATTTCACAGGCTTGATGGGCTTCAAGGATTCCTCCTGCGTTGACATTCCTTGGAATCTTTGCATTTATCAACTCAAACCATCAAGAGGATCACCAATTGCAATTTCAGAAATTTTAATCGCAGCCAAACCCATGCCTTGTACTATATAGGAATTGGTACCATGCAAATATCTCCATTTAACTCACCAAATACATCAAGATCCTTGGGTCAGGCCAATATCAAAAGGATGCTCCCTTTCGTCCCTGAAATGAAGATCGTTCCGTTTCTTCTGTGTTCCTCATCGAAAGATCGCATTATATTTCCGTTGCGTCAACATTCATTCCCCTAGCAGATTGCACAGACTCCTTCATTAGTTATTTTTTCCTTTTAACAGACTCACATCCAATTTATATGAACACAAGTCTTGGCGCCTTTGTTGAAGCAGTCATTGGCAAAGTGCCCTTTCTAACGATTTTGATGTGGTGAAGACCCATACTGTTGAAACATTGGGGTGCTCATGACAAATTGTGAACCTTCCATGGCTAAGAATCAATTTGGGACAGGTTTAGCTTTCATAAGGTATGGAAATTTCTTCTGATCAACGATGGGAATCTAACCCTGACGAGTGAGGACAATGCAACAAGGCTTTACCCACTCTACTATACATTGGATATGGTGTGGCCTTTGGAAAGTATTTTTGGGTTTGCTGCCAGAAGCACCCCCAGTGATTAGTGCTGCCGCATTTGGAAATACATACCAGAAGAACTCTTGATTAGATGAGTTGCTTCAACTCCCAACATCCATGTAGCATTTGCCTTTTCGCTAAGTACATCCGGGGCGAAAATGGGTGTTGAGACAAGTGTATTAAGAAACTGATTTAACAGCCTTCGTCATCAACTGTTATCAGCAGCATGCGGTCCAAACTGTCTTGAAAGCGGGTGAGCACGGCTTGCAAAATAATCCACATAACTCGTTAATGGAATGTAAAATATATTCTTTCCGGTTTCCTTTCCACATATCGACATTTGCATTGTGCGAGGAATTGCACTTAGGACGATGTCATTGGCTCGTTCTTTTCCTTTGTAAGATCAAGACTCATGGAGGAGCAAGGAGGCGTTGGGGCTAATGATGGATCTGCATTTATTAATATACAGTTTTATATATATATATATATATATATATATATATATATATATATATATATATATATACTTCCATATTAAATTATTGTGTTCTCCTTTAATATGATTTGCATTTCCATATTGTAAGTAGTCAAACAAATATGCAAGGAAAGATAGTATATATATATATATATATATTATATATATATATATATATATATATATATATATATATATATATATATATATATATATATATATGTGGTTGCGGACCTGGGGGTTGGGGCCGAGAAGACCACAAGGGGAGGAAGCTACCTCAGATTCCCACCAGATTCTCCGGAATCGCAGGCTGTCGCACACGAATAACTTCGTGACGTGGCGGGTCGCTAATCGACCGTGAACGCCAATTAACTCGACCACGTGACTTAGGGTCCTCCATTTAATAAATACCGTTTACCTAATGGTCACGTGATCTAATTACTGGGGGACACGCCCTCAGTACACCTTGTTCAAACCAGATCACCTTACCGAATCCGATACAGCCGAGCGTAACTGCCCAAGAATGTACTGGCGAGAAAAAACAGATCATTGGGGGATAACGTCCTGGCTTGGCTAGAATACGAACCATGCTGGACCAATGAAGGAAAAGATGAAAACGAGCTGGGAACATTTCAACACAAGCATTTATTTTCAATCAAGCGAGGAAAGGTATGTGGCAAGGTAAATTGGGTTTATTGGTATGCACAGCAGGGAAAGCAAGGAATTTGTGCGGTGCGCCAAAAGGGCAAGCAATTTACAAAAGTAGACACAGAGCAGACTTATCCTGTTATCACTCCTACGATCTTAACTTATGCTACGACAGGCGCCATCACACACACACACACACACACACACACACACACACACACACACGATCCTGAGGAAGATTAGATAGCCAGAAGGGAAGGAGAGCAGATGAGGACAAATTTCCTCGCAATACCTGGCGCAGTCGGCCGACCAACGCAACCCAGTATGTTTAGGGGGAGGTAGGAGGGAGAAATACTGGTGTCGAAGGTGTGGGAGTGTGAGGTGTGGTGTAGTGCAATATGGGGGTTGTGGTGTCATGCCAGAGGAAAATGAGATTGCGAGTCAGTAATGATGCTCTTTTGTGCATCGAAAGGGGACAAGATAGAAGGGTTGAAAGAGAGAGAGAGGAGAGAAGATGCGTGAGGCAACAGATCCCCAACATAGTCGTGCATAGGCCTGCTAGTGTAGCGTGTACCTCCGTGGGATGCTCCGCTTTAGCATTCCGACCTCAAGAGTTGGCACGTTATCTCTGGCTTAGTCACTTTGCCGGGGCTCGTGGCAACGGGCATTTCGCACTGGACCTCCGGAATAAGCACGTCTCAGTCGCACACCAACCGTGAGTGAAGAGCCATCGAAGGGCAAAGGCAACGAGGAGCCAAGACGAGCAGACAAGAAGGTGGTGAAGAGTAGAGGCGATGAAGAGAGGTGAAGAAGAGGGCGAGCGGCTCCGCGATCCGCCTTTTATAAACTCCGGACGAAGGATGGGGTGATGGCCCGAAGGCGATGCGCTGTGACCCGAATACCGTTTCTCTATTGGGCCACAGTGGCCCGAGCCACGCCCTGCCAGGCTCCTGGGGCTGGAAGCGATCTCATTCGCACATCCGGCGTGACATGGCCCGATCTCAACATCGTGTATAAGCCGGCAACCTGACCCTGAACGTGCTCCAAGTGCAGTCTGATTGCCGAATAGCAATGCACACCCGCCACCCATGCCCCCCCTCTCATGAGCCAAAATGCACACTCAGGCTCTGTGCCAAACTTTCGAATCAGCCTTCCCGTGACCCCTCCTCGCTGCCCGTCTTGCCCTGTTCTGGCGACTGGACGAGGGTCGTATCAATTCCGCGTGCTCACCCAGGACATTCCCGGCAAGATGCGGTCGGTGCTATTAACGTCCGCTGATTGTCCCCACATCACAAGGTTCGAGGACGGCCCGAGCCGTGCAGCATGCCTCTGTTTATTGGCGAATTGTAGCGATGCAGAGGTACGAGGAGGTGCGGGAATACTTCTCCCTTGTGCGGGAGGTGTTGGTGGACGAAGTGGTGAGTTTTTGGTGGGTGAGGAAGGTGAGACGCCGTTGGAAATTGGCGCGCAGATTTGAATGAAATAGCATGCCACACGTGTGTTGTATAGTGCGTTTGTGCTTATGTTGATTCTCAGCCACGGGAGGATGTGTGGTGTGTTTGCTATTCATATGGTGTTGTGTTTGCTTGCTTTCTTGATTTGTACCATGGCTAAAAGGAAAAGGTTGGAAGAGAAATCAGAATAGAAGATAGAGATATAGTTAATAGACCCAGCTATAAGACCCATGCAACGCACTTCATCCCGTTAACCCATTAAACATGAGGGGAAGGTCTAACTGCACGGAGACTAACAAAATAGCTGTCTGGGGATCACTCTTTATTGGGTGCCATTGCCTTTGAGGAATGCAGTTTCATAGAAACACAACAATATATCTATCTGTATCTATCTATCTATCTATCTATATACATAGATATATGTATATATATATATATATCTATATATGTAATTATTATATTTTATATTATGATAATGTATATATATATATATATATATTATTATATATTATATATATATTATTGTTACGAATTCTGGCCCGCCCGGCGTGCGATCGTCACGTAACTCAAATCGCACCGCGTCGCCCACCGGAACGGACAATTCAGTCGTGACCCTCCGTGGAACTACCGCCAGGAGCTAGTCACGGGTGGGTCTTTCGACCACACCACAATCGTGCCAATCGGCCACCCGCGCAGGTAGGGTTGTTCGCCACCAAACTCGACCTACCTAAGTTCCTGCGCGGTTTAACCGGGCGATCGTACCTCGCCGCTGGCCGGCCGAGGACACGAACCGCTTAAGCGGTCCGTTCCGTGCTTCAGTGATAACCGAGCGGTGTTATCGCCGGCCCCGACGGACGTGATTATTTACCGGGTGCTTACACCCTTCTACCAATTTCTTCCGTGATGCAAGATGGAGCTTTCAAACAAAGGAAAGGACGCAACGAAACGGGTAACAGTTCGACAAGCACATTTATTCCACACTCAGACAAGGCAGGCACGTATTCACAGCCATACAGTAAGAATGCAATTTACAGTCCTTTGACTGTGAGTGAAAGACTTGACTGTCAATGAAAGTAAGAATTACAACCGAATAAAGCAATGTTTATTTACATGCACTTAAACAGTTTCTACTTTACAAGACCGGCGGCCACAACAGGCACTCACACAAAAGCAAAGGAAGACCCCCTCAAAGGCAAGGGAGTCAGACTGGGCCCGTGGGCCTAATGCGCGTGGAACCTGGATGAGCGGCCAGGTCCACGAGACCGAAGGGTCCTACCCGGCCCTCGTGGCGCGACGGCGGGCAAGCCGCAATGTAGCGTAGCTGCGCCTGGCTTCGTGCCCCTGGCGTGGTCGGCGAGCGCTCTCCGGCGCTCCCGTCTGCCTTTCCCGTCGGCTTCGAGCTCCGTCCCCGACTCGACTGCCCCGCGACACTGCAGACTTGACTTCTTCTGCCGACACTCCGCCGCTGCCACTCCACTGCTCCCACTTGGTTCTCTGCGCGACGTACTGCGCACCTTTCTTCTTCCGCGAGCTCGGCGTTATATAGCCCGGGGGAGGGGCGTATATGTAAATTTCTGGATAACAGCGGGTTCGGAGGCGGGGCTATACTACCCGATGCTCAGTCATTGGATGGATGAAAAGGGGGCGTGAAGCATTCCTGATCCGATTTTTGAGGCGAAAGGAACGCATTCACAGCCCATGGCACGACGTGTGGTAGAAAGGCGGAGGTGGTGGGACTTTGGTTGTTGGCGGGCGTCGTTTGAGAATGGCGGTGAAGCGATGTTTGCGGGTGGAGTTGTGGAGGTAAAGAGGCGAAGGTGTGGTGTTTTGAGTTGTAGTTGCTTGGGAATGATGTTGGTGGTGGCGATTTGGTTGTTGGGGTATGATTGGTCCAAAATAATGATAGAGAAAAGAAAAACGGCTATCTCAAAGGATCGCAGCCCGGTGAACACGGAAATTCCTCTAAACAACGGTGGGGAAATCTAACTACACAATTACTTATCGTCTAACTGATCTAAGGACCCTTTATGGTGTATTGCGAATTTCCACAGCCGTAACAATATATATATGTATATATATTTGTATATGTATGTGTATATATATATCTATCTATATCTATATATATATATATATATATATATATATATATATATATATATATATATATATAATATATACAGTGGGGAGAACAAGTATTTGATACACTGCGATTTTGCAGGTTTTCCACTTACAAAGCACGTAGAGGTCTGTAATTTTTATCATTGGTACACTTCAACTGTGAAAGACGGAATCTAAACAAAAATCCTGAAATCACATTGTATGATTTTAAATAATTAATTTGCATTTTATTGCATGAAATAAGTATTTGATACTATCAGAAAACAGAACTTAATATTTGGTAACGAAACTTTGTTTGCAATTACAGAGTTCAGACGTTTCCTATAGTTCTCTTAACAGGTTTGCACAGACTGCAGCAGGGATTTTGGCCCACTCTCCTACAGATTTCTCCAGCTCCTTCAGGTTTCGGGGCTGTCGCTGGGCAACACAGACTTTCAGCTCCTCCAAAGATTTTCTATTGGGTTCAGGTCTGGAGACTGCCTAGGCCATCCAGGACCTTGAGATGCTTCTTACGGAGCCACTCCTTAGTTGCCCTGGCTGTGTGTTTCAGGTCGTTGTCATGCTGGAAGACCCAGCCACGCCCCATCTTCAATGCTCTTGTTGAGGGAAGGAGGTTGTTGGCCATATCTCGCGATGCATGGCCCCATCCATCTCCCCTCATACGTGCCAGTCGTCCTGTCCCCTTTGCAGAAAAGCATCCCCAAAGAATGATGTTTCCACCTCCATGCTTCACGGTTGGGATGGTGTTCTTGGGGTTGTACTCATCCTTCTTCTTCCTCCAAACATGGCAAGTGGAGTTTAAACCAAAAGCTCTATTTTGGTCTCATCAGACCACATGACCTCCATTCCTCCTCTGCATCATCCAGATGGTCATTGGCAAACTTCAGACGGGCCTGGACATGCGCTGGCTTGAGCAGAGGGACCTTGCGTGCGCTGCAGAATTTTAATCCATGATGGCGTAGTGTGTTACTTATTGTTTTCTTTGGTACTGTGGTCCCAGCTCTCTTCAGGTCATTGACCAGGTCCTGCCATGTAGTTCTGGGCTGATCCTCACCTTTCTCATGATCATTGAGGCTCCACGAGGTGAGATCTTGCATGGAGCCCCAGACCGAGGGAGATTGACTGTTATCTTGAACTTCTTCCATTTTCTAATAATTGCGCCAACAGTTGTTGCTTCTCACCAAGCTGCTTGCCATTGTCCTGTAGCCCATCCAGCCTTGTGCAAGTCTACATTTTGTCCCTGATGTCCTTAGACAGCTCTCTGGTCTTGCCATTGTGGAGAGGTTGGAGTCTGATTGATTGAGTGTGGACAGCTGTCTTTTATGCAGATAACGAGTTCAAACAGGTGCAGTTAATACAGGTAATGAGTGGAGAATGGAAGGGATTCTTAAAGACAAAACTAACAGGTCTGTGAGAGCCGGAATTCTTACTGGTTGTCGGTGGTGACGAATACTTATTTCATGCAATAAATGCAAATTAATTATTTAAAATCATACAATGTGATTTTCAGGATTTATATTTTAGATTCGTCTTTCACAGTTGAAGTGTATCTATGATAAAATTACAGACCTCTACGTGCTTTGTAAGTGGGAAACCGGCAAAATCGGCAGTGTATCAAATACTTGTTCTCCCACTGTATATATAATATATATATATATTATATTGTATATGTTATTTTGTATATGTATAAATATATATGTATGTATATATACATAAATAAATATATATAAAAAATATATACATACATACATATGTGTATATGTATATATATATATTTATATACATTATATATATACATATATATGTATGTATGTATATATTGTTATGGATTTCAGAATCGGATCCGACTAATGCATACCAACATTTAGGTTATTTCCCGAAATGCATGTCCAGGGTAGACCCATCCCCATGTCTGGTGGGATTCTAACTTTGATGCATTGGAGAAGGGTATTGAATAGATTCCCTTTCTTAGGGGATGGCCTTTTCCTCTTTACGACACATTCATGCATGCAAGATAGCCATTCGCCCAACGGAGGCTCGTCTACTCCCTTTCCATCAGGACACATTGGCTTGGAGGTGGACGATATATTTACACTTTGGACGTACAGGACATTTGATTGAGCACACCACAGGCTTTTCCTGAGCAGTTATTCTAATGGTCAAATACTGCTGTGGATCATTTACTTCACCCACCTCTTTCGCCGACGATGACGTCCACCTTTTTCCATTGACGTTTGACGCCCCGTTTCGTAGCTCTATCGATGCTGACTGGCTCTTGTTCGTGTCGGGCTGAACGAGGAAGGAATACTCGTGAGGTTGATGGTTGGTCACGTGCAACGATGTGTCAATAGGCAAGGTGGATTTGGCTGAAGTCTGCTTGACGCTCCGCCCAGACTGGTCGCCTATAAAAAGGACGGCAGGACCGTTTTCCTGACAGTGTTTTGTGACAGCTTGGTGATGGTTTTGGTGACAGCCTTACAGCCTTACAGGTCTGACCACTGGTGACAGTTGGTGACAGCTAGTTACAGTTCCTCACAGTGCCTTACAGTGTCTCAGTTGCCTGACAGCTCCTTATAACTCCTTACAGCTCATTACGGCTGTCCATTGGTTGCGGCTCCTGGTAGCTCCTGACAGTGGGCGATGGCTGGACTGGTCGGACTTGGTGTTCGAGCCTGTTTGCAGGTGGGTGCATGTCGAGGCAGGGAGCTGGCAGCGGATCAAGACCCACTCACACATTTTGGGACATTTTTTTTGACGCACGACGACTCCGACCTTGGTAAGCCGAGACCGGATTTCTTTCCGCCATGAATGATCTGCTGGGTACCCTTGTCTCATGT
>CM068964.1:17566812-17581883 GCA_035128595.1 Eptatretus atami | reverse complement strand
TTTCCCACTTGGCTCCTGAGTCGAATGTCGGTGAGCTTTACACCACTCCAGCCGACGCTTGGCGTTGCGCATGGTGATCTTAGGCTTGTGTGCGGCTGCTCGGCCATGGAACTCATTTCATGAAGCTCTCGACAAACAGTGCGTGTGCTGACGTTGCTTCCAGAGGCAGTTTGGAACTCGGCAGTGAGTGTTGCAACTGCGACAGTTGTTTTTTCTGTGCTACGAGCTTCAGCATTCAGCAGTCCCACTCTGTGAGCTTGTGTGCATATATGTACATATAATGTATATATATGCTGTATATATACACATGTATATATGCATACGCACATCCATATATATTTCCATTTTAATATACAGTACGTGCCCGTACGTGCATGGCCGTACGTGCAAAAAAAAACAAAAAAAAAAACAAAAACTTTCAAACCGCGAGCCAGAAACAACAACCACACAGGCCATTCCTTCGCTCTCGCATGCCCGTACGTGCGTGGCCGACCGTACGTGTGTGCCTGTACGTGCGTGGCCATACGTGCAAACCCCCCTCAAAAAAAAAAAATTCAAACCGTGAGGCAGAAACAACCACCCAGGCCGTTCCTTCGCTCTCGCGTGTCCGTACGTGCGTGCCGTACGTGCAACCCCCCCCCCCCCAAAAAAAAGACAAAAAAAACTTTCATACAAACACACAGGCCGTTCCTTCGCTCTCGTAAACGACGACTGGATTGGGGCATTGTGTTTATCTATAAATGCGCATAAGAAATCGATAAATTATTAGAATACATTAAGTCATCACTATCCGAGTGGTGCGTGCCCGTACGGAATGTTCACATGCATTCCACGAATTATTGCTTGCATTGAAGTAACAACTGATGTGATACTTACACACACAGAGTTAATTAAAAACCAAATTAAAATCAAGTTTAACTCCCTGTCTTTGCTTGCCATGACATTCGCTGTCATTGACCATTGCCACTCCTACGCCACGGTAACTAAGGCACCGATCCCCATCGTAACTGGCACAGCACATGACCTCATCGTCGGCCGGCCGCGCACAGGCTGACGCAGCCACGCCTTCGCAGCAACGTGTCCTTTCATTGGTTGGTAAATAAATGGCCATAACTTGGGAAGCACTTGTCCGATTAATATCAAACCTTGAAAAGGCACATCCACAGGGCCCCAGCAATATACCTGGCAAGTTTCAGTTAGATCGGACAGTGGTTGTCAAGAAACAGCGCAAAAATTTTAAGGCCACCTTACTCACTATTTGCTTGTGGTGTGCAGTATCAAGCTTCGTTAAAATTTGGGCAACGAAAAAAATTATTAATAGACAATTCCCGATTCAGTCAATTACTCTTTGGGAGAATTTGATCAATGCAAACAACCTCAATGGTATAGTTTGCTGGAGATAATATTATAACTGTATATATAATATATATATAATATATATAATATATATATATATATATATATATATATATACATATATTTTGAATTTTTTTTTTCAACCGCTGTCAGAACGGGAACCCAACGTGTTCACGGTTCATCTCGTATATATATATATATATATATATATATATATATATATATATATATATATATATAATATATGTACCACCACCTCACCATTGGGACCATACTGTGTGCACAGGGTTGGTGCTGCCTAAGCAGTCTCCTTGGCTATTGGACACAATCCTTGACGGGTCGCCACTCCAACACAGATATACATGTACAGTAATCCCCCGCTACACGCGGTTCACCTGTCGCGCCCCCGGTTCATCGCGGGTTTTCCCTTGCAACCTAACTAATTTTTTCTGCGGATTCCCCCGGTATATCGCGGTAATGATATATAAATATAAATTATTTAAGCAATAAATTATAATGCGTGGCACTCAACCAGTCACACAACGCACGAGACAAAGTTTCACTTGTGAACTTCGAATATTTTCTACGTTTTTTCTCCAAGCCCTACGATGCCGCCCAAACGCCCTGCACCTTCTTAGGCTTCTGGCAAAGAACCGAAGCGCCAGAGGAAGGTCCTGATGCTCCAGGAGAAGGTTAAGGTGCTCGATATGCTTCGGGAAGGAAAAAGGTTTGCTGCGGTTGGACGAGCACTGCCAAACCGACCAGACCAGACAAGTCGATCTCCGGCACCTCAAACCCGATCACTGCCAAACCGACCAGACCAGACGAGTCGATCTCCGGCCCTCGAACCCGATCACTGCCAAACCGACCAGACCAGACGAGTCAATCTCCGGCACCTCAAACCCGTTCACTGCCAAACCGACCAGACCAGACGAGTCGATCTCCGGCACTCGAAACCCGATCACTGCCAAGGCGACCAGACCAGACGAGTCGATCTCCGGCACCTCAAACCCGTTCACTGCCAAACCGACCAGACCAGACGAGTCGATCTCCGGCACCTCGAACCCGATCACTGCCAAGCCGACCAGACCAGACGAGTTGATTTTTTTTTTGGGAGGCATCCATTCACCGCGGATTTTCACTTATCGCGGGGGGGGGGGGGGGGGGGTTGGAACGTAACCCCCGCGATAAACGGGGGATGACTGTACACACATATATATATATATATATATATATATATATATATATATAATATATATATGTATAAACTAGCTGAAGTACCCGGTAATACCCGGGAAATTTGCTGGTAAGACTAAGTGCCTATTTTCCTCACGCTAGTTAGACTGAGGCATTAGTTGTATGGAGAAAATTAGGAAGGCTTCTTTTATGGGTGACGCCGAGGGAGCAATCATTGTCGTCGCAACTGGTAAATATAGCGGTGCAGTGAATGGTTAGGTTTTAAAGTTTAATATGAAAAACACTTAGTGCTTCTTGGTTGAAATATCTTGTTCTGGAGCACTTCTATACTTCCCTTCATCAGCTAGCCACCTTTTAAACTGAGACACTCACTGAAAAATTCAATGAAACCATCCCAAGCACACCTGAAAAAACCACAAAAGAACTCATCAAAAGAAGTGGTGAACAATTAGAAGTGGGGCCCTAAAGAGGGCCGTGTTGCGTTCACTTTCAAATCCAACTTCACTCTTGGTTGTATGTATCCTTTATCTGTACACTGTTGTGTAGTGTTGCAGAACATAGTATGTCGAAGCGAAATGTCGATGGCATAGCTATCAGCCTGTTCACGGGTGTGATCGTCGAACTGCTTGAAGAGCCACTTGGTTAACCCGCAACTATCGATACAGTCACCTCAATTAGCTTATTCTACGCTAAATGGATGGTTCCAAAAAAAAACGTTAACAAAAATGGCAAATGCTACACATAGAACAAATAGGTTAAACATTTATCAGCAGTTAAGTGACGAAAAGGTTGCCATGGGATATTTACAGTTAAACCGAATAACGAATAGATTAACACATACCCGTTATGCGGGGCAGATGGACATGTAAAAGAGCAAATAGGTAGATTTCCGAACACATGAAACGATAACTTATTAGTTTTGAAGAGCCTCATGGTAAACTACATTCGTTGTCTTGCCTTGTGGTGCATAAATGAACAAATTATTTGGGTTACCAACTCTTGAACAACCTACATACAGTTGACTGTGGGAAAAGACGGGTTCGGTTGTATTTCAAAAAACCTAGCGTTTTTAACCATGAAGCCTTTTGTTACGATTAATACGCCGGCGCACTATTCGAAAGCCTTTTTTTTAATGGAATTTTTTTTTTAATATATATTTTTTCATTTTTATGGAAAGCCACTTAGCGCATCCTGGAGCTGAATGTTAGGTCTATATGTGTGTAAAGTTTCATCAAGATCGGTTCACTGGTCTAGGAGCTTATTGGTTACAAACAAAGAGACAGACAGACAGACAAACAGACAGAAGGACTGCCATTTATATAGTAGATATACATCTATTATATTACTAAAACTCTCATGTTGTATCTTCCCGAAATACACACAGCCAAAACGGTATACGATAGCGCAAAAATTTTAGGGACACCTTACTCACCATTCGTCTGCGGTGTGCAGTTTCAAGTTTTGTTCCAATCAGGCAACGAAATAAATTATTTTAAAAATCAATTCCCGATTCAGTCAAGTGCTCTTCTGGAGAATTTGATCACTGCGAACAACCTCAGCGGTATAGTTCGCTGGAGCTGTCTGGGTTTTTTTTCTTGAAATGATTTTTTTTCATCAACCACTTTCACAACGGGAACCCAACGGGTTCACGGGTCGTCTATTGTACATACATATGTATATATGTGTATATGTATATGTATATATGTGTATATATATGTATATATATGAATATGTATATATGTATATGTATGTATATATATATATATATATATGTGTATATATGTATTTGTATATATGTATGTATATATATGTATATATAATATACATACATACATATATGAGCTGTCTACCCTGGGTTCAAATCCTGACCCAGCTATCCATATTCCCATCCTGAAGCTTCACAGGCAGAGCGAGTCATCAATTTGTGCACTGTCACTCTGAATAACATGATGATGATTCATCTGCCAGTCCTGATCGTTGTTGGACGTTAAAGATATCACGGTGTCTTTTACAAAGTGTGGGTGAGTAATTAAAAATAGTAATTGAGTCATTATGAAGAATAGGAGGTGAGTTATCGCTGGCATCCTTAACGAATAACAAATTCCTACCCAAATCACCTTCAGTCAAACATCATGCCTCGCTGGTCGGTTTGTGAAGGATTTGGGCCAAAAACCTCCCCCAGCCAACCCCAGCAGAAGGTGGGAATAATTGGGATCACTAAATTAGTGGTAACCGTCGTAGCTTCAGATTTATTTTGGTGTAATCATAACTCTGGTCTTTAATTCAGTATCAATCCTGTTATTTTATTTTTATTTAATTAACTTGTATTCAATGTTTGTATTAAAATTTAAAAAAGACTTTGTTCAATAATCGTAGGAATGGCAGGATAGTTCTGAGTTAGTGCATATACCTATGAGTGGTCTATTCTGGATTTGATTCGCGACTCGTCTATAAACTGTTGCATTTGTACTTCACCGTGTAAGGAATTGTTTCATAAAGTGCCCCGTCCATCGGATGAACGTTAAACCGGTGTGCGCGTCTGCAGCATTGGTTGCTGATGGACGTTAACGATCCCAAAGTGTTTTTCACAAAAATCAGTTCATTGCGTTTTGGCAGATTGGGCCAGATTCCAAATTTCCATCCCAGCCTGCTCCAGGTAAATCTTCAGGCATGGCAAGCCGATTCATGAAAGACTCGTGTCAATCACACAGTCTGATCTACAATCCACCAGCGCTAAACTAAATAGGACGCGGCATATGATGATGAGGATTCGTTCGTTAGGATGCCGCACAAGGCTGCGGGGTAGCATCATTGGCTGAGGGCGTGGCTGTGCCCTTTGCTGGTTGGGGCAAGAATTTGTAATTGTTCGTGGTGCCGACGATAGCTCACCTACTCTTCGCGAAGGACATCGTGGGATCATTAACGTCCACCAACGAATACTGGCAGACGGGAGGATTGTTTAACGTCAAAAGGAGGGACGGCACACATTGCTGAAATACCATGCCTGTGACACACCAGGATGACATTTAAGGCTGGACTGTTACGTTGATGATGGTTGGCCAGGTGCAGTAACGACTCCTGTTGAACCATCAACATTGGAGAAGTAACTGAGTTTATGGGTTGAAACTTCGATGAGCGGCAGTGCTCACCAGAAGGCACAGCCAGCAAATACTTGCAGAACAATATTTGTGCTTTACTCTCCTGACCTTTACTCCATCAACAATATCTATATTAACGAGAACGGCACTCGGTAGAGCGCATACCTCCACCAGGCTGAACAGTTTACGTTTTGTATCCCACTGTTAGGCTGGTTCTGGATTCGGACCTGAAGTAAAATCTAATCCGCTTGTTCTTGTCACCAAACCAACTCTTCCCCCAAGTTTTGCCATCACTCATCCACAACTTTTTCAAATATCGTGCTATATATCGTTGTTGGCGCTATCTCTCAATGGTGAAATTTTAAGCATTATCGAATCCGGATCTTCATCAAAATCCAATCAATTTGTCCTTGGCACACACTCGGCCTGTCCACAAAATTTCGTCCGAAAATATTCTGCTCACAGACAGACAAAGCCAAACAGACAGGAGTGAAAACACAATCTTCGTCCACCTTGGGTGGCAGAGGTGATGATGATCAAAAAAAACAGGCCAAGAATCATCATTATCATAACGTCTCTGTTTCTTATAATTATTTCACATATAGCATGGCTGTTTTGCCCCCTGTAGGT
Source organism: Eptatretus atami (assembly GCA_035128595.1). Taxonomy (NCBI): domain Eukaryota; kingdom Metazoa; phylum Chordata; class Myxini; order Myxiniformes; family Myxinidae; genus Eptatretus; species Eptatretus atami. The sequence continues at coordinate 17,575,602 of CM068964.1, read as the reverse complement.
TAGAACAGGAATTTGTAACTTGTTCAGGGTGCCGGTGATAACTCGTCGACGATTCGGGATCTTTACCGTCCACCAACTAATGTAAGCAGACAGGGCACCCGGCTTAACGTCCATCCGAGGGACGGCACACACATTGATGAATCAGCCTGCCTGTGAAACACCAGGATGGTGGTATATATATATATATATATATATATATATATATATATCTATCTGAGTCTGGATTCGAACATCGGCTAGCCAGCTCAAACGTGGATTTTTACACCTCTAGGTGTCTGGGGTATCCTGCCAGCACTGGAGCTTTTGTGGTGGCATTTAAATGTAATTATACATGATATTGTCTTTGTTCAATTACAGATGCATCTTGAAAAACGTGGGGTTATAACTGAAGATGGGTGTTATATCTTTAATCCTTCCGACGCTCATGTTTTAAACACCACATCGTGACCCCAAGTTTAAGTGTGAAATGTAATTTTCTCTGGGCGATCAGGTTCTCATATCTAATGCAATGCTTGAAAGGAAATGGATGTGGTTTTTGTGAAAACAAATTATTTGCATGTAATAAACCACCTTGAGAAGGTACTTCCAGGACAGGCATGTTAATGTCAGGTGAGTGTGAAGATGGATGGTCCACAGATGAAATAGCAGTGCCATTTCTGGTGGATGGACGAGTGTGCACATTGTGATCAAAACAATAATTAGAACGGCACTCGGTAGAGCGCATACCTCCGCCAGGATGAACAGTTTACGTTTTCATCCCACTGATCGACCGCCTCTGGATTCGGTCCTGAACCAAAATCCAATTGGCTTGTTCTTGTCACACACGCAACCTGTCCACCGAGTTTCATCTGAATCCATACACAACTTTTTGAGATATCCTGCTCACAGACAGACAGACAGACAGGTGTGGAGACATAACCTCCATCCATCCACCTTGAGTGGCAGAGGTATAAATCTCAAACGCCAGAAATTGTGTCTGGCAGTTCGAGTGGTGTGTGGTTCAACGAATAGCCAGGGATGAAATAAAAAACAAGCGTGGCAATGTTTCCCATCAAGAGGTCTTTTTACATTGTCGGTCTGTAAAATGGTGAGATTTTCACCACCGCACCCTCCATTGCGTACATAATTTGTAGATAGCCTCTAAATAAGCTACAAAACGAGTTTGAAACGAAGAGATTTGTTAATATGCAAATTGCGCCGCTTAAAAGTGCTGCAGATGTCATTTTGAATTAGCTTGGGTCAGAGTGGATCACTTCGAGACACCCTCGGCCTGCGGATAAGCGTGCCAGATGGAAATCCAATTAGCCCAGGCCAGCCCAGACGGAAAAATCTCTCATGTAAGAGGGCACCGTGTTCGAGTTCACTGTGCCGAGTGATCACGTGCCTGGCCTAACATTTGCTGTGAAAGTCTGTTTGTGGGTGTCCTCAAAATGTCGAGTTCAACATTCCCAGGATTACAGGGCTGCAGCCACCCAGGACAGACTGTGTGGGTTTTGGCCAATAAGCAGCAGGTTGCGTGCACGTGAGTAAGATATTTAAACGATGTGCCAGATATTAATTGTTGGTAACAATGATGAGGACAAACACCTTGCTTTAACGGCTTCTTGGTCGTTTTGCCTTCCGCTACGGGTATTGCAAACAAGGTGTAATAATTTGTGAGTGTGCCCTGATTAAACGCTGAAGTCTTCCAAAGTAGGTCCTCTGAGGATCGAGTGCTGAGGAAGAGACCAATTAGAGAGCAACAGATGTCAGACCAAAGTTGGAGAACGAAAAGCCTTGATGGGAATCGTGTTGAACTTGATGCAATCACTTAACCGTGACGGGGCCTCACCTGGAACGCATGTCTAATTGGCCTTCTCCCTCCTATTCGACTCCAACCTTGGATGGAAGGAGCAGTGAATGATGTGGAATGCTGGATCTCTCACTGTGTCAACAGGAGTGTTCTCACTGGTGATCAATGAAAACGTTTTTTCCATGTTACTCTATGTTGCCCAACCAACAGAATCGTTGTCGTTGTACCAGGTATTGAGCTGATTCGATGGTACCTTCTTCATTCCAAACTTGGCCTGTAATTTTGGGATCGTCGGTTCGATTTTGTATTTCTTCTTGACTGCAGTTAAATGTTGCATGGAGAGTTCCATGACCATGTCGCATATGACAATCAAAAGTGTGGAGTACAGGTGTGATCGTTTTTTGAGCTTGGCAGGAGACCTTAGAGGTAACCCACTTGCATTTCAACTGTCCAGTCTGGGTTCGATTTCTGATTACAAACTATCATCGGGGTGTTTCACACAGTGATCATTGAGTCTATAACGTCGTGTCAGACAAGACGTTAATCTGAGGACCCCTCTACCAACAGTCTGAGTATTGGGAGCTGGTCATTGTGTCTTTCGATGAAGTGTGAGCGAGTTATCGGCGGTACCGCGGGGAAATTCCAAATACTGTGCCTACCATAATCGGCCATGGGTCTCGTGCCGGTCGACGTGTTGTGGTGACCCTCGGTTTATTCACTTCAGACCAGCAGTGCATGAAACGACCATCTCCTTTACCAAAAGACCAGCAACAGGATAGGGCAATCTAAGGTATTACCCAATATACGACTGTTGTCCTTCAATGGACTCACCCAGTCGGACCGACCTGAGAATGACACACGCACACACAGACTCACTTCAAAAACATTTGGTGTAGTATCACAAACTCCATACAGGCAGAGCAGTTCCTTGACTTGAGGTACAATCTTGGAGAGGTTGCCACTCTCACACAGTTAGAGGAGGAATTTGTAATTTGTTCATTGTGCCAAGGATGGCTTGCTTTACTCTTCATGAAGGACACCATGAGATATTTAATGTCCACCAACTAATGGCAGCAGACAGGACACCCGGCGAAAAATCCATTCAAGGGAGAACGCTAAAAAAATTGATGAAGCAGCCTACAAAAAATTAGGATGACAGTTTACAGCCGGGTCAGGATTCGAACCCAGGCTGGATTGCTTAGAGGCAAGCACACATACCTCTAGGTCTCAGCCATCCGACCAGCCCACTATCACAAGTATTTGTTGTACTATTCGAAAGTTGTGATGATGGTCAAATGCATGACAATGCCCATTTCAACAAGTGATAATGGTATCACAAAGCGTCAATTATAACAAAGGTTTCATCATCACTGACATGATATTTTAACGTACTTGTGTTGACAATTGGTATTAAGCTTTTGTGATAACTTGAAAAATCATTTCGGTTTCTCATGATAGTATTACAAAAATTCAACTGGAATGACACTCAGTGGAGCGCACACCTCCGCCAGGCTGAACAGTTTACATTTTGTATCCACCGATAGGCAGGATCTGAATCTGGACCTGAATCAAATCGAATCGACTTGTTATTGACGCCTACCAACTCATCCACCTAGTTTTGTTATAATCCATCCATACCTATTTGAGATTTCGTGCCACATATAGTTTTTGGCCTTATCTCTCAATGGTGAAGAATCACTTGAAAATTCAAGTATCTGTATTGGGATCTTCAATGAGATCGAATCATTTTGTCCTTGTCACATACTAAACCTGTCCACTAAGTTTCGTCTGAATCCGTCCATAACTTTTTGAGATATCCAGCTCGGCTTGGGATCCTCGGGTCCTGAGTTGAAATCCTGCTTGGCTGTTGAATTAATACCAGGTCGGGTTGATTCAGCCTATCATCCTTATGAGGTTGGCAAAATGAGTGCCAACTTGCTGGTATCCTGTGTCGGAGTGGCGACCTGTCAAGGATTGCACCCAATAGCCAAGGAGACTGCTTAGGCAGCACCAACACTGCGCAGAGTATGGTCCCATTGGATTGCTTTTCCAAATCACTATGACATATCTCTGGTTCATCATCACAATCACAATTGGTGCAGTTGGTTAGGATATTCCTATTTACATTCAATGCAACTACCACAACTACCACCATGCATCTCACTATTATCTGTGTACTTCATTATGAGAGAATGACCACATTCCTGACCCAATGGGACCACATGAAGACTTCGCATTGTGGTTGGAGTATCTGCTCTGTGTCTGAGTTTGGCCATTTCATTCAGACTCTGGCTCAAGTTGATTGATTTTTTTTGATAATTTTTGTTTACGATGAGAAAACAGTACTCATAATACTGCACTTCAAAACTCTTAATGCTCGGCCCAAATAATTACAAAATTGTTGTCACCCAACTTTGTAATGTTATTACATGAATATTTTTTAATCTCTCTTTCAATGACCCATACACACACAGACACACAAACATTTTTAATCAACAAAAATTATAGCTGCACTGAGCTTTAAATGACCCCAGGGGAATGAGGCAGCCATGTGGCGAGAAACGGAGTGAAATAGTAACTCGGGTCTAGATTGCGTGGATTTGGCGCCGAGTCAGCAACATTGAAAAGATTGGCTTTCCACCGCGCATCCACAAACTCTCATCGGATATCTCCCGGCTTTTATGGATTCCGAGCCCGCTCCATACGGACCTCAGGATGACTGACCATGTCCGACGCTTCGACGTTGTGTGTGCTCTCTGGTCGCGCAATCATTTTCCTCACAGCACGGCGGGCGAAGGTAAAAAGGTGTAAGAATATAAAACTAAAATTGTCTCTGAAACCAAAATTCATTAATATGTGGTTTTCTGATATTCATGCAGGTAGTGGGAAAAATCAATGGAAACACTTGGGTAAATGAGGGACACCAAACCAAGCAACGGCTTCCACACAGGTGAGGCCCATGTGTTGATTATGCAAATAACATCCCAGCATGCTTTGGGCCATGCATAAAAATGCTGCACATGCCTGGTTGCCCATAATTGTGGCTAGAAGGGAAGCAAAAGAAACTTGCCGAGGAGTTTTCCCCCTCTCGGTTATTTGTTTATCTTATACTTTTTGTCCTATTAGTCCTGTGTTTTCATTCGTCTTTCCCTTCCTGCTTTTCCCTGGCCTTCCTCCTGTCTGGCAGACCTCACCCACCAGGCAGGGAGGGAGCTTCATGCTTTCCGTGCTCGCACCTCGCTTCCTCCCCTCCCCTCCCTGCCCTCTTTCCTAGGACTGTCCCGCCCTCCACAGGACCCAGGCATGGTGAACATGCACCATAACTGCGTCCGTTTCCAGTTTGCGAAGGAAGGAGCCATTCCATCATGTGATGGTAATGTTTGGTCAGATGGTAATGTTGGATATGCTGGGGTTCAAGGCTGAGGATTTTTTTCTGCCTCATCTCCTTGACCCATGGATTTGATGTGTCCTTACACACTTCTGGAAGGCTTACCGATTTCTGGGTGCAGAATTCTTCCACACTTCTGGAAGGCTAGCCGATTCCCCACAACTCCCCTCACCCCCAGCAACGCGGGACCTGGGTGTGGTCACGTCAGGTGCCGAGCCTACTAAGTTTGGAAGGTAGAACTGTGGAAAAGGTGGTTGCTCCAGTGGTGTGGTCGGAGAGAACAACCTCCATTCAAGAGACATCATTGCTGGGGGTTGAAAGTGACAGCTCCGCTTCTGGCCATGAGGACAATGCTCTTTCAGGCAAATGGACAACGAAGAAGCATCAGAGGGGCTGGCTTTACAAAAGACCACAGCTCCTGGGCAAGGGTGCACAGAAAATTTAGTGCCCACGGACCAATAAGTCACATTGTTTGGCAGCCGTCATCGGTCACATGTTTTGGAAGCCATATTTGATTTACTCTAAAACCTATAAAATCTTCTTCTCCAGAACAGCTGGACAGATTGAGGGGAAACTTCACACAAATATTCACCAAGTCATGGGTGTATAAATTATTTGAAGAATAATTGATAGGTCGCATGATTTGGCAGCCAGGTTGGATTGAAGAAAAATATTAATGGTTTCTCTGGAACCACTCAATCAATTGACGTGAAACTTCACAATTATGATCTAGTTGTGATCGGGAATACATCTATCTATAATTTCAGCAATCTTTGTGTGTGTGTGTGTGTGTGTGTGTGTGTGTGTGTGTGTGTGTGTGTGTGTGGTGTGTGTGTGTGTGTGTCTGTGACCGCTGTTTTTTCGATAACCACTGGTCCGATCTAATTGAAACTTGCCAGGTATATTGCTGGGACCTGAGTATGTGCTTTTCAAGGTTTTATATTAATCGGACAATGGTTCCCAAGTTATGGCCATTTATTTACCAAACCAATGACAGGACACGGTGCTATGACGTCACGATTGACGTCACAATTATTCTTCTTTTTTTTTCTTTTTTTTTCACGTATGGGCACGTACTAGTGTTTTAAATTTTAACTTGATCAGACGTCTGATCTGTCAGCCAGAATTTTTTTTTTTTGATCTGGGTTCTTTTTTGTTGTTTTTTTTTTTAAAATAAGGCTCATTTGGCTGTTCCTGGATGGGTTTGAGGGTAGATGAGTAGCAGCTGAAATACAAATCCCATCCAGGTTCCTCCTGATGACTTCATCTTTTATTTTTGCTTGTTTGGGTTCTTTCTAATTACTCCAATGCAGGACTGTACCTGTTTGGTCTTCCATTTTATTTGAATTGAAGTTATTTGAATCCAATTCTGAATTCAATTTAATAATAATAAAAAACGTCATGTGTCAGGGTCAATTGTCCGATCAAAGCAGGACGTCTTGGTACCCGGTCATCACTGCAGTTATACAGTGGCAGTTCTAATTATGTCTTATTAATTACGTAACACACCAGTACATAAACGCCACGCAAAACGACTCCTGGCGAGGATCTGCAATCTCTGATTGCTAGTTTTTTTGTCCGATAGTAGTTTCATTCATTATCCTCACCGAAGGAGAGGGTATTCCATTTGGTCCGTTTGTTTGTTTCTTTCTTGGTCCGCACAGAACTTTCATGTTTTTCTACAAAAACGCTTGCATTGTTGGATTGAGATGAAATTTTCACCATTGCTGCGACTACTCAAGTAGAATATTTTAGTGATAATTGTGACGTCATAGGTCACGCGGTGTGGCAGCCATGTTGGAAAAATTTTGAACCTCTGTATCTCTGAAACCACACCAAGGAAAAAATTGAAACTTGGCACAAGGCAATTACTCCTCATGTGGAATGAATGTGATTTTTTTTTATGACATCATAGGTGCCTTCGTTATGACGTCATAATTGCATCTGTAGAACGCTACATCCGATCAGTATGATAACTTTTGAGGGCCATCTAGGGATAGAATGGTACACAATTTTTTTTTGATGACGTCATCGGTCACGTGATTCGGCAGCCATATTGTTTAAAAAAAACAACTCAATCTTCTCATCCGAAATGGCTGAACAGATTGAGGTGAAACTTTACACATATGACTGGCTATCCATGAGGAACAAAAGGTTCACACATATGACGTCATAGGTCACATGGTTAGGCAGCCATATTGGATTTACCCAAAACACATAAAAATCTTCTTCTCCAGAACGGCTGGACAGATCAAGGGGAAACTTCACACAAATGTTCCTCAAGGTATGCGTGTGCAAGGTTGTTCAGGAATATTTGATATGTCACATGGTTTGGCAGCCATATTTGATTTAAGAAAATATTAAATCATGTTTGATGAATTGATATGAAACCACTTAATGAATTGATATGAAACTTCACAATTGTGATCTAGTTGTGATGGGGAACATATCTTTTAAATTTCAACTTGATCAGACACATGGTCTGATAGGCAGAATTATTAAATTTTTTGATCTTTTTTTTTTTTTTAAATTAATTTTTTAATAAGGCTCACTTGGCTGTGCCTGCATGGGTTTGAGGGTAGAGGAGTAGCAGCAGAAATGCGAATTCTATCCAGGTTCCTCCTTATGACTTCATCTTTGCTTTTTGCTTGTTCAGGTTCTTTCTGATTACTTCAATGCAGGACTGTGCCTATTTGGTCTTTCATTTGATTTGAATTTATTTTAATCCCATTCTAAATTCAATTGAATAATAATGAAAAACGTCATGGGTCAGGGTCAGGTGTCCAATCAAAGTAGGATTGCATTAAAGCGGGACGTCTTGGTACCCGGTCATCACTGCCAGCAGTTATAAAGTGGCAGTTCTAATTATGTCTCTTAATTACATAACACACCAGTACACAAACACCACACAAAACAAGTCCTGTCGAGGGTCTGCAATTGTTGTTGATTGCTCTTTTTCTTGTTGTTATTCCCTTGTTTGATTATTATTTTGATTTATTATTGATTTGTTTTGATTATGATTTTGATTTCTTGCTGGACGTTTGATGTTCTTTAACCTTATTTTTTTAATAATGAAAAAGGCTTAGGCTATTAAACCCCAAAGTCCTCATCCACAGAGCATGTTTGGTCACCCAATGGTTTGATGAGCATGACACTGATGTTATCCACACATCATGGCCTTCTCAGTCAGCATATCTGAATCAAATCGAGCATTTATGGGATATTCTGGAACGACGCCTGAGACAGCATTTTCCACCTCCATCAAACAGGTGTGAGTGATTGACTTTCTCATGGAAGAGTGGTGCCATATCCCTCCTGAAGAATTCCAGATGCTGGTGGAGTCTATGCCACAGCGCATACAGGCTGTATTGGCTGCATATAGCGGTCCAACGTCCCATGAAGTGACTTTACATTGGTGTTTCCATTTTGAGCTCACCTGCACTTTAGTCCTTTGAGCTTATGCGATCGAGCAGTGTCCGTCGGTGAGTCAGTCAATCAGTGAATCTGTAAACACTTCAATTATTATCGTTATTATTATCGTATATATTTTCATATATAAATGACAACTATTATTCTAAATCTTGTGGGTAAATCTGCTTCTGGAAAAAAA
>CM068964.1:17523576-17537222 GCA_035128595.1 Eptatretus atami | reverse complement strand
TCAAGGCGGTGTTACAATCCCTGTTGCTGACCCTCCAATCAACTGTGGTCCACCTTCACTTGTGGAAACACAGGCTGCGGTGAACCGGTTGAAATGGGGTAAAGCTCCCAGGATCTGTGGCATACATGCTGAACTTCTCAAGGCTGCGTGGAAATTCTGCACTCATGTCGTTGCATGCAGTTCTGTGCTCTGCCTGGAACACAGGCATCATCCAACTGACTGGAAGAGGGGCCTTGCTGTCCCTCTCTGGAAAGGAAGGGTGATCGCCAAGACTGCAACAACTACCGCAGGGTGACGCTGCTCTCAGTGCCGCAAGGTCTTTGCTCGGATAATTCTTGATAGGGTTCGCCACCATCTGCTTGAGCACCTGTGTCCAGAGCAGTCAGGCTTTACACCAAAGAGTGTCAACGATTGACCGTTTCCTTGCTCTTCGGGTCCTCACCGAAACGCAGACAAGAGTTTCGGCAGGGGCTGCTTGCAGCCTATGTTGATCTCTGTAAAGCGTTCGATTCAGTGAATCGGGATGCCCTCTGGAGGATTCTTGGTCTTCATGGGGTGCACCAAAACTGATCGATCTGATGTCTGAACTCTACTCTGGTTACTGAGAGTGCTGTGAGATGTGGTGATGCCATCTCTGACTTATTCCAGTTGTTACTGGAGTTCGTCAGGGGTATGAATGGCCCCACACTTTTCAGCACTTGTATGGACTGGATTCTAGGGAGGATGTCGGAGAGATCAAGCTGCGGTGCATCGTTTGGGAATGTCAAGATCTCGGACCTTGATTTCGCAGATGATGCAGTCATGATATATATATATATATATATATTATATATATATATATATATATATATATATTGTTGCCGATTCACGCCCGTCGGCGTGCGATCGGCCACGTGACTCGAATCGCCGACCGCCTCGCCCACCGGACGGACAATTCAGTCGTGACCCTCCCGGCTAACCGCGGGATCCAGTCACGGGTGCGACCTTCGGCCTCACCACAACCCAGTCGCATTCTACCCGCGCGGAATAGGTGAATCGCCCGAAAGTCGATATACCTAAGTACCCGCACGGGTAACACGACCGAGGGGTTGTACCTCGCCACAGGCCGACTTCGGACACCAATCGCCTTAAGCGGCTCGTTCCGGCTAACGGGATAACGAGCGGTGTTATCGTCGGCCTTGACGGTTCAGATTAATTATCGGGCGGCCCGCGCCCACGACGAACCCTTTACGTGTGAAACAAGATGAGACCCAACGAAGGAAGGACGCAGCGACACGGCGGGAAGAATTCAAACAGACAAGCATTTATTTATACAACGACAGACACAAATAGCACACATAAAACAACGCATGTATTTACAGTCACAATAATGCACATATATCAAAAAAAAGAAAGGCAACAAAAGAAACAATGACGCAGAGCTACAGCCGACTAACGCGACACACGGACCACTTACACCAATTCTACTTCACGGACTTGGCGCCGACACACACACTTCACACAAAACCCAAAAGAAATGGAAGTCGCGACTTCCTTAGGTGCTGTCCTTGGCGCCGTCCCCGCGGTCGTGACTCCCCTGAGCGCGGCCGGCAAGGCCTCTCCGGCGCCTGCCCGTACCGGCTCTTCGACGCCTTGGACGAGCACGGCCGACAGTGGAGCAGAGCACGCCGAACCGGAGCAGCAGGGACGAGCGAGCGCCGAACCAGAGAAGCCAGCAGAGCAGGAAGAACCTCCAAGCAGAAGGTCGACGAAGAAGCAGAGAGGCAGAAGCATCGACGACGAAAGAGAGAGAGGCAGAAGCATTGCACGACGAAGAGAGAGAAAGAAGCCTCAGCCGCCTCCGCGTCTTATACGCTCGGCGCCACGCCCCGTTCTCGGCTCCACCTTCCTTCGAGGCGCTTCCAGAGGGGGCGTTCCCTCTCGTTCCCTCCCACCTGCGGCTTGTGGGGGACGAGGCGAAGCCGTTCGACGGCTTACAACGGCCAAACCGTCGTACGTAGACCGCTGAGGATGGCGTTCGTTGGGGTAGGTAGCGTGGTTGAGATGGTGGCGCTGGTTGTGAGGTGGCGGGGCTGGCGTGTGTAGATGGTGGTAGTGTTAGCGTTGTTGTTGTTGGTTGGCGTTGTTTGACGTTGAAGTGTGGTTGGTTCGGAAATAAAGCAGAACAGAAAAAAGCCTAACTCAAATGATCGCAGCCCGAATGAATCACATTAATTCCCCTATACAACGGGTTTGGAGCTAACTACACATGTACTTCAGAATACCTCACCTATGGACCTTTATGATGTTTGCGAATTTCCACAGCTGTAACACTACCCCTCCCTTTTTACAGACTCGTCCCGAGTCGTCAATTATCGTTTGCCATCATGTGTAGTTCTCCCCTAGTACGTTTTACCTACGGATCCCTGAGTGCGACATTCATGGTATTCGTGTCCCCAAAATAAATAACCTGAGGGCTGAGTAACTAACTAAACAAACTCACCATTCAGACGACTTAATAAAATTGCCGGCGCTAAGCATACATGCCGGGGGCGCACTCATATTTACATTACACAATACACAACTTAGCCTTATAAATTTTACACTAAAACCATGGCCCAGGATCAATGGACTCTGCAGGAAAAAGGTAAGAGTCAAAAGAAACCGGTGCACGGGCCGCACTGCAGGCCGGTGTGCAGCTGCAACAGGACAGTTTCATGCAGTTGCAAAACTGTTGTGACGATCCTGCCGCGCATGGAAATGAACAGGGGGGGCAAAGCAAACTGAACGGGGCAAAAATGACGATGTGGGCAGTGGGCATGGGCAAAAAGCAAGGGCAGGCAGGCAAGGCATGACAAGGCCGCTGTAGCAAACTCAGCGCAGATAGCGGACTGGCCGGCACAGGTTGAAGAAAACAGCCGCAGACGATTTCGGCCGGCACAGGCCTCGAAGTAAACAGCCAGACGATGAGGTGCGGCCTCTTGCGCTGCAGTGCAGGTTGGTGGAGGGAGTACGGTGGTGCTTGGCCACTCAGAAGGTGGGCTCGGACCTACCCTACGGTCTCCCTCCCCACTATCGCCTTTGCCTGTCACTGTCCATACCCACCCCCTTAATTGTCAAAAACAATTTGCCCCAACTAATTTTTTTGTTTTTATTTTCATCTTCCCCACTATCAATCGTCCCCTAACCCCCTTTATCATCCTTGCTCGGCTAACCTATCGTCACCTAGCTACTCCCAACCCCTACGTTCCCTTCCCGGAGGGGAATGAGGGAGAGCTAGCGTCTGTGCCGAGCCAAACCAACGCTCAAGTATGCCTCCCCAGATTCAGCGATCTAACCAAAGTGGGTCCAGCGCCAAACGAGGAGGCGAAGGAGGAGGTGCGGAGGGGACACTTCCTAATCTAACCTATCCATTTAAACTGTTAAACTTACCCCGGGGCTTCAAAAAGCGCCTCTCGCTTACACTATTGTTCTAACACCCAGATTTCCCGTCGCCTGTTGTTTGGTGTCCTTAAAATTTCGGGGCTTCGCCCTCATTTTCCCTCGTGCCTTGCACGGTTTTCGGGCTGGGACGCGATGGCTCCCTAGGCAGCACGACTTCTGCAGTTTCCCGTACGATGGCACCCCCCGGGCACTACATCTGCTCCGAGCCACCAGCTCGCCTAAACACCGGGGAGTGCCCCCATGGCAACTCCTGACAACGCACACGTGGCAGCTGGCGCCGCGGGCCCCTTTCCGAGGGTCACCCGTGCCACTGAACAGCTGCCCCACCGGGCTAACAGGCGCTCCGGGACCCCGCACCAAGCGGCGCGACCGTGCCACTACGCTTAACCGGCCCCCCATGGGCCCTTGTGCCTACCTACAGGCCGACTAAGCGCGGTGCCCGGGGTACCCACTGCAGCGAATTACTCACCGTTCGCAGCCCGCTCCCAGCCCGTCAACAGGGCTCCTGCACCCCTCACAACAGGTTTTCGATGCCTACACTCCCACCAACAGCCAAAGACCTCCATTTTGTTCAATTTAAACTAACCCCACTAACTCACTTTAACTGACCCCGGGGTCCCTTGGGGCGGAGTCATCCTTCCCCCAATCACATCATCGCCACCATGCATTCCACAATCGCTCCACTCACACAGACCCGCCTGGCCTCACATCACTCAACCATGTCTCACTACAAACTTTCCAACTCTTTCAACACACTCACGTGAATCCGCATCCTTCTAACTACCATCCCCTAAATATCTCTGTGCTCCACGTCATCCCTTACATACAGCACGTTTCATTTAACATACTAGCTAACAGCTACGTCCCTCTCACATTCAAAAGTACTGTCACTGTGTCCTCCAAGTCTCTAAATCATTTCTCCCACCTAAATCTCACTACAATCCCTCTAACTATCCATTCCACGACGCCATGGAGGACTTACCCTGCCCATGAAGTACGGTCTAAGCTATGCGAACCTTCCCCTAACTAGTTCCATACCTGGGACCTTGGTAGGGGGGTCTTCCACCCTTAGCCCAGGGAATCCTGTCCACCCGAAAGCTGGGCTTGCTTTTGTTATTTTGTTTTTCCAAATTTGCGCAGCACGAGCGCGGCAACTCACAGTCTGCGCACTTTGCACCTTGCCCGTGACGTTCATGCAGCTGCCACGCGTACCTCGTCCCTCTGACGGTTACACATCGCAAGGATTCACCTCCTGCGGATACCAACCCCAATTCGTGCAGCCATGACGTTCACCTCTGCGCACCCCAAACGCAAACCTCGCACTCTCGAGGCGGCTCCGCCACGCGAAACACATGTGCTCTTGCCGTTGGAGCTTAACACAAGCGTCCCACGTGTGGAGATATCCCATCCGGTCAAATCCATATCCTGCTAAACTTTGTCCGCGTCGCGGATCGCAAATCCACCGCTGGCGTTTTCCGACGCGGGTTCAACTCACCGCAAGCGAGCAAAGTGGGGTCTCGTGCCGTTTGCACGCACGGACCCTGCGCTCGGAGCCGCTGGGTGACCCTGGACGGTTTCCCAATACATCTAACGCCGCTACCCGGCCCGTGTCCTCACATGTTTGGTCGTCGTCGCCATTCCGACCCTCCACGCACAACCTGCGTGTCCACGACGCACAGACTCCACTTCCAACACACTCACCCCGGAACGCGGGGGCGTGCTCCGAGCATGCGACCTCATCATTCCCCTCACAACAGAGACCTACGCCACACTGTCTCTCTCACATACCCATTCTACACACCGTGCTTCGCACACGCGTAGCGTGCCCGTTCTGCGGCACGCACTGCGCCGCTGACCACACACCGTGGTCTTTCACCCGCACGCCGTGGCTCCCTCCCAACACGGTGCCTCATCACTCTGCGGTGCCCCTTTCACACACGGCCGCGGGAAGCACGAGCATTCTCGGCACACATGCACCCCACCACTCACCACACGGGGTCCGCTTCCACACACGGGGAACACACTCACACCTTGCGTGCCGCAAAAGCACGCGATTCGCACACTCGCAACACACACCCCTGCACAACCACACTGGGGATTCGTGTTCCACAAGGGCTTCCCGGGGCCTCTATACCCCCACAGTGCACGTGCACCCGAACTCCACCAGCACACGTCCCTTCACTCCGCGAAGCAAGACGGACCCACCTGGTCGTGCACCCGCTGTCAAGGGGCATACTCCTCCCTCGTTCCTGGAGGCAGCCATCACAGCTGCCTCACAAGAGACCGGGTCCACAGCTTCGCGAGCTCACCCCCATTATCTCCATACCTCTGTGTGTGTGTTGTTCGTTCCTTTAAACCCCGGTCATTATCATGCAGTCTCTTCCTCTACTTTCTCTACCTCCCGGCGTCTCTGTACATTTGTTAGTTTTCTGTTGTCTCCTGCGTGTACTATTAGTTTCTTTGCTTCTTTCTGGCGTCTTTCCTTATCTTTACGTTAGGTCAACCTTGCTTTCTCCTTAAGTCGTCTCACCGTCCTTCCCCTCTGTTTTCACTCCTTGCTCTTTCAGGATCTTCCCGGTAACCTTATCTTGCGTTCGCGTCTTAATTGTTCTTTTCCTCTCCCTTCCAATTTTTTCACCCGTGTCTTATACATTTAATTAGTTTCGTGTGTCTCCTCGTGTCTATTAGACTCTGCTTCTTTCTGCGTCTTTCCCTACCTCTTTACATAGGTCAACTTGCTTTCTCCCTTAGTCGGGCTCAAACCCGTCCTTTCCTCTGTTTTCATCCTTGCTTTTCAGGATCTCCGCGTACCTCATCCTTATTTTGTGTCTTAATTGTTTCTTTCTCTCCCTCCCAAATTCCTTTTCAACCTCGTTCTGTATACATTTAATTAGTTCTGTTCTTTCTGGAGTTTTCCATCTCTCTGGACTTAATTTTATTCTCTCTTCAGTTCAATTAATTCAAACTCGCTATAGTTTTTGTTTTTCTTCCCCATTTCTCCTGCTTTCCCTCTCCATCTGTTTTGTTAATATTGATTATCTCCTTCCTGACTTTTTCATTCGTGCTCTTCAACTTCTCTCGTATTCCAACCCGTATTTTTTTTCCTTTTTCGTTAGTTTCAATTCATACTCTTTCAGTTTTCTATTCAACTGTCCTTTCTTGTTCCTCTTCTGTATCTCGTTATTTCTTTCAGTTGGCTGACTTCGTTCTCCTGTCGTAATAATCTTTGTTCTTTCCAGGACTCTTTCTTGTTCCTCATTCTGCAATCTCGTGTTTCCTTCCATGATCGATTCCTTCTTCTGTCTCATTCGTTCTTCATCATACTCTTTTCTTGCATTCTCATTCTTTTAACTGGCTTCGCTTCACAGCATGTTCGATTTGCTACAGCGTGTTCCTTAACGTCTCAGTTTCTTCCACCCTCTTTCTCGTTACTTTCCTCTCTCACCATCCTCAACTCGTTTTTGTAATTCCGTCTCTTCGTTCTGGTTTCTGTAACGCATTTTTCTTCTTCTAATTCATTTTCTCACTCCGCACACTCCGACCTGCTTTTGGCTTTCTAATGTTCTTCCATCTTGCCCTATGTTTGTCTATCAGTCTTCGAGGTTCCTCTGTCTCCGTTTTTACCTATCTCTCTCTACACCCCTGACGTCCAACTCGACAGCTGGTGGATCAGCCTGGTACAACCGCTCAAAGTAACCGGCCCATCTGGCCTTCACTTCGGACTCCTCTGTCAAGAGCCTACCAACCTCTGCTCTCACTGCAGTACACCAAGGTACGGGGTTGGAGGAACGCAATGTGTGAATTCCCCTAAAAGCAGGACGAGAATCCCTTGACCACAGGTGATGCTCTACCCCCTCACAGATTCCTCGCACATAGGCCTACTTGTCCACCCTTAGCGCACGTACAGTTTTATGCCCCAGCTCCCTGAACAGCTCAGCTCTGCCATTCAGCCTGTCCCTGTGACTCTGGTCAATGGTATTTTGTATCCCTTGAGAGACAAAATTCTTCTTTGCCCTACGGTGAGTTCTAAGACATCCACCGGCAACATCAAAGACGGTGGTCTTGAAGGCACTCCACAACTCTTCAGGACCTGCCAAAGCACCCAGACCCCCCAAATGTTCACTCAGCCTGTTCGCAAACTCCTCAGCTACCCTCTCGTCCTTGAGCTTGCCAACATCCAGCCTAGGCTGGGATGGTACCATTCTCCTGGATTTAAGATGCAGCTTCAGAGTTGCTACAACAAGCCAGTGGTCAGTATTGAGGAACTGAGCACTCCGGTAGACCCTGCCGTTGTGGATCATCCTCCAGCGACCATCAACGAGGACATGGTCAATCTCCTTTGCCACACCGCCAGCGTTGGAATACCAAGTCCAGCGATGAGCTTGTGGGCACTGAAACCATGAACCGGCCACCCTAAGTCCATGACTTCTTGCAAAGTCAAGGAACTTAGTGCTATTCTGGTTCCTAGTTCCTGACCCATGGGGACCAACACACAATTCATAACCATCCCTATCAGTTCCAGTCGATGCATTGAAATCCCTCAAGACGAGAAGTGTATCTCGTCTGGAGCATTGATCAACCACAGACTCGAGCGTGGCGGAGAATGCACCCTTCCACGTGAGGTCACTCGCCTCAGTCGGAGCATAAACAGAGACCAGGGAAATGACACCAAAGGAGTGACGAATCCTTAGTCTCATAATACGCTCGTTGACCGGTGTTACCTCAATAATTATCATTGGAGTCAGCTTATTGGACACAGCTACAGCAACTCCTTGAGTATGGTAACCATCAGAGCGACCAGACCAATAGTAGGTGTAACCACCACCATTATCTCGCCGCAATCCGGTCTCCGAACCTCAGAGAGTGCTGCAATACCGATGTTCAAACGCTTGAGCTCAGATGATAACAGAGACAGGTGATCATCCTCTCTTCGGGATAGGACATTCCAGGCACCCACCCGAAGGGACCGCCTCAGGTTAACCAAGGAGACCGCCGTCTGGTGGACGACACCTCAGCACCACTCCGACACACTCTCCCGCAATCTGACCCGGGAATGCTACCCCGTGGTTTCCCTCCTATCATCAAAGATTGGGGTCCCGAAGGCTTTGCCCCAATCCCGTCATCCGGTGAGCTGCCCTGCGAAGGGAAGCTGCACAGGAGGTACTCCCACCGAGTGGGTTTTCAGATTTTTTTTATGCTTCGAGAATGTTTTGCGGAATGAAGGGTTTTACGGTGGCCGGAGTGCAAATCCTGCCACCAACCTCCTAATAAGAAGTAACCCAACTGCAGGAGGACGTCCGCAGACACAGTTGGGCACTTAGATATGGATGGCCGTTGGCTCACAAGGAGTTCCTCCACCCTTTGACAGGTTTTGTTTTTATTCCTGCTGGGTGTCCATGCTGGGTGTCAATAGACCTTTTTGGTCAACCAAATTTTACAAAACTTCAATGCGGGACCATCGCAGGGTCGGTAACATTCATCTCTGAAAATCTCAGAACGATTGGTTGAGTGGTTTGGCTGAGGCAAGCGGACAGACAAACAAACACACAAACACACAAACAAACGGAGGTGATCAACACACTTGTCAATTTTTTTTTTTGCCAAGTAACAAACAGACAGACAGACAGGGGTGAAAACATAACGTCCATACACTTCGGTGGCGGATGGTTAACAACCCTTGTGTGTATGTACGTCTGTACGTCTGAGAATCAGAAGAAGACAAAAAAAATAATCATGACTGGGTCAACCCCCATAAAATTTTGCATATGTGCTGCTTTCCCAGTGAGAATTGATATTACAGAGTATAGAATCAAATATCCGGTTTGAATTAATAACTTTGCGTAATTATTACCAAACTGTCCAAATCTTGCAAATACCTTTAGTCATGCTGTGGGGTGCAGGATGTCATAATTTATTGGTTTCTAAGCACACTCACATAATGTGTGTTGCGTGTTCTGTTCGCCAATTCGTCATTATGTAGTTGTTTGCATGGCGGTGTACCGGATATCCGGATACCGATGTGGTGGTGCAGTAGGTAGCGAATTTTTGTTTATCGATGTGCTGTCATAATGCACTCATGTTCAGTGCAGAGCTGTGTGAGGGCAGTGGAGTCGTGGTGATACAGTGATAGAGTAAAGTGTTGTCGATGGTAGCGGTAACGATTCATGCAATGATATGTCAGTCATGTAAAAGAATGCAAGTAGCTGTGTATTCCAGCCATATGGTGGTGCTGCAGTGGTATAGTGCTACAAAGCTGAGTACAATCCATGCTCTTTTGAAGGAAAAAACATGGCACCTCCTCACCCATGTAGCAACATGGGAAAAGGCCGATCAACCCCACTCTGCAACACAAATGACTCATGGCATCTCACAGGGTCGTCAGAGGTCACGGGCTGCTGGATAATTGCATCACCTTGGGTCAATGACCGTTTAATGATGCCACACAGGACCCTCAGCCCGAACATCTCGACATGGATGGAATGCAGACCACGTGAGCATGTCCTCTGCGAACGACTGGTTATAATTTCTTATCCCCAGATTTCTGACAAAATGAGATGTCTGTCTATCATTCTTTACTCACCTGATACCATCATTTGTAATTTGAAACAAATATCGGATTTTTGTTCGGCCTAATGTTTCGGGTGCAATTCACGTTTGCTTTAACAGACGCCAATCGCACTTGCTAACCCAAAGGTCTATTACCGCCGCACGTCAGGTCTCATGTTCTTGCAGATCGCTCATGCACTCTTTCCATTACTATGTGCCCAGGCCTATTTAAACGTGTCTCAGATCGAGAGTGAAGGAAGACCTCCTCCTCAGAGCTGTCCCCGTAGTAGTGAGCCCCAACGATGTGATGGCATTGCCTCATAAGCAAGTTCCTAGGATTCTCATCTGTCTTTCCCCCAAATGGCAACACCTGATCGAACTGTCTCGAGAGCAAAAGAAAGGTGACACTTTATTTTTTTTTTTCAATCTTCCCATCCCATCCCATTCTCCCGATTCTTTCCCATACCCATCATTAACTATCTCCTCTTTTTCTCAACCTGAATCAAACTCATGCAATACAATGTTTGTTTTTAATGGTGTGTCAAACCTCTCCCCCAAATCCCTTCAAAGCAATCCTCTTTTTTTATTTTATTTTATTCTCAACCCCAATTATTATCTCTCACACTCCTGCACCCATTAAAACAATCAATAAACAAGAAGGGCACTCGGCAGAGTGCATGCCTCCACCACGCAATGCCTGATCCACTAGAACATTATCAGACCTAATAAATTTTTGAGATATCGTGCGCATATATATATATTTTTTGTCTTTTTCACCCTATCTCCGAATGGTGAAGAATCACTTTATAAATTAAAAATATTTCAGATCCAGATTCGGATCTTCACCAAAATTGAATCAATTCTTCGTGATCACACACCCAACCCGTCCACCAAGTGTCATCTGAATCCGTCCACAACTTTTTGACATATCCTGCACACAAACATACAAACAGAGGTGAAAACATAACCTCCTTCCACCTTCAGTGGCGGAGGTAAAAAAACAAATGATTCCTCCCTCCACCCACCAGCTTCGATTTCCATATCGAAACCACCTGGTGACCTGGTACAGGTGGAGGCAGGAGCCACAGCCTTCGTTCAACATTTCTTCATGCACACCTCGTGATCCATATTACAGTGTGGTTGGAAGCTGTATACCAGTGAGCTCATCTCAATGCCATGCTTAGATGGCCTGTTTGTCCACGAGGTCACACACAGTTCTCCCTTCTTTCAGCAAGATGAATTATAGATAGGGAGCTGGCAGTGCGCGTGTTCGTTGCATGCTCGTATGCACTTGCGGGTGTCACACCGTGATTTTGTCTCTTTCCTTTGGTGTTGCTGTGCAGGAAGTAAAAGGAGATGAAGGCAATGCTGAAAGCTGGCACTTACTCATGCCAGCCATCTCTCTCGCATCAACATAACGGCTGGGCCTGTGCAGGAATCTTCCAAGATATACTTCTCAATTTTACAGAAACTCATCATTAAGCCATTACCATGCCCAGCTTAACTGGTATATCTCACATTTTATTTGTTCTTTTCCTTATTTTGTATATATATTTTTTAAGGTTCAGATCCATTCGACAGCAGTCATGGATTTAATTCACCTTTGTGCTTCCAGAAAACAGGTGTACCCACCCAGCTTCGCTGTTTTTCTGAATATACATTGACTGCGGCCCACCTGAGGATGGATGTATTTATCCTTGCATCCAATTCATCTATTCATGGAGGAAGTGGTGATTAAATTAATTTTTTGTTCGTTTATTTATTTGTTTATTTATTTATCTATTTATTCATTGGATGTGGCATATTTTATAATAGAACCACCTGATTTACATTACCATATTTTCCCGAATAAGGAAACAGCTTCACTGGCATTACCAGCTAATGCATTATTGCTTTTCAATTCTGTTGGGTTTGGAGGTGCGAATGGAAAACTGCTGACAGCAAATGCAGTATGTGCCAGGATCCAGCAACTTGCCAACGGACAACTTGGCTTCGAGCTCGTGCTCAGGGCATCAAACACAGGCCTGAAGCCTTTGTGGGCTTATTTACTGATGTTGGAGCCAACTTGTCAAGCAGATTCTCAGTGGGGGGGGGGGGGGGGGGGAATAATAAAGGGCTTAATTTAATTAAATGACCTAAATCATGGCAATGAAGTGCAAAATCCTTGAACCAACTCGTATTTCGAATCAAACCTCATCATGTACATGGAAACACTGTACTACTTAATCACTCAGTTGAGGACTTTGATACATCACCTACAATGGTGCAAATGAGTTCAGCAATCCAACTTTTACTCATCGCCATCAGTTGTGAAAACAATGCCAACACTCCTCCTACTGGGCTTTCAAACACTAAAACAATAGACTGCAGCACCACAAAGCTCACCATGTCTTATCTTAAAGCACATACAGAAAAGTCTACCATGGGACCAACACGCTGACTCAGAGCTCTGCCACAGTGCTGAATAGGCCATTTTGCACTTCTTTAGCGAGAACTGACAGTCGACCAGGGCTACACTTGGATGACAAGGAATCCGAGCCAGTTAATATAATATACCCCAAAGGAAGGTGCAACCTGAGCTGGTGATAAACAAACACCTTCATGAGAGAGAAAGAGACCCAGTGAGAATGGACCAAGAGTAATCCTGTCAGAAACGAACTCGTTCCAAACTTTCTTGTGAGTGGTTCAGCCAGTCATTACATGCAGGGTCTACAAAGCACATTGATCATTGCTGGTGTTTAGAGACCTTTGATCTTTACACGTTTACAACTACACAGTTTAGACCTTTCATTTGCAATCAACGACCTTTCATTTAGTACATCCTTCCATTTATTTGCCACATAAAATACACCACACAAAACAAGTCCTGGTGAGGGTCTGCAATTTCTGATTGCTCATTCCCATTGTTTTTGTGCCCATGAACTGACCCTGGGTTCTACTAACACGTCGGCAAAATTTGGTGGAGATTGGCCCAGTCCTGTTTGTTTTTCTTTGATTTTCAGACATATGTACATACACGCATACAGATACTCGAATTGCCTGATTATATAGACTAGCAGGGCTACCCGATGGAACCCGGTGCTGTTTAATCCTGTTGGCATTTTGAAGAAATCAAATTTTGATTTTTTTGCTCATTTTATGTAGAGATCAAAAACAACTACCTGCATCTACTAAGGAATGGGGTTGGGAATCATTTAATATTACTTTTCACTTAGCTACAAAGGCACTAAAACACCTACCTGCACCCACTTAGTTAGGAACAATAAACTGATTTTTTAAATAAAAAAAATAACTTTTTTTTCAAAGTAAAAAAAAATCCCCGAAAACACTCCCCAGCACTCACTGATGAACCTCTGAAAGTTGGACGAATATTTAAGACTCCTATACATTAGGCCATCTCTGAGAAAAATGGCAATACACACACACGCACACGCACACGCACACACACACGCACACACACCTCTCTTATAGTATAGCTATCTCGTAGTATTTTCGTGAGTCTGATTTGCATATAGGAAAACAATTATGGCTAACGATTTTGAAATTGCCACTCTTTCGTTTAAATGCTGAAAATATGTTTCAAAGACGATTTTGAATTGCAGAATTCACGCGAGCAATGGCAGGTAAAAAGTGCCCATCTAGCGGAAGTGAGTCACGGAAAACGCACACACAGCACA
>CM068964.1:17507417-17521748 GCA_035128595.1 Eptatretus atami | reverse complement strand
CAGGTTCACTTGAGTGACCTCGCAGTATTGGCGGCGGAGGTTTTGCACTCTACCGAGTGCTCCCCCTCTAATTTTGTCTGAAATATGCCTCTACTAAGAGCCATTTAGCCTCCTTCTTTGTGATTGCTTTTGGGATGTTGTTTTCAGCCTCTTTTACAATATCTTCAACCTCTTGCCATAATTCGCCTGGCATTCTGTCAATCAAGTCCAGCTCTGCAAAACTGGTTTTAAACTTTATCACATGTTATTACCTCCACCACCGAAGGTGAATGAGGTTAGGTTTTCACCCTTTTCTGTCTGTTTGATTGTCTGTCTGTCTCTGTGCAGGATATCTCAAAAAGTTGTGGAGGGATTCGGATAAAACTTGGTGGGCAAGTTCGGTGTGTGACAAGGACAAATTGTTTCGATTTTGGTGAAGATCCGGATGTGGATCCGGATACGAGAATTATTTAATTTTAAAAGTGATTCTTCACCGTTGAGGGATAGAGCCAAAAACGACATAGTACTGTATCGTGTGATATTTCAAAAATGTATTGGGCCCGATATGTTCTCGTGGATCAGGCATTACGTGGCGGCGGTATGCGCTCTATCGAGTGCCCTTCCAGTTTAGATATGTTTTCAAGGTCATATCTGGTCAGAGTTTTAGAAAAAAAAATTCACCTTATTCAAAATGACTCCTAGTTTTGCCACAAGGAGTTCATGATCTGTCCTCCAGTCTATGCCTGACAGAGTATTGGCAGATTGCACAGCATTTCTCCATTTTCTATTGATTCAAGTGTAGTTGATCTGATTTCTATGTTGCCCATCAGGTGAAGTTCATGTGTGCAGTCTACGCTTGAGTTGTTTGAACCATGGGTTTGCAATTAGCCACAACTCGAGGATTCGGTCCCCTGGCTAATTTTGGAAACCAACTCTGTGCTGTCCTGCAATCTCTGGTGCTCCTGCTCTCCAATTTTTACATTCCAGTCTCCTATAATAATGAAAACATCTCCTTTAGGAATCTGTTCCCCCCAGGTCCTGCAATTTTCCATAAAACTCCTCCACATTATCTTCCTCTACTGCAGAAGTTAAAGCATCTATCGGAATGCTGGCGATGTTCACTGGATGTCCTTTCAACCACACTGACATTAACCTACCATTGACGAGGTTGTATCCCAGTACTGACTTGTTATTGCAAATCACTGCCACTCAATTTCTTTGACAGGTTTCGTCACTAGAAAAGAACACTTTGTAATCGTCAGATTGAAACTGTCCCAAACCAGTCCATATAAGTTCACTTAGGCACAAAATTTCACTTCTTGTCTTCTCCATCTCTCTCTTTATAACATCTAACTTTCCCTGATTCATTGATCACACATTCCATGTTCCAATTTTGTGAATGTTAGAGAAGCTCACAATTCATCGTTCAGTTCTGTGGACCTCAGCAACTGGATTTCCTTGCAGGTTTGATGTCGTCCCATTATAATGGCCAGTTGTACTCATCATGTCAGCAAAGCGATCCTATAATTTCACCCAAAAGAGTGAGAAACAACCACACATGCAAGGACTTGATGGACCAGGCCAGGGAGAAAACATACACAGTGCTCATTTAAAGTTGATTTCAAGCCGGTTGTCCCATCTGCTAATATTTACAAGGTGTGTTCAAATGGAGGCAAATGTGTCCTCTGCCGAAAGTTCGACTTAAAGAGGAGACTGCCATTATCGGGTTGCCATGCTCATCAGAATATGCGATAGATTTGACTTTGGTGGAGCAAAGGAACATTATGTTCATAAAAACAGTCAAACACGGATCCCTCAATAATTCCCCAATCCCCATACCGCATGAGTATTTCTTGAGCGAATCTTCACCAGCTGAGATTACACTGAGAGATCAGTTTGTTTCTATTGTAAGAGTTTTCCTTTCCTTGATATTCTATAAACCAAAGATTTCTTTCCAGTGAAAGTTATTATGATAATCGAGTTAGGGTGCCCCACGACTGTGAGAAACACTGTTCGTTCCCATTATGCCATCACTCCAAGCACAGTTTGGAATATTGCGACGAATATTTTGACAGGTTGGTTTGGTAACCTTTGAACTCAAATCTCTTCTGAAAGATTCACAGACTGTATGCTTCAGATACAACATTTTAAAAGTCCATGATGGCTGTGTAGAATAAGGTTCGGGGGAATGAGAGATGAAGGGGGGCTGAACGGTCGTGTCTACGATCATGTAGCTCTCATGATGGACCGAGGAAATCCCTCAAAGACGACGATCCGACGAAGAACTGAAGTTGAAATTAAATCCGACACCATAACCAAGAGGGTACTTTGTCTCAGTAAGGTATGAAATTAGATAATGTGAAACAGAAGGAGGCGTGGGACTATTGAATGCGAATTGGTCTTCGAGGGTCAGGGATTAAAGGTCACCAACCAAAGAAATGCAGAATCTCTTGCTTTGCATCAGTGTGATGTACCACTTGGAGCTGAAGTTCACCATTAAAGAGAAACAGGGAAGGTTCTGCTCACTGCTCAGGCTGTGGGAATGAGAGAAATAGAAGGGAATTTTGTCGGGAAGAGAACGGCTCGGTATACCAACCAACGGTCTCGGGAGAGCCATATTAGGTCAAAACACTTGCTGAAGGTGTTATTGAGACAAGTAGCGATTCTTCTCAAACTTTTTCTTTCCTTTTCATTCGGAGGCAAAACCAGAGCGCTGATCCCACTGTCGCCTCGCTTTAGGACCTCAAACCTCAGATTCTGACCTCGCAGCGACCCTGCACAGACCCCCATTGCATCCCAGGTGTGGGCACTCTCGTCTCGGCGACACCTCTCGGGGACTTCTGATGCTGCGAGGAGTTTTCATTCCACCATTGGCTGCCAGTAAATGAGATACAAATGTTGCTGCCACGGCTAGAGCATCCATCGATGTTCATTGTTCACCCTTATCGACTCAGCTCATAAATTGAACATCCTTGTTAACAAGAAATTAATAAACCACCCGAGCAAACGTTTGGCTTACCTTCTTTGACGATACTTCCATCCACTAAAAACATCAATTATAACTTTCTCAAGCTCACCGGATCCACCCCCTCTCCCCTAATCATCACAAACCCTCGCAAGCTCACTCGTACTCCAGCCCTTAAACTCAACAATTCTCCTTCACACCAAACTACATTGAACCTCCCACTTCTCTTGTAAACGCTCCACCACTCAACCTCACCGTAATTCCACCACTTTCTCGTTGCCCAAATCCACCGACCCTTTTCTCACCATAAACCAACCATTCCTCCTCTTCCTTGACACTGACTGTAATTACACCCTTCAAAATGTAATAGCTAAACAGATTTCTATTCCTCCCCCCCACCCGACCCCTCCATTTCTTCTTCTGACCCCACCAGTGAACCCAGCCCTCTTCCACGGGTACCCAGGACCTTAGCCCGTCCCGTGGCTGTGCGAGACTGCAGGAAGATCCCACTGCATACACCACGCCTCTTTAGCGGGGGAGGCCGATGAGGGATCGCCGGAGGGAAAGGGTGTGCGGATGAGTGTGAGGAGGAGGGATGCGCGCATGCAAGGGATGGTTGATGAACACGCCGAGGAATGTGCACCGATCGTGGCGCTGTGTCCCGTGCACGAGCTGTGGATCGGGGCAGGCAAGACCCGAAACTGCGGTGAGTGTATTATATACTCTAAAGGTTTCGCACCGTGCTGTTCTCGAGCAAGACCGCTTTGGCATCGTTAGATACAGCAGGTCAGGACGTGGTCCCACCCGAGGTCAGGACGTGGTCCCACCCGAGGTCAGGACGTGGTCCCACCCGAGGTCAGGACCCACTCCCACCCCCAGATCAGGACGCGGTGCTACTCCATATCAGCTAGACGCGATCCCCATCCCAGTCCGGTCCTTCCTCGGCTGCTACTCGCATGTTCGCAAATGCTTCAACCGCTAAGTGATGTTAAGCGTTGGGAATTCAGATGGTTTTCCCGCCTAATTGCTCTGTTCAAGATTTCCCCACCCCATGCCCTCCGATGATATTCTGAGCATGCTAGGTGTCACATGTAATTGATTATGCTTGGAATGTGACATAAATTGGTATCTAAATCAGGTTGTAGCTGCACATCCTATTTTGTATAATGTATTCCAAACTATAAATGGCAGCAGGAGGCACGCAATAATTGTCGAAGAACAAATTTTTAATTCTCGACCCACATTGTGATCGAGAAGTCAACTGTATTTTTTAGTGGCCATAAATTGGTGTCTTCGCGTTGGGGTTTTCAATAATGCATACAGCTGTGTTAACGATGTGTATATAACGTGGGAGCGTTGAAAATGTTCTCTGAAAGAGATACTCACAACTCCAAGACACGTCGAAGAAAAGTATTACAAGCGACACACGCCTGCACGCACACCTGTTTGTTACTCATACGTTTCCAACCCCCTGGTCCAATTTCCCTGAAATTTGCTTTACCGAATTATTTTTACTAGCTGTCGGTCAACGTCACAATAAAACATTGAAGTATTCCACAAAATGATGTTAAAACAAAAATATCAATGCCATCTGAGACCTCGAGTCGTGATCTATCAGCCAAATAGGCATGCGCTGTTCCAACTCCACCCATTCCCTACCGAGGTAGTAACATACCACCATTGGATGATCATCAGTAAGTTCATATAAAATCCTAAGAGTAAAGTCGAAACATCCAGAGCTTGATGCAAAAAAATATATCAAATCGAACCCCCTAACTTGACGAGGCAGCAGGGCACAGATCGAGTCCCATCACAGCACTTGCTGCACGACCATCTGATAGCAACAAGTGTCACCTGCCACGTGAGCACATTGTCTCTCCCCTGCTGATCACCAGTCAATCATGTTGTAGCTCAACATCCTATTTTATATCATGCATTCGGAACTATAAATGCAGGGAGGTACACAATTAGGCCAATCACGTTGACACTGACATGGGTATACTGTATATGTGTATATATATATGTACTTATATATATATATATATATATATATATATATATATATATATATATATATATATATATATATATATATGTAGAAGGTCTTTCCATCCATCACTTTGCTAACAGGTGACTCAAAACATAATATGTACTTAATTGACTCCATAATTTCCCCGAGTTCATCTCCCATCTACTTGGACATCAGCTAACATCACCTTCATCAACCATCCTTGGTGCTTTTCTATGACGTCAGCAAAAATCACTTCCGCATCGCTGCAAAGCTCAGTGTTGGATGCTTTGGTTTAAACATTTTGAAAATTTCAAAGTATTCTCACGCAGATTTCAACATCACCATAATGCTTGTTGTGAAGTTGTTTAAACTTTCTTTATATAAGAAGAAGATTTGTAATTCCACCATACCACTGGGGTGCTATACCATACACATTTACATAGAGACGATTGGGGTCTTCCCCCCACCCTGGACCCCTGAACACAGATGATATGCTACTGAGAAAAAAATCCATACCACACGGTATGTATGTGTATATATACATATATATATATATATATATATATATTAGAAATGTATTTTATATATATATATATATATGTATATATATTACATTTGTATCATATATGTATATATATATATATATATATATGTGTGTGTATAATACAAATGTTATATATATATATATAGTATATATATATATATATATAATTAGAAATGTATTTTATTTATATATATATCTATATGTGTGTGTATAATACAAATGTTTATATATATTAGAAATGTATTTTATATATATATATATATTATATATATATATATATATATATATGTATATATATTATATAATATTTATATATAATATAATTATTATATAATTATATATATAATTTATATATATTATTTATATATATAATATATATAATATTAGTATATTAAATAAATGTATTTTTATTAAATGTATTATATATATATATATAATATATATATATATATATTATATATATATATATATATATATATATATATGTGTGTATAATACAAATGTTTATATATATATATATTAGAAATGTATTTTTATAATATTATATATATGTATATATATATATATAATATATATATATATATATATATATATATATATAGAAATGTATATTTTATTATATATATTATATATATCTATATGTGTGTGTATAATACAAATGTTTATATATATATATATAGAAATGTATTTTTATATATTATATATATATATCTATATGTGTGTGTATAATACAAATGTTTATATATATAATTATATATATATATTATACAAATGTATATATATTATACAAAATAATGATAATAGAATATAATTATACAAATGTATAACCGGCGTTGCATGGAATAGAAATGTGAGGAAGTAACGCTTTGTTGCCAAAGGAAATTTTGAAATTACAATCAATACCTTCTGCCACCAGGCCCACCACCACTCTCACCGTAGCGATAGACGGTACACATTTAAATAGAAAATTTATGCCCCCGCTACCCCACGTGAGGTTGTTGCCACACAGCCTGTGTTTTGCCCCACACAAAGTTTTATTTGTACCCAGAGATTGGAGTTTGTAACTTTAGTGATGTGGCCGTGCAGAGAAAAAAAAAACAGAGAGAGAGAGAGAGAGAGAGAGAAGAGAGAGAGAGAGAGAGAGAGACGAGAGAGAGAGACAGAAGAGAGTTTTTGTTGGTCCTTGGATGTCTGAGGAGTTCAGTGTGAATAATCGGTTTTGAGGCAGGGAAGTGCTCAAAGTCCAATTATGTTTATTATGGTGATGGGGTTGGTAATCAGGAAGGTAAACATGAAGGGTAGTATGGCGAGGATGCTGTATGCGGATGATGTGGCTGTTGTGGTGGAGAGTAGGTGGAAGATGGAGGAAGTACTGGGGGAGTGGAAGGAGGCATTGTGGAAGCATGGGCTGAAGAGGACTGTGGAGAAGACTAAGGTGATATCGGTCGGGCAGCAGAGAAAGGAAATGAATATCAGGTTAGAGGGGAAGGAGATCAGGCAGGGGAATAGGTTTGAGTATCTGGGAGGAAAAATGATTGGGGATGGTATGTCCAAGGTAGAAGTGCAGAGGAGGATTCAGGTGGGTGTGAATACATGGAGGAGGGTAGAGGGAGGAATGGCAGACAGAGTAATATCAAGGAAATTGAAAGGGAAGGTTCTGATGTCATGTGTAATGCTGGCCTACCTTTATGGTTTGGAAATGGTGGCACTGACCGAGAGACAACAACAGAGGCTACAGGTTTGTGAGAACAACTGTGTCAGGAGGATTGTGGAAGTGAAGAGGGTGGATAGAAGGAGGATGGATGAACTGAGTGAGGAGATTGCTGTGCAGATGAGCTTGATGGGGAGATTCGTGAAATGCCGGCTGAGATGGGCTGGACACTTCATGTGGATTGGGAAGAGAGATGTGAAGAGAGAATTAAGGTTGAAGGGAAAGTAGAAGAAAAGAGGTGGTGCCATTGGATCTCACCATTTTATAAAGGGAAGCAGAGGAGGAGAAAATGATATATGTATGTGTATATATATATAATGTATAAAATTATCATCACATCACTTGACGAGGCAGCAGGGCTCATATCGAGTCCCATCACAGCACTTGCTGCATGACCTGTTAGTAACGAGTGTTGTCTGCCACACAAACACATGTCCCTGCCCTGCTGACACTAGTTAGGAGATTTTGCAGTCAGGATTAGTGAATTGTAAATTAGACTAAAGTGGCACATTGACCCTATTTTGACATGACAATGGGTCAGGTGGTGTGTGTGTGTGTGTGTGTGTGTGTGTGTGTGTGTGTGTATGGGAATTTCCCCACGGGAGTAACGGTTCCAACCTTGGGAAATATATGTTATATATATATATATATATATATATATATATTATATCTCTTCTTCTTCTTCTTTCGGCTGCTCCGGTTGGGTCGCACAAGCGGATCATCCGTATGATCCGCATAATGATTTGGCACGGTTTTACGCGGATGCCCTTCCTGACGCAACCTGGTCGCCTCTACGACACAGGGATATGGTACACCTATTCTAACCGGGGCATACACCGGGCCCAGTACACTGGTACTTCACTTCGCCGACCCCGAAAGGATGACAGGCTGAGTCAACCCCCTGTGTTATATGATTGGTATATAATATATACAATACATATATATATTATATACGTATATATAACATACATACATGCAGTATATATATATATATATATATATATAATATATATATATATATATATAAGTCAGTGGTCCAACGGGGCTTGAACTCAGGACTTTTGGGTCCCAAGCCGCTGCCCTAACCACTGCGCCAACACACACACACACACACACACACACACACACACACACACACACACACACACACACACACACACACACACACACGGTCTGCCTTGCAGGCACGTAAGATGTGGCCATTGTAAAGCTGCAATCTTTGTGTGACAAATTTCTGATATCCTTTCGACTCAATAGCTCAGTGGCTGTCACCGTGTTAGTGAGAGGTCATTGGGTTTGAGTCTCGGTTGAGTCAGAATTTTTCACACTCGCCCACATTCAGGAATTCATTCCTATTTATTTAAAAAAAAACAAAAAAACAATTTATATATATATGGTCCATCCACATATTGTCATCACATCACTTGACGAGGTATCAAGTTGCAGAGGACAGATCAAGTCCATTATGGTACTTGTTGCACGACATGTTAGCAACAAGTGTCGTCTGCCCAAACCAACATTGTCTCCGCCCTTCGCCCCTGCCTTATGCACAACCGGTTTGGAAGTTTTTCAGTCAAGAATAATAAGTTAAACGAAAGGACCAAACTGACCCAGTGTGTCATGTCACATCTAGGGTCAGTGTGCTCCTTTGTTTAGTGTGTGTGTGTGTGTGGTGTGTGTGTGTGTGTGTGTGTGTTTAGGCTGGGGATGGCTTTAAGTATGTGTATTCGCCTTTGAGCGGTCGAGTGTGGGTTTGAATCTCGACCCAGTGTTTTACGTGCAGGGCGGCATCAGTGTGTGTGCTGTCTGTCCATCGGATGGACTGGACATTAAACTGGGCGTATCACCTGCCAGCATTAGCTGGTGGACGTTAATATCCACACTGTGATCTTTGCAAAGAGTAGCGAGTTATCTTCGGCATCCTGGACAACTTACAATATCTATCCTGACAACTACTGGGACAAAGGCAAAACAACCAGTGTAATCATTTCTGCCTTCGTGCAGAAAACACTACAATTAATTAGTGTGTAGGTGTACACACACACCACACACACACACACACACACACACACACACACACACACACACACACCACACTTACAAATCTCCATATTTATTTTTTGAGAATTGAAAAACAAAATCATCTTCTCTGAATTATTGTCAGAATCCCATTCTGACAATTTTTGTAACACCGTCGTGTTTAATTACTCAAAAGATATTAATCCCTCCACGCTCGATCGATGATGTTTTGACAATAATTACACCACGTTTCGGCGTCACCATAGTTTATGTTACAAGTGATTGATCGTATGAGGTCATATTTGAAGTTCAAACGTCTTCGATGCACACGTAATGATTTCCCCTCATCTCAGAATAAGTCATTGTTAATGCTCAGAGTCACGTGCCACGATACGGGTGCACTCGTCGAAAAAGAGCTTTACATCCTTAGACCTTGTTTGCGGCTGTCGACGAGGCGCGTCACAATAAGGTGCTACGTCACAACCCACAGCCTACTTCTTGCTCTCGCACACCGCCTATGCACACTTTGTCGGATATTAATCATGAGAATGTCGCAAAAGCATTATCATAAAATGCTCATAATCCAGGATAAGTCATCCCTTTATATATAACAGCTTTAAAATAAAGATTATCCTTTGAAGGCTTCACTCCATTGATGATTCTGCAACACTTGATGTATTAACGACCTGGTTCATGTGCACGGAGAAGCTCCTGCGATTTGCTTTGGTTCAAACCTGTGTTTTTTTATTTATTTATAAAAAACACTCGTTTTTTTAAAATAATACGTTATTATTATTATTATTATTATTATTATTATTATTACCTTTACAAGACATGATCTGTGATGAATCCATTGGAGCCGCAACCATTTCGACCTTGCACCTGTTCTTGTACTATGTTGGACCCTCGATGAACCCTTGAGGGTCTCCGCTGTTCGGAAATGTGGGGATATGTTCCCAGTATGCTCGATCTCATCTCGTGTTCGTTGAGAATTTGATCCTAGTTATAAAAACCTTGTGCGCTCCATTGGGACTACCGGAAAGATCTGCTTAAAGACCCTCTGTGGTGGGGGTGTTCTCCTTCATCAGCAGACTCTCTTCAGCACATGAACGTCGAACCGTGTCCACACCCATTCATAATTCGACTCTCCATGTCTATAATACTCGCTAAGTTCTGCACCGGTGATGAAGCAATTTAAAGCCGATCCCCTTCTCATAGGGCGGCGGTTCAACCGTTAGCCGGAAAAGATCCTCGTCGCGATTGATGGATCATTCTCACGATTGATGGATCATTCCCCCGATTGAGGGATCATCCTCGAGATTGATGGATCATCCTCGAGATTCTCTAACACGATGATTTAATGACGACTATAACATAACACTCCATGACACCGACTTACACTGAGCGACGGCTGGGATGTAATGTTCTTATCAGCTGCTCTTGTGATGCTTGAACGTGCGTCGACCGGGGCCATTTAACTGCGAACGGAGACGCTGAACAACACTCCATATGGTCTATATAATAGGATGGACGTAACACACCCGAGATGAGATGATATGCCGTTAACTTGACACCGGTGACCCCTTGCCTTTTCACAACAAAGCATCAGCACTTCAGCCAATGATGATACACCAAAGACTTCGGAATTAATAATTATTATCATTGCCATTGACATCAAACACCTTGCAGGAATGGGGGACCGTGCAGGAGCCTGCACTTTACATACAATCCATTTAATGTCCTGCAATGTATTTAGAGTTTAACCCAACAGGTGGTGCACAGGTACTGCGCTTACTTGAAGCTGTCTTGTCTGGGTTTGATTCCCAATCCAAATATAAACTGTAACATTGGTGCCTTGCAGGTGATGTGTTGCATCACCAACTGTGCCATCCTCAGAAGTACTGTTTGTTAAGCTGGGTGTTCTGTCTGCTATAATTAATTAGTGAATTAAAAAGATACTCGGATTGATAAGACCCACAGTGCCATTCACGAATACAGGATTTTTGAAATGACATTAGCCACCGAGAATGCTCGGTCCACATGTGCAGAAACCGCAAGCAACAGTCATCAGGGCAGGGAACGTATATCATGCCAAATAAGGATTGTTACCTAAAATGGCTAAAAAGCTTCTAAAAGAAACCGAAAAAAATAGAGTAAAATGCAAAACCACTGCTCACCTTCACTCTTTCATTCCTCTTTTTTCCCCACCTTTGGAACAAACTCCCACACTCTCTTCAATCCCACTCTTCTCAATAGGTCTGTAAAACAGCTGTTCACCACCATCTGTTATCTTCCCCCATCCAAAACCATAATCTTTTCTACCCCCACTAATCCACCCCAAAGCCACCTCCTCCAAATTTCTTGCTTTCCTTCCTGAAAGTTCCTGTCATGTAAGGATCTAAAAGTCCCTGTCGTGTCCATCTTGTTTACCCTGTGTACCCCACCCCATCCCTCTCCCTTCCGTAGATCTCCTCATGTTTCTGTTCCCCACTGTATTTTCCTTCCCTCTCCCACCCCTCTTGTCTCCTGCTCCCTTTGCTGTGCATGTCTGTGTGTTAGCTCTCATACGAGCCTTGACAGAATATACAAAAATAAAATAAAAAGTACCTGAGAGCAAGGGTGTGCCTCTGCACAATGAAAGATTTGGAGAACTTTCTGAACTTTCCAAAAAAGCTGATAGCTTGTCGTCCATACTGCAAAAACTCCCGACGAGATGAGCCCATGCAAGGCCTGAGGACAGGCTGGGGATGGCGCATTCTACCCGATCTTCCTGATCATACCCATCAGTGAGTGGACTTTGAACCTTGCTTGCGGGATTACCTCGTGTGAACATGGCAGGCTTGGTGATTTATTTAAGGGACGTCTGCAATTCGAGAGACAATACCGTCATTCCCAACATTCACGCAGACTTCTCAGAGGAAGACACCGTATCTGGTGTGGGTGTTTCTTAAGACCAATGGGAACGTCATAGCTGGGGCTTGTAAATGCACATTTAAAGTTTTAAAAGTGATGATATTTAATATTTACTATTAATCATGTTCGGAAAGGGGGGGGGGGTGGGAGGGGTGGGAGGGGGTGGCGTTGATGGGGTGGCAGTGAGAGTCGTATGGGCTGAGGGATGTTATACATATTTCTGGGGCTACAAGAGAATTATACCAGATTTTTGCATACACTGGTAAAAGGAGAGGCATCCATCCATGGTGAGTGTGTTTTCACTGCGTCACCGTTTGTATTAGCAGGAAATGGTATGAACTTGACACCTCTCATCCAAGGAAATTTCTCATATTTCCAATATTTCCCTGAGTCCGATCTGCATTCAGGAACAGAACAATCATGGTTAACCATCTTGAAATTGCCACTCTTTCATCTAAATTCTGAAAATGATGTTGAAAAGAAGATTTTTAATTACAGATTTCGCGCTAGCGATGGCAGGTTAAAAGTGCTCGGCGAGCAGAACCTAGCCACTGAAAACGTACAAATGGGTATGCACAAAAAGGGCTCGGTTAGCATTCATACGTCGTTTTAAAAGTCGCTTGTAATTTTGGTGAGTCATCGCCGACACGCTGAACAAATTACAAATTCCTGCCCAAATCAACTTCACTCAAACTCAAGTTGGTTCGAAAAAGACTTGGACCAAAAATGTTTCTGGCTGACCCCACAAGAAGGTGGAAATAATTGGAGCTGTTGAAGTGGTAGTGGATTGTATTCATACTTTACTTTAATTTATTTATAAGTTGTCTTATTTTAAGTATTACCAGAAGAACAATTTGCTATTATACAGGATCAATACGTGTTTATAATATTATAGAGAGATCAATGGTGTGAGTTAATATTACAGAGATCAATATGTGTTGTTAATATTACAGAGAATCAGTATATTGTTTGTTAATGTGATGAAGGATCATTTTTTTGTGTTGTAATATATAGAGCAGTGTTCTCAACCGGGTCCGGAACCCTAGGGTTCCGCAAGAGGTCGCTAGGGGTTCCACGAGAAACAGTAATAAAAGGCTAATGTATTTTTGAGTTAGTTTTGTTTGATTTAATATTCGTAATTTTACTATACACGTACGAGATGTGTTGGAAACTCCTTGTTATTATAATAGAGGCTTCGACTCTTGTATTATTTACAATTATACAACCATTAGGGAATGTATTAACGATGTCTATATTGCGCCAGTGTGAAACCGCCCTCACTGGTTAGTGGACGTCCTGCTACGCGGCGGATTCGTGTAGTCATTGAGTGACTGACTCAAGTACGGGACGCATGCACGGTGTCAATCTATTTCTCTGTGCTTACCTAGCACGAAGTCTCTCTCTCAAGGTTAGTTCTTCTGTTTACCTTTATTGCTTCAGCTTTATTAGTTTAGTTTTGTTTATCAGTTACATGAGGGGTTTTTTTTTTTGATTTAAAAAAGATTTTTTTTTGTTATAAAAACCCGGTTGTGAGGTCTCCATAAACTAGCAGTATGTTTTTTTTTCATTGCCAATAAATTTGACAAAAAGGGGTCATTTTTTCCTTAAATCAGGTATCCGAAAAAAATATATTATATTTACCACGTGAAACCATAAAAATATAAAAGAGCTAGATATTTATAATGTGATATATAATTTTTATGCAGGGGTCCCCTGAGACATGAAAAACTATTTCAAGGGTCCACAAGGGTAAAAAGGTTTGAGAAACGCTTGATTATAGAGAGATCAATATGTGTTGCTAATATTACAGAGCATCAATATGTTGACAATATTACAGAGGATCAATAAGTGTATTAATATACATCAATATGCTTTGTTAATTCAGAGATCAATATGTGTTGTTCATATTATAGAAGATCAATTTTGTGTTGACAATATTGCAGAGGATCAATTGTGTTATTATGAGGGTCAGTATATGTTGTTAATGTTATGGAGGATCAATATGTGATGTTAATATTACAGAGGATCAATATGTGTTGTTAATATTACAGACAATCAATATGCTTTGTTAACATTACAAAGGATCAATATGTGTTGTTCATATTATAGAGGATAAATATGTGTTGTTAATATTACAGACAATCAATATGTGTTGTTAATATTATAGAGAATCAGTATATATTGTTAAT
>CM068964.1:17480149-17492335 GCA_035128595.1 Eptatretus atami | reverse complement strand
CGATAAAAGAATCGGGTCCAGCGAGGTCTCGCGATAATACCCCGCTCGGTTATCCCAGAACGGAACGAACCGCTTAAGCAGTTTGTGTCTGAGCAGACCTCGCTGAGGTACGGTCTCTCGGTAGGCTGCCCGCGCGAATAATTAGGTATATCGACAATTCGACGATTGACCCTGTCGCGCGCGGGTAGAATATTGACTAGGCCGTGGTGTGCGCTTGGAGCACACCATGACTGGTTTTCGGCTTGTTCCGGAAAGTCGCGACTGAATTGTCCGTCCGGTGGGCGTACGGCCGCGATTCGGCTAAAAAGCGGCTGTCCGCACGCCGGCGGGCGGAGAATTCGTAACAATATAATAGTGTTAAGCATCGAGTAAAATTCTTCCTTCGACTAGTCGGTGTTTGTCATGTTGGGCACAGACATTAAACGATGTAATGTGGCATTGTTTGTAAAGAGGGAGTCTGATCGACAGAATTCTGTCTGAATGGTTCTTTGGTGGCGAGTTAAGTTTGTCAGTCATAGCATTTTAATAGCAAACACAACACTAGGCCATCAGCCATGGCTCAGGAAGTGCCTGAAAATCAAGTTTCGTTCCACTCATCCCAGGGGGGGGGGGGGGGGTGGGGGGGTAGACAAAACCTTGATAAATATGATAGTAATATCCAAATACATACGTATGCAAAAGTTCTCCCACTCAAATAGCTGCAGTTATTGTGTATTTTCATCTTGAAAATCGATGCATTCCCCGCTAAATTCCCCGCTAAATTCCCCGCGTTCTCTCATTTGAATTTTCTCCACTCGGATCACGTGTAGGCCATGTGATACCTCGACAGCCAATAGATCGGCTGACATCGTAGAATGTCAGTGTCACCAGCTAAGTTGTCCAAGATGGCAGCTTCCTGCAGGGAGGAAATCACCGGCAGCTGATCGGCGATTTATCGTAATTTTTGATGAATATGGCCAGTGAGGACGCTCACCAGTGTATTATTCACCAGGACAATGTAGCGACGAAGAAATCAACGTTTTACGTCTGTAAGATGGATAAATGGAGAGAAAGTGCCAACAAATGGCTCGTCTTAGACAGTCACGAACGACGTTTAGCCGAGAGTGCCGGCGTGGGAGGACTAACTTCGATCATGGGCCTATTGTACCCGGAGTGCCGGCGCGGGAGGACTAACCATTGTGCAACGCCAGCGCGTCGACCCATCGAATGAACGCCATTGACCCTGCCTCGGACAGCTTATATAATAGCCGGTCAGCCACGGCCGGACATTACATAATACCTGCTGTTTCTGTTTCAGCCCGCATAGTCTATCCAACACTCTTTCTTTGAACCCTGCAGTATTTATCTGCTTTATTGCAAATGAGGCAGACAGCAGGAAGGACGTGTCGCCGTGAACTCTCAACATGTCCAGCAATGTTCGATGCAGAGCGCAGTTTTTGGCGATGGTTCATACATGCAATCATCAACAATCGCAGAGTCATCATGCATGGTTTGTGAACAACGTTTCTCAGCCCCACATATTCTTTTGCATCGATGAAGCGACGGTAGCAAGTGTCGTGATAGCCCAGATGACTAGGGATTTCTTCACACTCAATATACACTCGTGCACTCTCGGCTAAACGTCGTTCGTGACCGTCTAAGACGAGCCATTTGTTGACACTTTCTCTCCATTTATCCCATCTTAGAGGCGTAAAACGTTTGACTTCTTCGTTCGCTACATTGTCCTGGTGAATAATACACTGGGGAGCGTCCTCACTGGCCATATTCATCAAAAATTACCGATAAATCGCCGATCAGCTGCCGGTGATTTGCTCCTGCAGGAAGCTGCCATCTTCGACAACTTAGCTGGTCACATGACAGTCTGACGTAATTTGCATACGATGTCAGCCGATCTATTGGCTGTCGAGGTGTCACATGGCCCACACGTGATCCGAGTGGAGAAAATTGAAATGAGAGAGCGCAGGGAATGCATCGATTTTCAAGATGAAAATACACAATAACTGCAGCTAATTGAGTGGAGAACTTTTGGATACGTATGTATTGGATATATACTATAATATCATCAAGGTTTTGTCTACCCCCCCCCTCCCATGAATGGAACGAAACTGCACGATACAGCTTACGGCTGATGGCCTACACCTGCTTCCTTTCTTTCACCAGGCTTTCTAT
Source organism: Eptatretus atami (assembly GCA_035128595.1). Taxonomy (NCBI): domain Eukaryota; kingdom Metazoa; phylum Chordata; class Myxini; order Myxiniformes; family Myxinidae; genus Eptatretus; species Eptatretus atami. Next base: position 17,490,166 of record CM068964.1, on the reverse strand, counting down.
CAGAACAGAGATGGTATGTGTTTTTCTCTTAGCTGTCCCTGCTCCCCAATCTAGATTCCTGTTGGGCAGCCACATCAATGTTGTGTTGAGCAAGTTCATTTGTCACAATTGTGGTTCTTCTTTCTAACCGTTCAGAGTTATTATCTAAGAGTGTCTGAACATTCCAGGATGCAGGGTCATCTTTTTGCAGTTTTATTCCAATTCTTACTGCATAGAGAAGCCAACCAGGTTGATGTTGACTGCGGCTTGCAACCAGGTTGATGTTGACTGCGGCTTGCCAACCAGGTTGATGTTGAGCGAGCTTTCTTTACCACACCTTTTCTAGGGGCTTCACTTGCAAGGGCAGGCAGTGCTATCCCTAAATAGGGCTGCCTCGACACTAGATAGCTGCCACGTTCTGTTGTCACTCATTCAATAAACACACGACCATCACACCTAGGTGTTCTTCCAGATCCTCAAGCCTGCTGCCATCACTTCACTCTGTCGCCACAAAGCTTTACCAACATCTCCACACCTTTCACTATATTAAAGAAAAGCTGCTGTGGAGCCACTAGCAGTTGCTCTCTCTGGACTCCTGCTATCCGGGTCCAGTGATACACGAAAGTGAACGACGGGAGAGTACAGGAACTTCCCTGCAGTAGCCACAATAGTGGCCTATTTGCTGCCACCCGTTGACCGAAACAGTTTCTCCACATGTCAGCAAGTATCTCCTACACTGACGAAGAAGTTAATCTGCCAGAGGGAACATCCAACATCCTGCTGCCGATGTCTCCTTGTAACCCTGGCAAGGGAGGCATGCAGGTACTCAGTCTTATCCAAGGGCCTCCTGCTGCGCGATAGCGTAATCACGAAGACGAAAGGGTCTCTAATATCCCATTCAGACTTCAGTCTGCACACGACAGCATGGAAAAAAAGACATATATATGCAGTTTTCCCACACTTCAGGTGGATTTTGTCTGTGATTTACATGCTGATTAAAGTTTGAGGGTCTGTGTACGAAATAAATGCCTCTTATTTTATTTCTCACAAATATATTTTCTAATTACAATGAAAATTACAGGAAGTATGCATACATATATGTCAAATATGAAATTATTTTTCCACAATGTCTCCGTCAACTGCTACGCAGTTTAATGAGCGCATCAATCCGACTTGTTTTCCAGTATCACTGCAGTTGCAGGCTGACCACTTTTGAGGCTTGTCATCACTATTAATTTCCCCTCTATTGGAATGCTTTTCCAACCTCAAACAATGCTCACATCAACAGTACAGTTGCCATACACATTCTTTCAATGCTTATGAATATCTAATGAGGGAACCTCTTCTGCAGTAAAGAATTCAATAACTGTTCTCAGCTTGGTACACACATCTCGCGGGGCAGAGATTTTGAAAGCGTGGTATTATGTTGTCACATGACTGATCACAGTGCCACTCAACTTAAAATGGGTGGGAGATAGAAACCTTTCATTGCAATCTCACGTAGCTTTCCTACAACACTTTGGTTATGAACCGAAAAAATAAGAGGCATGACCTTTGTACCTATGCTTTTATATGCTGCATTGCAATAAAACCTGATGAATGGACCTGTTTTACACCACCTCGATTAACACATCACATTCGTTTTTCGTGCCTGTTGTTGGTGTCCTTTATGACGTCCCTAAACAGTAAGTTTTCTTGTTTGTAATGATTTTCTATTTTGTTTGACTGCCAGACAGGCAGACAGACTAAAGAAATTATCTCACTCCTCTCAGCACGTGCGCAATTGGGACAAATCCAGAGCCAGATTACTGCGAAGCTGCAGATTCATGTTCCGATTCATGTTCTGATTTGTGTTCAAAATATAACATTCAATTGAAATTAAGTAGTGCCTCAATCCAAACTGATGTCTGGAGACAGACAGACAGATGAGATGGACAGAGAGACAAATGAACCAATTGCTTCACCCATGTGTGGCTTTGCGTGGAGTGGAGTAAATTTGCAGAACGATGCAGGGATTGTGTGCCAAAAAGTATGTAAACAAGGTGTGGATAGTCATAAGAAAAGATCATGTGAAACCAACCCTATTTCTTTCTTTGAATGATGGTTGTTCCCTGTCCATCCCTGCATCCATTTGCAATGACAGTGTATGTTGAGTGTTTCTACATATGAATTGACTACAGATATATGAATGAAGTGCAGGTACGTTCAAAGTACACCGCCCCATGCCAAATAAATAAATATCATCTCCTCCAAAGCGCGACATCGCGGGGCACATGGGACAGAATTGGGAGGGGGGCAGTACAATATAATTGATTAATTAATTGCGTTATTAAAATAAATAAATAATAATCGTAAAATATTTAATTTCATCACCAATTGGTGAATAGCATACCAAAACCACCACTGTTTCATCCGAATCTGTAACTTTTTGAAAATTAAGTAATTAATCGAAAAATTAAATAATGAATCGATTAATTGATTCATCAATAAATCAAAAATCCACTTTTAACAAAATGACTTGGTCACTGTCGTGTCTAAATATCAACTTACGAGCTGAAAAGGTGCCTGTGATATTTCCCAGATGAGAAAGAAATAAATAAGTAATTAATAAATCGATAATAATTAATGAATGAATCAATTAATTGATGAAACCCGGTCCTTTTGGGACCCGGCAATGATGTCATGCAGTGCCTGGAGATAGAATAGGGAGGGGCAGTGTACAACAGCCCAACACACACAGACACACACACACACACAAAACACACACACACACACACACACACCACACACACACACACACACACACACACACACACACACACACACACACACGGGCCAGCGGAAGGGTTGAGTTGAGTCTTTGACAAATTAAACGTGGGTTGGAAATAAAGGAAAATAAAACTTACAAGAAAAAGAGCAATCAGAGATTGCACACCCTCGCCAGGACTTGTTTTGGCGGTGTTTGTGTTGTTTTGTGTGGTGTTTGTGTTCTGGTATGTGATGTAATTAAAAGAAACATAATTAGAACTGCCACTTTATAACTGCTGGTTGTGATGACCGGGTACCAAGACGTCCCGCTTTGATTGGACACCTGACCCTGTCCCATGACGTTTTTTTTTTAATTTTATGATTATTCAATTGAATTTAAGATGGGATTAAAATAAATTAAATTCAAATCAATAGACGACCAAACAGGTAAAGTCCTGCATTGAAGTAATCATAAGGAACCTGAACAAGCAAAAAGCAAAGATGAAGTCATCAGGAGGAACCTGGATAGAATTCGCATTTCAGCTGCTACTCCTCCACTCAACCCATCCAGGCACAGCCAAGTGAGCCTTCTGAATTTTTTTTTTTTAAAAAAGATCAAAAAATTAAATAATTATGGCTTCAGACCATGTGTCTGATCAAGTTGAAATTTAAAAGAATATTCCCCATCACTACTAGATCACAATTGTGAAGTTTCACATGAATTGATTAAGCGGTTCCAGAGAAAACAAGATTTAATATTTTCTTAAATCAAATACGGCTGCCAAACCATGTGGTCTATCAATTATTCTAAATAGAATTGTCCACCCAAGCCTGGGAACATTTGTGTGACGTTTCCCTCGATCTGTCCAGCCGCTCTGGAGAAGATTTTTTTTATAGGTTTTAAGGTAAATCCAATATGGCTGCCAAACATGTGGCCTATGACATCATATGTGTGAACATTTTGTTATTCATGGCTGGGTGATCATACGTGTAAAGTTTTTTTCCCCGATCTGTTGAGCCACTTCAGAGAAGATTTTTGAATGTTTTTTTTTTTTTAACAATATTGCTGCCAAATCACGTGATCGATGACGTCATCAATTTTTTTCTGTAGACAATTTTTTCCTTAGATGACCCTCAAAAATTTTCATACTGATCAGATGTAGTGTTCTACATATGCAATATGATGTCATAACGAAGGCACCTTTGACATTATTTTAAAATCACACTTATTCCTCATGAGAAGTACTTGCTATGTGCAAGTACCTCATGAGTAAATAATTGGCTGATTGAATTATTTGACATGAAATATAAATCCTCTTCCAATTTCAAGTCAATCGGATGAAAATTGAGGATTTTAGAAATCTCACCAAAGTTGTTGACATTTGGCCAATGTTGACCTTTTGACCTTTAAAACAATAGGCTTCTTCCTTATGACAAACTCTACCATGTGGTGAAGTTTCGTGAAGATCGGTTGTAAATTGTGACCTGTAGACAACAAACAGACAGAGAAACAGACAAAACAGACAGACAGAATAACAAAATGGACGAACCAACATACTTTGATAAATCTTTGATTTTGGCAAGTAACAAACAAACGGACTCAAATGCAACAAACGGACTCTCCTTCGACGAGGGTAATTATGGACACAAATCCTTATACTCAGTCTGTGCAGTAGCAGCGTGCAGCGGAGTGCTTACCCGCAGGCAGAATGCTCACTATAAAGAATGAAGCCTGCACCTCCTTTAGTGAGAAGAAAGACCATCTCACAAGGAGAAAGAGATTTTCACGAAGCCAAGAGCCTGTGGAGGTGCTTCCTGTCTCAAAAATGAAGAACACTACCACAAAAACGAATGCTGGAGCATAGACGAGAAGGAGGCCATTTACCACTGCAGAGTCTATTCAAGACGTGAACAGTGTGGGATGCCCAGTATGGAGCTAGATTTATGGACCAGCTGAAAGAAGACCAAATTGGCACCAGAGCAGAGATGGTGCCATCCCAAAAATTTGAAAAAGTTGCGCCAACGGCACATAAATTTCCGAAATAAAAAATAAATAAAAGAGATAATAGTGAAGATCAGAAGTCAAGCAGAAGAGGTATGAGGATGATGGGAGTCAAGCACTCGCCAGGGAGTGGACAGAGGGATGGTGGGAAAGTGTCTGTAATGGGGCTGGGAGGGCTGAGTGACAAAGCAAGCGTTTGGAATGTGGAGTGTACTGGGGACCCAGCGGCAAAGGAAAGGTGAGACAGGGGAAGAGACACAGAACACCCTAATGGGGAGGGGGAACACATCCACTTACAGTCGTGGACCAAGGGAAAACACCTACACAGATGCAGGGGATGAAAACGAGAATGGCTGATGATAATGGGCAGAAGGAGAAAGGGGAACAGAGGGTGAAGGAGAGAAGGAAGATGAGGATGATGAGGAATAGCGAAGACTGGAAGAGCTGGAAACAAAATAGTGGTGATGAAATTGACACCATTCAGGAAAGACCACAACTGTACAAAATTGAAAACAACTGACAGACAAAAATGCTGTTGGGAAAAATCAACAAAGGACTCAGGAGATTGGAACTGAAATCATCCCCATGAAAGGAACTCAACACTGAGCTTTGCAGTGGCACTGCTCATTCAAGAAAAAGTAACAAGAAAACAACATCACGAAGAAAAGCAAACCAGCCATAAAAACAAGACCAGGCACCACCATTGAAACGGAGGCTAGACACAAAGGGAACAACTGAGAAAAGAACAGGACAAATACAGCAATTTATAAGGGAAATTGAAGCCAAAAGCTATGAGGAAAATCAAAAAGAAAAAAAACAAATTGGAAATAAGGGATGTCACAAAAAGAACTGAAACAACAACAAATACAGCCCCAACAATTGCAAAAAAGGCAATATATATATAATATATATATATAATATATATCAACAAATATACACCAACAACTGAGAGAACAACAAAACAGCAGGAAATACAATAAAGAATTGGACCAAGTTGGGATCGACAAAGAAGGCTCTTTGGAATGGCTATGAAGAGGTCAGCTCAACTGGGATGGAGAAGGAATCATTATAAATGCCCAAGACCAACGACACTACCAATGACTTTAAGAAAATGCCGGACTGAGTCATCGGAGAAGTGTATGTTCTGCAATGTAGAAACAGAAAGTACAAGCCACTTCTTATCGGGATGTAACCACTCATGTCAGAGCAGTTGTACACCCAAAGGCACAATAAGGTATGTGGAGTAATCCACTGCCACATCTGCTAAAGTCTCAATATCCCAGTTCCAGAAAACTCTTGGAAACTGGAACCAAAAGCATGGACTGAAAACGAGGAAGTAATGCTCATGTACGATCTAATGATCCATCGGTGTGTGAACATGGAAAACAAAGCATTGTGAACGATATAGTACTGAGGTACAAAAAATAAATAATAAGGAGGCATTGCTAATTGAGGTGTCAGTACCCAGCGATTTTGGCCTAAACAATGCAGAAGTCAAGAAAATGACCAACTACAAGACCTCCAAAATGAAGTGAAAAGATCCTGGAAGCTGAAGAGTTGAAAGCGTTGAAAATTTAATCAAGGGGATGATAGAGAAGACCCTTACGGAGATATTAAATAACCATTTCTGAGAATTGTACTCCAAAGGAACGACAGTTGAAAGCTGTCAGAGGTTCAGTGATGATCTTGAAAAGATCCCTCAGAAACGTAACTCTGAGAACAAGAGAACTTCACAGCTTGGTCCGTGAATCATGATCCCTTATCAAAATGGATGTGGATACTTGAACCCTGGGAGGACTCTCCTTAAACCTGCAAATTGAGATAACGAATGACACACACACACACACACACACACACACCACACACACACACACACACACACACACACACACAACACACACACACACACACAAGATTTTGTGTCATTGTAGGCACAACTATTATTCAATGAAAGATGTCAGGATGGTTTTACATTATAATTTATTGTGACCATCCCTACCTTGTTTACATACTTTTTTGCATACAATCCCGACATCCTTTTGTATTTACGAAAATATTCTTTATGACTTGGTACATAACGTACACGTCGACACAGCCACAAACTCACGTAACTTATGCTGCAAGGCTGTCTCATTGGACACATAAACCAAGAGATTAAGTCTTATTACGATTTCCAAAAACACATTAACATGGTCTTTAAGTTCACTGTTGCCCCTTCCCCGCAGCGAGCAGTATGCCTGGAAGGCCTAATGGAACATTTTCACACATTCTGGTGGATCATGGCTCCAGATCTCCCTCTCTTGTCCATGGTGGCCACTCCGTGAACTCCTCCTGACCGTTAATTCTCAATACATCCTGCATCTTGCGTAGTCTTACTAATCCGGTAGAGTAGCGTGTGTATTGGATAAAACGCTGGATGTCTCATCTGCTTGTTGTTCTAATAACACAGGTCCTACTGCACCATGAGCATCACTAGCTCGTTGTGGTCGGTGTATCCAACAAATGGACTGCTGCCATGATGACTCTCTCCGTTGGTATTATAAAGCAATGTCGAAAGTGTCGTGTCCTCTCGCGTGGCCCTTTTCAAGTACCCCGTAGGGTGTAAGTCCTATGTAACCCGTGTGTCGAAGGTGGATGCCTGCAATGTCCACTACAGTTGTGACCCGCATTCAATAAGGCCATCACTTAGAGCAAAATGATGGCTTTGCCCTATTCCTTATGGTGGCCCCACCTGGTGTATATTCGTTTGCTTAGTTGATAGGATGACATTGATGCATCCGAATTAATGGCGTTTCAAACAAGCCAAATAAACAGCCCTTGGAAGTGGCAAGTGGGTTTAATTTTCATCTTAATTGCATCTGGAATGCATTGAATGCAGAATGCTCTTCAATTAATGTGTTTATGTATTGCGGATGATTTGTTGCAGGGTTTGCATTTGCATTGCAATTTTCAGTGTGCATTCATTTGAAAAGCATCTACTTTGCCTCAAACTCTTTTCTTATTTCATTTTTCAGCGCATGGTGAATGGATCTGTGAGTACACCTGGCGCTGCATTTGAGCTCTTGCAGCAAAATCTCGTCCGATCTTTCAACGATCACACGATGCTTTTGAGTTTCCGAGCAGAAAGGCCACAAACAAGACAAATGCATCCCATCTCTGCAGCAATCTGGACAGATGGTGAATAAAACCAATGATCGAGACAACGAATAACATTTTAAATCTCCATCGACCCAGCGGTGGCTTAACCCGCTTAACCGCATTAATGGATTTGCCAGCACGTTGAGTGTCTGAAAGACCTCCATGTACTGAAGAGCACATTTAATCCCCTGCTGCAAACCCAGTGGGAACTTTGCCAAGAATCAAGCCCCACCTCGATTTCATTGCTCAAGTACCGTTTCCACACCCCACACTGCCCACAAAAGTGCCAGAAGATCTCTCGAACCATCTCTTTACATTGGAATCATACACATTCCCCCATTGCCACCATTCATTTTACAGGACCAGTAGAAAACCTCAAAGGAGATTGATTCATTTCTGCAAGACGATACATCCACGATTATCATTCCTTCCCAAATATATATTTTTATCATTCATCGAGCTACAATTCAACTAAATTCCAGTTATTGCTCCATTATACATTCCCATGTGCCAGACTGACACCATCCAATCCCACACCCCCTCAAAAGCCATCACCGGATTCAGTGCCCCATCTGCCATCGCCTTGTAGTTAATACTCCTTTTTTTTTGACGTTCCTGCACCAAAACATTGAGCTGGTGAACTCTCCAGAAGAATAAGTAAAGATGCTGAAGAAGAGTCTGTTAGGAGGTTTGCATAGCTTTACCATGATGACCCACCAAAAAACAAGACTGGTCATAGCCATCGTCACTTGGGTCTGTCTCAGGACAAACTCTGCTGCTGGTTATGAACGAAACGCTCCCAGTCACTCCATTCGCATAGAAGGCGACATCCCCCTTGGGCCTCTTCCCGGTGCATGCAAAGGTGAGCTGAGCTATATACAGTAGTGCATTAAGTGTCTATTTTCAGTTATGCATTCCATCTTGATGGATAGACAATGCTTAATCATTAAATGGATTGGAGCTGACTTGATAGTGGAGATAAAAATCCAGTGATGCTTATCAAAAGTTTATTGTTCAAATAATTTGCATCTCAATGTATATTTCATGACAGTATGAGTAGTTTCTTCATTACTGGACATTATGAATACCCCTTCCCACCTGGGAGTGGCAATATGTGATACACATGTACATAGATTGAATTGTGGGCTTCCTCACCCAGAACCCTCAGGACTATGATTTTTTTTACCCATAAACCTGCCCATGTACACCCCAAGCACATCAACCAGTTTAAAGAATTCCGTGTCTGGTTCAAACACACAAACACAAAAAACCCCAAAATAAACAAGCGATCATATACAATACTGTACTTGCAAATCAGTTGCTGCGACTTGCCGTTACCTCAAAAAAATTGGTTTCCAGTTTTGATTGGTGAACCAATTTAGTGACCAATGTGCAAATTCTGTTCAAATTTCAAGTCAATTGGATGAATTTCGATGAATTTATGTGACCTTGACCTTTACCTCAAAAATAGGCTTCATTGATCTAATATGTAAACCTGTTCAAATTTCAAGTCAATCAATTGAAAATGTGATGATTTATGTGACCTTGACCATTGACCTTTGACCTTTTGACCTCAATAACAATAGGCTCTTAGCTTTTGATTGTTGAACCAATCCAGTGACCCAATATTCCAAATTCTGTTCAAATTTCAAATAAATCAGATGAAAATTGACGATTTTATGTGACTTTGCCATTTGACCTTTTGACCTCAAACAATAGCCTTCATTGACCCAATATGCAAACTCTGTTAACATTTTAAGTAAATCAGAGGAAAATTGACGATTTTATGCGACCTTGACCTTTGACCATTTTGACCTCAAAACCAATACGTTTCAAGCTTGCGACGACTCTACCAGGTAGTTAAGTTTCATGAAAATCAGAGTAAAATTGCAACCTTCCGGTGGGCGTACGGCCGCGATTCGGCTAAAAAGCGGCTGTCCGCACGCCGGCGGGCGGAGAATTCGTAACAATATAATAGTGTTAAGCATCGAGTAAAATTCTTCCTTCGACTAGTCGGTGTTTGTCATGTTGGGGCACAGACATTAAACGATGTAATGTGGCATTGTTTGTAAAGAGGGAGTCTGATCGACAGAATTCTGTCTGAATGGTTCTTTGGTGGCGAGTTAAGTTTGTCAGTCATAGCATTTTTA
>CM068964.1:17468497-17480124 GCA_035128595.1 Eptatretus atami | reverse complement strand
ATAGCAAACACAACACACTAGGCCATCAGCCATGGCTCAGGAAGTGCCTGAAAATCAAGTTTCGTTCCACTCATCCCAGGGGGGGGGGGGGGGGGGGGGGGTGGGGGGGTAGACAAACCTTGATAATATGATAGTAATATCCAAATACATACGTATGCAAAAGTTCTCCACTCAAATAGCTGCAGTTATTGTGTATTTTCATCTTGAAATCGATGCATTCCCCGCTAAATTCCCCGCTAAATTCCCCGCGTTCTCTCATTTGAATTTTCTCCACTCGGATCACGTGTAGGCCATGTGATACCTCGACAGCCAATAGATCGGCTGACATCGTAGCAATGTCGATGTCATCCAGCTAAGTTGTCCAAGATGGCAGCTTCCTGCAGGGAGGAAATCACCGGCAGCTGATCGGCGATTTATCGGTAATTTTTGATGAATATGGCCAGTGAGGACGCTCACCAGTGTATTATTCACCAGGACAATGTAGCGAACGAAGAAATCAAACGTTTTACGTCTGTAAGATGGATAAATGGAGAGAAAGTGCCAACAAATGGCTCGTCTTAGACAGTCACGAACGACGTTTAGCCGAGAGTGCCGGCGTGGGAGGACTAACTTCGATCATGGGCCTATTGTACCCGGAGTGCCGGCGCGGGAGGACTAACCATTGTGCAACGCCAGCGCGTCGACCCATCGAATGAACGCCATTGACCCTGCCTCGGACAGCTTTATATATAGCCGGTCAGCCACGGCCGGACATTACATAATACCTGCTGTTTCTGTTTCAGCCCGCATAGTCTATCCAACACTCTTTCTTTGAACCCTGCAGTATTTATCTGCTTTATTGCAAATGAGGCAGACAGCAGGAAGGACGTGTCGCCGTGAACTCTCAACATGTCCAGCAATGTTCGATGCAGAGCGCAGTTTTTGGGCGATGGTTCATACATGCAATCATCAACAATCGCAGAGTCATCATGCATGGTTTGTGAACAACGTTTCTCAGCCCCACATATTCTTTTTGCATCGATGAAGCGACGGTAGCAAGTGTCGTGATAGCCCAGATGACTAGGGATTTCTTCACACTCAATATACACTCGTGCACTCTCGGCTAAACGTCGTTCGTGACCGTCTAAGACGAGCCATTTGTTGACACTTTCTCTCCATTTATCCCATCTTAGAGGCGTAAAACGTTTGACTTCTTCGTTCGCTACATTGTCCTGGTGAATAATACACTGGGGAGCGTCCTCACTGGCCATATTCATCAAAAATTACCGATAAATCGCCGATCAGCTGCCGGTGATTTGCTCCTGCAGGAAGCTGCCATCTTCGACAACTTAGCTGGTCACATGACAGTCTGACGTAATTTGCATACGATGTCAGCCGATCTATTGGCTGTCGAGGTGTCACATGGCCCACACGTGATCCGAGTGGAGAAAATTGAAATGAGAGAGCGCAGGGAATGCATCGATTTTCAAGATGAAAATACACAATAACTGCAGCTAATTGAGTGGAGAACTTTTGGATACGTATGTATTGGATATATACTATAATATCATCAAGGTTTTGTCTACCCCCCCCCTCCCATGAATGGAACGAAACTGCACGATACAGCTTACGGCTGATGGCCTACACCTGCTTCCTTTCTTTCACCAGGCTTTCTATCAGAACAGAGATGGTATGTGTTTTTCTCTTAGCTGTCCCTGCTCCCCAATCTAGATTCCTGTTGGGCAGCCACATCAATGTTGTGTTGAGCAAGTTCATTTGTCACAATTGTGGTTCTTCTTTCTAACCGTTCAGAGTTATTATCTAAGAGTGTCTGAACATTCCAGGATGCCAGGGTCATCTTTTTGCAGTTTTATTCCAATTCTTACTGCATAGAGAAGCCAACCAGGTTGATGTTGACTGCGGCTTGCAACCAGGTTGATGTTGACTGCGGCTTGCCAACCAGGTTGATGTTGAGCGAGCTTTCTTTACCACACCTTTTCTAGGGGCTTCACTTGCAAGGGCAGGCAGTGCTATCCCTAAATAGGGCTGCCTCGACACTAGATAGCTGCCACGTTCTGTTGTCACTCATTCAATAAACACACGACCATCACACCTAGGTGTTCTTCCAGATCCTCAAGCCTGCTGCCATCACTTCACTCTGTCGCCACAAAGCTTTACCAACATCTCCACACCTTTCACTATATTAAAGAAAAGCTGCTGTGGAGCCACTAGCAGTTGCTCTCTCTGGACTCCTGCTATCCGGGTCCAGTGATACACGAAAGTGTAACGACGGGAGAGTACAGGAACTTCCCTGCAGTAGCCACAATAGTGGCCTATTTGCTGCCACCCGTTGACCGAAACAGTTCTCCACATGTCAGCAAGTATCTCCTACACTGACGAAGAAGTTAATCTGCCAGAGGGAACATCCAACATCCTGCTGCCGATGTCTCCTTGTAACCCTGGCAAGGGAGGCATGCAGGTACTCAGTCTTATCCAAGGGCCTCCTGCTGCGCGATAGCGAATCACGAAGACGAGGGTCTCTAATATCCATTATAGACTTCAGTACTGCTACGACACTGCATGGAAAAAAAGACATATATATGCAGTTTTCCCACACTTCAGGTGGATTTTGTCTGTGATTTACATGCTGATTAAAGTTTGAGGGTCTGTGTACGAAATAAATGCCTCTTATTTTATTTCTCACAAATATATTTTCTAATTACAATGAAATTACAGGAAGTATGCATACATATATGTCAAATATGAAATTATTTTTCCACAATGTCTCCGTCAACTGCTACGCAGTTTAATGAGCGCATCAATCCGACTTGTTTTCCAGTATCACTGCAGTTGCAGGCTGACCACTTTTGAGGCTTGTCATCACTATTAATTTCCCCTCTATTGGAATGCTTTTCCAACCTCAAACAATGCTCACATCAACAGTACAGTTGCCATACACATTCTTTCAATGCTTATGAATATCTAATGAGGGAACCTCTTCTGCAGTAAGAATTCAATAACTGTTCTCAGCTTGGTACACACATCTCGCGGGGCAGAGATTTTGAAAGCGTGGTATTATGTTGTCACATGACTGATCACAGTGCCACTCAACTTAAAATGGGTGGGAGATAGAAACCTTTCATTGCAATCTCACGTAGCTTTCCTACAACACTTTGGTTATGAACCGAAAAAATAAGAGGCATGACCTTTGTACCTATGCTTTTATATGCTGCATTGCAATAAAACCTGATGAATGGACCTGTTTTACACCACCTCGATTAACACATCACATTCGTTTTTCGTGCCTGTTGTTGTGTGTCCTTTATGACGTCCCTAAAACAGTAAGTTTTCTTGTTTGTAATGATTTTCTATTTTGTTTGACTGCCAGACAGGCAGACAGACTAAAGAAATTATCTCACTCCTCTCAGCACGTGCGCAATTGGGACAAATCCAGAGCCAGATTACTGCGAAGCTGCAGATTCATGTTCCGATTCATGTTCTGATTTGTGTTCAAATATAACATTCAATTGAAATTAAGTAGTGCCTCAATCACAAACTGATGTCTGGAGACAGACAGACAGATGAGATGGACAGAGAGACAAATGAACCAATTGCTTCACCCATGTGTGGCTTTGCGTGGAGTGGAGTAAATTTGCAGAACGATGCAGGGATTGTGTGCCAAAAAGTATGTAAACAAGGTGTGGATAGTCATAAGAAAAGATCATGTGAAACCAACCCTATTTCTTTCTTTGAATGATGGTTGTTCCCTGTCCATCCCTGCATCCATTTGCAATGACAGTGTATGTTGAGTGTTTCTACATATGAATTTGACTACAGATATATGAATGAAGTGCAGGTACGTTCAAAGTACACCGCCCCCATGCCAAATAAATAAATATCATCTCCTCCAAAGCGCGACATCGCGGGGCACATGGGACAGAATTGGGAGGGGGCAGTACAATATAATTGATTAATTAATTGCGTTATTAAAATAAATAAATAATAATCGTAAATATTTAATTTCATCACCAATTGGTGAATAGCATACCAAAACCACCACTGTTTCATCCGAATCTGTAACTTTTTGAAAATTAAGTAATTAATCGAAAAATTAAATAATGAATCGATTAATTGATTCATCAATAAATCAAAAATCCACTTTTAACAAAATGACTTGGTCACTGTCGTGTCTAAATATCAACTTACGAGCTGAAAAGGTGCCTGTGATATTTCCCAGATGAGAAAGAAATAAATAAGTAATTAATAAATCGATAATAATTAATGAATGAATCAATTAATTGATGAAACCCGGTCCTTTTGGGACCCGGCAATGATGTCATGCAGTGCCTGGAGATAGAATAGGGAGGGGCAGTGTACAACAGCCCAACACACACAGACACACACACACACACAAACACACACACACACACACACACACCACACACACACACACACACACACACACACACACACACACACACACACACGGGCCAGCGGAAGGGTTGAGTTGAGTCTTTGACAAATTAAACGTGGGTTGGAAATAAAGGAAAATAAAACTTACAAGAAAAAGAGCAATCAGAGATTGCACACCTCGCCAGGACTTGTTTTGGCGGTGTTTGTGTTGTTTTGTGTGGTGTTTGTGTTCTGGTATGTGATGTAATTAAAAGAAACATAATTAGAACTGCCACTTTATAACTGCTGGTTGTGATGACCGGGTACCAAGACGTCCCGCTTTGATTGGACACCTGACCCTGTCCCATGACGTTTTTTTTTTAATTTTATGATTATTCAATTGAATTTAGATGGGATTAAAATAAATTAAATTCAAATCAATAGACGACCAAACAGGTAAAGTCCTGCATTGAAGTAATCATAAGGAACCTGAACAAGCAAAAAGCAAAGATGAAGTCATCAGGAGGAACCTGGATAGAATTCGCATTTCAGCTGCTACTCCTCCACCTCAACCCATCCAGGCACAGCCAAGTGAGCCTTCTGAATTTTTTTTTTTTTAAAAAAGATCAAAAAATTAAATAATTATGGCTATCAGACCATGTGTCTGATCAAGTTGAATTTTAAAAGAATATTTCCCCATCACTACTAGATCACAATTGTGAAGTTTCACATGAATTGATTAAGCGGTTCCAGAGAAAACAAGATTTAATATTTTCTTAAATCAAATACGGCTGCCAAACCATGTGGTCTATCAATTATTTCTAAATAGAATTGTCCACCCAAGCCTGGGAACATTTGTGTGACGTTTCCCTCGATCTGTCCAGCCGCTCTGGAGAAGATTTTTTTTATAGGTTTTAAGGTAAATCCAATATGGCTGCCAAACCATGTGGCCTATGACATCATATGTGTGAACATTTTGTTATTCATGGCTGGGTGATCATACGTGTAAAGTTTTTTTCCCCGATCTGTTGAGCCACTTCAGAGAAGATTTTTGAATGTTTTTTTTTTTTTTAACAATATTGCTGCCAAATCACGTGATCGATGACGTCATCAATTTTTTTCTGTAGACAATTTTTTCCTTAGATGACCCTCAAAAATTTTCATACTGATCAGATGTAGTGTTCTACATATGCAATATGATGTCATAACGAAGGCACCTTTGACATTATTTTAAAAATCACACTTATTCCTCATGAGAAGTACTTGCTATGTGCAAGTACCTCATGAGTAAATAATTGGCTGATTGAATTATTTGACATGAAATATAAATCCTCTTCCAATTTCAAGTCAATCGGATGAAAATTGAGGATTTTAGAAATCTCACCAAAGTTGTTGACATTTGGCCAATGTTGACCTTTTGACCTTTAAAACAATAGGCTTCTTCCTTATGACAAACTCTACCATGTGGTGAAGTTTCGTGAAGATCGGTTGTAAATTGTGACCTGTAGACAACAAACAGACAGAGAAACAGACAAACAGACAGACAGAATAACAAAATGGACGAACCAACATACTTTGATAAATCTTTGATTTTGGCAAGTAACAAACAAACGGACTCAAATGCAACAAACGGACTCTCCTTCGACGAGGGTAATTATGGACACAAATCCTTATACTCAGTCTGTGCAGTAGCAGCGTGCAGCGGAGTGCTCACCCGCAGGCAGAATGCTCACTATAAAGAATGAAGCCTGCACCTCCTTTAGTGAGAAGAAAGACCATCTCACAAGGAGAAAGAGATTTTCACGAAGCCAAGAGCCTGTGGAGGTGCTTCCTGTCTCAAAAATGAAGAACACTACCACAAAAACGAATGCTGGAGCATAGACGAGAAGGAGGCCATTTACCACTGCAGAGTCTATTCAAGACGTGAACAGTGTGGGATGCCCAGTATGGAGCTAGATTTATGGACCAGCTGAAAGAAGACCAAATTGGCAACCAGAGCAGAGATGGTGCCATCCCAAAAATTTGAAAAAGTTGCGCCAACGGCACATAAATTCCGAATAAAAAATAAATAAAAGAGATAATAGTGAAGATCAGAAGTCAAGCAGAAGAGGTATGAGGATGATGGGAGTCAAGCACTCGCCAGGGAGTGGACAGAGGGATGGTGGGAAAGTGTCTGTAATGGGGCTGGGAGGGCTGAGTGACAAAGCAAGCGTTTGGAATGTGGAGTGTACTGGGGACCCAGCGGCAAGGAAAGGTGAGACAGGGGAAGAGACACAGAACACCTAATGGGGAGGGGGAACACATCCACTTACAGTCGTGGACCAAGGGAAAACACCTACACAGATGCAGGGGATGAAAACGAGAATGGCTGATGATAATGGGCAGAAGGAGAAAGGGGAACAGAGGGTGAAGGAGAGAAGGAAGATGAGGATGATGAGGAATAGCGAAGACTGGAAGAGCTGGAAACAAAATAGTGGTGATGAAATTGACACCATTCAGGAAAGACCACAACTGTACAAAATTGAAAACAACTGACAGACAAAAATGCTGTTGGGAAAAATCAACAAAGGACTCAGGAGATTGGAACTGAAATCATCCCCATGAAAGGAACTCAACACTGAGCTTTGCAGTGGCACTGCTCATTCAAGAAAAAGTAACAAGAAAACAACATCACGAAGAAAAGCAAACCAGCCATAAAAACAAGACGCAGGCACCACCATTGAAACGGAGGCTAGACACAAAGGGAACAACTGAGAAAAGAACAGGACAAATACAGCAATTTATAAGGGAAATTGAAGCCAAAAGCTATGAGGAAAATCAAAAAGAAAAAAAACAAATTGGAAATAAGGGATGTCACAAAAAGAACTGAAACAACAACAAATACAGCC
This sequence comes from Eptatretus atami, assembly GCA_035128595.1. Lineage (NCBI taxonomy): Eukaryota > Metazoa > Chordata > Myxini > Myxiniformes > Myxinidae > Eptatretus > Eptatretus atami. The sequence goes on along the minus strand of CM068964.1, from coordinate 17,472,865 downwards.
CCAACAATTGCAAAAAGGCAATATATATATAATATATATATATAATATATATCAACAAATATACACCAACAACTGAGAGAACAACAAAACAGCAGGAAATACAATAAAGAATTGGACCAAGTTGGGATCGACAAAGAAGGCTCTTTGGAATGGCTATGAAGAGGTCAGCTCAACTGGGATGGAGAAGGAATCATTATAAATGCCCAAGACCAACGACACTACCAATGACTTTAAGAAAATGCCGGACTGAGTCATCGGAGAAGTGTATGTTCTGCAATGTAGAAACAGAAAGTACAAGCCACTTCTTATCGGGATGTAACCACTCATGTCAGAGCAGTTGTACACCCAAAGGCACAATAAGGTATGTGGAGTAATCCACTGCCACATCTGCTAAAGTCTCAATATCCAGTTCCAGAAAACTCTTGGAAACTGGAACCAAAAGCATGGACTGAAAACGAGGAAGTAATGCTCATGTACGATCTAATGATCCATCGGTGTGTGAACATGGAAAACAAAGCATTGTGAACGGATATAGTACTGAGGTACAAAAAATAAATAATAAGGAGGCATTGCTAATTGAGGTGTCAGTACCCAGCGATTTTGGCCTAAACAATGCAGAAGTCAAGAAAATGACCAACTACCAAGACCTCCAAAATGAAGTGAAAAGATCCTGGAAGCTGAAGAGTTGAAAGCGTTGAAATTTAATCAAGGGATGATAGAGAAGACCCTTACGGAGATATTAAATAACCATTTCTGAGAATTGTACTCCAAAGGAACGACAGTTGAAAGCTGTCAGAGGTTCAGTGATGATCTTGAAAAGATCCCTCAGAAACGTAACTCTGAGAACAAGAGAACTTCACAGCTTGGTCCGTGAATCATGATCCCTTATCAAAATGGATGTGGATACTTGGAACCCTGGGAGGACTCTCCTTAAACCTGCAAATTGAGATAACGAATGACACACACAACACACACACACACACACCACACACACACACACACACACACACACACACACAACACACACACACACACACAAGATTTTGTGTCATGTAGGCACAACTATTATTCAATGAAAGATGTCAGGATGGTTTTACATTATAATTTATTGTGACCATCCCTACCTTGTTTACATACTTTTTTGCATACAATCCCGACATCCTTTTGTATTTACGAAAATATTCTTTATGACTTGGTACATATACGTACACGTCGACACAGCCACAAACTCACGTAACTTATGCTGCAAGGCTGTCTCATTGGACACATAAACCAAGAGATTAAGTCTTATTACGATTTCCAAAACACATTAACATGGTCTTTAAGTTCACTGTTGCCCCTTCCCCGCAGCGAGCAGTATGCCTGGAAGGCCTAATGGAACATTTTCACACATTCTGGTGGATCATGGCTCCAGATCTCCCCTCTTGTCCATGGTGGCCACTCCGTGAACTCCTCCTGACCGTTAATTCTCAATACATCCTGCATCTTGCGTAGTCTTACTAATCCGGTAGAGTAGCGTGTGTATTGGATAAAACGCTGGATGTCTCATCTGCTGTTGTTCTAATAACACAGGTCCTACTGCACCATGAGCATCACTAGCTCGTTGTGGTCGGTGTATCCAACAAATGGACTGCTGCCATGATGACTCTCTCCGTTGGTATTATAAAGCAATGTCGAAAGTGTCGTGTCCTCTCGCGTGGCCCTTTTCAAGTACCCCGTAGGGTGTAAGTCCTATGTAACCCGTGTGTCGAAGGTGGATGCCTGCAATGTCCACTACAGTTGTGACCCGCATTCAATAAGGCCATCACTTAGAGCAAAATGATGGCTTTGCCCTATTCCTTATGGTGGCCCCACCTGGTGTATATTCGTTTGCTTAGTTGATAGGATGACATTGATGCATCCGAATTAATGGCGTTTCAAACAAGCCAAATAAACAGCCCTTGGAAGTGGCAAGTGGGTTTAATTTTCATCTTAATTGCATCTGGAATGCATTGAATGCAAGAATGCTCTTCAATTAATGTGTTTTATGTATTGCGGATGATTTGTTGCAGGGTTTGCATTTGCATTGCAATTTTCAGTGTGCATTCATTTGAAAAGCATCTACTTTGCCTCAAACTCTTTTCTTATTTCATTTTTCAGCGCATGGTGAATGGATCCTGTGAGTACACCTGGCGCTGCATTTGAGCTCTTGCAGCAAAATCTCGTCCGATCTTTCAACGATCACACGATGCTTTTGAGTTTCCCGAGCAGAAAGCCACAAACAAGACAAATGCATCCCATCTCTGCAGCAATCTGGACAGATGGTGAATAAAACCAATGATCGAGACAACGAATAACATTTTAAAATCTCACATCGACCCAGCGGTGGCTTAACCCGCTTAACCGCATTAATGGATTTGCCAGCACGTTGAGTGTCTGAAAGACCTCCATGTACTGAAGAGCACATTTAATCCCCTGCTGCAAACCCAGTGGGAACTTTGCCAGAATCAAGCCCCACCTCGATTTCATTGCTCAGTACCGTTTCCACACCCCACACTGCCCACAAAAGTGCCAGAAGATCTCTCGAACCATCTCTTTACATTGGAATCATACACATTCCCCCATTGCCACCATTCATTTTACAGGACCAGTAGAAAACCTCAAAGGAGATTGATTCATTTCTGCAAGACGATACATCCACGATTATCATTCCTTCCCAAATTATATATTTTTATCATTCATCGAGCTACAATTCAACTAAATTCCAGTTATTGCTCCATTATACATTCCCATGGTCCAGACTGACACCATCCAATCCCACACCCCCTCAAAAGCCATCACCGGATCCAGTGCCCCATCTGCCATCGCCTTGTAGTTAATACTCCTTTTTTTTGACGTTCCTGCACCAAAACATTGAGCTGGTGAACTCTCCAGAAGAATAAGTAAAGATGCTGAAGAAGAGTCTGTTAGGAGGTTTGCATAGCTTTACCATGATGACCCACCAAAAACAAGACTGGTCATAGCCATCGTCACTTGGGTCTGTCTCAGGACAAACTCTGCTGCTGGTTATGAACGAAACGCTCCCAGTCACTCCATTCGCATAGAAGGCGACATCCCCCTTGGGCCTTCCCGGTGCATGCAAAGGTGAGCTGAGCTATATACAGTAGTGCATTAAGTGTCTATTTTCAGTTATGCATTCCATCTTGATGGATAGACAATGCTTAATCATTAAATGGATTGGAGCTGACTTGATAGTGGAGATAAAAATCCAGTGATGCTTATCAAAAGTTATTGTTCAAATAATTTGCATCTCAATGTATATTTCATGACAGTATGAGTAGTTTCTTCATTACTGACATTATGAATACCCCTTCCCACCTGGGAGTGGCAATATGTGATACACATGTACATAGATTGAATTGTGGGCTTCCTCACCCAGAACCCTCAGGACTATGATTTTTTTTACCCATAAACCTGCCCATGTACACCCCAAGCACATCAACCAGTTTAAAAGAATTCCGTGTCTGGTTCAAACACACAAACACAAAAAACCCCAAAATAACAAGCGATCATATACCAATACTGTACTTGCAAATCAGTTGCTGCGACTTGCCGTTACCTCAAAAAAATTGGTTTCCAGCTTTTGATTGGTGAACCAATTTAGTGACCCAATGTGCAATTCTGTTCAAATTTCAAGTCAATTGGATGAATTTCGATGAATTTATGTGACCTTGACCTTTACCTCAAAAATAGGCTTCATTGATCTAATATGTAAACCTGTTCAAATTTCAAGTCAATCATTGAAAATGTGATGATTTATGTGACCTTGACCATTGACCTTTGACCTTTTGACCTCAATAACAATAGGCTCTTAGCTTTTGATTGTTGAACCAATCCAGTGACCCAATATTCCAAATTCTGTTCAAATTTCAAATAAATCAGATGAAAATTGACGATTTTATGTGACTTTGCATTTGACCTTTTGACCTCAAACAATAGCCTTCATTGACCCAATATGCAAACTCTGTTAACATTTTAAGTAAATCAGAGGAAAATTGACGATTTTATGCGACCTTGACCTTTGACCATTTTGACCTCAAAACCAATACGTTTCAAGCTTGCGACGACTCTACCAGGTAGTTAATTTCATGAAAATCAGAGTAAAATTGCAACCTGCAAAAGTTCTCCACTCAAATAGCTGCAGTTATTGTGTATTTTCATCTTGAAAATCGATGCATTCCCCGCTAAATTCCCCGCTAAATTCCCCGCGTTCTCTCATTTGAATTTTCTCCACTCGGATCACGTGTAGGCCATGTGATACCTCGACAGCCAATAGATCGGCTGACATCGTATGCAAATTACGTCAGACTGTCATGTGACCAGCTAAGT
>CM068964.1:17455005-17468472 GCA_035128595.1 Eptatretus atami | reverse complement strand
TGTCGAAGATGGCAGCTTCCTGCAGGAGCAAATCACCGGCAGCTGATCGGCGATTTATCGGTAATTTTTGATGAATATGGCCAGTGAGGACGCTCCCCAGTGTATTATTCACCAGGACAATGTAGCGAACGAAGAAGTCAAACGTTTTACGCCTCTAAGATGGGATAAATGGAGAGAAAGTGTCAACAAATGGCTCGTCTTAGACGGTCACGAACGACGTTTAGCCGAGAGTGCACGAGTGTATATTGAGTGTGAAGAAATCCCTAGTCATCTGGGCTATCACGACACTTGCTACCGTCGCTTCATCGATGCAAAAGAATATGTGGGGCTGAGAAACGTTGTTCACAAACCATGCATGATGACTCTGCGATTGTTGATGATTGCATGTATGAACCATCGCCCAAAAACTGCGCTCTGCATCGAACATTGCTGGACATGTTGAGAGTTCACGGCGACACGTCCTTCCTGCTGTCTGCCTCATTTGCAATAAAGCAGATAAATACTGCAGGGTTCAAAGAAAGAGTGTTGGATAGACTATGCGGGCTGAAACAGAAACAGCAGGTATTATGTAATGTCCGGCCGTGGCTGACCGGCTATTATATAAGCTGTCCGAGGCAGGGTCAATGGCGTTCATTCGATGGGTCGACGCGCTGGCGTTGCACAATGGTTAGTCCTCCCGCGCCGGCACTCCGGGTACAATAGGCCCATGATCGAAGTTAGTCCTCCCACGCCGGCACTCTCGGCTAAACGTCGTTCGTGACTGTCTAAGACGAGCCATTTGTTGGCACTTTCTCTCCATTTATCCATCTTACAGACGTAAAACGTTTGATTTCTTCGTTCGCTACATTGTCCTGGTGAATAATACACTGGTGAGCGTCCTCACTGGCCATATTCATCAAAAATTACCGATAAATCGCCGATCAGCTGCCGGTGATTTCCTCCCTGCAGGAAGCTGCCATCTTGGACAACTTAGCTGGTCCATGACACTCGCATTTGCTACGATGTCAGCCGATCTATTGGCTGTCGAGGTATCACATGGCCTACACGTGATCCGAGTGGAGAAAATTCAAATGAGAGAACGCGGGGAATTTAGCGGGGAATTTAGCGGGGAATGCATCGATTTTCAAGATGAAAATACACAATAACTGCAGCTATTTGAGTGGGAGAACTTTTGCATACGTATGTATTTGGATATTACTATCATATTATCAAGGTTTTGTCTACCCCCCCACCCCCCCCCCCCCCCCCCTGGGATGAGTGGAACGAAACTTGATTTTCAGGCACTTCCTGAGCCATGGCTGATGGCCTAGTGTGTTGTGTTTGCTATTAAAATGCTATGACTGACAAACTTAACTCGCCACCAAAGAACCATTCAGACAGAATTCTGTCGATCAGACTCCCTCTTTACAAACAATGCCACATTACATCGTTTAATGTCTGTGCCCAACATGACAAACACCGACTAGTCGAAGGAAGAATTTTACTCGATGCTTAACACTATTATATTGTTACGAATTCTCCGCCCGCCGGCGTGCGGACAGCCGCTTTTTAGCCGAATCGCGGCCGTACGCCCACCGGACGGACAATTCAGTCGCGACTTTCCGGAACAAGCCGAAAACCAGTCATGGTGTGCTCCAAGCGCACACCACGGCCTAGTCAATATTCTACCCGCGCGCGACAGGGTCAATCGTCGAATTGTCGATATACCTAATTATTCGCGCGGGCAGCCTACCGAGAGACCGGTACCTCAGCGAGGTCTGCTAGACACAAACTGCTTAAGCGGTTCGTTCCGTTCTGGGATAACCGAGCGGGTATTATCGCGAGACCTCGCTGGACCCGATTCTTTTATCGGCTATCAAAAAGCCCGCTACCATTCCGAAATGCAATATGGCGTTTCAACGGGGAAAATGACATGACGAACGGGTTCACATTCAAATAAGCACATTTAATATTTTACACGTATACAAACAATCATGCAATGAATTGGTGAAACACGCATGCAGTTGATTGTGTATGAATGCGGGACGAGACCAAGATGCGAGCAAGGCGAAGCGCTACAACCGTCTATAATTAATCATGTACAGTCACTTAACAGTTTCTCTACTTAACGGGACAAGGCGCCACAACTTCCACACAAATAAAAGCAAGGAAAAGACCCCCTCAAAGACAAGGAGGTCAGACTGGCCCCTTAGGGTCTTTATGTCCAAAGAGGCTTTGGTTGACCGAAGGAACTCCAAGAGGCTGCCGCAGGTTACCTCCACCCTCGTGGTGACTTGCTTGGGCGTCCCTCTTGGACCCTCTCCAGCTCCTCACCGACTGCGGGGACCCAGACTCCAGGCTCCAGCGCGGATGCCCACAACTCCACACTCTCACACGAGCCCAGACCCACAGCCGTAACAATATGTTCAATTTATATAGTGGATAAAACACCCATTCTTGGTGATTTGAATGCCCGGCTTGTAGTGACTCAGAAACTGTGGACCTGCCTTGGCAAATTTAGAAAAGGAAGCTGTAATGCAAATAGAGAGCTCTTACTTGGCTTTTGCATTCAACAACAGTTTTCTATCACAAACACCTACTTCTACCAGCCTGATAATCACTACAATACCTGGAAACACCCAAGATCTAAACACTACATCTTCTCGGTTCCATTCTCACACAGCATAATGACATAAGACATTTTAACACCAGAGCCATGTGAGTCCCTGAATCCTCTACAGATCACTTCCTTGTAAAAACTTCCTGTGACTTTCAAGTAGTCATACCTAGAAGAAGGACAGCTACAACTTGTACATAAAAAGCTCGATGTCAAGAAGCTTAAGTCCTTGAGGACTCAAATTCAATTACAAACTACAATCACACAAGCTTTAAAACTGGAAAGCCATCAAACGAGATATCAATTAATGAGACGTGGAATTCCCTCAAAACAAACTATCTACAATGTTGCACATTCCACTCTTGGGCACCCGAAGCGCAAAAAATGCTGACTGGTTTGATGATAACAAAGTATGTATGCAATAATTATTGCAGCAAAAGCAAAACTCTACAAAGATTATCTTTCAAAGAAAACACCCGAGTCAGAGAAAAGTTTAAAGCAGCTAAAGCACAGCTTCAAAAGAAAATTTGTGTTCTGAAAGACTTGGTGGGAAAATAAGGCAAAAGAGTTGAAACTTCAGCTGCAAGGAACGACTCTCAAGGGTTTTACAACGCCATAAAGGAAGTGTATGACCCAAAAACAATACAATTCTACCCCTTAAGAGTTTAGATGGAAAACAACTTTTAATAGATAAACGTGATATCATTGATCGTTGAAAGAGCATCCTCTATTCTCTGAATCAAGATGGAAAGGTCAGTCTAAATGCTTTAGGCTAGCTCAAACAGCTAGCTACCCATGCAAGAAGAATTGAGTTTGCCAATAAGTGCTAATGAACTTCACAAAGCTATCAAGGCAACGAGATGCGGAAAGTGTTTAAACACGGTGGCCCTGAGCTCAGATTGAAGCTCCTTAATGTTTTATATTGCATGCTGGGACAATGAAAAGCTCCCACAGGACTACAAGGACGCACTCATCATCACCATCTACAAATGTAGTGGGGGGGGGATAGAACAGACTGTAAAAAACCATCATGGCATATCCTTACAGTCAATTGCAGGAAAGATTCCAGCCAAAATCCTCTAAAATGGATTGAAAGTCATCTCAGAATGTCCCTGAAAGTCAATGTGGCTTCCGTGCTGGAAGATCAACAGATGATATGATATTCACTCTGAGACAACTGCACGAAAAAGCCACAGGACAGCATCATCACTTACTGTATACATTAGTGTTTGTTAACTCTTCAAAAGAATTCGACATTGTGGACAGGGAAATCCTCTGTAAGATGCTCAAGATCTGTGGCTATCCAGATAATTTCAGAAAGATCATCAAAGAGTTCCACAGTGGGATGATTGGCAGAGGTCTCTGTGGCAGTAATGTCACCGACTCATTTGACATATGCCACGGAGTGAAACAGGGTCGTGTGCTAGCACCCACTCTGTTTACATTGTTCCTAACTGAAGTCCTTACCAGCATGTCACAAAATCTCAGCTCTGGAATCTACAGTATAACCATACCAGAAGTACCGGAAAAACTATTCCACCTAGCCAGACTGCATGCCAACACCAAAGTGTGAATAACATGTGTTAGAGAACTTCTGTTTGCTGACGATTCAGCCATAGTTGCCCATTCACTGAGGGATATCCATGAAATCACCACTCACTTTGCAACTGCAGAAAAACAACTTGGATCCCAAATCAATACCAGCAAACCTGAACTTCTCTTTCAAGTCAACCATTAGACATAGCAATGACACCCAATGTTCAACCTGAAGTCTTTGTTCATTTAGAAGCCCTGAGATATGTTAACACTTCATACATCTTGGGAGTGTAGTCACACATGACAACTCACCTGATACAGAAGTTACACACCGCATGCAGACAGCATCAAAAGCTTTCAGAAGCCTGACCAAACGCTCTGGTCCAGCATGGCATCAAAACTTTTTTTTAGACATTGTCTAGGCTCGTATACAACCAAGATCAAGGTCTATCATGCCGAGGTGATGACTGTGCTTCTGTACTCAGTGGAAGCCATGGCTCTCTCCAGGAGCCACATAAAGAAACTCACAAGCTTACAACGAGACACCTCGGCAGCGTCTGGGAATCAAATGGCAAGACTGAGTGCCCAATACCACAATCCAACGGAGAGCTGGATACACAGTGTTGAAGCATTAATTACATCTGCTCAATTTAGATGGACCAGACAAGTCATTTTGTATGCCCGACATGGACAAGTCCTCGCGAAGAGTGGAGTTCTTTCTACAATCGACAGCATTTACGACCCCCTCAGTTTCTCAGCACCTGGTGTTAAGGAAAAGATGTTGCTGTGTCAGATGACCTTACCAGACAACGCCAAAAGCTGCACTTGGATGGGATGAACCACTCCCCAAACATTCAAGAAACAATGGAACAACTGGTGTGCCTCTCTCGTGGCACTCACCACTGTGCACATTCCGCACGTATATTGTTCTAATCCAATGTCTGAAAACTCATGCTATCCAGACGTGCCGGAAGTATTGACACCAGCGGAACTACTTTCCATGAAGACAACGCCTCTTCATCACACCACCAGGCGATTTCGGTAATCCGACAGACATCTTCGTCACCCTATCGGTGGTGATGTATGCAGCATTTGGAGGATAACCTTCTGGTCAAGATGGTGCAAAGAATATCTCCGACCCTGCAGCCCTATATGCAGTGGAAGTCAAGAAACGCAACCTTTGTGTCAGTGATATCATTCTGCTGAAGGAGGATGCGCAAAGGAACGACTGCCCTATGAATGCATGATTAAGACATTGTCCAGCATATATGGTCAGGTTAGAAAAGTACGAATCCACACGATGAAGGACGGAAAGCTCCATATGTGCGTCGTGAACCGAAACTGAGGTCAGACTGCTTATACCAACGGGGGAAGAGTTTTTATTTTTGGCAGGTCAGCTCAGATAAGATCTTGTGACTTGCTAAAGGTACCATGTAAACTGTTACTAACCTGTTCCATGGTTTGGTTGTCGGCGACGAAACAGTCTCCCCACCAAGTTTCTTGGTGGGAGGGTGTATGATATGGACCCCCATCAGGATGAAAAACAAAACCTGTCAAAGGGTGGAGGAGCTCCTTGTGAGTCAATGGCCATCCATATCTAGTGCCCAACTGTATCTGCGGATGTCCTCCTTCAGTTGCGTTACTATTTTTTTGGAGGTTGGTGGCAGGATTTGCACTCAGCCATCGTAAAAATCTTAATTCCACAAAACATATCAAAAGCATTTTTTTTTAAATCTGAGAAACCCACTCTGCAGAAGTACATCCGTGCAGCTGCCCTTCACAGGGCAACTCAACGGATAACAGGATTGGGGCAAAGCCTTCAGGACCCCAATCTTGATGATAGGAGGGAAACTATAGGTAACCTTCCTGGGTCAGATTGCGGTAGTGTGGTCGGGGTGGTGCTGAGGTGTCGTCCACCAGACGGTGGTCTTCTGGGTTAACTAAGGCGATCCCTTTTGGTGGGTGCCTGGAATGTCCAATCCCGAAGAGAGGATGATCACCTGTCTCTGTTATCATACGAGCTCAAGCATTTGGACATCAGTATTGCAGCACTCTCTGAGGTTCGGAGACCAGATTGCGGCGAGATCATGGTGGGTGGTTACACCTTGGTCTGGTCGCTCTGATGTTACCATACTCAAGGAGTTGCTGTAGCTGTGTCAATAAGTTGACTCCAATGATAATTGAGGTAAACACCAGTCAACTAGCGTATTATGAGACGAAAGATTTGTCACTCATGGGGGGTGATTTCCTGGGTCTCTGTATTTGCCTCAACTGGAGGCGAGTGATCTCACCGTGAAGGACGCATCTCTGCCACACTCGACTACCCCAGGTTGATCAGTGGTTGATCACTACCCCAGGCGAGATACTCTTCTCGTCTTGGGGGATTTTAATGCATCGACAGGAACTGAAAGGGATGGTTATGAGACATGTGTTGGTCCCCATGGGTCTGGAACTGTGAACCAGAATAGCACTAATTTCCTTGACTTTGCAAGAAGTTATGTACTTTGGGTGGCCGGTTCATGGTTTCAGTGCCCACAGGCTCATCGCTGGACTTGGTATTCCAACGCTGGTTGTAGCAAAGGAGATTGACCATGTGCCGTTGATGGTCGCTGGAGGATGATCCGAACTGCAGGGTCTACCAGAGTGCTCAGTTCTCAATACTGACCACAGGCTTATTGTAGCAACTCTGAAGTTGCAGCTTAAATCCGAAGAATGGTATCATCCCAGCCAAGGCTGGATGTTGGCAAGCTCAAGGATGAGAGGGATATCTTGGAACTCACCAAGGGTGAAGAAGAATTTTGTCTCTCAAGGGACACTGAATACCATTGACCAGGATGAATGGCAGAGCTGAGCTGTTCAGAGAGCTGATGCATAAAACTGTACGTGCACTTAGGGTGGACATGGAGGCCTATGTGCGAGGAATCTGTGAAGGGATAGAGCATCACCTGTGGTCAAGTGATTCTCGTCCTACTTATCGGGGAATTTGCGCATTGCTTTCCTCGAAGCCCATCCCTCGGTGTACTGCAGTCAGAGCAGAGGTGGTAGGCTCTTGACAAGAGGAATCCGAACTGAAAGCCCGCTGGGCCGGTCACTTTGAGCAGCTGTACCAGGCTGATCCACCAGCTGTCGAGTTGGATGTCAGGGTGTTACTATCCCTATTGTGACACTCCAATCAACTGTAATCCACCTTCGTTTGTGGAAACACAGGCTGCGGTGAACGGTAGAAATGGGTAAAGCTCCTGGGATCTGTGGCATCCATGCTGAACTTCTCAAGGCTGGTGGAAATGCTGTACTCGTGTCATTGCATGCAGTTCTGTGCTCTGCCTGAACACAGGCAGCATTCCAAATGACTGGAAAGAGAACCTTGTGTCCCTCTCTTGAAAGGAAAGGGTGATCGCCAAGACTGCAACAATAACGAGGGGTGACACTGCTCTCAGTGCCGGGAAAAGGGCTTGCTCCGATAATTATTGATAGGGTTCACCATCAGCTGCTTTAGCACCGGCGTCAGAGCAGTCAGGTTTACCCAAGAGGTCAACGATTGGCCATATCCTTGCTCTCATGACCTCTGGAGGATTCTTAGTCTTCGTGCAGTGCACCAAAACTGATCAATCTGATGTCTGAACTATACTCTGGCACTAGAAGTGCTGTGAGATGTGTGACACCATGTCTGACATATCTCCAGTTGTTACTGGAGATCGTCAGGGGTGTGTACTGGCCCCCACACTTTTTAGCACTTGTTATGACTGATTATTGGAGGATATCGGAGAGATCACGCTGCGGTGCATCGTTTGGGAATGTCAAGATCTCTGACCTTGATTTTACAAAATGATGCAGTCATCTTTGCGGAGACTCTAGATATCCTTTTGGGGCCCTCGACGTGCTGATAGAGGAGTCGGAGCCACTGTGATTATTGAGTTTCCTGGTCAAAACTAAGATCCATGCTTTCAGTGGCTCTTGATTTTGCTATCCTGTCTGTACCTGTTGTGTGACGAGGATGTTGAGGTCATGGAGAGATTCACTTCCTTGGCAGTGATATTCATGTCTCTGCTGGCTGTGTGAGCCAAGAGGTCAACAGACGTCTGGGTCTGGCCGAGGGAGTCATGGATTCACTGATCGTGGGGTGTGGCACTGCTGGTACCTGTGTGGGAGGATGAAAGTCCGAGTCCTCAGGTCCTTGTGCTTCCAGTCTTGCTCTATGGATGGTGAGACTTGGACTCTGACCAGGAATCTGAGATGGTGACTTAATTCCTTGTACCAGTCTCTTCGGAGAATCCTTGGCTATCCGTGTCGGACTTTGTGTCCAACAAGCGGATGCTGAGAGAGAACTCAAATCTCCTTCACCGGCAGCTGATCGGCGATTTATCGGTAATTTTTGATGAATATGGCCAGTGAGGACGCTCACCAGTGTATTATTCACCAGGACAATGTAGCGAACGAAGAAATCAAACGTTTTACGTCTGTAAGATGGGATAAATGGAGAGAAAGTGCCAACAAATGGCTCGTCTTAGACAGTCACGAACGACGTTTAGCCGAGAGTGCCGGCGTGGGAGGACTAACTTCGATCATGGGCCTATTGTACCCCCAAAAGAAGAGAAGACATCCTTTGCGCATCCTCCTTCAGCAGAATGATATCACTGACACAAAGGTTGCGTTTCTTGACTTTCCACTGCATATAGGGCTGCAGGGTCAGGAGATATTCTTTGCACCATCTTGACCAGAAGGTATCCTCCAAATGCTGCAATACATCACCACCGATAGGGTGACGAAGATGTCTGTCGGATTACCAGAATCGCCTGGTGGTGTGATAAGAGCGTTGTCTTCATGGAAAGTAGTTCCGCTGGTGTCAATACTTCGGCACCGTCTGGATAGCATGAGTTTTCAGACATTGGATTAGAACAATATACGTGCGGAATGTGCACAGTGGTGAGTGCCACGAGAGAGGCACACAGTTGTTCCATTGTTTCTTGAATGTTTGGGGAGTGGTTCATCCCATCCAAGTGCAGCTTTTGGCGTTGTCTGGTAAGGTCATCTGACACAGCAACATCTTTTCCTTAACACCAGGTGCTGAGAAACTGAGGGGTCGTAAATGCTGTCGATTGTAGAAAAGAACTCCACTCTTCGCGAAGGACTTGTCCATGTCGGGCATACAAATGACTTGTCTGGTCCATCTAAATTGAGCAGATGTAATTAATGCTTCAACACTGTGTATACCGCTCTCCGTTGGATTGTGGTATTGGGCACTCAGTCTTGCCATTTGATTCCCAGACGTCGCCGCAGGTGTCTCGTTGTAAGCTTGTGAGTTTCTTTATGTGGCTCCTGGAGAGAGCCATGGTTCCACTGAGTACAGAAGCACAGTCATCACCTCGGCATGATAGACCTTGATCTTGGTTGTATACGAGCCTAGACAATGTCTAAAAAAAAAAGTTTTGATGCCATGCTGGACAGAGACGTTTGGTCAGGCTTCTGAAAGCTTTTGATGCTGTCTGCATGCGGTGTGTAACTTCTGTATCAGGTGAGTTGTCATGTGTGACTACACTCCCAAGATGTATGAAGGTGTTAAATATCTCAGGGCTTCTAAATGAACAAAGATTCAGGTTGAACATTGGTGTCATTCTATGTCTAATGGTTGACTTGAAAGAGAAGTTCAGGTTTGCTGGTATTGATTTGGGATCCAAGTTGTTTTTCTGCAGTTGCAAAGTGAGTGGTGATTTCATGGATATCCCCAGTGAATGGGCAACTATGGCTGAATCGTCAGCAAACAGAAGTTCTCTAACACATGTTATTCACACTTTGGTGTTGGCATGCAGTCTGGCTAGGTGGAATAGTTTTTCCGGTACTTCTGGTATGGATATACTGTAGATTCCAGAGCTGAGATTTTGTGACATGCTGGTAAGGACTTCAGTTAGGAACAATGTAAACAGAGTGGGTGCTAGCACACGACCCTGTTTCACTCCGTGGCATATGTCAATGAGTCGGTGACATTACCTGCCCAGAGACTCTGCCAATCATCCACTGTGGAACTCTTTGATGATCTTTCTGAAATTATCTGGATAGCCACAGATCTTGAGCATCTTACAGAGGATTTCCCTGTCCACAATGTGAATTCTTTTGAAGAGTTAACAAACACTAATGTATACAGTAAGTGATGATGCTGTCCTGTGGCTTTTTCGTGCAGTGTCTCAGAGTGAATATCATATCATCTGTTGATCTTCCAGCACGGAAGCCACATTGACTTTCAGGGACATTCTGAGATGACTTTCAATCCATTTTAGAGGATTTTGGCTGGAATCTTTCCTGCAATTGACTGTAAGGATATGCCATGATGGTTTTTCCAGTCTGTTCTATCCCCCCCCCACTACATTTGTAGTGGTGATGATGAGTGCGTCCTTGTAGTCCTGTGGGAGCTTTTCATTGTCCCAGCATGCAATATAAAACATTAAGGAGCTTCAATCTGAGTCAGGGCCACCGTGTTTAAACACTTTCCGCATCTCGTTGCCTTGATAGCTTTGTGAAGTTCATTAGCACTTATTGGCAAACTCAATTTCTTCTTGCATGGGTAGCAGCTTGTTGAGCTAGCCTAAAGCATTTAGACTGACCTTTCCATCTTGATTCAGCAGAATAGAGGAATGCTCTTTCAACGATCAATGATATCACGTTTATCTATTAAAAGTTGTTTTCCATCTAAACTCTTAAGGGGTAGAATTGTATTTGTTTTTGGGTCATACACTTCCTTTATGGCGTTGTAAAACCCTTGAGAGTCGTTCCTTGCAGCTGAAGTTTCAATCTCTTTTGCCTTATTTTCCCACAAGTCTTCAGACACAAATTTTCTTTTGAAGCTGTGCTTAGCTGCTTTAAACTTTTCCTCTGACTCGGGTGTTTTCTTTGAAAGATAATCTTTGTAGAGTTTTGCTTTTGCTGCAATAATTATTGCATACATACTTTGTTATCATCAAACCAGCAGCATTTTTGCGCTTCGGGTGCCCAAGAGTGGAATGTGCAACATTGTAGATAGTTTGTTTGAGGGAATTCCACGTCTCATTAATTGATATCTCGTTTGATGGCTTTCCAGTTTTAAAGCTTGTGTGATTGTAGTTTGTAATTGATTTGAGTCTCCAAGGACTTAAGCTTCTTGACATCGAGCTTTTTATGTACAAGTTGTAGCTGTCCTTCTTCTAGGTATGACTACTTGAAAGTCACAGGAAGTTTTTACAAGGAATGATCTGTAGAGGATTCAGGGACTCACATGGCTCTGGTGTTAAAAATGTCTTATGTCATTATGCTGTGTGAGAATGGAACCGAGAAGATGTAGTGTTTAGATCTTGGGTGTTTCCAGGTATTGTAGTGATTATCAGGCTGGTAGAAGTAGGTGTTTGTGATAGAAAACTGTTGTTGAATGCAAAAGCCAAGTAAGAGCTCTCTATTTGCATTACAGCTTCCTTTTCTAAATTTGCCCAAGGCAGGTCCACAGTTTCTGAAGTCACTACAAGCCCGGGCATTCAAATCACCAAGAATGGGTGTTTTATCCACTATATAAATTGAACATATTGTTACGGCTGTGGGTCTGGGCTCGTGTGAGAGTGTGGAGTTGTGGGCATCCGCGCTGGAGCCTGGAGTCTGGGTCCCCGCAGTCGGTGAGGAGCTGGAGAGGGTCCAAGAGGGACGCCCAAGCAAGTCACCACGAGGGTGGAGGTAACCTGCGGCAGCCTCTTGGAGTTCCTTCGGTCAACCAAGCTCCTTGGACATAAAGACCCTAAGGGGTCCAGTCTGACCTCCTTGTCTTTGAGGGGGTCTTTTCCTTGCTTTTATTTGTGTGGAAGTTGTGGCGCCTTGTCCCGTTAAGTAGAGAAACTGTTAAGTGACTGTACATGATTAATTATAGACGGTTGTAGCGCTTCGCCTTGCTCGCATCTTGGTCTCGTCCGCATTCATCACAAATCAACTGCATGCGTGTTTCACCAATTCATTTGCATGATTGTTTGTATACGTGTAAAATATTAAATGTGCTTATTTGAATGTGAACCCGTTCGTCATGTCATTTTCCCCGTTGAAACGCCATATTGCATTTCGGAATGGTAGCGGGCTTTTGATAGCCGATAAAAGAATCGGGTCCAGCGAGGTCTCGCGATAATACCCCGCTCGGTTATCCCAGAACGGAACGAACCGCTTAAGCAGTTTGTGTCTGAGCAGACCTCGCTGAGGTACGGTCTCTCGGTAGGCGCCCGCGCGAATAATTAGGTATATCGACAATTCGACGATTGACCCTGTCGCGCGCGGGTAGAATATTGACTAGGCCGTGGTGTGCGCTTGGAGCACACCATGACTGGTTTTCGGCGTTGTTCCGGAAAGTCGCGACTGAATTGTCCGTCCGGTGGGCGTACGGCCGCGATTCGGCTAAAAAGCGGCTGTCCGCACGCCCGCGGGCGAGAAATTCGTAACAATATAATAGTGTTAAGCATCGAGTAAAATTCTTCCTTCGACTAGTCGGTGTTTGTCATGTTGGGGCACAGACATTAAACGATGTAATGTGGCATTGTTTGTAAAGAGGGAGTCTGATCGACAGAATTCTGTCTGAATGGTTCTTTGGTGGCGAGTTAAGTTTGTCAGTCATAGCATTTTAAAGCAAACACAACACTAGGCCATCAGCCATGGCTCAGGAAGTGCCTGAAAATCAAGTTTCGTTCCACTCATCCAGGGGGGGGGGGGGGGGGTGGGGGGGTAGACAAAACCTTGATAATATGATAGTATATATCCAAATACATACGTATGCAAAAGTTCTCCACTCAAATAGCTGCAGTTATTGTGTATTTTCATCTTGAAAATCGATGCATTCCCCGCTAAATTCCCCGCTAAATTCCCCGCGTTCTCTCATTTGAATTTTCTCCACTCGGATCACGTGTAGGCCATGTGATACCTCGACAGCCAATAGATCGGCTGACATCGTATGCAAATTACGTCAGACTGTCATGTGACCAGCTAAGTTGTCCAAGATGGCAGCTTCCTGCAGGGAGGAAATCACCGGCAGCTGATCGGCGATTTATCGTTAATTTTTGATGAATATGGCCAGTGAGGACGCTCACCAGTGTATTATTCACCAGGACAATGTAGCGAACGAAGAAATCAAACGTTTTACGTCTGTAAGATGGGATAAATGGAGAGAAAGTGCCAACAAATGGCTCGTCTTAGACAGTCACGAACGACGTTTAGCCGAGAGTGCCGGCGTGGGAGGACTAACTTCGATCATGGGCCTATTGTACCCGGAGTGCCGGCGCGGGAGGACTAACCATTGTGCAACGCCAGCGCGTCGACCATCGAATGAACGCCATTGACCCTGCCTC